>OU426989.1:164978687-166178687 GCA_911387755.1 Chrysotoxum bicinctum
CAATACAAATACAATACAAATACAATACAAATACAATACAAATACAATACAAATACAATACAAATACAATACAAATACAATACAAATACAATACAAATACAATACAAATACAATACAAATACAATACAAATACAATACAAATACAATACAAATACAATACAAATACAATACAAATACAATACAAATACAATACAAATACAATACAAATACAATACAAATACAATACAAATACAATACAAATACAATACAAATACAATACAAATACAATACAAATACAATACAAATACAATACAAATACAATACAAATACAATACAAATACAATACAAATACAATACAAATACAATACAAATACAATACAAATACAATACAAATACAATACAAATACAATACAAATACAATACAAATACAATACAAATACAATACAAATACAATACAAATACAATACAAATACAATACAAATACAATACAAATACAATACAAATACAATACAAATACAATACAAATACAATACAAATACAATACAAATACAATACAAATACAATACAAATACAATACAAATACAATACAAATACAATACAAATACAATACAAATACAATACAAATACAATACAAATACAATACAAATACAATACAAATACAATACAAATACAATACAAATACAATACAAATACAATACAAATACAATACAAATACAATACAAATACAATACAAATACAATACAAATACAATACAAATACAATACAAATACAATACAAATACAATACAAATACAATACAAATACAATACAAATACAATACAAATACAATACAAATACAATACAAATACAATACAAATACAATACAAATACAATACAAATACAATACAAATACAATACAAATACAATACAAATACAATACAAATACAATACAAATACAATACAAATACAATACAAATACAATACAAATACAATACAAATACAATACAAATACAATACAAATACAATACAAATACAATACAAATACAATACAAATACAATACAAATACAATACAAATACAATACAAATACAATACAAATACAATACAAATACAATACAAATACAATACAAATACAATACAAATACAATACAAATACAATACAAATACAATACAAATACAATACAAATACAATACAAATACAATACAAATATACAAATACAATACAAATACAATTAAATACAATACAAATACAATACAAATACATACAAATACAATACACAATACAAATACAATACAAATACAATACAAATACAATACAAATACATACAAATACAATACAAATACAATACAAATACAATACAAATACAATACAAATACAATACAAATACAATACAAATACATACAAAACAATACAAATACAATACAAATACAATACAAATACAATACAAATACAATACAAATACAATACAAATACAATACAAATACAATACAAATACAATACAAATACAATACAAATACAATACAAATAACAATACAAATACATACAAATACAATACAAAATACAATACAAATACAATACAAATACAATACAAATACAATACAAATACAATACAAATACAATACAAATACAATACAAATACAATACAAATACAATACAAATACAATACAAATACAATACAAATACAATACAAATACAATACAAATACAATACAAATACAATACAAATACAATACAAATACAATACAAATACAATACAAATACAATACAAATACAATACAAATACAATACAAATACAATACAAATACAATACAAATACAATACAAATACAATACAAATACAATACAAATACAATACAAATACAATACAAATACAATACAAAATACAATACAAATACAATACAAATACAATACAAATACAATACAAATACAATACAAATACAATACAAATACAATACAAATACAATACAAATACAATACAAATACAATACAAATACAATACAAATACAATACAAATACAATACAAATACAATACAAAAATACAATACAAATACAATACAAATACAATACAAATACAATACAAATACAATACAAATACAATACAAATACAATACAAATACAATACAAATACAATACAAATACAATACAAATACAATACAAATACAATACAAATACAATACAAATACAATACAAATACAATACAAATACAATACAAATACAATACAAATACAATACAAATACAATACAAATACAATACAAATACAATACAAATACAATACAAATACAATACAAATACAATACAAATACAATACAAATACAATACAAATACAATACAAATACAATACAAATACAATACAAATACAATACAAATACAATACAAATACAATACAAATACAATACAAATACAATACAAATACAATACAAATACAATACAAATACAATACAAATACAATACAAATACAATACAAATACAATACAAATACAATACAAATACAATACAAATACAATACAAATACAATACAAATACAATACAAATACAATACAAATACAATACAAATACAATACAAATACAATACAAATACAATACAAATACAATACAAATACAATACAAATACAATACAAATACAATACAAATACAATACAAATACAATACAAATACAATACAAATACAATACAAATACAATACAAATACAATACAAATACAATACAAATACAATACAAATACAATACAAATACAATACAAATACAATACAAATACAATACAAATACAATACAAATACAATACAAATACAATACAAATACAATACAAATACAATACAAATACAATACAAATACAATACAAATACAATACAAATACAATACAAATACAATACAAATACAATACAAATACAATACAAATACAATACAAATACAATACAAATACAATACAATACAATACAAATACAATACAAATACAATACAAATACAATACAAATACAATACAAATACAATACAAATACAATACAAATACAATACAAATACAATACAAATACAATACAAATACAATACAAATACAATACAAATACAATACAAATACAATACAAATACAATACAAATACAATACAAATACAATACAAATACAATACAAATACAATACAAATACAATACAAATACAATACAAATACAATACAAATACAATACAAATACAATACAAATACAATACAAATACAATACAAATACAATACAAATACAATACAAATACAATACAAATACAATACAAATACAATACAAATACAATACAAATACAATACAAATACAATACAAATACAATACAAATACAATACAAATACAATACAAATACAATACAAATACAATACAAATACAATACAAATACAATACAAATACAATACAAATACAATACAAATACAATACAAATACAATACAAATACAATACAAATACAATACAAATACAATACAAATACAATACAAATACAATACAAATACAATACAAATACAATACAAATACAATACAAATACAATACAAATACAATACAAATACAATACAAATACAATACAAATACAATACAAATACAATACAAATACAATACAAATACAATACAAATACAATACAAATACAATACAAATACAATACAAATACAATACAAATACAATACAAATACAATACAAATACAATACAAATACAATACAAATACAATACAAATACAATACAAATACAATACAAATACAATACAAATACAATACAAATACAATACAAATACAATACAAATACAATACAAATACAATACAAATACAATACAAATACAATACAAATACAATACAAATACAATACAAATACAATACAAATACAATACAAATACAATACAAATACAATACAAATACAATACAAATACAATACAAATACAATACAAATACAATACAAATACAATACAAATACAATACAAATACAATACAAATACAATACAAATACAATACAAATACAATACAAATACAATACAAATACAATACAAATACAATACAAATACAATACAAATACAATACAAATACAATACAAATACAATACAAATACAATACAAATACAATACAAATACAATACAAATACAATACAAATACAATACAAATACAATACAAATACAATACAAATACAATACAAATACAATACAAATACAATACAAATACAATACAAATACAATACAAATACAATACAAATACAATACAAATACAATACAAATACAATACAAATACAATACAAATACAATACAAATACAATACAAATACAATACAAATACAATACAAATACAATACAAATACAATACAAATACAATACAAATACAATACAAATACAATACAAATACAATACAAATACAATACAAATACAATACAAATACAATACAAATACAATACAAATACAATACAAATACAATACAAATACAATACAAATACAATACAAATACAATACAAATACAATACAAATACAATACAAATACAATACAAATACAATACAAATACAATACAAATACAATACAAATACAATACAAATACAATACAAATACAATACAAATACAATACAAATACAATACAAATACAATACAAATACAATACAAATACAATACAAATACAATACAAATACAATACAAATACAATACAAATACAATACAAATACAATACAAATACAATACAAATACAATACAAATACAATACAAATACAATACAAATACAATACAAATACAATACAAATACAATACAAATACAATACAAATACAATACAAATACAATACAAATACAATACAAATACAATACAAATACAATACAAATACAATAAAAATACAATACAAATACAATACAAATACAATACAAATACAATACAAATACAATACAATATTGAATACAATACAATCTTGTATACAATACAAATACAATACAAATACAATACAATATTGAATACAATACAATCTTATACAATACAAATACAATACAAATACAATACAAATACAATACAAATACAATACAAATACAATACAAATACAATACAAATACAATACAAATACAATACAAATACAATACAAATACAATACAAATACAATACAAATACAATACAAATACAATACAAATACAATACAAATACAATACAAATACAATACAAATACAATACAAATACAATACAAATACAATACAAATACAATACAAATACAATACAAATACAATACAAATACAATACAAATACAATACAAATACAATACAAATACAATACAAATACAATACAAATACAATACAAATACAATACAAATACAATACAAATACAATACAAATACAATACAAATACAATACAAATACAATACAAATACAATACAAATACAATACAAATACAATACAAATACAATACAAATACAATACAAATACAATACAAATACAATACAAATACAATACAAATACAATACAAATACAATACAAATACAATACAAATACAATACAAATACAATACAAATACAATACAAATACAATACAAATACAATACAAATACAATACAAATACAATACAAATACAATACAAATACAATACAAATACAATACAAATACAATACAAATACAATACAAATACAATACAAATACAACACAAATACAATACAAATACAATACAAATACAATACAAATACAATACAAATACAATACAAATACAATACAAATACAATACAAATACAATACAAATACAATACAAATACAATACAAATACAATACAAATACAATACAAATACAATACAAATACAATACAAATACAATACAAATACAATACAAATACAATACAAATACAATACAAATACAATACAAATACAATACAAATACAATACAAATACAATACAAATACAATACAAATACAATACAAATACAATACAAATACAATACAAATACAATACAAATACAATACAAATACAATACAAATACAATACAAATACAATACAAATACAATACAAATACAATACAAATACAATACAAATACAATACAAATACAATACAAATACAATACAAATACAATACAAATACAATACAAATACAATACAAATACAATACAAATACAATACAAATACAATACAAATACAATACAAATACAATACAAATACAATACAAATACAATACAAATACAATACAAATACAATACAAATACAATACAAATACAATACAAATACAATACAAATACAATACAAATACAATACAAATACAATACAAATACAATACAAATACAATACAAATACAATACAAATACAATACAAATACAATACAAATACAATACAAATACAATACAAATACAATACAAATACAATACAAATACAATACAAATACAATACAAATACAATACAAATACAATACAAATACAATACAAATACAATACAAATACAATACAAATACAATACAAATACAATACAAATACAATACAAATACAATACAAATACAATACAAATACAATACAAATACAATACAAATACAATACAAATACAATACAAATACAATACAAATACAATACAAATACAATACAAATACAATACAAATACAATACAAATACAATACAAATACAATACAAATACAATACAAATACAATACAAATACAATACAAATACAATACAAATACAATACAAATACAATACAAATACAATACAAATACAATACAAATACAATACAAATACAATACAAATACAATACAAATACAATACAAATACAATACAAATACAATACAAATACAATACAAATACAATACAAATACAATACAAATACAATACAAATACAATACAAATACAATACAAATACAATACAAATACAATACAAATACAATACAAATACAATACAAATACAATACAAATACAATACAAATACAATACAAATACAATACAAATACAATACAAATACAATACAAATACAATACAAATACAATACAAATACAATACAAATACAATACAAATACAATACAAATACAATACAAATACAATACAAATACAATACAAATACAATACAAATACAATACAAATACAATACAAATACAATACAAATACAATACAAATACAATACAAATACAATACAAATACAATACAAATACAATACAAATACAATACAAATACAATACAAATACAATACAAATACAATACAAATACAATACAAATACAATACAAATACAATACAAATACAATACAAATACAATACAAATACAATACAAATACAATACAAATACAATACAAATACAATACAAATACAATACAAATACAATACAAATACAATACAAATACAATACAAATACAATACAAATACAATACAAATACAATACAAATACAATACAAATACAATACAATATTTGTATTGTATTTGTATTGTATTTGTATTGTATTTGTATTGTATTTGTATTGTATTTGTATTGTATTTGTATTGTATTTGTATTGTATTTGTATTGTATTTGTATTGTATTTGTATTGTATTTGTATTGTATTTGTATTGTATTTGTATTGTATTTGTATTGTATTTGTATTGTATTTGTATTGTATTTGTATTGTATTTGTATTGTATTTGTATTGTATTTGTATTGTATTTGTATTGTATTTGTATTGTATTTGTATTGTATTTGTATTGTATTTGTATTGTATTTGTATTGTATTTGTATTGTATTTGTATTGTATTTGTATTGTATTTGTATTGTATTTGTATTGTATTTGTATTGTATTTGTATTGTATTTGTATTGTATTTGTATTGTATTTGTATTGTATTTGTATTGTATTTGTATTGTATTTGTATTGTATTTGTATTGTATTTGTATTGTATTTGTATTGTATTTGTATTGTATTTGTATTGTATTTGTATTGTATTTGTATTTGTTTTGTATTTATTTTATATTTATTTTATATTTATTCAATAATTTAAAAATATTACAATAATTACTTAGAGCTAGCAATATATAACAACAATATTCAATTAATTAGCGCCATTTTTTATGTTTTTTTTTTTAAACACAGAGTTAAGTGTCACATCAGTAAGAATTAAATGCAAAGTGGGCGAACTTATATACATTTTTAAATTAATATTAACAGAAATTTTACTTTTTTCTTTATATACACATGGTACTATTGCGTAACTTACTTGTTCTTTCAAAAACGTCTTTTGCAAAATTGAGAAAAATATCTTCAACATGTTGTGCATTGTTTTTTGGTTCTGCTTTTCTTGAAGTTTTCACAAGTGTACCTGGTTTGATGCATGCATGAATGTTCGACACCCAAAAAGTGGATGTGGAAAATTTGAATGGCCAACTTTCTTCAAAAAAAGCACCATCTTTAGCCTTTACTTGGAACAATACCCGGATTTCTATCAATTTTGACGATTTTTTGGTTAGTAGGCCTGGCATTGAAATGAAAATTAACTGTGGCGCTTCCTTTCCAAAATTACTTTCATTTTTGAAAATTTCAGCTAAATGTGTAAAGTAGTTCGGTTCTTATGGACTTTTTTCCGCTCTGCCATACAAATGGCCCCACTGTGCGCCTGGGGAACTGAAAGCTTTTCGGTTTCTTCTATGCAAATTCCGATCATTGATAGCGACATTGGGGTATGGAAAAAGGTTTGGACCGTACTGCAAACCGGACTATTAAACGTTTGCATAACAGAAGTTACACCAAAGGATGAGGGTTTTATATTAAACAAAAGAATTTGAATCCGCTTACTTCATGAGCCTTTATTTTTTTTAATATTCAAAATAGCACAATAGCTACAAAATAAAACTTGAAGTAATATTCACTAGAAACTTAAAATTTGGCTAACATGCGAAAAAGAAAAGGTTCAAAAGTTTTTGACTTCTGTCAACTTAAGTAATTAACCGAGCAAACTTTTGCTATTGACGTGCAATCCGGTATTCCACATACATATTTTTACTTAAAATCTTAAGACTCATGAAAAGTTAAAGTTATGAGAAGAGGAAGCAGTCTGCACAAATCATCCATTCAAATACTACTCAAAACGAATACTGCGGCTATCAAAAGCTCAAGGATATTTCCAGTTTTGAAAGCCGCCGTAGGCTTTTAGGAGGTGAAACTGTAATAATTTGTTGCTTCCGATAAAAAGGCTGATACGACCGAGAAAAACCAGACCGCGATCAATTCTTGACAATATACATATAGCGCGTGTATATTCAGTAGTCAGACAATAAATTCTATACGCCTAATTTTTGGAAAAGGCTTTATTCCAATAAAGATTTTTAAGTTCATTAAAACCATAAATATTGGTATTCTCTTAAAAACTCTAGACAGCCTTACTTACAACTTTCAACCAATCCTGAGTGAATGTTTGCAGAAATGGAGGGAACAAACAATTTTATTGCGACTTCGAGTGATTTAGATGAGAAGCACTTTTCAAGACAAAAGAGATACTCTTGGAGGATTTTTTACTTACCGAAAAACATTTTTGCAGCAGCTTGCAATCGACTCCAGACCTTCTGCATGACAATCCAACGCATTTACCATTATGCCCAGGGGTATTATTTAGTCTTATTTAAGCAGTCTTATTTCAAAAAACAGAATTCGTCTGAAAACAAACACACAAAACAGAACTGAAATATTTATCAAAGCTTAATTAAATCAGAAGCTAATAACTGAAAATAACTAATTTTGAACTTAACTTTCCGTAGAAGCTATTAGTATCTTTTATTTTAGGGCAAGGTTGTTTATCGTTACTGAAGTTTGATTAATATTTCTGACAACTTAAATCTCTGGCAACATTGTTTGTTTTCTTGACTTTCATCAAACAGCCAATTAAATCAAGAGAACAGGAAAAAAGTGAGTGCCACAATTCTCTTTGTCTATTTGTCTCAAGCTTTAAAAATTGAGGTTCTTCTGTTTAACACACCAGGAAACATCTTCCGCATCTTCCGACAAACTGATATCACTGTCTTCCAATCACCCCTCACTCGCATTCAAGGCACTTTCCTTCTTGAAATTTTGATTGATGTGCTATACCAAGTTGTTGTATTTTATTTTCTGTAGCCAAAAAAAAAACAATGTTTCTCAAAAACAATTCTTGCGCTTAGATTAAGAAATACATAAAAAGTTTGAGAGAAGAAACACAGTTATGTACGAGTGTGACTTTTTGTTTTATTGAGGCAGACCACAGATTAAAACTTTATATCTATTTGAGTTGTTGAAAGAGTGTCAGAAGTTCCTTATTTCGACACACTTTTAATTAATTGGATTAAAACTTGGCATAAAAGTGTACGGAGAAAAGTTTGATCATTATAGGGGAATAATTCTTCTGCAAAAATGCTTCCAAACTCTTAAGTTTTTGTTGGCTTTTTCAACTTTAAGATTTATTCCAACGTTGCACGGTGTGAGGTCCAGTGACCGACGCGTGCCAAGGGAATGTCTCCGTACTGATTATTTTTTTTTTAGAACAATTACTCCCAGCTTCTCTATTGAAACTTTAGGTGAGTGTGGTATGGCGCCCTATTGATGAAATCATGTTCTGCTGTTACACTTTAGTAATAGCTGCAGTGGCGTTACCAAAATCATGCCAATTATTCGGCAATACAAATTATAATTGACTGGATCTCTATCTAGTTAAAAAAACAATTGCAATCATTCCTCGAAATTACTTCTGTTTAAGTGGAGTAAGTAATTGAATTTAATTCAACTGTAAGTTCAAGTGAGGTACGATAAAGTATTAGTTAAAAAGTTACAGTAGTTCAAAGAATCGCAAATTTAATAATTCTATTATCGACTTTCATCAACACAATTTTAGAAGTCGAATGCCCAGGTGCGTTTTTGTTAATGGTTTCCTCTTTTCCACTGAATTTAGCAAACAAAATTTAGGTAACATTAGGCATGAAACACTGAAGCGATAGATGAAAATACTTAATCCTATTGTGGCACATTAAGTAATGGGTCTATATTATCATTAGGGTCCTCTTTATGTGAATCGATTTGAACAGAGTTTCTGCATGACTGCCCATGATAATGATCAAAAACAATATAACAATTTAAAGCCCATTTTCGACACAAAAACACAATTAGAGACACAACGTTTACATTAATTGCAACATATTGTTTTAAGAAGTTCATCAGGTGCTGATTTAAGGAGAGTGGTTAAAGGCTCAAAAACATTTATACTTATTCGCTTATTTCCAGCATTCAGGATTAGTACATTCTTTTAAGCCAAGCTGGAACTTTATAATAGTATTGTTGAGCACAAAAAGACTTTGAAGGAAGGGAAGATAATTGCTCATTTTTTTGGAGATTGGTCATATATTGGATATATATATCTTCTTTCACAGGTTCCTTGTAAAATATTAGATATAGACGTACATATTACATTTTCAAGGACAATATTGGAAAGGCAATTGTTTCTGGCAAACACTTCACCTTTAATGGGGTAGTCACTTTTCTCAAAAACCTTGAAGAAGAATTTTAATTTGCCTTTGTTGTAAGGAGCGGAAGTTGAAACACAACCAGTTAGTGCGTTTAAAAATGAGATGTGTTCTTGACATTTTTGGAAAGTCGTTTAGTACATTATAATTTAGTGTGAATGTATTTTTACATACCTAAAATAATGACAGTTCACGCAAAAAAGTAAGCAAACAGAGCTCTTTTGACGTTTGTAAATGTCAAAGAGTCATATGAAGTTAGCACGATACTAAAAAATTAAAATAGGTACATTTATTCGATGATTTTAACATGAATTAAAGGTTAGAGAAAGTATGATGCTTTATTCGATTAAAATTTGCAAAATCGTTGTTTTAACCTAGTTTCATACTAAAACAGCTTTAACATCGTAGTAATTGAACTAAAATTTTGCTCCATTTTCTTGTATCTTGCATATTGCATTCCGTGAAGCGCGAGAGTATTAGGGTTAAATTGTTTAAGGGGAAGAACACAGTTGGCTGTTTCACTAGAACAGTAAAAATAACGGTAAAATAATGGAAGACAAGAAACATTCCGACGATGCTCGAGAGATTCAAATGTTTCTGTTATACTTTTATCACCTATCATTTTAAAAGCTCTTTTTTGGATTATATCCAAGAGTCTCAAGTGAGTTATTGGAGCACCGCATCGGCCCAAATATAAGAATTGTACTCGAGCTTTGGACGAACATAGAGCTTATAGATTACAGGCAGATCAGAATGGGTAAAACATTTCTTGCAACTTCAAAGGAAACCTAAGCATTTAGCAGCGTTTTTGACGACGTCCAATATGAGGTCATTCCACATAATGTGGCCTGTGATGCACATACCGACAACTGACAGCTGTTCGGTTTCCTCAATGTAAGTGCCGCTCCTGGATAGCGACATGTAAGGTGGGTTATACTTTGACGATAGAAGGCAGCATTGCTTTTTTGAACCATCAAACTCAATTCGGCAAAGAAGTTAAAATAAGTCGAAAAATGTATTGATCATTTTCGCTTTCGGAAGTAATCCAAATCGAAGTCCTCTACCTTTTCTACTTCACCATTATCAGTTTGTGTATTTGTTTATTTAAGTATCCAAAACTACCGATTTCTACTAATTTTAGTCTATGGTCTATGAAAGTTCATATATAAGAAACATCAAGTTAAATCTAGTATATTTGGAGTGTGTACCATCCAAGAAGGAATATTTATCTCAATTCCCCTAAAATATGGGTTTCTGCTTCGGTGTAAAAATCCTTTTTCAGAACTTTAAATAATAAAAATAAATAAATTTAAGCAAAGAAAAAGTATTTTTTAAAGGACCAACTTAAGCCAGAGATTAAACCGTGAAACAAGAGTAATTTACAATAAAAAAAAAACTGCGCTTTAAAAAACTTACTTTGAATGATTTTTGGTATTTTTAATTTATTTAAGTTCTTAACAAGAAGAAATAGGGACTAAATGTGAATGGAACAACACCTTCAATAAACAATCATTAAAAGTAGGTTTCTTAAAGCAGCCCAGTTTTTTTTTTCTAGTTTCACGACTGGCAACAGGAGCTAATTCCCGAAACACGTTTTTTTATTAGCTTTGACCAGAACTTTAAAAATTTACCAACCATACAAATTTTTTGAGCTAACTCTTAATTAAAAAAAACAACAACATTTCTTAAAGGTGGTTTCGAAAAGTGTCGAAATCGAAAGGTGGCGTTATCGAAGGGGTGTTTTCCATTGAAATGCACTTGGAGTTCGATAGATTTTTTAACAACTTAAAGTAATAGAGAATCCTTGATTGAAAAACTGCTTCATGAGTCAACTTGGGTTTTGAATCACTAACCGTTCACTCCCCGAAATAAAATTTAAAGATATTTATACATTTTCATCAATTCAAATAAAATGTTAGCTTCCTTATTATAAATGATATGAGTCTTGAATCGACTATAATGAAGTTCATTCATCAACCCTTACTTCAACTTTAAAGTTAAAATCAAGTATTTACTTTCTCAAAATGTTGTCAACGAGTCGCCACGTGTGATATCGTTTTCATTCAACAAGGTGGCTGAATGATAACTTTACAAATCACGAAAGAAAACAAAAATAACACAATACATTTTACTTTTAGCTTTAAATCGCCAAAATTGAGAGAGAAAACACGACCAAAAAGGCTGAAGGTACTCGCCTTTACACTTTACAACAACGACCGGAACTCGAGAAAACTTTTCATCATCTTGATAACCAAAAAACTTTATCCTTGACTGAAAGTACTGGTACATATGTTGTATTCAATTTCAACAAGTTGTTAGGATCGTATTCACTTCAGAGGACCATTTATTTAAATTCGTTGCATATGCAAAAGACCTTGAATTCGAATCGAAACACATGCTGCCATCTGTAGACGAGAAGCAAAAGCATGCGGCGTCAATCAGTTCACAGTTTCTCAATAAATCAAGGCTCACCGAACCTAAACAACTTCTGCCCTACACCCAGTGCTGGTGCTGGTACGAGTAATCCATCGGCTGGACCATCCACACCCGTCAGCAAGGAATTACACCGCCGGGAGTCGTTGGTGAAACCCACATGGCAGAATGTCTGCCCAGGTCAAGTGTCACCAAAAACCCTCGAGCGGGTCAATGGCATCGACAATGGACAAGAAGACGCACCCAATGGTTGCAGTGCGGTTGGGACAATTTCCAGTGAATCAAATACACGCCAGCTATCGAGAAAACCCAGCCGGAGTAGTAGTACCGAGATTTATGATATCTTCGGCAAGGTGATTATGACTTAATATATTGCTTTGTTTTGTTTGTGTGGTTTTGTGGATAACAATGGTTTCAGGGTATGAATGTAAATGCTCATTTGTGTTGACAAGGGTGCTGATCTAAACACAAAATACACGTTGCTTCCTCGGATTGGATAAAAGTCACGTTTGTGCTTTGTGTATCTACTTGATTTGCGAAAAGGGTTTTTAATAAAAAGTGAATAAATATCCCTCTGGATGGAAATCAACTGACAACTGAAAAGGAGATCTCGGTTTTAGTTTCACGTCAAGGAGAGTGGCTGATGATTTGATTCTGAGCATTAACTCTGATTTGATAAGGATATGGCATATAAACTTAAGCCATTTTGTGTTGATATGATGTGGTAATGGTTTGGATATTCAGAGAATGCGAAGGATGTTGGTTTGGTTTGTGTACGAGTATGTGGAAAATGGTTTTGTGAATGATGATGAAAAAGCTTAGAAAACATGAAACGATTTAAGAAGATTAGAAAAACTTGAAATCCTTGAATTGCGTATGTAAATATGTATGTATGCATGCCTTGTTTTTTTTAAGTCATGTTGAGGCTCTATGACAATACAAGGCTGACCCAATGGAGTCATTTTAAATGTATTAACCCATTTACTACCCAGGTCGTTAAAAACTTAAAATTCAAACTTCTGGTACCAAAACTTTATTAAATATGATCATAGAATTACAATTTTTCTTTTCCATTTTCCAAAAAAAGTAATTAATATGTTTATAAGGGTATACCCAAGCAGGTACAAAGGTAAGATATGGGCTCTAATTTTTTTTATGAAATTTTTTGGAGCAAATTTTTTCAATGCACAGACACAGAGCTTTGTCACAGATCCATCTAACTCGCATGTGGCTTTCTCTGCATATATGTAAGGGACTTATCAATTCTTTTGGGAAAATGAAGCCCTTTGATTGGGTTCCTCTTGCCGTTGCAGTAACTCCAAATCGCTTCGCTCTTAACAAACGCAATAGCTCATGAGATGTAAAACAGTTATCAAAATAAATTATATGGTCAGTCAAGGACAGCTCTAGATCCTAGTGGCATGTGTAATCTATCAGGGCTAGCGTTGCCAGACTTCCCGGTTTACCAGAGACGTCCCGAACTTCAGACATAAACTCATCTGTCCCGCCGGGGCAGCTTCTTACTCAAATTCACAAACTTTAAAATTTCAATCAAACAAACCTAACTTAACGAAGAATATATTTTTGCAAACTGACATCTGTCATTCAAATTGACAAAAAAAATGTTTGCAAATGACAAACAAGTCATTTAATTATTAATTAATAAAAGAATTTATTTATTTTGATCTACACACATATTATGATTTTTTATTTTGTCCCGGGCAATATGTGATCCCGGGATTTTTTATTATTTTAGTCACTTATCCCGCCGAGGTGTAAGAAAAATCTGGCAACCCCAAACAGGCTCCTCAATACGTATCAAAATTATATACATACATAGGTAACCGCAGCTACTTTACAACATCCAGTTCTTGAAGTCAGCTCGAACAGGTTTTTCTCTTATGAACGGTATTGAATTGAGTGATCTTCTTTTTCAAAATCAAAGTTATGGTGCTCATCCTGGGAAACATAATGTAGAGATGAGTTTGATCCAAAAACAATTGCGTAACTTCATTATCGAAAAACGTTTCAAATATTTGTATGGGAGATTTGAATTCCAAAATAGTTTTCATTTGTATATTGTTTACTTCAAAGTTATTGGTAGCAGTCATTGTGATATCTCCCACACTCTTAGATAAGCTTGGTTTGGATTGAGATTTTTTGAGGGTTGAGGCTCTGATTATTGAAAATAAACTTCATCGTCACTATCGTACTCCTCATCCCTGATAAAGAATTCAATGTTAACTGGGACGTCATTGGGAACTAATCGTTGATCGAAATTTCTGTGTTGTAATCTGTATCTGGTGGTATCAAACGCGGCATTTGGTCATCTTCTTCAAAATCATCTCCTTTCAAAATCGTACCTCACGCGAAGTGATAAACAAAACTACCGTTTTAGTTTTATTGTAATGTACTGAACTAAAACTTGTTGTCAAGATGTCAATCAAACAAATGACAGATGGATCAACGATAAATTCTGATTTTGTGTGTACCCAAGCAGGTACAGTAAAATGGTTAAAAGATCTTCGAAATATTTTTTTAAGTTTTATTTTCTGCTGCGGAGAAAAGCGACGTTAGGACTTTCGGTTGAAATTTGGAATACTTAATGAACGTCGATTTTTCTGTGAAACTATTCAGCAACCTTGTTAGTTACTGAGTTCTATTTTACAGTTTTACAGACATAAGTTTCTATCTTATTAGGACAGTATGCAGATACAAATAAAAATATTGATAGTGCAAAAATATACTAAAAAAAAATTGTAATTGGAATTGTAAGGTGGATTGCCCCTAAGTATTAAAAAAAGTGAGTTTTTGCCTTTGACAAAAACTGAAAAAGAAAAAAAAGGAATCGTAGAAGAAAACACAAAAACTGAAGCCAGTTTAATATTTTCTAAGAGAGATAATTGAAATTTTCGTTACGATAAGCGGTTTTTTTTTTTTTTTTTTTTTTTAGATTTAGATTAGAATGTTTATTTCTTATAATTTCATCACAGTCTTCGGATATTTCAAAAAAAGAATTAATACATATTAAAAACGTATAAGAATGGTTGTGACATTCATTATTTTCAAGACATTTAAGAAATAGAGTAGAATGTCACTTCAAATAATAAAAATATTAAAAAGTTAGTGGGTGGGGTGACCCTGAAAAATTCATAATAGTTAAAAAGAATTATGCAATACAATCATTATATAAAATACAATAAACAAAACACAAAAAAACAAAATAAAGTTGATAAAAATTTATTTACTATGTAAAAGAAAAATTAAACCAAAACATCAGAAATATGTGATTCCAGAGCAATATAGTCTAGAGAACAAAGCCAAGACTTAACATTTTTGAGAAACACTCCAGGTATAGTGATTATCCTAATTGATTGAGGAAGGGTATTATAAAGCCGATAAGACATAATAGAAAAAAAAAATTATGATACGCAGTGGTATGAAAAACAGGTACATATAATAAGTTCGAAAGGTTTCCACGAAGATTGTATCTCGAAATTAATCGAAAATTCAGATTACCAGACTTCATAAACAATATTTTTAACGTCTTGAAACAATATAAATGACGCACTGGAAGAATTTTGAGAGCACAGAACAGAGAAAAACTACAATGCCTACGAGACTTACGACAAATTAATCTAACGACATATTTTTGTAAGATCAAAATTGGTTGTATTTTATTAAGATAAATACCACCCCAGCAAGCAATTCCATATTGTAGCCTGGAATGGAAAATACCATAATAAATTATCTTTAATAGCTTAGTTGAGCAGACGTTTCGTAAATAATAAAAATGACGCAGGGTACAGCGGAAATACTTTTTCAGGGATTCAGCATGATTTGCAAAAGATATACGAGAGTCTAACCCCCTTATTACGGCTGGCGAGTCGAACAAATAAACATGTGAGTGTGAGAAATTAGTATTACGGTTGGCGAATCGAGAACCTTTGATTCGACTTAAATGTCATATATTTGATATTTTTAATAAACAATCAAATTTCGAACTCGAATTGTAAAGTTCGCCAACCGTAGTATGTCGAATGTGTAGTTCGCTAATGAAAAAATCTCACCTCGAACGTTAGATTCGCAAACCGTAATAGGGGGGTAAAGTCAGTCCCAAATATTTGAACTCGTTGACATTCTCAACTACAAAACATTTATCACTACAAGTCAAATCACAAAGAAAAGAAGGTAAGGAGAAGCCAGACGAACAATTGCAAGTAAACAATTTATATCTACGACACTCAGGCGCGTGGAAATAAACATTTGCATCCAACAATCTAGATGAAGATGAACTTTAAAACATTATCTTGGTTTTGGAGCTTATTACCAAATTATGTTCAAAAAACCAAAGTCGCAATAAGTCAAGATCAAAATTAATATCAGATCTAAAGGACTATTAGCACCGTAGGAAAGTGCAATATCATCCGCAAAAGCTGTCGACGAGCCCTTGAAACCCAAAGTAAAAAGCGAATTGATGTATACCAAAAATAAAATTGGACCCAATACAGAACCTTGTGGAACACCCAATTTAAGAAACATTGCGTCACTCCTTGTATCATCAATCTTCACTCTCTGCGACCGATTTTCAAGGTAAGACCTAAACCAGTTAAGAATAAATCTAAAACCAGCTTTCTCCAACTTTCATAACAAAATATTGTGGTTGACCATATAAAATGCTTTGGTGAAAGAAAACAAAAAGGCCAGCTACGCAGATGAGACATTGTTAAGGAACAAAATTGTAACAGTGCATATTCCGTCGATTTGCATTTTAAAAAAACAAATTGGGCTGTATTAAAAAACTTAGTTTTATCTGAAAAACACATAATCCTATTTTTCATAAGTTTTTCAAAAATTTTACTAAATACAGAAAGAAGTGAAATAGGCCTGTAATTACTAATTTCAGTAGCAGATCCCTTTTTAAATAATGGCAAGACATCAGCACACTTGAGCTCTTCTGGAAATTTACCATCATAAACGCACCGATTGAAAACATAAGCTAGAACATCAACTAAGTAAAAAGCAATTTTTTGAGTACATACATAATTTGAAATACCATCAGCTCCACACGAAAACGAATTACGTAAGCTCCCAATAACTTTCAGTATTTCAAATGTAGTTATGGGCTGAAAAACAAACCTGCTGCTTTGAATATTCTCAGTACTTTGACAAAGAGAAGAAGAACTACAACATAAATTACTTGATATAGAATTACAACCAACACTAGCGAAATAGCAATTAAAAGCATTAGCAATATTAAGCTTATTACAGACAATTAAATTATTCACATGCAGAACAGTAGGTTTCTTTGAAACAGAAGATTTGTTCAGTAAACCATTTACTACACGCCATTCATATTTGAGATTTGTTACGGTAATAGGTATCACGGCAAATAGGAATTTCCTTTTTTAATTTAGCACACAATTTCTTATATCCGTTTTTTAAACGTTGGTTGGCAGAATACTTTTTGCATCTTAATCTTAGTTTATTTTTTCTCGTAACCTTATTTACAATAGATCTAGATATCCAGGAATTAAGATGTTTAACAGTATTTTTTGTAGGTAGAAAAGAGGAAGCGGATGTTATTATGTTTCTTGAGAGATATTGTTTATAACGTGTTTTTTAAAATGATTACTGAAGCACACCACTTGCAGCCGCAGCCGCACCATTTTGTTTGAATATTCAAGCTGTATTGTCTACTTTTTACTTCAAAGGCACTACAAAGCATGGTGCTCTTAGGCCTTAGTTTAATTACCTTCCCGGCTGACTTGATCTCTAGCCCGTTGTCTCCAATTTCGTATAAACAATCGATGAAAATCATATTTTACTTCGTCACACCATCAAAGATGTAGTCTGCCTAAGTTTTTTGAAACCTCTGGTATGGCGTGTAAGACTCTTCTTTTTGGACTTTAGCTGTTCATCAGCTCTACATTATCCAGCCATTTTCTTAAACGTATTTGTTTGACTAGAGCCATGTCGCTGTACAGCGCGTTAAGCTCGTGGTTGTATCTTCTTCGCCACACATTGGGTCTTGTGAATAAAAAAAAAGTTAAAGCTTTTTTTGGAGGAAGCTAAAGCCAACTATTCATAGCTTTTACTAGCAGCTAAAGCTGGACAGTACTAGCTTAAGCTTTGTTTTATGTGAATAAAAAAATGATAACGCTAAATAGCTTATGCTGGAAAATTCTAACTTAAGCTTCGTAATTTAAAGTGTTCGTTTTTTTATTCACATGTTTCGGCTAGTTAGCTTTAGCTAAAACTGGTACATGTATGACCGAAAGGAAGGTTTTTTTGCCTCAATTTGTTATCTGTTCTACAGGGCAACTATTGGTTTCGGCTAAAAAATGTTTTTAACATTTCGTATGTTTTAACAACTCGCACAAGTTAATACTGAAAATAAGTTAATACTGAAAATAAGAACTAGTCAAAGCTTTCTAGACAGGTCGAAAAAATCTTGAAATTTTTGTAGCTTTAACTATAATATTCTAGTTTAAGCTATTTTTATTCACACAAATTCAAGCTTAAGCTAAGAAAACAAGCTAAAACTAAATGAATTTAGCTTTGGCTATTTTAAAATAGCTATTACTAGAAAACATCTTTAACTAGCTAGCTAAAGCTTATTTTTATTCACTAAAAATCAAGCTTTTACTTAAAAATCCAAGTTTTAGCTTTAGCTTTTTTTTTTATTCACAAGGCCCATTGTGTTGTTCGTCTTCACAAGCAGGACCATAAATCGTACATTGACATTTTCTCTTCAATAGAGCAAGGGAGCTTTCATCCAACTAGGTAAGTGTCCATGCTTCTGAAAGAGCAATTCTACGTTTGGTTTCCGTGCGGATGTTATTCGTCGAGCTTACAGCGATGCCTAGATAGACAACTGCCTTGAAGTTATACACATCAATGATCACGCTCTAATTATAAGTCTATAGTGTGAACTGGCTCTTAATAATGAAAGTATATATTTCGTTTTGTCGTCGTTAATAACCAGTCTCAATCTACTGCTGCATACGCCATGTAACGGAAACCACTCGGTGTGTCCTTCCAATCATGTTTATGTCGTCAGCAAGTAAAGTTAAGAAGTTGGTTTTATCTTAGAAAGACAGTGCCTAGAGAATTAACTTTGTCGTGGCGTACTAGCTTTTGAAGCAACTACATGACAGTGCGGCTCCTTATCTTAACCAATGTTTTCAAATTTTTCAGTGAAATTCCTTCAATTTTGATGGAGCAGTGAGCTTCCTCCAGCTGCATCCTGATAAGTCTAATCAGTTTGGCACGGATATTAAAGCTGGATATGACACGAAATATTCAGACTGTCATAAGCAGCCTAAAATTGATAAACAGGTGCTGGATATCGATATTAAATTCCTGGTTCTTCTCCAAGATCTAGTGCAATGTGAAGATTTGGCCGATATAAGATTTTCCATGTCTGAAGCCTCATTGATAAAAATCTATAAAATCATCAGTAAAAGGCCTTGAGACGTTTATATAGAACGCTCCATAGAATCTTATATACGATGTTAAGAAGTTATGACTGATAGGGCAGAAAGTACTAAAGTCGCAATAAGTATGTTCCTGACCAGGTCAACTCCAGCGTATTTAAAAAGTTCTGCTTATAGCCCATATGTTCCAGCTGGCTAATTTTATTTAATTCTGGTTAGGCATTTTTGGTTATTATTCAGATTGTCTAGGACCAGTTGCTCGTTGTCGCAAATTATCTTTCTAGATGTGAAACATCAAACGTGTATCTACCACGGTGTTGCCATCACTATCCTTGCAGATTTCAAGGTGGTTCATGAATCCTGTTGTTATTTGATTGACTCTTCTGCTGTAGCATCTCTGCATCTTTTCAACTCCTTAGGTTGATATAGTGCTTGTGGTAAGCTCTGGTTGTTCCATAATCCGTACGCCTTCGTTTTGGCTTTGTTTGACTGTGCACAAAGGGAGTCCATAACCATTAATTTTACGAAGGTGGTTATGAGAATCCTAACACTTCTGACGCAGCATTGCGAATGGTTTCATAAAATCAATAGTGCGTCTAATAATATGGCCAGGGACTGTACATGCGAATTATCAAGAGGCACTCGTCAAAATTATTGAAACTCAAGATTTCTTGGCCAAGATTAACTCAAACGTCAAAATCTACATAGAAATAGGTCCCGTTTTTGCTCTCGGTAACAGCTACCTAAGAACTCGTATATATATGCACTTCGCAATTCGTTGTCAGAAAATACGTAGATATGTGAATTCTATTCCTTATTGACAAAGTGATTCTTGGTTTTCTTTGGCAAATTGTATGGTTCGCTGGTGGACCTTCCACAAAGTATTTAATTTCCTTCAGTAAATTTAACACATTTCTAGTGAAACCAAGGCCAGGAAGTGGTTTTGTGAAGAAGTTCATCACTTTGGGAAAGTTCTTCAAAACATAAATTAATTTAGCTAACGAAAGTCTTGTAACCTAAATGATATTGATGTGGATGTCTTAAGGCGTTCATTAAGTTGTATTTAAATTTGTATAAATTATCTTTTGCAAACAACGACAGCTAATTAAAATGCTAATTTGAATGATTGAAGCCCAAAGCAACCACACGACAAAATAATATACGGTAGTTGAATTCCTCAAAAAGAATTTCATTCTATACAACAAAAAAATACGTAAACGCAAACCACTTCTGCAAAATTCTTCTTTAATTTTAGCAAGAAATTTTATTTTTTAGCACTTAATGGCTACAATGATAAGCTTCGAAGTGGAAATGAGTCAGGAGCTATGGTATTCTTTTGATTCATCTCCTGTAAACTGTGATGTGCTTATTCAGTTATAATGTTCATTTCTTTATAACCTGAGGCTCAATTGAATAAGTTTTCAAACCAAAAAACGTGCAAAGATTTAGAAACTTCTTATTCATCTGCCTTCAAAGTATTTACTGAATTCATGAACAGAGAAAATGTTTTCATAATTGAGTTATTTTGGAGGCAGAAAGTGTGATTTTCGTTTTTGGTGGTAACTTTAAGCTTTCGCTGGTTTAATTTTAAATAAATATTTAATTAATTAATTTATATCGTATGACGATATATCGTATGAAGGCTAATAACAATGAAGCTGATGTAGCAGCTGTCTTATGGCCCGCTATTTTTGGGACTTCTCAAAATAAAATTTAAATTCATAACACTGGTCTTTAAAATTTTGTTCAGTCCAGAACAGATAAGGCCATATAAATGGTGGGCCAAATACAATTAAAGAAAAGATGATTTTTCACACAAAATCGTACACAGCACTCACTTTGGAAATAAGTTTTCAATATTTCCCAAAGTTGTTCAAACGTACAGCGAAGTATGATACTAATTTTCTTTCATGATTTCGAGCGGGAAACAGCTGTCAGTATCAAAATAACCTATGTTTTAAAAAGAAACCACTACATTGCCCACCCTCTCGAGGCTCAAAGACAATGTTATGCCTTTCTTCTCTTACACAAGCGCCATTTTCACTGGCGTTGAAGTCATCAAAATTGCAACAACAAAAGAAAAGCATAAGCATAAGAATGCATAGTGAAGAATGTCAATGTGTCAGATTCCACAGGCTTTCAAAATGAGTTTAAGTACTTCTTCTTGCGACAATTTCCAATCATGAAATATTTTAAGCTTGGAAGAAAAACATAATACTCAACGAAAAACGAAAAGTTTTTTCGCTCGCAAAACTGAAAAACCCAAACAAATGAAATTTGGAAACTCGAAAACAGTTCTCCTTTCGATCAAACAAGCGAAGCAGTTGCCATCTCCCCTTGCGATAATGAAAGTATGATTTAAAATATGCTCTGGTCTTAAAGCTAGTAAAGACCGCATGGTATGTAGATTTTCTCTACACTGACAAAAATACTCGGTCTCATTTTGACAATTGCTAATTGTCACTGATACAAAATAATGTCAACGTCAAAATTTACAATTTTGTTTCCAATTTGAAGAATTTTATTGTTATATTGGGTATTGTTACAATGTTTTTTTGCTGAAGAAGATTCCGAGCCACGTATAGTGGCTGGATCCAGAGCCTGGTTTTCATAAGTTTTAGTATTCCGCGTTTCATTTTTTATATTTTGAATCCTATTTTCCCATTTTTTAATTTAAATTTCATAAATCTCGGTTTTTTATTCTTGGCAGAGTTAAAATTTTTTTTTAATTTCCTTATTTTAAGTTATGTATGTATATTTAAAACCATGACAAAAAATATAAAACAATCAATGCAAAAATGAACATAGTTATTTTCTTGTCAGGGTTCTTCTACACACATTTCCAATTTTCCTTTTTTATCTTCAGCACTTTTGTTTTATATAACGGGTGATTTTTTAAGAGCTTGAGAACTTTTTTTAAAAAAAAAACGCATAAAATTTGCAAAATCTCATCGATTCTTTATTTGAAACGTTAGATTAGTCCATAACATTTACTTTTTGAAGATAATTTCATTTAAATGTTGACCGCGGCTACGTTTTAGGTGGTCCATTCGGAAAGTCCAATTTTGGGTAACTTTTTCGAGCATTTCGGCCGGAATAGCCCGAATTTCTTCGGAAATGTTGTCTTCCAAAGCTGGAATAGTTGCTGGCTTATTTGTGTAGACTTTAGACTTGACGTAGCCCCACAAAAAATAGTCTAAAGGCGTCAAATCGCATGATCTTGGTGGCCAACTTACCGGTCCATTCCTTGAGATGAATTGTTCTCCGAAGTTTTCCCTCAAAATGGCCATAGAATCGCGAGCTGTGTGGCATGTAGCGACGTTGTGGCAGATCGTTCGGCTTCAGTTCTTGCACGAGCTGTATTTTATACGGTTTTACACCAAGATCTTTGCGTAAAATCTTCCATGTGGTCGAATAACACAAACCCAATTGCTGCGAACGGCGACGAATCGACATTTCACGGTCTTCAGCAACACTCTCAGAAACAGACGCAATATTCTCTTCTGTACGCACTGTACGCATTCGTGTGGTTGGTTTAATGTCCAATAAAGTAAACTGAGTGCGAAACTTGGTCACAATCGCATTAATTGTTTGCTCACTTGGTCGATTATGTAGACCATAAATCGGACGTAAAGCGCGAAACACATTTCGAACCGAACACTGATTTTGGTAATAAAATTCAATGATTTGCAAGCGTTGCTCGTTAGTAAGTCTATTCATGATGAAATGTCAAAGCATACTGAGCATCTTTCTCTTTGACACCATGTCTGAAATCCCGCGTGATCTGTCAAATACTAATGCATGAAAATCCTAACCTCAAAAAAATCACCCGTTAGATTCAATTTTAAAAAATTTAAGTTCAATTACTGAAATTAAAATTAAGTCTGTAAATCCTAAATTGTTATTGACAATTGTCAAATGTTAAATTAACAATCGCAATTATTGTCATATTGATGGCCTCTTTTCAAAATTATAAAAGTTCTTAAAGCTTTTCTTTGTTTTTTACTTTTCTTTTCTTGTTTTTGTTATTTTACAGCCTTTTTTATATTTAAAAACTCAATAATTTGATGAATAAACTTACCAATGTGAGAGCAGTTTTTGATTTCATATGTATGAAGCATTTAAACGTTATTCCAATTCCAATAATACTCAATAAAACAAAACTGTTTAATTCTAATAAATTTTATATTTTTTGAGATTTTATTTTTAACACTGCACTGTTGCTAACCATCGAATTTATCACGAACCAAACATATTTCAACTCGACGAAAGTAGGTATACTTCAACTTTGCATAATAAACAAAGAATCTCTTATGCGCGAAACAGATAAAACCAGCAACAGCACCAGCATCGTCAACAGCAAACAGCACGCTGACCAGCAAACATTTCTAAAACACATTGCCACCAGCAACGTCAGTTCATCTGCTTGACATTTCATATCGAAAAATAGTTTTTCATTGTGGTGCCAGTGAATATTGCAGTGGGAAAGTTGACAACACTGTACCAGCAACAGCAAATTTAGGACTTCGGCCTAACGACGCTGTTGGTGTTGCTGTTGCTGTTCTTATGTGTGTTGAACAATTGAAATACATTGGCTCTGAATTAATGGCGGCCGCTGTTGCTGTTGACGTTGCTGTTGCTGTTTCAATCTGTTCGGCGCTTTAGAGTGATTTGTGTTAGGCTAGGTCACAAAAACGAAATACTGAAATTGAGTCACAATGATTGCTCCGAATTCTGTAATATAAATTCAATTTATCACTAAAAAACTGAATGAAATAGCTAAACACCTCACATTTGTAAAACGAAAAATATAATCTCAAATTTAATTTACTTTGATTTATGTTCTTCAAGAGCCGCGGGACTCCAATGCATTGCTGGGCCTAAACCGTTACCTAAATTGTCATATCTGGAACCAGTCGAAACTTTCCATTATACTGGTAATTTGATATTAATAAAAGTTTATGTTACATACATATGGAAATAATTTTTTACCAGAAAAAATAATTACTAACTTTCCTTCCAAAATAAAAAAAATCTGAATATTTGTACTTCATTAGAAAAATCCTTAGTTGAAACGAATCAGATTTCTTAAAAACCTTCTTGGACAGTTTCTCAGTATAGTCAATGTCTTAATAGTTTAACCATTTACACATGATTAATGAATTTGGATGAACTCTTGGCCATGTTCACTAAAAGTATAATTCATTTCAAGATGTGGCATAAATCTTTACATAGTTTTGAAAAAATTAAGATTATTGCACTTGATATTTCAAAAGCATTTGATAGAGTTTGACACGAAGCCCTTTTCTCGAAAATGCGTGCATTTGGTATTGACGAATCTCTTCTTAAATGGATTAGAAACTACCTTTTGAGCCGCTCAACATAAGTTGTGTTGTATGGTTTTAAGTCTGAAATTCATAAAATAGATTCTGGTGCGTCACAGGGCTCCGTTTTGTCTCCGATTCTCTTTCTCATATTCTTCAATGATCTTTTGTCTGATACTTCTAATCCATTAAATTGTTTTGCTGACAACATTACTATTAGATTCTTATATTCGTTTTTAATTGCATGTCCTAAGCTCATTTAAATCTGATCTTGATAGCATTGTCAAATGGGGAAACCATAAACCGCGTAGAATTTAATGCTTCAAAAACTCAATGCTCACCTTGTATGGAATGATCACATATTCGATCTGATCTTATTGTAATCTATAAGGCTTATATTCGGCAAAAATTCGAGTACAATTCCTATATTTGGGCAAATACTCCAAAAACTCACTTGAGTCTCTTGGAAAGAATCCAAAAAAGAGCTTTAAAAATGATAGGTGATAAAAGTATAACAGAAACATTTGAATGTCTCGAGCACCGTCGCAATGTTTCTTGTCTTTCATTATTATACCTTTATTTTTATAAACAGTTGCATTCCTCCCCTTAAACAATTTAACCGTAGTACTCGCGCTTCAGGGAATGCCCAACTTCGGACGTACGGTTAAATTCATGGAATCTTTCTTTAGCCGCACCTATATTGACTGACTCTATATTTCCTTCCCATTATAACATTCAGACATTCAAAACCACTGACATCGGTATCGGGTCATAATATCTTTAATGCGTGAAAATTATAAAAACAAAAAGATAACTTGTATAACAACAAATCCATTGAAATTGTTTTTGTATTTATGTAACATTATTTAAACGTCTACCGCGGTTTCGCATTGTGGAGCGCATCCCAAACGTCAAATTTTCAATAACTCTGGCGCATAAATCAGGCTGAATTTGACCAATAGTATTGATCCTGTTGGTTTTGTGGTTTATTGGGATTGACAATATAGACATGTAACATAAGAAAACCCACTGCGTGATCTCTGATTTGTGAAGACAGATATAATTATATAACAGCCAATTTGACAGATATAGTTTCAACAAAATGGCCGCAATCAAAAATGTAACATTTTTAAAAAGTAATTCTGAAAAATTCAAATTTATTTCTTTTTTACTTCTTTCAAATTAAAGTTGGCCGGAACAGATGATATGTCTCCCAATCACATTTGAATATGAAAATAGACCCTTTGCTGTTATTTGATTTCACTATCATGGCAATTTATGGTTTTAAAAATGAATTTTGAATGTCGTACAAAATGAACCGTGACTTAATTTCATGGGATCTAAATGCCATGCATCACCAATCATAAATTGGAATTTCAAAACCCGAGAGAAAGTGAATGCTTGCTCACTGTGAAATGTTTTTAACGAAAAGGAAATAAAATTTTGTGCTCGACAAAGGAAAAGTCCTTACGAACTTTTTCAACGTAGTTGCAAAAGCAGAGGTAACAAAATAAAGAAAACCTTTCCTCTATCAAAATCCAATAATACCTTACTGAATTCAAGTTTAAAAGAGAATTTCACGCTAAAGTTATTTAAAGTTAGGTCTGTCGGGCAAGCACAAATACCCACTGTGGTCTTTTAGGTGTGAAATTTTAATAAAAAATCGACAAACAAAGGGCTGAAATTTACCCCAGAGCACAACTATATGATTCAAAGCTCACTCAACTTCTTCGTGTAAGACATTAAAATATGAATTTCTGATAACATCCCAGGGTATGTTGTGTTTGTAAGGATAACATGGTTGTTAGTTTGCATCCGTCTCCGGAACAAAATATTTAAATAACTCCCACAAACATCGTTCAACAGCTATTTTCTATAAATGTTTTTGTTATGTAAATTTTTATGTATGAATGGAGGTAAGTTAAAATCCAATTTTCCAAAGTAACCTTAAATAAATTGCGTGAACTTGCGGGAGTGGACAAAAGCTTTTGAAATGAATGCCTGGTTTGTGTGAACGATTGCTGTTATCTGTCTTATTGTGAATTAACGACAAACGTGTATCCTTAAATAAAAAGGCATTCAAAATCTGTTCTTCTTGGAAAAATAAAATTCAAAAAAAAACACAAAAATCAATTTATTGTAACTCAACAGGTGATGCTCCTTGGCGATTCAGGTGTTGGAAAGACATGCCTTTTGGTGAGATTCCGGGATGGAACTTTTCTTTCAGGAAATTTCATTTCAACAGTTGGAATTGATTTTAGGGTGAGATTTCACGAAATTCCACATTTAAAGATTTTAAGATTTTATTCAATTTTCGATTCGCTCTGTATTTATTGTCACGGATATGGAATGTGATTTTTGTTTATTATTTTGGTGTGTGTTGTGTATGACATGTCAAATGTGTAATTCGTGATAAATATTTATAGCTGTGACTTTTTGTATATTCCCTAAGTTGTTAATTCTATTGTCATGTGTACGTGATACGAATTTAAATGTTTTTAATGTTTTCGTAACTTCAATGCTTTTGTATTTTAACTTTATCATAGCTACTTCTTCCGTGTGTTGTAATACTGTGTTGCAATGCCGATAACTGTATGTCTTATTTTATAAATATTTATAGAAAAACGTCTAAAACTTGCAATTTAAAAAATAAACTTCTTAAAACAAAATGTGTGAAATCTTATTATTAACGTTTAAGGTTTTAAGCAATTCTTAATGGTAGCTTGAATTCTTATTCTAAATGAGTATTGGAAAAATGTACTAAAATTATATCCATGTTTGTGTTATTGTGTAATTTTTGTGGGATCTAGGGGTATATTGTTCGGAAAAACAAAATATTCAAACGGTCGAAACGTCGCATGTTATTGATTAAAGAATAAAATCTAATACCCGAAAAAATGCATACATGTACATACATATGTATATAAATAATAACATCATAATTTAATGCCAACATAATTGCATAAATATTCTTGTACATCGGTTATATATATTAAAAAAAATACAGATTGTACTTTTTTTGAATCCCAAATAAAAACCAAATAATTGACTTGGGATATAAAAAGTTATATGTTTTAGTTAGTTGTTATACCATCTTATGACAAATTGAACAAAAAATTTCTATTGGAAAATTAACCAACTAAATTTCAAAAATTGACAAACTAATATAGAAGAAAATTCACGTTGGAAATCTTTCCACATCTTAAGTTGCTAGAGTCTGCAGAGAGCATCTGAGTGAAAGCTCTTCGCAGTGCAGTACTTATCTTCCAGATAATTAACAGTGGTGCCAGTAGCGTCCAGGGGTAATAAAATTACTTTTAAATTTAATTTTGGGGTACCCAACACAGCTGCCCAAGAGAAAATATGATGAATGCGTATTTCGGAAAAAAGCGACAGAAAACACACATACTTAAGAACAGTGAATGTAGATTATTGATTCTGAGTAAAAAAAAGTGCAATTTCCAGGTCGAAGCAGATCGAAAAGACTTGTTTTTTTTTTAAATAAGACAAAGAACTGGCTAGTGAAGAAGTTACTAAAAAGGAAATAGTATACAACAACACTTTCAGCAGATTATAAAATGACATCATGTTGATCGATTAATACTTCAAGAATAGAAACCCAATTTCTGCATTTCAGTAAAACACTTCAAATACGGTGCGGCACTTTATAACCAAGTAGAAATGGGAGAAGGACAAAATACCATAGAATTCCCCATCAACAAGAACTATCAAGGAAGAATCCTGATTACATAAAAGCACCTACATATATAAAATTATTTGTAAGTGCCTGAAACTGCTCTGCAACACTTTATAGTCAGCAAGTATTATTCCCGATTCCTGTCCAGCATGTTGACCATAGACCACATATTTACACTGATGGAAACACTGGAAAACACAAACGAATCAATTTTAAAATAGCATTCATAATCTGGAATTCTACAAGGCGATGTTAGGACTCGGAATTCTGGTAAAACTGGATTCAGCTGCTTGGCATGCATTAAAAAATACGCGGTAAAATTTACAACTATAGGCAATACAACCTCCGAACTATTCAGAACATGCAACAAGCTTTTGGCAAGAGATTTGATTTATTAGATCTTGTTCGGGAGAGATGGTTCATATGAAGGCAGGAAGGTATTTAAGGTATTCATTTACTTTAGAGTACGCAATTACTCCTTCAGTAACGACTGAATGGCACTTGCATCGAAGAAACCGAAAAGCTCTCGGTACTCGGTATGTGTGCCAACGATGACCTTCGTTGGAATGACCACATCCTCGAGACGACCAAAAATGCTGCTAAATGCTTAGGATTTCTATATCGATGTAAGACTTTTTTCACCCCTTCTGATCTGGCTACCAGTTATAAGGCGTTTATACGTCCGAAACTCGAGTATAACTCACATATTTGGGCAGGTGCAGCACAGACATCTCTCCACTTATTGGATAGAATTCAGAACACAGCGTTAAAACTGATAGGAAAAAGAGCTATCATGGAATCATTCCCATCTCTTGAACGCCGCCGTCGGAATGTTTCATATATTTCCTTGTTTTGTCGCTTCTTTTACAAGTAATGCTCACTCGAGGTAGTCGCTTAGCTTGGAATGCTCATCAGTTCAACCTTGAGCCTAATTTTTGTCGTACAGTCAAATATAGAGATTCGTTTTTTAGTCGCACAACACGATACTACCAATGTTCATCGACACCTTCTATGTCACCCTCCTAATTTCCCCATCGCCCATAGTGTGCTTAACATTATAAGGGTATCTTAACATACTCTTGAACGCATGTGAATTATTAAAAAAAAAATTAAAATTTAGCAACAAACATCTCCCTACTGTGAAATATTCACCAAAACGCTCTTACTTCACAATTGAAATAGGTTTTAAGCTGATGAATGAAAAGTAACATGATACTCGTATATTCCTTAAATTTAAAGCCAGCTATGTACTAACCTAAATAAAAAATATCGTGACTTCTCCCTTGGTCTACTTATTCTGGAAGATATTACAGAACTACTTGACTTTTTTGTGCAGACATTACTCATCCATCACAAACTCTAGATAAATATATCAGTAGCGTTTAAATCCCGATTCCCGAATGGGGTGCCGCCAGGGCTACCTTCCTGACTCTAGCGACCCAGTTTGGCTCTTTTTCAACTCTGTCTCTTTGCATCTGCCCGGATAAAAAGTGAACGTAATGACGCTAATTATTATATGGAGTTATCAAGTTTTTACCAAATATCACATATATTTTTTTTTAATTAATTTGAGAAAATTGCGGGTCCCAACTAAACGGGGCTAAATAGACCAGCCTCCATATATGTAGTTTCCTTCTTATCCTAATTCAAATCCAAATCTCTATCTTTTTGTCCTATCTAATGCGAATCACGATGCATAAGTTAGTTCAAACTTGTAATGTGATTTCAAATAAAATGTTTCATGATTTGAAACCGTATATGTAATATAAATTATTAATTGTTAATTCAAAGATACATAATATGTATACTTATTTTTTTATACTTGTATCGTAGCTCAGGGAAACAATTACAAAAGGAAATAGAAATATTAATACGGGGTAAATTATGACCATGAGAACAAAATGAAACACAACAATTATAGTGGAAAAATATTAAAAAACCACTTTTTATTAAGTATTTATACGCTGCTCTTAACCTGCTAACGGCCTAACGCTGCTCGATAGCTTGCTGTAAGACGACTGACTCTCTTTTTATAAAATACTCAGAACATTCTCGTTCCTTTCGTTAAGTTTTACATAGGTGTTTATATAAGTTTATAAATTTCCTAAAATACATCGAATGCAGAGTTACCATCCTCATGTAGTTCGATACAATACTAATAAATTTTGCTTCTTGTATATTTTTTTTTTTATTTTGTGACAATTTCAGCGGGTGCTCTGTTTTTACTTGAAGTCCTCTTTTTATTATCTCTTTCTCAAAATCTAGATAGGTAGCCCAGGGTGCTATAGAATTAGGCCAAACTAACTGGACTAATTATTCTTGGAAAAACGAAATAAGGCCAACGTTTAGAATTCATAATATCGATACCTTCCCGTAAGAATGTTTTAAGAGAACATTTTTAAAATTGTTCAGGAAACGAAAAAAACGTCTCATTTAGTTATTTTTTTGTATATTTTATTGGACGAAATAAATTTAAAAATGTCGCACATTACGATGATAGCGAAGACGAAAAAAGTGAGTCCGGCAATTCCGTGTCTGTATGTCTGTACCTCAATCTACTGGAGGTATTTTCTTCAAACTCGGTACTTAAGGGTCTTATTTTAGCTCCAAGACTAGCAATAACCCCATTCACCCGTAATGCAAAATCTGATTTATCTCGAAAACGGCTAAATAAAATTATAGAAAAAATGTTATTAACGATACCTGTCATAGAAGGTGTTTTTTTTTTTTTTTATTTTCGACTTTCTCATTAACGGCTCTAACGATTTTAACCAAATTTTTTATGCAGGAACCCCCTTAAATTTAAAATAATATTGTTTCATTAAATATTCGCAAAAATATGTTTTGGACTTTTTGAAAAAAAAAGAAATCCAATATTTTTTTTGAAAAATCAATATCTTCAAAACGTTTGAACGATTATTTTTTTGAAATTATTTCCCAAAATCTGTATTACGAAATATTTACTTACAATTGACATCACAAATTTTTTTCTTGCAAAATGTCAAAGAAATTTTTTATATAAAATATTAATTATAAATAATTAAAAATAATACGACGATTTTTTAACTTTGTTTGCCTAAATAAATGGTCAAAATCCACTTAACGGTTCTTAAGAAAATCGAAAACCAAAAAAAATGTTTTATGGAAGGTACCATTAGTAACCATTTCTTGGAGATTTTTTTTTGTCAACTTTATAAGCTTTATTGAAAATTTTTGATTTTATTTTTAAAATCTGTGGAACATTTTTAAGAAAAAAAAATATTTTGTACAACAGGTACCGTTATTTTTGGTCTTAAGAAAAATAAAAGCTTGGAGAGAAAATTTAATATTTAATATATACCAAGTTAAAAGAAAATCCGCCAAACTAAAGGGTTTTCGAGTAGACAGACAAAATTTCGAGACACACTTTTTTAGTCTTCCCTATTGACTTAACAAGTCTGATCTAAACCTGGATTTCGATATTTTCCGAATGCATAACTTGCCATATAGTACCTTAGTATATGTAAGTTGCAAGCAAAAAATATCACCGAGATATTTGTGAAATCGTTTTCTTGCAAAAGTTTTCAGAACAACAAAATCAAAACGAAAGGTATTTAAAAAAAATTAACATAAGGCTATTCTTTGATGTATTCGACAAATTTTTGGTGTAACTTTTCTATTAATTTAGTATTCTTTACTTCTTCAGGATTAAATCGTTGAATTTCGCTAACTATGCAAAAATTAAATATTTCTTTCTAAGTTTTTACTGATAACTAGGCCAAAAAAGTGTCGAACTTAAAATAAACAAAGACACATATCACTGTTGAGCATCAGGGACTTTAACTAAACTCCTTCACTGCAACTTTTTTTATATAAAACTAAAGTTGCCAATAATAAGAAGGTTCTTGATAAAATCGACGAATAATTTATTGGTTCTTCTTTTTGTTTTGCATTTGATTTATTGTGAAAAAATTGATATAAAATAAGCATTTCTTCTGCATCATTTATGCATCAAGTACATTTATGGGGGATTTAATTTTCTTTAAATTCTTTCTAAGGGACGTTGTATAAATTTTGTTGTTCCGAGAATTTTTGTTAAAAAAAAACACAATTTCGTAACGTTCTGGATGTTTTTCTTTTCGTTTTAAAGCAATTTTCCGCTACTGTTGGGTTCTTTTAATAATATTTTCCTCGGTGTAATATTTTCAAAAAGATTTCAAAGTTCCCTTCATATACAACAAAAGACTATGTTACAGCGTAATTTTAAAATTTATTTATCTCAAGTCAAATGTGAGGTTTGAAAAATGGAAAGATTTACCTTCATTAAAATAATAGCAACATTTGTATTCTTTTCGTGGTGGTTGTTTATTTTGAACCCTTATGTAAATGAAATTGAAGAAAAGAAAATTCATCAAATAAAATAGGAGGTTTTCCTCTGTGTACATATTACCTAATGCTATCCTCACAACATGCCATATTTTTTGTGTTAATTTCATTCTTATACTTTTCTATGTTTTATTGTGATACTAAAAGTTTTTTGTTTTTGTCAAGCTGAAATTTTAAATATTTTGTTTTGTTTTGTAAAACAATTCCTCCGTAATACCTCGTTACAAAGATTCTCTTGTTTTGCTCCACTACACGAATGTCGAATGCTTTTCTTAACTCTATTTTTCCTTTTTAGTGTAAAAGCCAGAAATTCCAATTTTACTAATCTGAATTTGATTTGATTTGATTCTTCATTATGTCAAACTATAGTTATTTAACATTTTAAGGAAGAAACTTTCTTAAGTATTTTGTTCGTTTACCTGAGTACCTATGTAGTTGTGAAACTTATTTGATCCTGTCAACATTTCATTGCAAAACCAATTAACCTTGTAAGCCGATTCAAAATGCGATGACCCACAAACCATCCATGATAACAGGCTCAACGATGGCAACGTTTAAAAGCAACATAAAAATGAAACTATTCATAAGAAGATTACGAAGAAGAAAAGAATTCAAACTGTCACTTCATATTCCAGAATCAACACGTAAGGGAAAAGTTTTGTTTCCAAGGATTTCTCAATTCTAGTGACGGTCTTGGTGTAGGGTATGGCGGTAGGTGGGATTAGTTATTGGTTTCACTTTGACATGGTGAACAAATCGCATTACATTGAGAAATCTGTTTCCGGAAAATCTCTTGTTTATTGATAGGCGAAATAATGTTAATGACAACTTTACTAATAATTTATTTATTTTCTTCAATTGAATCAAACACTCTAACCAATCACATTATTAAGGAATTCGGAGAAACTTCTGATCGCCTTTGTTCCCACACAAAGATATGGGTGTTTGGTTATGTTTTAACAACCCCAACAAAGCTTAAGTTGATTCAGCTTATAAATTATGACTGATAATATTTCCGAGAATTTATCATGGGTATTAATACTGTTTGGAGAAAATACTGTTGCAATTATTAATTGTATACACCTTTTACTAAATCTACCAACATTTTGCTTAAAGTGTAACAACAACAAGCTTGGAAACCATGCTTAATTCTCAGAAACCCATATCTCATTCACAAGGAATCTCATAACAGAGTTTTTCTTGAGGATCTTAAATTTGCTAGATTTGCTTTTGGTTTATTTGATTATGTCTTTTGATAAAATATCAATGAAATCACAATAGAAGGAATTTAAAGAGCTTGAATTTCGTTTTTCCTATGAGGAATTTTAAATGCATATGTTTCGCTAACCGGAAATTGCAGTGGTTTCCTAAGATTAAATAGATTTTCACTAATTTCACTCCTTAACCACTTTGAAGTTACTGTTATCAATACTTAAATTTTAACCTAGTCGGTTTTTTGATAGTATGTACTCGTTCTTGTCTTTATTTAGGTACTTCAGGACCAACAAGTTTCGTTTGTTTTTCAATCGCCGGATTGTCGGAACGACAGCTGATATTAATATCGTCCGCCTAGTCTAGTATGTAGTTTGATACATTCTCTAAAAATTGTGCCCTTACTTTGAACGCTACAGAGCTAATTCGAAGAAATCCACATGATAGCGCATCCCCTTTCCGAAACCCTGTGCATTTTTGTAATAGTTTGAAGGAGCTATTCTCAAGTTAAACATTGCACAACGTAATTTACAATATAAGCGCACATATCGGAATCATTTTATCGGGATTTCGACTTCGTCTTTTGCCATACAGAACTCTTGAAGATAAATGGGGAGAGTATTTACTTGAAATTAATAATGTTTTTCAGTAGTTTTCTCAGTGTAAAGTTGTGGTTTATGGTCCCGAATCCACACTGATAATTGTCAATTATATTATTGTAGAACGTTTTATGAGGTTTGCCGGTAAACCAGCATCAGGTCTTATGGCCTTGTTATTCTTAAGCTTTTTATACCTATACTGAAACACGTTGTTCAATAAATGGAAGTAGGTTATGTTCTTACCCTTATATTCAATTTTAATGATATTTAGCAACTGTTTGAAATGCTGCTTAAATGTATCAACTATTTCTGCGTTCCAGTTTCTTGGCTTCTTTAATAAAATCTCCGGGTTTTTTTTCGATTGCGTGAATTTCTTATCCTCTTCCGCTGGAAGCATGCATTCGTCCTTTTTCCACTCCCCTCCTTGCCTTATATTTTCTGTCACCTTTTTCAGTTGATCGTACGAGTATTAATGATCTTACAAGGAGCTCTTTTTCTGGGGTAGTTGAAAGTCTCAGATGGTTTGACTCTGGCATGTTTAGACATGGAACTGCAAATTTCGAGCTAACTATGCGCAACTAGAAAATGGTCAGAATTGTTATTTGTTGCCCAAAATGTACTCTCGTGTAAGTTTTCATGATCGATTTGGTTGGTAATTCGCCTATGTGAGTACCGCTTAATTGCTTAGTGGATTCTAAGGCTGGGAAACCTCATGCTTCTAATGCATGCTCTATAAGTCAGGAGGCGTTATCTGTTTTTGTTTCATGTAAGGTGTACTTATAAATTCAAGTCCCCGAGCATAAGCTTGGCATGGTACTCCGAACAAGCTCCGTCTAGAAGGCTATTAAAGGCTTTTCAAGTTCGTTATCCATTCATGTTCGGGTTGTTGTTATCATTAAAAGGTGTGTCTGATGCATCTGAAATTAATTTTAAGCTATAGGGATTAGGGATGTTAACTCGGCAAAAAACAAACCCCAGACCCGATCGACCTTCAAACACCAGACTAGATAATCTGATGCATGTAACCATCTGCGGGGATATGAGAGCCTCTCTTAATCCATTAGGCTTTCATTCATCATCATCTCTTTTTCAGTACCATGGAAAGTACCGAAAATTCTTACCGACATCAGCTCTAAATATGTCAGAGTAGATTACGTAAGGTGCCTTTATTCCAGACTGATATTGATTTTATTTGTTGTACACTATCCTTCCGATGTGCCCTTCTAAGACTTAAGAATTTTTAAATCCAGTCATTTTCGACAGAACATAATAGCGTTGATATTTTGAATTTATGTTCAACACCTGCGGGTATAACTCTTGCCAGTCTAGATGAGACCTGCACATAATAGTTTCCACTTGGAATATGATAAGCGCCATTGATGTCAAGTTAACATTGCATAGCTATAAATTGTCATGTTTGATGCTAATTAGTTACTTCCTGTTCCATACAATACCCAACCACCGATCATAATAATTTAAGACAATTAACCTTACGAAAAAATCTGATACCTTCTCATTAGTCGGGGTCAAGGTCCATATTTCATTTTTTCTCATTCTCCTTTGACAAAAACAAATTCTTACCGTTTGTTTTTTAATCACCTGTTCCTTTTCGCACAAAAAAATAATTTCAAAATATCATCATTATCCTCGACCATCCCCTAAGAATTCCGTAACCTTGGGTCTATTTGCACTATGTCATGCTTGATAGATGTTACCAATTTATCACCCTCAATCAATTTTAGAATTAATCTTGTCCTATATTCTCGGTTGTATAAGATTATCCTTAGGGTTATTTGTTATCTTTTGGAAATTCAAATGAGAAGCCTTCGTCGTGTGTAATGGCTAAGAAGCCTTAGGTTATTGGATTTTAGAATACAATGTCTGAGACTGGGACTTATATTCCCCTTTATGTTTGAAGAAGAATTCAATTCAAAAGAAGTCCTTAGATTCAGATTAAACTCAATCGCAATCCTTGATTTTCGAGGAAATCATTCAACCACATAATACAATAAAAACAGGACGACACACACAAAAATGGGGGGCTTTACTCCTTATAAAAAAGTTTTCTGTTTTGATATGTCTCTTGTTGAAACATTTTTTTTTTTCATTTTTTTTTAGAAATCAAGAAGATCAAATATTTTCGTTTATTTTATTTTGTGTATAAAAAAAGATGTCTCTCTTTTTTAAATCAATAGCGTTTCGATTAAAATGTGAGTGATGATATTTCGGTGAAAGAATTGAATTGTGCTAAACATTCATCGAAAAAACTAATAAGAATACTTTTGAAGACATGTGTTTGAGTCAGCGTCAGCATTCCATTTTCTGAATTCCAAACTTCTCGTTTTCAACAAATTTATTAGGAAACCTTCTGTCCATTGGATTTCTCTTCAAAAATAACTCACCATTTACCTCAAATACCTTTTGTAACCAATTTACTGCACATCAATCCCTGTTTGCCTCAGAAACATTCCTGTTTACCATGCATTTAAGCACCTAGTCTGTGGAAGGATCCTAAAGTATTCCTTTCGATTTTAAAACCACAGTCTCAAAGACTGTTTTTAGAATGTGAGCGTCCGAGCAAAAGAACCACACTAAATATGCACTTGTTTAATTTTGCTTCAACCAAAAACCTTCGAACGATTACACAAGAGCTCTAAATAAGTGTAGATGTTCAAGCAGAATCCAACATCAATGTCCAGGTGTATCGTTCTTCAAGTTTGCAAGGTGGGGCTTTGTAGTTAAGGCTGATAAAATCCCAATGGTATTTGTATGTTAATTGTTTGTAATTAATCCGATTCCTTAAATAGGTTTTCAATTTTCATTGAGTGGGATTAAATTAATTGAAAATTAATTTCACGGATAATCAATACGGATTAATAGAAATGATTTTCGTTTTTAATTATTATCGGATAGGAAGTTATTTTTATCATTTTCAAATGCATACAAAATTAATTCAAAAACCACATGACTGTTGGCCACGTGTAATTAATTTCAAGTCTTTAAATCAATTTAACTTGGTCTAGCTTTGGTTTTGTGTTAAAAGGATTTAATCAAACGTTAGATAACAATAATGGAGAAGTCCATTAAAGAGGGGTTTGTCACACCATCCATTGTCGGTCGAAGCATCTGTACAACCAGTGTATAGAAACTTCTTATGAAGGCTTTCTGGTGACTCTGAAAGTACCACTTAAACATCAGCATACATTAAAACATTAAAGTTTAAATTGCCTATGAGAAAAAATTCGCTTGTGGTTGCTGATAAAAATAAAATTTTAACAATAATAGAACAAAAAGTTGTTCTTCAAAATGGTTAAAAAATTTTATATACAAACAAAAACTTTTTTAAAGATCACATCGATATCACAAAAACATTTAATATTGTAAACCATTATACAGGGTGATTTGCATAAGGTGTGACAAAAAGCTAGGGCGTGTAGGTTGGACTTAGACAAGAAAAAAATCGTATGGGAGGGGGGTCTATTTCCCCCCGTTAAGGAGGGAGGGGCAATTTAAGAAAAAATTCACTTAAAACAGAAAAAAATTATTAAAAAATAACGGTGGTACCTACAGAGTAGTGCTATAGCATTTTGAAAAGCCAGAATTACATTCTTTAATTTTGTTTTTAAATAAGGTTGTTCGAGTGAATAGTTTTTGAAAAATTAATTTTCAAAATCAAAGTTAAAAAAAAAAATGAAAATTTTGTTTTTAAACAATTTTTGTTCAAAATTTTATGTAATTAAGTATTATTTTTTTATTCAATATTCAATGCTCTTATTAATTTTTGATCAAACACAAAAAACCGGATGTCAAAATGTTTTGTAGTTTTTGAGAAAATCAAAAATAACAAAAACTACTTTTGTTCTAATAAAAGCCTTTTATTTTAGTTTTTACGTTTTTGGATTCTTATGTAGGTGAATTTACGATTGAAAGGATTAACTTTCTTTTTACTATTCTTTTAATTATCATCTTATAAGCATACAATAATGTGACAAAGTACTGGATTAACCATATTTCACACATTTTTTCATTGAGAACACCTGCGTGAGAGCATTGGTTTAAAATTGACCTGCCACTTTTTTATTATGGTGGGGTCGGCTTGGCTTAGGTGCATTTACGAAAGAAAGGATTAACTTTAAATAAACAGTAATTATGTATTTTATCTAAATATGCATGTATTTATTATTTAAATTGATTTCAAGATTCACGAACTGTTCTTATTTCGCAATTGCATTTTTCTGTCACTAGTTAGGGCGTGTAACGCTGCATTATTTAAAAAACATTCGCAGATCAATATTAATCCAATGCTCTCACGCAGGTGTTCTCAATGAAAAAATGTGTTATTGTATGTTTATAAGACTGATAATAAAAAAATTTTACAAAAAAAGTTAATCCTTTCTTTCGTAAATGCACCTAAGCCAAGCCGACCCCACCATAATAAAAAAGTGGCAGGTCAATTTTAAACCAATGCTCTCACGCAGGTGTTCTCAATGAAAAAATGTGTGAAATATGGTTAATCCAGTACTTTGTCACATTATTGTATGCTTATAAGACGATAATTAAAAGAATAGTAAAAAGAAAGTTAATCCTTTTTTATCGTAAATTCACCTACATAAGAATCCAAAAACGTAAAAACTAAAATAAAAGGCTTTTCTTAGAACAAAAGTAGTTTTTGTTATTTTTGATTTTCTCAAAAACTACAAAACATTTTGACATCCGGTTTTTTGTGTTTGATCAAAAATTAATAAGAGCATTGAATATTGAATAAAAAAATAATACTTAATTACGTAAAATTTTGAACAAAAATTGTTTAAAAAAAAAAAATTCATTTTTTTTTTTTTTCAAAATTTTGATTTTGAAAATTAATTTTTCAAAAACTATTCACTCGAACAACTTTATTTAAAAACAAAATTAAAGAATGTATTTCTGGCTTTTCAAAATGCTATAGCATTACTCTGTAGGTATCACCGTTATTTTTTAATAATTTTTTTTCTGTTTTAAGTGATTTTTTTCTTAAACTGCCCCCCCCGCCTAAACGGGGGGAAATAGACCCCCCCCTCCCATACGATTTTTTTCTTGTCTAAGTCCAACCTACACGCCCTAGCTTTTTGTCACACCTTATGCCAATCACCCTGTATAATAACTACAAAAGTTGAAAATGTGGGTATAAGAAGCTTTATGAAAGACTAACGTTTAGATCATACCTAATTCATAGACCACAAAGTAAAAAAATTTGTTATATTAGGAGAGGATTTAAACTTATTTACATTGGGATTCCATAAGGTTCAATGCTAGAACCAATATGGTACTTAATATATATACACATCTTAGTTCAATTTTAAACTCAAATCAAATGTTCCGGCCTTTGAGATTGACTTTAGTAGTGCATTCAGTGTTAAGAATTTTTTACTTGCGATATAGGTACTATAGGGAAAGTTCTGCATTTGGAAAAAAAATCGAACTCGAGATTTTGATCAAAGTTGACATTACGATGATAGCGAAGGCGAAAAAAGTGGGTCCGGCAATTCCGTCTGTCTGTCTGTATGTCTGTATGTCTGTACCTCGAACTACAGCCTAAACTACTGGAGGTATTCTCTTCAAACTCAGGGTCTTCGGTGATTCCCTAGAGGAGAAATTGAATTTTTTTTTAGCTCCAAAACTAAGGGTACCCCCCATACACCCGTAATGCAAAATCTTATTTATCTCGAAAACGGCTCTAACGATTTTGATAAAAAAAAAATTAAGTGCGATATTATGGACACAGACTATATTTTGGTCAAAAAACTAAATTTTTATGCAAGAGCTGCTTTGCATTTTAAAAAATATAAATTAAATTTTTTTTCGAAAAAATAGTTTTTGGATTTTTAAAAAAATAATACAATTTTTTTTTTTGAAAATTCAATATCTTGAAAACAGATACACGATTAAATTTTTAAATTACGTTTTAAAATGTATTTTATTAAATACTAACAACTTGCATATCAATTTTTTTTATAAAAATTTTAAGGAAAATTTAGTATACAAAAAACATGTTTCAGTATGTCTCTCACTACAGCCTAAACCACTGGACCTATTTCTTTCAATCTCGGCGGTTAAGGGTCTTCGGTGATTCCCTAGAGGACAAATTGAAATTTTTTTTTTAGCTCCAAATTAAGGGTACCCCCCATACACCCGTAATGCAAAATCTTATTTATCTGGAAAACGGCTCTAACGATTTTGATAAAAAAAATTAAGTGTGATATTATGGATATTTACTATATTTTGGTGAAAAAAATTTTTGGGGCAAAATGTTATTAACAGTACCTGTCATAGAACCGTTTTTTTGTTTTTTGACTTTCTTATTAACGGCTCTAAAGATTTTAACCAAAAATTTTCAGCGGGATTCTCCTTAAGTTTAAAATAATATTGTTTATAAAAATATTCGAAAAATTATTTGTTGGGTTTTTTGAAAAAAAATTTGAAAAATCAATATCTTCAAAACGTGTGAACGATTATTTTTTGAAATTATTTCCTAAAATCAATATTATTAAATACTTAAAATTCGCATCCCACATTTTTTTCTTAAAAAATTTTAAAGAAATTTCGTATATAAAAATGTATTTAATAATAAAACGATATTTCGAAGTTTGTTTGCATAAATTCATACTTTCCTAGAAATCAGACGGCAATTTTATGCATTTGAACATTATTATCTGATTAAATCTATATTTTATATTTATAAAATGTATCTTAAATTCCGAAGTACTTTTACATAAGAGCAAGTTCGTGCGATCCAGTCGTGCATTTTATTTGATCTAGTCTGTGAAACAAATTAAGATCTTAGGTTATTGTTCGCTGAACATAGTCTAATCATAAGTACTAGCATAAAAATTATGTTTTTTTAATTTCGCACAAAAAAACATTTTAGATAAATATTGGTACTCTATAGCAAGTTATACATTCGTAAGAAAAATCGAACTCGAGATATTGATCAGACTTAACATTACGATTAAAGAGAAGATAAGAAAAGTGGGGGTAGCAATATTCTGTCTGCCTGTCTATTCACCTACAGCCTAAAGGGCTCAGCTGATTTTTCTTAAACTTTGGAGTTAGCAGTTTTTTAATTTTCCTTTTTTTTAAGACCAAAATTAACGGTACCGCTAAAGGAATTGTTTTTTCGAAATATTATAAAATATTTTTTCCCCAAAAACGGTTCCACACATTAAAAAAAAATTAACAAAATTCATTTAGCGAAAAAAAGGTAATAGTTGAAAAAAAATTACGAAAAATTACCAAACGAACTATTTGCTTTGTGTTTGATTTTTTTTAAAAAAGGTAGAACCAAATTTAAATATGTTTTTCATGTTAAAGCTCCCCAAAATTTTTAACAGTATTGTGTATTAAAATTAAAAAAAAAAACCAATTCAATATTTCGAAAACCACTTGACAGTTAAAAGTTTTTACACAATCTATAAGATTTGAGAAAAATTTTATTTTATCTATACTAATGTTAAACAAAGACACCCAGAATTTTTTTTCTTGCTCATTATCGGCATAACGGATTTTAATGACATTTTTTAAAGAGAAGCTTCCAAGAAAATTGAAAAACATTGAGTTGTTTTAGTCATTTAAAAAATGAATGTTATGGTAATGAACATTTTTCTATTTCATTTTTTAAATTTTTAGTCTTTTACATATAGGAAATTCATGCCCCCATATCATGCAATTTATTTATTGTTATGAGCCTAAATCCCAAAAATTCAAATTGATAAATTACCATTGTACACATTCTTCAACCTCGATTAACTACTGGCACAACTTCAATTGCAGCTTTTTATCTTCCTCCAAAAAGTTCGCTCAAATGATCTAAAAAAAAAATAAAATGCACGACTGGATCGCACGAACTTGCTCTTATGTAAAAGTACTTTGGAATTTAAGATTAAAACATGGATTTAATGAGATAATAATGTTCAAATGCATAAAATTGCCGTCTGGTTTCCGGAAAAGTATGAATTTATGCAAATAAGCTTTAAAAAATCGTTTTATTATTAAATAAATGTTTTATATAAGAAATTTCTCTAAAATTTTTCAAGAAAAAATGTGGGATGCGCATTTTAAGTATTTAATAATATTGGTTTTAGGAAATAATTTCAAAAAATAATCGTTCATAGGTTTTGAAGATATTGATTTAAATTTTTTTTTTTTCTTAAAAACCAATAAGTATTTTTTCGAATATTTTTATATATCTACAATATTATTTTAAACTTAAGGGGATACCTGCTAAAAATTTTGGGTTAAAATCCTTAGATCCATTAATGAGAAAGTCGACAATCAAAAAAACGGGTCTATGGCAGGTACCCCTAATAACATTTTGCCCCAAAATTTTTTTGACCAAAATGTAGTCCATGTCCATAATATCACACTTAATTTTTTTTATCAAAATCGTTAGAGCCGTTTTCGAGATAAAGAAGATTTTACATTACGGGTGTATGGGGGGTACCGTTAGTTTTGGAGCTAAATTTAGTACACAAAAAACATGTTTCAGTGTGTCTGTATGTCTGTACCTCTCACTACAACCTAAGCCCCTGGACCTATTTCTTTCAATCTCGGTAGTTATCGGTCTTCGGTGATTCCCTAGAGGAGAAATTGAAATTTTTTTGTAGCTCTAAAACGAAGGGTACCCTCCATACACCCGTAATGCAAAATCTTATTTATCTCGAAAACGGGTCTACCGATTTTGATAAAAAAAAAATTAGGTGTGATATTATGGACATGGATTACGTTTTGGTCAAAAAAAATTTGGGGCAAATTGTTATTAACGGTACCTGTCCGTTTTTTGACTTTCGACTTTCTCATTAACGGCTCTAACGATTTTAACCAAAAATTTTCAGCAGGAGTCCCCCTAAGTTTAAAATAATATTGTATATAAAAATATTCGAAAAATTATTTGTTGGTTTTTTTTTGAAAAATGTATTTATTTAATAATAAAACGATTTTTTAAAGTTTGTTTGCATAAATTCATACTTTTCTAGAAATCAGAAGGCAATTTCATTTTAAATTCATGTTTTATATTTATAAAATGTATCTTAAATTCCAAATTGTTTTTACATAAGAGCAAGTTCGTGCGATCCAGTCGTGCATTTTATTTCAAATGCAAAGCAGCTCTTGCATAAAAATTTTGGTTAAAATCGTTAGAGCCGTTGCGTTGGTGAGAAATTCGAAAATCAAAAAACCGTTCTATGACAGGTACCCCTAATAACATTTCTCCCCAATTTTTTTTTTACCAAAATATAGTCCATGTCCATAGTATCATACTTAATTTTTTTTATCAAAATCGTTAGAGCCGTTTTCGAGATAAATAAGATTTTGCATTACAGGTGTATGGGGGGTACCGTTAGTTTTGGAGCTAAAAAAAATTTCAATTTCTCCTCTAGGGAATCACCGAAGACCCTTAACTACCGAGTTTGAAGAAAATACCTCCGGTAGTTTAGGCTGTAGTTCGAGGTACAGACATACAGACATACAGACATACAGACATACAGACAGACATACGGAATTGTCGGACCCACTTTTTTCGTCTTCGCTTTCATCGTAATGTCAACTTTGATCAAAATCTCGAGTTCGATTTTTTTTCCAAATGCAGAACTTGCCCTATAGTACCTATATTGCAAGTAAAAATGACTATGGCATTTTTAATCCCAATTTCAAGGATTCATTTAAACAAAATCAAACCGATTTTGACACTGCAAAAATATGTCATTTGAAAAATAAGTAGAAAATATCGATTGCATCATAGTTTTTCATTATTCACAAAGTTAAAAGTTCTTTGAGTTTGACACTTCTACTCATTTTTAAATATTTTTGAGAATTTTAGAAAGCCATAGCCTCTATGGTAACGTGGTACTTAATCCCATCTCCAATAATCACCTTCGTATGAATTTTCTCAGTTTTTCTCTGATGTTACTGGCATATGTGGATTCGAGAGCCAATATCTATATAATCTCCCCCTATTTTATAACGAGCGTCATCCGTCGTCATCAACACAGCAACAATATAAATAATGTTTGTTCTGTCAAAGGAATGAACAACCCCAGTGTGTTGGTGTTCAGCAAACCATTCAAAAGTATTATTTATTTTAAAGAAAAATATTTCTTAGAAAAAATATCTGATAGGATTACCTACTAGATTTTCTTGAGAATTCACTTACAATATCACTTGCTTATGTAACTATTTATTTTTAAGTCTTTTTGAACTTTTGTAAAGATGTTTAAAATGAAAATGCTTTATACTTAGAAAATTGTTAATTAAATTCAAAAATGTAAATAAAAATATACAATCTGAGTTATTGGCAAGAATTTTTAAGTTTGGGACTTAAGAATTATAATTAATTGATATGTGATTTTATGTAGGTAACTATAAAAAGTAGAAATTGAATAGAGTCAAATTTATTTAATTGTATGAGATTTGATTAAATTGACTGATAACATAAAAATGATGTTTGGTACACTGTGGCGTATACGCAATATAAGATTGTCTTACGTTAGTTTTACAATTTTTTAAAACCCTACTACCCTGCAAGCACAAAAATAAATTATATTATTTTTTAAGCACAAGACGTTACTTAGATAAAATGGTCCCTATAATTTTGGTGATAGTGGCACAAAGAACATTTTTATAATTGATTTTCTTATCGATTCTCTAAAGAATTAAAATTTGTATGAATACTAACGGCAATAAATGAAGCAAATAAAAATAAATTAAAGATGCTTATCGAATTAATTGCCTATCATAATGTATACAATGCATTAGTATCTCTTGGGTAGAATATTTGTTGAGTCTTAAACTCAAGGAAATTTTTGCATAGAAACCTCACCCAAAAACCACTTCTCATTCAATTAACTCAACTATTTAAACCACATACTTCAAAACTCTTTGCAAGGACTTAGATACATACATATGTGTATATTCTCTAATGAATTGTGTTTTTCTCAATATAAAACATCTCCAAGATTAGCATCTTCACACACATTTAAGAAGACTTAAAAATAAGTAGTTACTCAAATACTACCGATATTGTGAGTGGATTCTCAAGAATTTGCAGGCATCCTTCGGATGTTTCTTTCTGAGAAATATTTCTCTAAACAATAAATACATTAGAATGGTTTGTTGAGCACACTTAGGTTGTTCATTTCTTTGACAGAACAAAAATTAATATTGTTACTGTATTGAAGACGCACGTCATAAAATTGGGATGGGGGATTATAAAGAGAGTGCTATAGAATCCACATAACCCTGTTAAATTAGATTTTGGAATCAAACAAGGGCTATGCTTAGTATGGTTAATTTTAAATATGTAATTGATAGGGAAATAAAGTAGGATTCCTTTTTTTCACGTTTCTTAAAACAATCGAAAGTAAAACCATATTTTTTTTTTTAATTTATTAAATATTGCCTGCAGCATTTAACTTTAAATTAATATTAATTTTTGTATGTTGAACATATCTGATTTTTGACTTCAATCTTTAAGAGAGAATCTTTAAAACAATCGGTTTTTAAATTTAAAAAGTATGAACTCAGTGAGACTTGGTTCTTAAACAAGCAAAAATAAATCTTTTTTTTTTTTTAAATACAACATCTGTTTAATTTTTTTTTTGTTGGGGACCCTTAAAGCTATTTTTACTTGCACCATAAAGATACTAAATATGTATGGCAAAAAAAATAATTCTAGACTATTATCTGTTCAATTACAGCTTGAAGGGCTGGGCCGATGTTTTAAATTTTTTTTTTTTTTTGGAATCTTAGAAAACATTTTTTTTTCTCTAAAACTGTTCCACACATTTAAAAAGAAAAACAAAAACTTTCATTTAATGAAAGCTAATTATTGGTTGAAAAAATATTTAACAAAAATGGTTATTAATGGTACTTCCCATAGAACCGTTTTTTGTTTTCCATAATTTTCTATGAGCTCCTGCACCTCACATTTTTCTTGTTTTAATTTTTTCTTCGAAGGATATATTATTAAAAACAAATATTAACTTTTTAAATTTAATATTAATATTTTTATATGAATGTAATTCTATGAATTTGTCTTTTATTTGTCAACTCATTTATTTAAATTCGTTGATAATATAAATTCTGTGTTCCTTAATGCAAGAATACAACCAACAACGAGTTAAAGAAGGATTTTCAACTGAAGTAATGCCTTAAGGATTAATTTTTTTGAGTTGAAAGGCATCCCTGATATCTTGCCAAATGTAATGTCTTCGAGTGGTTTGATCTCAATTTTTGATATACCCTGCAATGTGGCAAAAGTAAGAAAGTAATGTTTGGTTATTTATCAAGGATTCCTTTTTAAGAAATAAAGAACGTACATATAATATACGAATTTAATACACAGTATACATATATGTACAGTACATATGTATATGATGAAGATTATTTACCTTTTACGGAACGGAAGAGTTTTGCAAAGTAAAAAATACAAATTCTATTCACATTCAATCATTTTCATTGTCAATATTATGCAGCAGCAGTCTTATACATCAGGATTATAATTTTCCCTTAGAGTTTTTGTGAGACATAAAAGATAGGAAGCATACAAATACCAAATACTGTCAATGTCCTTAGGTAATATGAATTTACAACAATGGATCTCATTTTTGGTTCGTTTTTGATTTTTTTTCCTCTTTTCTTTTTGTGTATAGCTTCAAGAAATATAAAACTTCTGAACCCTAATACGTCAACATAAAAGCTGCAAGTTTAAAACTTTTTTCGGAAAATTTACCGATGTCTTATAGTCTTTTGACTTCTTTTGAATAATATGTGTGTATCAAAAGTTCTCCAACAAAATTTCAACGAGTTATCGTGCATCATATGTTATTTTCAAAACGAATAGAGTTTCCGCCATTTCGCCTGGAATAATTTTCCAATCCATGTGAAAACTCTACACAAAATCTCTTTTCTTAAAAAAAAAAACTGGCATTCGATAAGAGAGTTAGTTTTTGTGATGCTAATATGGTTTCTGTTAAATTTGCGCTAGCAAAAAGAAAAGAAGCACTGCCTACCTCTAAGTTCGTTTAACTGTCATGCAGTAGGTTTTAGTTCATTGTCGAGCCACTGCCACCTAAAGTTCAATTTGGATCATAAGTAATTCGTTATCGTTCTTCTGTAGCGCTTGCCCTTGATGGTGACCACAATGACGCAGCCGCGCCAGCCATCCATACCGTAACTTTTTGGGTATGCATTGTCAACTGGTGAACCTTGTGTGAGTTGGTGTCTTCCCATACACGGAAATTGCGATTGTTAGAGATAAAGATAAAAAGTCGTCCAAACGTTCGACTGTGAAGGCCATCACGTCAACAATAAAATGGGCGCAACGCGCCCTAATGAACATTCATTTTGAAAACAAAGTGTTATCATTTGGACGTGCCGTTCAATTGTGTAAATCGCCATGATGATCAGTTACTGAATAATAAACAACAAATTTGACACATGTCACCAACACAAAATCTACCCGTGCCAATTGAAAAACCGTTTATTATTTGTTTTATAAAAAGAAATTTAGTTACATACTTATTTTGAAATAAATCTAAAGTTAAAAAAGATTAAATCCTAAAACAATTTTAAATCTATTAAATACTAGCGTATACTATTGCAAATAAAAATTTAAAAATCAGCACATACATAAGTTCAAAAAGGGTCAATTCCCAATTTACTAATTTTTAGGAAATTGAAAGTTTCATCTCATTTGTTTCAGTGGCTACAAAACAACATTGATCCTGAATAATTATTGATATCTTGGAATGTGCTAACTGGAGTATATTGGCCTTTGTTATAGTCACAGAACATTTTGGGCTAAATACATTATCTTCCAAATCATGGGTCCTCTTAGAACCAAAATACAGGAATATAAACATAAGCATTCTTGAGTTGACCCCATTGATATTTATTTATTTAAGAAATTCAATTCTATGAGACTAATGTTTCAATCAAAAGGAGAAGCATTTTTAAAATCGGATACCAGTTCTACCACACTACAATCACCCGACAAATTATTTTTTTTTTAGAATTATTTACCCTCCAACTATACTCTTAGTATAATCTTTTAAATATAGATTTAAAAAATCGGATATTACTAGTAGCTTTCCGAACAATCACACAATAATATATTGAAACAATTGAAACCGATTTCGACAAAACTTTACACTGACCTTACAACAACCATCTGCTATTTTGGGTTTAATCGATTTAAAAATTTCGGTATGATATTTTCAAACATACATAAACACATATGTATACGTATTACGTACACATTATGAAAAACTGGTACATTGATTTTCATTGTAAAGATTATATTTTATTTTCATTAAATCGTATCCTCCTTTAAAATATTTGATAAATAAATCTGCATGCAATTATGTAACTATAAATGTGCTTGAATATTAAATTGATATTACGTGAATATAAACTATTTTACTCGGTGTATTTTTGTGTCGAATATTCTGTGTGTTGTAAATATTGATGTTCTTGTATATTTCATTTCATAATTTATTTTCTTTTATATTCATTAATTCATATTTTGTTTTTGTTTTATTTTTGAACAGAATAAAGTTGTTAATGTTGACAACACAAGGGTCAAATTGCAAATTTGGGATACAGCTGGACAGGAACGTTTCAGAAGTGTTACCCATGCTTACTACAGGGATGCACATGGTAAGTATTTGGCAAAAATGTTTGAATTAAAAGGAAATGTGGTTTTCATGAGGTTGTATAATTGAATAAATCAAAAGCAGTGCCTTAATGAAGTTTTATTTCAGTTTGAATTTGAAAGTTTTATAACTAGAAAAAATAAACATAATTTGAAACTATAACGAGAAATTTAAATTTATAAAACAGGGTCATTCATTTTTCGGTTTTGAAAGTAAAGCTCTCACAGCGATATATTTTTGATGAAAATTTTATTTCATTATACAGTTTAGAGATTGCCATTAAGTGTGAAAAACAATATCATTCAAATGGCTGCCTCGGGAAAATTCCGTCCCGAATAGCAGAATAACTATTAAAAACATTGGAAAATTGGCGAAAAAATTAAATAAAAGAAAAAACATTTTCCCATACAAAATGTTCATGGGTTTGGTAACTGTCAAACCTAAAGGAAACCATTTCGTGATCGACAACAGTTGGATCGTTCCGTATTCGCTTTTCTTTTAAAAACATTCAAGGCACATTGTAACGTTCAGTATTGCAATTCGGTGAAGTCCGTTAAATACATTTGTAATTATGTCACGAAAGGCGGCGATATGGTTGTCTTTGGCATCCAAACATCCAATACAGACGATGAAATTACTCGCTATCAAGTTGGTAAATATATGAACTGCAATGAGGCAATTTGGAGTATATTCACATTCCCTATTCACGAACGTCGAAAGCAAGGGGATGCGGTTCCTGATCATCCGGATATGCGTTCTGCTGATGCTCTTTGTCGTATTTACATCCGCTAAGGAGTGTGTAAGCACTCACCAGGGGGGTGGACATTCTTGGTTGTGGTTTCTACCTCGACTATAGCTGGGTGTGTGTATACCAGGGTTGCCAGGCCCCGTAGCTTTGCAGGAGCTCATCTGGTGGCGAAGCTCGACCGGAAGCTATATTCTGGCACCATGGGAGATAGTGCCCAGGAGTCTGAGGGCTATAGCGTAGGTCTTCTGGCTCTTCTATTCTATCTTCGGATAGTGAGGTGCAGCTGTCGCGTGCGTGCTCTCTTTCTCAGACTATCTATGAGAGGCCCCCTAGTGGGAGTATCGTGGCGGCTTGGTTTATTCCGAATGCGGAGACATGGTTTCCAGGCGTGCCTGGATTCAAGAGGTGTTAGATAGACCTCGCCTCCTAAGCAAGAGGTGTGTTCATGCCTGCAACATGTCACAACTTTGCTACAGAGATGGCTTCGGCTATGTCGGGGCTAATGGTCAGGACCCAATCTGACTCCGATGGAGGTAGGCCTCCCGTGGGCTAGAGCCGGTAATCCACGTTAAACCCAAAGACGATCTTGTCGTATTTACACAGTTCATCCAAAGCATGATGAATATTTCTATTAGCGGTTGTTGCTGGTACATGTTCGTGAGCCAACATCATTTGAATCACTACGAACTGTTAATGATGTAGTGTGCCCAAAATTTCGTGCTAAATGCCAAGAGCAACATTAGCTTGAAACAGATACTTATTGGGACATTAGACATTAGGATGAATTAGTCTATTTAGTTCAAACGAATGTACCACTGTTGAACCCAAAACAGAAGAAACTATAATGATACATTAATTAATGCAATTGATGATGGAAATGGTGGCTTATTTTTCCTGGATGCCCCTGGTAAAATAGGAAAGACATTCCTCATGTCATTGATATTGGCCACAATTCGTGCGAGATTCAAAATTGCGGTAGCAGTTACTTCTTCTGGAATAGTGCAGCTAATCTGTAAAACGACATTTATTGAAAGTTACACGGTACGACATTCATCGGGTCAGCTAGTTAATCAAATAAATTAAATAATGTCCGTGGTGAGAAAAAAATTATAATTTCATAATAGAAACATATCATCGATGTTACAGAACAACTAAAATGATCTTAAGAAAATCGTAGATTTCCATGGGAATTGCGGGATGAGAAACTGACTTATGGTATAAAGCCTAAGCAAAAACTAGAAAAAAATGGTAGAAATTTTAATTGAAATCAATGTTAAGATAATAAAAAAATTGAAATTTATATTTCAAAAATCATGAGGAAAAAATTCGGTCATGAATTGCAATCGAATTATTACGAGCTGTCAAACTCTGTTCCTGTTCCCCATACCATTCACAACTGCAAGGAATGAATTTTCCGTTTTACCTTGAGCCCAACTTCAGACGTGTTGTGAAGTTCAGAGATAATTTTCAATCGTACTGCACAAATGTGAAATAGATCAATAGTTCCCTCTCATTACGGTGTTCAGAAATTCAAAGCCAATGTGAAACAGTATCTCTCGTTAAATCCTCTCTAACATTGCCAACAAATCGCTCTGTGCTCAACCATTTAAAGGGTAGTAATAACACCTTTTATGAGTGAAAAACAAAATATCCTGATGACTAATGAAATTAGAAATTACCTTCACTAGAAAAACACATGAGTTAACCCTTAATCCTAATTTTGGAGATAGCGTCAAATACAGAGAATCGTTTGTTAGTCGCACATCACGATTATGGAATAATTTACACAAGCAAAAAGTTCATCGAGACCTACCCCCCGCCCCCTTAATTTCTCCATAGCTCGTGCTATTTTTATGTTCAACATTATATGGGTCTCGTGATTAGCCCTTGAGCGCATTTGAATTAAAAGAGGCTGGGTGCGACCCACACTGATAACTTCCCATTTGTGGTCTTGAAACTTTATATTTAGATAAAAACATACGAGTATTGTGACGCTTTCTTCAATTTTACCATAGCTATTAATGGAATTTGAATATGTGGGACTTGGGTACAACTGAACAACCTTATTCATATACGTATGTACAGTACATACATTCTTCTAAAAACTAAGTTGATAATAAAATTATAAAATTATGTATTATATTATAGGAATTACTTTATTATTTCGGTTCCAAACATTTTAATTAAAAAAAAAATAAAAAAGGAATATTCAAATATAAAAGATATGGTTTGGATATTGATGGAAGAGTACTTACAAAATATTTATATCCGCTCTAAAACTAGATATATGTCAAATATAAACCATCTGTTAGAAATTGTATTATGTATAAAATTAAATAATGGCAAAGTCAATATCATTGCTCGTTCTCAAGGTATTCTAGTCGAAAAACAAATATTACCACTTTTTAGTAGATTTTTTTTATATTTTTGTTAAAACTGTCAATTCGTGATGTCACTCAGTTTAACCAAAATTGTCTCTTAGCACACTATGATTCAACTAGAACTTTCTTCGTTTTTTTCGTTTCCTGAACAATTTTAGAAATGTCGCTTAGTATACATTCTTACGGGAAGGTATCGATGTATAAAACAACATACTTTAGAAGGCACTATCGGTGTTCATTCCCAAAAAATTCGACTTGAAATACAATTTTAACTAGTTTTCACTAGAATTTTTAATCATTTTTTTATTTAAAAAAAAAAACTATTAATTCAATATTTGTCAACATTTTACCAATTGTACAAAAATATACTATGTATAAAATAAACTAAATTAGAAGTCAATATCACTACTAGTTCTCGAGAAATTTGAGTCGAAAAACAATTTTTGCCAATTTTCAATAGAATTTTATATAGTTTTTGTAAAAAAACTGTAAACTGATTTTTTTTGAAATTTTCACCAGTTGTCAAACACATTATTTTGCGTAAAATAAAATTATTTTGAGTTTCAAATTGTTTTCCGTTCTTAGAATATCTGGGTTATGAAATTTTTTTTCAGTTTTTTTTATTTAAAAAAATAACGGTATGTTCATTTTTTTCCAAATTCATACCAAATCTGTATGACCTTATAATGATTACATTAAATTTTATTTGAAATCAATAGCATTATTTTTTCGTGAGATATTTGAAAATAACCAAAATTTTTACTTTTTTTTTAAACCGTTATAGTGAAAAAACTACTCACTGAATTTTAATAAACGCCCTTTTAGTCTCTTTCGAAGTTATTATCTATGAAACAAAATTTATTTAAAGTCGATATCTTCACTCGTTCTTGAGATATCGACGACGAAAAATGGTACCAGAACGTACGGATGTACGAACGTAGGAAGGTACGAACACACACAAACATCTCTCTAAAAATGATTGATATAGCCTCTAGGGACCTTGAGAAATGTCAAAAAATCCAATTTGACAAATCGGACCGATTACAATAACTCCCTATGGGAAGTTAATAAAGGAAAAGCTAGTGTAAGTTTAGAAGCGGAGTTTATACATGAAAGCAACAATTTTTTAAATCAAGTATTGTTCCATTATGCGGAGGTCACTATAGTATTCCATTTAATAGGTATTACTGTCTCGAAAATAGGGAGTTATTGATACGAGAAAAGAGAATTAGTAACATTTAAGGAAGTTGGCGTTGAAGTAAATTTATTGTTGAGGCCTCACAGTGTTCAACATATTTCACAGACTCTTTTCCAATACCGATTTTCCACAAGTTTATCCAAAATTTTTTGGCAGAAGCTAAAAAACCAAGAATATATTCGTAGTATTTTTTTTTTATTAATAATTTCTATAGAAATAATCTCATATTAATGATATTTATATAAAACCAGGTTTCAGACATATAAACAATACCTATTGTCAAAATCAAAAATACGCACATACCTATGTAACTATATTCTTATAATGTATGGGTCTGATTCTGCATTTTCAATGAAATATTCGAAATGTTCTATTTACTATTAGCCATTACGTAGATTTCAAGGGAAGCATTCACATATAAGTTGGTCTCTCCGCAAGTTCTGACCTACATAATGTTTGGTTATTTCGGAAGTAGATTTCATTTTTTTTGTTTAAATTATACAGATGCCATTTTCAAACCAAATAGCTATCTACCCGCCATCTACAGAGAATCGTTTTTTAGTCGCACATCACGATTATGGAATAATTTACAAAAGCAAAAAGTTCATCGGCACCTACTGACTTTTCAATCATCGAAGTGAATGTAGATAGAAAGCAATATTTTATGTTATCAAAAGTCCAGATCAGAGCACGTGAATAATGAAACACAGCTATTGTTATTTTCTTTGTTTTCACATACAATTTTAACGGTTTTTTGAACAGGTTATAACAAAATAAAAATGTAATTTCTTAGTTTAAAAAAAAGAAGGAGTTAAACAAAATGGCGCAGTTTTAAAACAGACTAGTATTAAGGTATTAGTATGATAGTAACTTTAAAGTAGTTCACTAACTCTTTCTTAATTTTATTGACGTTTGTATATGTCAAATAGTCATATGAAGTTAGCACGATATCTACTAAAAAAAATAAAATGGGTATTCGATGAGTTTAACTTTATTAAAAGGGTAGAGAAAACATGATGCTATATTCGAATAAAATTTGCAAAATCATCGTTTTAACCAAGTTGCACACTAAAACATCTTTAACATGGTAGTAATTCAACTATCTTTATTTCTACAAGCAACATAAAAAACATACTAAATATATTTCTAATTTATTAATTATTTTTAAAATAACTGAACACGTCACCAAGTGCTTTCTCTGTGTCATTTTATTACTCTTATTTGGATTTTAAATAAAAAATTATTTTTATCTAAGGTATAACGACTTTCCACCTTATATTTTGGATTCAATCGTATTTAAATGATCGTCGATACACAGTCCTTTTTAGATCCTGCATCTCCAACCCTATCCGCCTAACATCAAAGGTCCCTCCAGGAAGTCATTTAGGTCCTCTTTTTTTCTTATTGACCATTAATGACCTGGATCTTATTCTTAAAGGATCTGACCTATTGATCTACGCTGATGACATGCGTTTTTCTAAGCATATAAAATGCATGGACGATTTTCAACTTCTTCAAGCTGACCTAAGCAATTTCTTTACTTGGTGCCAACACAATAAATTATCTTGAAGTGAATGTGAATAAATGCTAAGCCATTGCCTACTCACGAATACGCCCTCTTTTGCCACAAAGTCAATATTTTATTAAGAATGAGCCAGCTTCGATTGTGACTTCCATCCGTAACTTAAGTGTTATATTATTAAAATAGTAAATTCTACTCTAAGGTTTAATCAAACGTTAGTCGAATTCTCAAACCCTTATGTTACTAAGTCTCTGTATGTCACGTTTATTAGACCTCTTCTTGAGTACGTCTTTGTTGTATGGACTCCGTACTACCATGTCACATTCAACGAATGGAAGCTGTTCAACGTAGATTCATTCGCTTTTCCTTGCGCAATCTTTGTTGGCACCAGTTTTTGGCTGGAGTCATTGAAAACGTTGGTCTGCTTGATAAATTCAAACCGAATACTATTTATCGTCAATTGAGGATCATTCCTCTCTTCTGTATGCCCTTCTATCGTACCGAATATAGCCAAAAAATCCTTCCTCAAAATTGATCTCCAATCATAACATTCCTTCTTCCCAACTCAACTTAGCTTTAAGATCTCAATTGTTATTTAGTTTTGCTTGAAAAGGGTGATTAAATTTTAAGAGCCGATGTTGATTTTGAATAAAACACAAATTATTTAGAAAATTATTGTCATTTCTTTTTATTATGATAATTTATAGTATGGTTCAATTATGTATGGAACAAAACATCGGCCAAATGGCACACCTCCATCCATTTCTTTCAAATGACACCAAAGAAAGAAGTCCAACGGTGTCAAATCACATGATCTTGGCGGCCAATTGCCATCGCCACCACGTGAGATAATACGGCCAATGAATTTTTCGCGCAAAAGAGCTATTGTTTCGTTAGTTGTGTGGCAAGTGGCACCGTCCTGTTGAAACCACATATCGTCCACATCCATATCTTCCAATTCGGGCCATAATAAGTGCGTTATCATCTCACAATAGCGAACACCATTCACAGTAACTGCCTAACCGGCCTCATTTTGGAAAAAAATACGACCCAATGATGCCGCCAGCCCATAAACTGCACCAAACCATCACTCTTTGTGGGTGCATTTGTTTTTCGACAATCACTCTTGGATTATCATTCGCTCAAATGCGGCAATTCTGCTTATTGACGAATCCACTGAGGTGAAAATGTGCCTCATCATTGAAGATGATTTTCTTCGAAAATTGATCATCCACTGTTGCCATTTCTTGCCACCATTCTGACGACGCTTGAAATGGTCAAGAGGCTTTAGTTCTTGAGTCAATTGCACCTTATAAGCGTGTAAATGTAAGTATTTATGCATAATGTTCAACAACGACGAGCGTGAGAGGTGCAATTGTTGGGCACGACGACGAGTTGAGGGGGACGGCTCTTCAGCCACACTATCGCGAACAGCAGCAATATTTTCTGCAGTACGAACTGTACGAGCATGCACTGGTATTTTCACATCTCCTACAGACCCGGTTTGCTCAAATTTTTGCACGATTTTTCCTATTGTACGCACATTTGGACGATTAAATTGACCGAAAAAATCACGAAGTGCACGATATGCATTTTGATTTGAACGCCTAATTTCATAATAAGCCTGAATAACTTTAACGCGTTGCTTGATTGTGTATCTTACTTTAAAGTAGTTTACTAACCCTTTTTTTAATTTTAAACCTTTTTTAACTAGTATCGTACTAAAAACAATTTTCTTAATAGTTTTCTTCTGAACACATCTAAAACAATGTTCTAGCAAAAAAAAACTAAGTAAACAGACCTTTTGTGGCATTTGCAAATAGCACGATACTAAGAAAATAAAATAGTTATTCGATAAGTTTAACTTTAATAAAAGGGTAGAGAAAGTATGATGCTATATTCGATTAAAATTCGGAAAATCGTCGTTTTAACCAAGTTTCATACTAAAACATCTTTAAAATCGTACTAATTCAACTAAAATTTTGCGCCAGTATTCTTAATTCTACAAGTACCACAAAAATCATCCTAACAATTTTTCCAATTTAATAATTATTAAAAAAAAAACTGAACAAGTTACCAAGAGCTTTCTCTGTGTCGTTTTATTACTCTATTTTGGATTTTAAACAAAAATCATTTTGTATCTGATTGTACCATCAACAACAACAAATTGAATTGAATTAGCAAACTTTCTGCTCGACGAAACACAGATATAATTATATTCAAAAAAATAAAACATTTTTATTTAATTTGTTGACCCAATGTCAAATTGGAGATTTTTGTTTTATTCATTAAAAACTTTGGTTGCTCATTAAACACTCAGAAATTTAAATGAAAAAAAACATGTCCTTTTTATAGCACTTCTTCTTTTGTATGATGTCACAAATAAAGTCAGTTTCGATAACATCCGGGCATGGCTTGTGGAAATTAGAGAATACGCTCAGGAGGATGTAGTGATAATGCTTCTTGGTAAGTAAGTTTTGTTGTCTTAGAAATGAGTAAGTTATCCTTACAAAAGATTCCAAAGGACAAAAAAAAAATGAAAACGAAAACGAAAAAACGAAATGAAAGGAGTTTTATAATTGAAGGGTTGTAAGTCTAAAGGGTCTAAGTGCCAAAAAATCAAAAATCAATATTTTTATCAAAATACAATCTAAGTGCCAAGCCTTATAATATCAAAATGGATTCAAGTGCCTATTTCTTTCAAAATTGTACACACACACAAATAAAGTTGTGGCAGTGCCTAAGTGCCAAAGGGCTTTTTATTTTGTTTTTCTCGATTATCTCTAAATTATAAAAATGGCACTTAGACCCTTTAGACTTACAACCCTTCAATTTACCAACCTTTTTCGTTCTTTACCAAACTAATTACTTACTTTTGTTTTGTCGTCGAATTATAAAACTCACTTTGAATTGGTCATCCTTTCAGGTAACAAGGCTGATTGTGGCAGTGACAGACAAGTGAAACGAGAGGAGGGTGAACGACTGGCCCGAGAGTATAATGTTGCTTTTATGGAGACATCCGCCAAAACAGGACTCAATGTTGGGCTGGCGTTTTTAGCTGTTGCCAGGTAATTTTTTTTTACCTTTTTATAGTTCCGAGAATTGCAAGCCTTTGGAAAGAGAGAAATATATATTTTTCTTTTATTTTAATTTACCCTCAATGCATAGCATTATTTTAGTTGTTTAATTATTTTTGGAATTTTTATTTCATAATTTGAATATCTAATTTTTTCGCATGAAAAGTTCTAATGTTAATTTACGGTGTCTGCTGTTGGGGTTTTCGTAATTACTTTGTTCAAAAACAAACCTTAAAAGTTTGGCTTCAATAAGAAAGTTATACAAAATAGAAAAGTTATTCATATTACTTTGAGTTATGATGTTAGTATGAGTTGTTTTATATGGAACTAAATTTGTTCTTTTCAATTATGTGCAGTAACTTATGGAAGATGGATTCTGCTAATTCACATTCGCTCGACTTACTAATTTAATATACTTTTGTTATACTATATTGTTTATCTACTATTGTAAGTATAAGTATAATAGCCAGGTTCTACATTTAACTTTCACCCGAAATGGAATTGAAATCGATACAGAATAAAATTTTGATGTTCTACAAATCACTTTTATCGATATTAATTTTATGATTTTCGAAGTTAGGTTGATGCGAATTTCTGGTTTCTAGATTTAGAGTTTCTTAATTTTCAGTTGATTTAAATTCGATCAGATCTAGTTGTTGGAACTTATTTTTTATTGTGAAGGGAATAGCTTTAGCATATTAATTTTTTCCAAAAAATTAAGTTTATATTTTCTTGTCTCTTCATTGGTCATTTAAAATTAGCCGTTAAGAATTTGTGTCAAAATCTTTCACAGAGTACTTCGACCAAGGCTTATATCAACATCTTTTCCAACTGATCTTTGGGAATTTCGTCCGGCAAGAAAAGCATTTCAACATTTTTCTTCTTTTTACAGCATTTTAACGCCTGATACGTTGTTATTATATAGAATTTCAAAAAATAGTTTTGTATTTGCCAACTGAAAAGTGATAGATAACACCTTAACTTGACTTAACCTGATTTCGAAATTATAAAAGGGAGTAGAACACTGAACACAAATTCATTTGATTTAAAAATACGTTTTCATTTTGATTTTACTCCATTTTTAGAATCTGGCTGTACATATTTTGGAAAATGTTTTTTTAATGGGCTTAGACAATAATAATAATCTTGAGTATACATATATCGAAGTATTCAGAATTTGATAATAATTGAATTTGTATTAGATAAATATAATTTCTATAAAAAACGTTCTACTTTTAACTTTAACTTTTTTGGAAACATTTTTAATGTTATAATTAATAATTTCAGAATCACATACATATGTACAAATATAAAATCTAAATGTTTAAATTAAATACAAAGAAATCCATTTTTAAGTTGTTCTATCTATCTATCTATCTATCTATTCCATAGTACAAGCTGGCGCAAAAGTTTTCAGCCTATTGGAAGCTGCTATAGGTAGTATTTGCAAATGGCGGCAAATGTCATCTCAACTTTTGACATTTGTGATGTAAACAGATAAGAAATACACGTCATCAAGACATGAATTGCTTTATTCCTGAATGATTGTTTCGAGCCAAAGTTTTTATTTGTAAACAAAAATAGCAGGCAAAGAATATCGGGTCATAATTTTTGCGCCATTTTCTTGTAATATGTTTACGAGCAAACAAATTAACTTAAATATACTCTGAAATTAGGGACTTTGTAAGATGGGGCTTACAATCAGCCCAAATTGAGAATCACAAGTAATTGCGAATCTGAAAAATAATGAATTTTATTAAAAGTAAAACGTTTGTTTCTCAATTATGATATCAAGAAATAATGTTATAAAATTACTGAAATAGTTGCTATAAAAAATATGCGATAATACTTAAGAGTAAAGGTAACAGAAAAATTCTGACAATTCATACTACGGGTTTCTTCAACGTGTGGGCATTTATTAAATTGTTTATTTAGATGCTTTTGTATAAGCTCCGCAATTTATTTGAACCTGGTATCTTAGTAGAAGTAAAACTCTTTTGACCTTAAGACCACAAAAATTGGTTTTCGTCCCGACAATCTCATATGGACTCATCAGCTGACTGTGAGGGTCTTGTCAACACGAAATTTTTGTTAAATTCAGTTAATCTTACATCGATTTTTTGACAAAAATCCGATGTGAACTATACCCAACCAAGATTAAAATTGTAATCATTAACGTTGGAAGATTTTTCCCGTGGCCTGGAATTGTTTCTATATGAAGGTTTTTATAATACAAACTCTATATACTACTGAAATAAATAAGCCAAGTAGAAAAGTAGAAGACTCAGCACTATTAATATTCGCCAATTTGGTGGAATAAATGCCAAAAAAGGTATTTTGAATCAAAAATTCAACAAGTCTAATAATATTCTTCTACTTCACTGATTTATTTTAGTAGTCTATAGAGTTTGTATTATAAAAACTTTCATTATGTAAAACTCTTTTGTGAAACAGAATAAAACGTACAATTTTAAGAAATCTGCTCTTTAATACTACGTTTATATGAGGTGTTGAAACAAGCTTGAAGCTCGCTTCGACCCTTTGTATACCTGTATTGAGTTGAAATAAGCTTCGTTTGACTCGATCCCACTCGCTCAACGGTATCGAGTCAAAATGTGAGACGAAAAACCTGGGTCGAGGAGTTGGTTTAACAAATTGTTTCAGAATCGCTCAACACCATTTCAACTCAACTCCAAATCGAGCTCTTAACTCAAATGACGAAAAACCTGGGTCGAAAATCCGATCCTAATTCAACTCCATACTGCATATAAACATAGTATAAATGTTCATTTGCACTAAGATGGCTTTTAGATCCAGTTATATATTGTGTAGCTTTAGAATTTACTATATGTACATATATCTAACACAGAATTGTTATAGAAAAGTATATTTTTTTCAAAAGCACTTCTAGCTATTCTGGTTAAAAGAAAACCTTTAAGTTTGTAGACTGCGTATATCCTTTTGTAAAAAAAATAATCGATGGTTCTTAACGTTACCTGTCCTGTTTTTGACTTTAACTACACAGAAGCCTTTATTTAATCAAAAACAAATGAGATTTTAATGTATAAATGACCGAATGACCTATAAATTTTCATACCAACATTTTCTCAACAGTTGTCAAAAGTTGTTCGTCGTACATTGCATTTTATTTAGGTGGGAATTATTGGTGGCCTCTCAAATTTATTATAGAGAATAAATAAATACAACTCTTAACTATTCCTGTGTTTGTGTTACCAGGAATGGAGGGGACCTACAATTTTCTGCCGATTCCGCACGGCTAATGAGTAGCACTTTTCATGACAAGAGATACTCTTGGAGGACTTGTCAATTCCTCGCAAGAAGCAGTACACCCCTGAAAAAAGCAACGCCTGAGAATCGAGCCTAAGACCTTCTGCATGACAGTCTAACACACTAACCATTATTCCGAAGGGTACTAAAGGAATAAATAGAGCCTGCAAAAATTAGTCTCTATATTACATTTTAGGTACATTACTAAAGTTAAGAAATAATTTAGGCTACAAAAGGGCTACTGACTCCTGAAATAAAGTAAAAGATACAACTAGAGTATATATTATCATAATAAGAAACTCCTAATATTATCCTTTTAGACTCCGAAAAAATATTGTTAAGTATCATCTTTTCCTTCTGAAAACGCGCACACATAAATAGTTTGGAATTGTTAGTCACTAGACCCTGACTTTCTATAAGCACTTGCTGTTCATATTTATGGGTGATTCTACAAATAATAGAATTAAATGTTACAAATTTCGGCACGACATTTTTGGAAGCCAAAAGTCGTAAGAGTTGTTCTAGTTGATCATCAGAATGTCTCTTTGCGTTGTTGAAAGCGGCCATTCAAAAAAATAAAAAATGACGATTTTAAAGATATTTTTTTGAAAAAAGATTGAAATAAGGACTGAATAAATCTTTATTTTTTTGTATATTCTCTTGGGTACACATTGAAATATAGAAATTAAATTTAATAAGCCTTCATAAATATACAAATTCATGGTTAATACATATAACTTAGCATTTTATTAAAAGAAAATAATATATTATAATAATTTTTTTTTTTCTACTTAGAATCAATTTAAAATAAATTATATTCTTTTTAAAAATATTCGCAAAGAAGTTCGAAGTTCAACATAACTAAAAATTTTTCGGGTTTCTGAATAAAATATCATTTGTTCATTTATTAGCCAGGGGACTGAGGCCAGGGGACTGATTTTTTTCATGGTTTTTTCCTAAAAAGCATATTTAGGTTTTACTTAAAAAAAAAAACAAAAAAATTATATATAATATTACAGTTTTATTAAATATATACTATACTGCTAACAAAGATGTTTGCTTACATACAAATTTGTTTTGTAAAAACTCACCAGAGGACTGATAAACTAAACGGACAATCCACGACTTCTTGCACAAATGTCTTTTTCACAATACTAACAGAAGAAACCGAATCGAGTTGCACCACGATTTTATTGTAAGGAGACTTGGTACTTCAAATTACAAGTGCTGGAAATTCGATTGATATCCTAGTTATTGATTTTTCCGACTGTTTCAATATTCCAGGGGACTGATATGAAATGCGAGGGACAAAGTTTAAATAAGTTTTTTTGTAATAAAATCAATTACTCAAAAATATATTTTTTCTAATTCGTAGCAAAGATGTATTATTTGGCGTAACTTCGGTGGAATTCATCTTAGTATGAGACCTGAAATAAGAGAACGGTAATAATTTTTCTTTGCCAAAACGCAAAGACACTTTAAAGAATTTTTTGAGAAAAATAAAATAAGGTCACCCTAATAATATTTTTTGGCCAGGTAGATATCAATCAGATCTAATTTTATAAAAAAAAAATTCAGATTAAATAATTGAACGGATTTTAAAGTATTTCTGGGGCCACCAAAATTCCATCGTTTGCAGAATCACCTTTATATTGTATACTACCTGAGGCATCCTATAACTTTTTTCAAAGAAAATTTCAAAATTGATTGAACATACATATGTATGTACATATCAATCGTACATTTATTAAACCAAATAGCAAATCAGTTTAACCTAAACGCAAATAGATTTAATCCAAACGCAAACTTATTTCAACTATTAGCACTATTATTGAATTGAACTATGATTGCGTTAAGGTTATGCGAATGGTATACTTTCAAGCTTCATTTATTTATTTTTTTTTAATTGTGAAGGTATTTTGTTAGCACACTATTTTTCATTTCTATAAGGTAAAATATTAGAAAATTTTTAATAATAAAAATATTTATTCTTATATTTTCAGACAACTTAAATGCAGGCGAAATGAATCCCTTGATGAAGCTAAATTTAATGTGCAAGACTTTGTAAGAGAACAAACACAACCGAAACAAACCTGCCCGCAGTGTAATATGTAACGAAAAAGCTTGTGTATTTTAGTAATGTTTAATATTAAAAAATATTAATTTTTTGGTATACAGAATTTTGTATGAAAACAATTTTTATTGATAAAAATGATAACAAAGAAAATAATATACTATTATAAAGTACAGGAAAAAAATTAAACGAATATAAATTTAATTTTTATTTGTGAAATGGGCAGTGCATTGTGTGAAAAACGCTGAAATTTACCTTTAAGGCACAATATTTCAATTCCTTTCGTTGTTTTTTAATATTTTTTTCAACTTTCAATTTTTCAAAAATTACGTATACGCCACAGTGAACACAAATTTAAAATAAAATAAAGTTAGAGTTTTAAGCTATGATCTGGAACGGCTTACATCAGTTCATGGAACTGAAAATGTAAAATATTTGTGCATGAATACCATAGTATTCTCAATACCATGCCACTTGTGACACACTACAGAACGTAGTACAGTTTGACAGCCAGTCATATTCTGGCAAAAAAAAATTTTCAATCTTTCAAATGAATATGTTTTATGTCGATTCCCATTAGACGCTAGAGTTTTCGATCCCGGATCAAATTTTTTATTTTGGTGTGCATATTTCATATAGTATACATGTAAATCTCTATTCAAATACAGATTCGAAGATTTTGATCACTTGAAAAAAAATACGATTTTTTTGTTTTGAAAGAAAGTAAAATCTGCCGAGAGATCGAATTCTTCACACAGAAATTGATTCCTCGTGTGATTTGGTCTCTGCCAAAAACTTTCCGTTTTTTAAATTACAAATTTATTAAAAAATCATAAAAAACATCAATATGACAATGAGTTTAAGTAAAACTATTATCCAATTTAGAAAAATGGCGCTGTTTTCACTAAGGAGAAGACGCTCATACCATTTTGCTAGGCTGTTATTACCATAGTATAGACTGACTGGCTTGTGGTTCATTCGTATATTATGGTGTCTATACTAGATGTGTGTTACGGGCATTATCTTCTCGCATACTTTCGTTTAAGAGTGAATAGTCAGATTGCTCTGGAATTCAGCGCGTATAAGATTTTTGAATTTTAAATAAAATTATTAATCGAATTGCGATCTGTAGTCTTCAGATAAGTATACTTATCTTACTGGTACGTGGAATAGAACCCTTTAAAATATAGAATTGTTGTTGATTAGGCTGCCTTAAGTTACTATTTTTCCCATTTCATTTTTTTAATAAATTGTTCCTACATCCACTTTCTACTTTGCTTTCTCATTGTACATTTCACAAACAGAAATATAAAACAAAAATGTACTTACTATTATGTGTATATATAACTATAACCCTTGAAAAGTTTTACAAAAAAAAAGAGTTTTGAATATCCTTAACATACAAAATATATAAAAAAAAATTAGACAAAATGGGAAAATTTATTATAAAATAAAAAAGCACACTTAAATTTATATAAATTATTAAAATATGTATAATTATATATTATAAAGCATTTTACGTACACATATTATGTATAAATAAAATACAATAAAATTAAAATGATTTTTATAAGCTGCATATCTCTTACTCTCTCATTAAAATGACCAATTGTTATATATCTAAAATTTAAATGTTAAAACATTTAATTAAATAACAAAACAAAATTATCTCTATAGGTTGTCAAATATGAAATCAATATGTTTCCGCAATTAATTTTGTCAATCCTCTAAGGGGATTGTTTTATCTTTTTAAACTTATTTTATACAAACAAAAGTATATTGAAAAAAAAGAGACACTTTTTAACACACACACACACACACACACAAATAATGCTGTCGCATACAATAACGTAGGGAAAAATATAAAATGTAAATATTATAACAAAAATTTAATACAAGAATAATTATATTCTTAAATGTATTGTTGTATAGCGCGATAATGAGGATTAAATATTTTAAATTATTATAAACATTGGCAATATGAACATAATTTATGTTGCATATGTATAGCGAGAAAAAAATGTATGTAAGATAAGATATGAAACGTGTCAAGAGAAGTTTGAAAATAATCATGACATCTGAACCAATTCAAAGTTTAAAGGTTTTATGATAAAATAAGAAAACTTTCATGAAAAAATTGCATAACTTTTTTAACTTCGTGCTGAAGATTTATCAAATTTGAAGTAAAAGAGTGGGATCGTTATTTAAAAACTTGTACAATTTATATTCTTGTAGTATAAAATTCCAGTCTATTTTGACTCAATTTAATGAAATTTTTACTATTTCCAAAATATCACTTTTAAAAACTCGACTGCTTATTACTAGATGGCGCAAAAGTTGTCACCCGATTTTCTTTGTCTGTAATTTTTTTATGAATGGAAAACTTATAATGAAACAATAATTATTGCGCATTTTTTAGGAGAATAGTGATTCATGGTCTTGTTGAAGTTTATTTTGTATCTGTTGACATCGCAATTGTCAAAGTTGAGTGGACACTTGCCACCATTTGCAAAAACTTTAGCATCTTCCACTACGTTGACAACTCTTGCGCCACCTTGTGTATACTACTTAGAATTATGATTTTTGACACCCTAATAGCCTTTGGCTTCATCGGTAGGGGTCTTTACACTTATGTATTTGACTAATTTTGCACACACTTAAGGAACGTTGGAGAAGATTTAAAGGAGATACCACATTGGTTTTGAATGACTGAATATTATAATTAGAGGGAATTATAGAGTCCACATTCGTCAATTCAACAGTACGTCTCATGGACACTCCCTGAAGTGCGAGTATTACGGTTAAACTTTTTACTGGCTATTTCACTAGAACACTTTATAAAAATTGATGTAAAATAATGAAATACAAGAAACATAACGACGTTGCTTAAAAGATTCAAATGTTTCTGTTATACAAATTCTGTTTGTACCTATGTGGGCTCAAAGTCAGTCGATTGTTATTTTTCAGACCTATTTATCAAGTGAATTTTAATTTAAAAAAAACATATATACATTATATACAACATAAGGTCACGAAGAAAGGAAATATTTGTTTCTGTTATACTTCTTATTTAGAGTTTCAGAATCAGTTGACTTACATATTTACATACTCGTATGTCAAAATTTGGCTGTTCTTATTCGTTATTTGCGGCGTAGGTTCGGCGTTAGTTATCACGAACTTTGAGCTTTGCAACAATATTTTTATAACGACACGGGAACTGTTTATAATGCTTTTTTTAGTATTATAAATCTATTACGATGGGGCTTATGATAAGGCTAGTTACAAACAGTCAACTTCTGACATTTTATGGTAGTTCTACAAAATATGTCTTAGCATTGTCCCATTTTACAATTATCACACACTGCAGTGAACCCTGAGGCCATGTAGTCAAGCAAGTTGGATACCTTCCCTGGCTGCTAAACTCCAATTTGTGTATTTGATTTGACGTATGCATATGGTACGCTACTTGAAAAGCAAGGTGGCTGCAACTTTTGAAATTTTAAATTTAATTTATACTTATTTACTGATTTCGCTTAAACACGCACCCAACTTTAAAAACACATTTGTATTTATGAATGCAAAAGTCACACGAACATAAAAATACTTCAATTTATTGTTCATTTTGCAAGTGCATCTGTCAGCTTGATTGCTACTGGCTTCAGAAACCCCATTACCAGTTGACGAGCAAGTTCCTTATTTTTTTTTTTTGTGAATAGAAAATGTTTCTGTATTGCAACTTGCGTGGCAGTAGTAACGTGTGGTATCGGTTAGTCAAGCCGATTGTTAGATCTGAATTTTATCACGTCTACCAATATTCCAAAAATAAGCCGAAAGTTGTCAGTTACGAAGCCATACAGGCAAGTAATGGCAAGCAACTTGGGTACATCACTGTTATTCAAAATCGTATTTGTGTATTTGCTCTGACGTAAGCAACACGTCACTTAACGGGCACGTTGCCAGGAATATTTGAAGTTGTACATTTTATTTATGTTTACCGACTTTGCTGAAACGCACAGGCAACCGAATGTGAACGTCACATGAACAATCAAATACTTCAATTACGATTTTAACAAGTGAACCTCCCAAGCTACTTGCTTCCGAACTTGGCAGATGTTTGTTTACAAATAATGGGTCAATCCGACAGTCAAATTACAACTATTTTCATTGTTTTCCCTAAAAAACACCAAATTCGGTTTGTAACAAGAAATTCTCATATGCCATAAACGATGTCATCTGACGATTTCCTTAAGGTTTGGCAATGATAAAAATAGTGTGTTCAGACGTGTTCGATTGTCAGACACCTGAAAATTTCATCTGACAATTAATATTATATGATATTTGTAATGAACTAATTTTATTCCACGGACTTTCATCCAAGAAGTTAGAAAAGATTTGAATAATTGTTAATATTGAACACAGTTTCCTAAATCTACACTTTAAAAATCCTAATTTTTTTCAGTTCTCATGTCTGTCAATTAAAATCCAAAATGTTAAAACAAAAATCTGAGCTTAATGTTCATTGTATTATTTTTATATAAAGAAAAACTTCAATTGCCAAAACAAAAAAATATACACATATAAATTATCCATTAAATATACAACATTAAAAGTTAATTTTAATACAAAACAAAAAAGAAACTATTAAACCCACGTGATAAAAAATAACTGTTTAGATAAAACCAAACCTAAAACACCTACTCGTATAAAAACAATCACATTTACCCGAAAGAAAAAGTATCTTCTTAATTAAAAAAGTTGCATATTTGATATTTATACCTATATAGTATACCTATACAGATATATGTTGTGTACATAAAATATATTTATTCAAAATAAATGTTAAAGAATATTTATAAAATGCAAAATATTTAAAAGTATAAAGAAAAATACTGTCAGTTAAAAAGAGGATATTAATAAAAAATGCTTGCCGCATGAACCAAAAATATTGTTTAAAAAAATTGAGAAGCATAACCTAATTTATTGATGCATATTATATTATAAAAACAAATAAAAAAAATATTAATAGAAAACTGGTAAAAATTAAATTGTATATGTTTTGAGAAAAATGAAAAACAAAAAACAAAAACACAAATGTTCCCAATACACATGCTATAGAGACAATATAATAAGAAATATAAATTATTTAAAAAAAAGGCATCGCGTATTATTTGATACATTTATTTATATGCATAAAACGGAAGTATTTACTACAAGTAAAAGATAATAGTAAATACTATAACTTAAAGCAAATGGTTAAATTTAAAGTATTTACTTCATTCCATATGCATAAAGTTTAGTACTTACTAACTGGCAAATACTTTCAGTATATACTAAATTCATCCAAGTAAATACTAGAATTCATCGGAAATTGATAGTAAATACTTTTTTTTCTTATCGGGTTAGTAAGCAAATAGTTTTTTGCCAGATTAACCGTTTAATCCCTATATTAAATTACTTTTGCCCTTCTTGTTGTTTTGTAAACATCTGTTCATGAAATTTTATCATTCATTAATTTATTGAAAGTCGACTGAGCAACAATGAAGATCGAAGGTTTGTCAATAAGCCAAATGCACCTAGTTTTTGTGCGTATTTTAAAAGTACATAGTGTTCTTATAAATAAGTCCTAGCAACCGGCAGTAAATAAAATGCACGACTGGATCGCACGAACTTGCTCCTATGTAATAGTCTAAGAATTTCAAAAATGAATGTTATTAGAGAAAAACTGTTTACAAGCATAAAATTAATTTTTTAAATGACTAAAATAACTTCTTTAGTAATTGGAGGTAAAAGTAGGATGCCATGTGATTCAAGTAGATATATGTTTGTGCAAGAACAAAAATTATAAGTCCTCGTAGTGGTTTCTTAAAAAAATAAGCTTTTATATAAGAAAATTTTAAAACATTTTTAAGAAAAAGTTTTGGTAAGCCAATTTAAAGTTTTTATTATTATTGGAATTAAAATAAAATTAAAAAAAAAAAAAATGCACGACTGGGTCGCACGAACTTGCTCCTATGTAATAGACTAGGAATTTTAAAAACGAATGTTATTAGAGAAAACTGTTCATAAGAATAAAATGAATTTTTTAAATTCTTTTAGTTGTAAGAGATAAAAACAGAATGCTATGTAAATATGAATTTATGCAAGAACCAAAATTATAAGTCGTTGTAGTGGTTTCTTAAAAAAATTAACTTTTATGTACAAAATTTTTAAAACATTTTAAGAAAAAAATTTGGTACACCAACCTTAAGTTTTTATAATTGTAGGAATAAAAGTCTAATTTCCAAAAAAAAATACTAAGCCGTTCTTGAGATATCGAATTTTTCAAAAAAAAAACAATGACTTTTTTTTTCTAAAAATTGAAAAAATATTTTTTCTTAAGTTTTTAAGTGCAATGTTTTTTAAACTTTTTAGGAGCTTCTTTATAAAAAATTTCATTAAAATCCGTTAAACCGATAATGAGAAATTCAAAATTCGAAAAAATCGTTCTATGGTAGGTACAGTCAGTAATATCTAGATTTAAAATTTTTTTTTATTAAATTATAGATCGTAAAGATTAATCAAAAGAAAAAAATTTTTAGCAAAATTCTCGGAACCGTTTTCGAGAAAATATACGATTTTCGAAAACCATTTTTTAAAATTTGTATGGAAGGTACCGTTAGTTTTAGATAAAATAATTTTTTTTTTCTCAAATCTATGAAAATATTCATAAATGAAAATAAATCCTTTGAGAATAGAGTTAAGACTAAGTTTTTATGGTTTCGAAGCTACATAGTTAGTTAAATAAGAAAAAGTATGTACTTTTAAATTTTCATGTTGCTAACCTTTGACTTTGAAAAAAAGAAGTAATTCCTACAGAAAAAAAGTACTTGCTACTTTTTATGCATACGGAATAAAGTATTTACTGAAAAAGTTCATCCGAAAAAAGTAAGTACTGTGGCCTCAAGTAAATACTTTATTTTCAGCATTAACTGCATTTTTATGCATATCAAAAAAAATAATTACTTAGAAATTCTCAAGTAAAAGCATTTACTATCTTTTATGCATATCACCCATTAGTACGCATAAAACGTAGTACTTACATAAATGATTTTGCTATAATTTTTCAGCGAGGTATAGATGTTTTATGAAATACTTAACTGGCTTCTGTGGATGAGTACTCTTTTCTTTTCACACTTTTTCAATTTTACAAAACAGAAACTTGAAAGCTTCATAGTAAAGTGTGTTTCGTTTGCTAAGGATTTGTTCACTTAATAACTTTATCGTTTTTATTCTGTATTTTTTCCAAAAATTTTGTGTAATTGTGTAGTGCATTGAACTGTCACACCGGAGTTTTGAATTCGATTCCAAGTCACTTCCATTGATCTAAATAGCAAACATTTTTTTTTATTTTTTTTTAGAATGCTTGAGAGACTTTTTTTTCGTTTTATTATGCAGCTAGTAAAGAATTCCTTTTAACGGCACGTCCAAAATTGTCAAGTGTAAACTGAGGAGCATTCCAAGAGACGCGAATACTATGTTTGAATTTTTGCAACCTGACTTTTTCAAAAGAACACTGCTCAGAACAAAATAACAATGAAATTATAGGGGGTTTTGTTTTTTTAGTTCAGAATAGACCTCTGAAGTGTCCGAATATTAATTTAGGACTGTCAAATGCTTGTGTAAAGTATTAAACTCTGCTGCTCCAGTATTTTATTCTGAACGAAAAAAGAAAAAAATATTCGAAGCTCTGATTTTCTGAACTAAAAAAAAAAACAGAATTTATTTTTTGACAACTTGAACTCAGGCTCTGCTCTGAACTAAAAAATAAAAACGCCTAACGAGAACAGCTCTCTTCATAAAAAAAAAGTGCTTCGGCTCAACTTTCCTTTAAGATAGCACGAATTTTCACACGCAGATAGCTTTATTCCTTTATTCGGTAGATGAGCACATTTTAATAACAAATATCACAATTTTAAAGTGATTTTTTATAATTATTTTTAAAGTTCCTCAATTCGCATACAAAATGCCCTCCTTTTTGTTTATTTTGACATTTCTGTGTTTTTAATAACTATCAATTTTGTTAACGCTTAGCGGGGCACAAAGAGAGACATAGAGTGGGGCCTGAGTGAATAGAGCTCGCTCCGAAACAAATGTGACCTGAGCACTCGAAACAATTATTTAAGAAACACAATATCACAATATCATTGCATCATTTTTTCAATAAACTGCAACTTTTCAGCTTTTTTTGTGAAATTGTTGTTTACAAGAATTTTTTTCTTTTTAATTAATTCCTGGTTAGTACAAAATGGAAAAAAATTAATGAAGTTAGCCACGATCAATCCGCTCGGTCTTTTTTACCGAGGTTATCGAGCATGCCCCAATCAATCTCTAAGCTAAATAAAATGCACGACTGGATCGCACGAACTTGCTCTTATGTAAAAGTACTTTGGAAGTTAAGATACATTTTATAAATATAAAACATGGATTTAATGAGATAATAATGTTCATCATCATCATCGGCTCGACAACCGGGTTCCGGTCCTGGCCTCTTTCAACAAGTCTCTCCACCTATCCCGGTCTCTAGCCGACGCCATCCAGTTGCGCACCCCAAGGCTTCGGGCGTCCTGGTCTACGCCATCTCTCCAGCGCAAGCATGGTCTACCACGCTGTCGTCTACCATAGAATGTACCACAAAGAACTTTCCGAGCAGGTTCCTCTTCGCTCATGCGAGCTAGGTGCCCTGCCCACCGGAGTCTACCGAGCTTAATTTTTGTCACGATATCTGCTTCAAGGTAGATTGCGTACAGTTCATGATTGTACCGTCTCCGGAATCGTCCTTCCTCACATACGGGGCCAACAATTCTCCTTAAGACTTTTCTCTCGAACGCAGCTAAGAGGTCGGAGTGCCTTTTGCTAAGCACCCAAGTCTCGGATCCATATGTGAGTACTGGCAGGACCATGGTCCTGTACAGCAGTAGTTTTGAAGTTATGGTGAGATTTCTGGATTTGAAGAGCTTTGACAGACTATAGTAGGCTCTGTTGGATTTGAGAAGCCGCCCGCGTATTTCTTCTTCTATATTGTTATCGGCTGCTACTATTGACCCAAGGTATTTAAAGGATTGCACCACTTCAAATTCGTGCTCCGCTACCTTGATTGTTTGACCAACTGTTCCTCTCGCATTCGACGCCACCATGTACCATGTGTAATGTTCAAATGCATAAAATTGCCGTCTGGTTTCCGGAAAAGTATGAATTTATGCAAATAAACTTTTAAAAATCGTTTTATTATTAAATAAATTTTGTATATAAGAAATTTCTCTTAGATTTTTCAAGAAAAAAATATGGGATGCGAATTTTAAGTATTAAATAATATTGATTTTAGGAAATAATTTCAAAAAATAATCGTTCATAGGTTTTGAAAATATTGATTTAAAAAAAAAAAATGTTTTTTTCAAAAAAACCCAACAAATATTTTTTCGAATATTTTTGTATACAATATTATTTTGAACTTAAGGGGACTCCTGCTGAAAATTTTGGGTTAAAATCCTTAAAGCCGTTAATGAGAAAGTCGAAAATAAAAAAAAACGGTTCTATGGAAGGTACCCCTAATAACATTTTGCCCCAAAATTTTGTTTGACCAAAATGTAGCTTATGTTCATAATATCACACTTAATTTTTGAAGTAAAACTTCTTTTCCGGCGTTGGGGGTAAAAAATTTTCTATGCAGCTGTCAGTGACATGTCAAACCGTCACGCCATCCGTCAAAGACAGCGACATGTTTTTAGAATACAAAGTAATTATAGCATGAAGTTGGATACGATTTAGAATTTACATATTTCAAATGGCTGCATTCAAAGATAAACATAAAACTATGGGTTCAGACGCGCAATGGCTATGCAACCGAATAATTATTGACAAGCATATTGTAATCCAAATAAATTTTACCAACACCTAACCCTCGCATACAAAGTACTGGCCAAAAAGTTGGGTATATCCACTACCATTTGTATTCTTGCTGTCATAGACGGCATGCCATATGACCATCAGGTTGCCTGAAAGTTTTGAAATTATACTTTTTAATAATATTTATTCGCTTAATCGCACACGCCACCGACATTTGTTTTGGTATTTATAAATTTGAACGTTCCCCGACTAATCAATCAAATACTTTAATAATTAATTTTACAAGAGTGACGCTGTCAGTGTACTTGCTTTCCAAGTTGCCTGGATACTGAATTAATGCCAGGTGACTACTAAGTTACTCGGGTTTGTACGGGTTAATAAGAAATGCTTGTGTACATTACAAGATTACAACATGCTTGCCAATACTTGCACGTGCAGCCCTAGGGTAATACAAACAAAGCGAGGCAACTTGCTTGTCAAGTGGCATGGGAGTTTTGTACTTTTCTTCTCGATTTCATTTAAGGCTAGGCGGGCACATTCAATTTTTTGAAGTAAAACTTCTTTACCGGCGTTGGTGGTAAAAAATTCTCTATGCAGCTGTCAGTGACATGTCAAACCGTCACGTTATCAGTCAAAGACAGCGACATGTTTTAAAAATACAAAATGTTTGTGAAATATGTGGTCGACCAATTTAACAAGCAGAAACCACTATCCTTTAAAAAAAAACAAACAAACATATCTTTTTGATGTTTTTTTGAAGTAAAACTTCTTTTCCGGCGTGGGGGGTAAAAAAATTTCTATCCAGCTGTCAGTGACATGTCAAAACGTCACGTTATCCGTCAAAGACAGCGACATGTTTTTAGAATACAAAATGTTTGTTCGTAGGTTATAATCTTACAGAAGCTTTGCTTGAGGAAAAAGAAGTTTTACTTCAACCGCGCGTACGTCAGTACACACAATCTTTTTTTTTTTTTATCAAAATCGTTAAAGCCGTTTTCGAGATAAATAAGATTTTGCATTACGGGTGTATGGGGGGTACCGTTAGTTTTGGAGCTAAAAAAAAATTTCAATTTCTCCTCTAGGGAATCACCGAAGACTCTTAACTACCGAGATTGAAAGAAATAGGTCCAGTGGTTTAGGCTGTAGTGAGAGGTACAGACATACAGACACACTGAAACATGTTTTTTGTGTACTAAATGTTCCTTAAATTTTTTATAAAAAAAATTGGTATGCAAATTGTTAGTATTTAATAAAATACATTCTAAAACGCAATTTAAAAATTTAATCGTGTATCGGTTTTCAAGAAATTGAATTTTCAAAAAAAAAATTGTATTATTTTTTTAAAAATCCAAAAACTATTTTTTCGAAAAAATTTTTAGTTTATATTTTTTAAAATGCAAAGGAGCTCCTGCATAAAAATTTCGGTAAAAATCGTTAGAGCCGTTGGCGAGAAAATCGAAAATCAAAAAAACCGTTCTATGACAGGTACCCCTAATAACATTTCCCCCCAAATTTTTTTTTTACCAAAATGTAGTCCATGTCCATAATATCACACCTAATTTTTTTTATCAAAATCGTTAGAGCCGTTTTTGAGATAAATAAGATTTTGCATTACGGGTGTATGGGGGGTACCCTTAGTTTTGGAGCTAAAAAAAAAATTTCAATTTTTCCTCTAGGGAATTACCAAAGACCCTTAACTGTAGCTGTAGTGAGAGGTACAGACATACAGACATACTGAAACATGTTTTTTGTGTACTAAATTTTCCTTAAAATTTTTATAAAAAAAATTGTTACGCAAATTGTTAGTATTTAATAAAATACATTTTAAAACGTAATTTAAAAATTTAATCGTGTATCCGTTTTCAAGATATCGAATTTTCAAAAAAAAAATTGTATTATTTTTTTAAAAATCCAAAAACTATTTTTTCGAAAAAATTTTTAGTTTATATTTTTTAAAATGCAAAGGAGCTCCTGCACAAAAATTTCGGTAAAAATCGTTAGATCCGTTGGTGAGAAAATCGAAAATCAAAAAAACCGTTCTATGACAGGTACCCCTAATAACATTTCCCCCCAAATTTTTGTTTGACCAAAATGTAGTCCATGTCCACAATATCATACCTAATTTTTTTTATCAAAATCGTTAGAGCCGTTTTCGAGATAAATAAGATTTTGCATTACGGGTGTATGGGGGGTACCCTTAGTTTTGGAGCTAAAAAAAAAATTTCAATTTTTCCTTTATGGAATCGCCGAAGACCCTTAAGTACCGAGTTTGAAGAAAATACCTCCAGTAGTTTAGGATGTAGTTCGAGGTACAGACATACAGACATACAGACAGACAGACGGAATTGCGGGACCCACTTTTTTCGTCTTCGCTATCATCGTAATGTCAACTTTGATCAAAATCTCGAGTTCGATTTTTTTTCCAAATGCAGAACTTGCCCTATAGTACCTATATCGCAAGTAAAAATGAAATGCAAGTTTAGCGCTCAAAGTTATAGTTGTTTTTTTTGACAACTCTGAGTCCCGCTCGGGAATAAAAAATAAAAACACCTCTATTATCACAAAATATAAGGCGTTTTTTTCTTTTTAAGCTCAGGAAACTGAGCTATCAAAAAAGATCTGTGTTTCTTTTTTAGTTCAGACACATCAGGGTCTCAGTTTCTGTTTCTTTTTCAATCAGCTAGCCCAAGCTCGATTTATGAGATCATAATGTAATGAACCATTACAAATTAACCCCGCCTCCCCCCGATCTACGCTCCTGACAATACTAAAACCACTAGCCGCAATACTGGACCGACTTAACCTGCATACCACATGATTACCTACCAAGCACCCCTCCCTACCTACGCACCTGTCCGCAATGATAAATTAAAAATACTTACCCAACCAGCCGCATGCTCCCGTAGCATGCGTACACCACGAAGTGTGAACAATAGACATGTGTAACGCAGCGCTGCATTAGCGCAATGCGTTGAAGCAGCAGCTGCGTTATGTGCGCTGATACATCAGTTTGTACCATAACTCAGTAACGCAATAGCGCAGTTCATCAACTCATCAACTCAATAATCGAATAGCGCTTTTGATAAGCGCAGCGCTGCGCTGCACAGACAAAAACCATTCAAGCAGATACAAAAGCGCTGACTTCCTTGTAGCGCTCCCATATTTTTCACATTTTTGACGGAATTCAATAAAATTCCATGATGTGGTATATGGTATTTTTGCTTTTTAAGGGAAAAAATGTTTGTATTGCAGAAGACTTATTGCAGCTTGTGGATAACGTAGAAAAGTATTTTATACATATACCAAAATAACCGCTGATTATTCAAAAAAATAATAAAATTTTAATTTTTAAAATCGGTTAGAAAATGTGGGCAGAAAATTGAGCTTTTCAATTTTCAATTTTCTTCATATATTTAGAAAATATATTAAATAATAATACATAATAGTTTTAATTTTCTATGTTCAGGTTTTTGTATTTATTTAAATTTTTTCCACAATTAAGTGGGAGAACAAAAAAATCACTACTCCAGATTATTTTTACATTTTTTAAGTGTAGTCGGGAAAAATTGATATTTTTTTCATAAATTGTATGAGTGTCTAATGTCTACAGTATTTTAAGACTTTAATCTTAAAGATCTGTATGATATTTTCGAAGTAAAAAAATAGTTTATGAAACCATCTCTCTTTCTTTTTTGTATGAAAATCAATTTTTTTCGTTTCAAATCCTTTCAACCAATTTTAGCGTGTTTCCTGTCGAATTAATTGTAAAACATTGTTCAGCATTATTTTAGAAGAGGATTGGGGCAATAAGTAAGTGGTAATTTTATTTCAAAGTTCTGAAAGTTTTCATCAACTTTTGAATTTTGAGTGATTTGAACCGAATTGATTTTTGCGTCATTAACTTTTTAGTACGAAATTTTTTGTTATTTTGAATTTTTTTTTACACAGAAATAAAGTTTGACATTTCTCAATTAAATATATACTTCAATAATTAAGATCTGAGAACTAATACTTAAGTTAGAAGAACTAGAAAGTATGTAAGTCGGCATATTTTTAAGATTTTAATTAAATTTTTAATCAAAATTCAATTTCTATTAAAAATTTGAGAAAAGTCACCCTACCTCCTCTCCTGTTTCATATTTACCAAAATGGCCTATGACACATTTGTAGAATATCATTATTGCAATTAATTTGCATCTTTAGTTTTTTAAAATTGTTAAATTTTTCATCAACATTTGAATTTAGAGTTCTTAAAATCGAATCGCAACGAGCTCCTTGCACGCTTTTAGTAAGAAAAACTTTGTCCCTCCTCAAAAATTTTTAGACCGGTATTTAGGAAAACATTCCATCTTTCATTTAAAATATTAATCTTGAAGATTGGACTATCAGAACCAAAGATATAAGTACAAACGTCTCCACACCTCGAACGAAAAATCTTTTTTTTTGAAAAGTCACCCCCATTCTCACTCAGACTGTTTGGTCGACGATGAACAACTTGTGTGCGCTTGTGCGCTACGAAGTTTGTATGATGATGACGATGAGTTAACAAAATACAGCTGCGCTGCGCTGCGCTGTTTTGCTTCAAATGAGTTAAAACAAAAATTGCGTTATGGCGCAAACTGCATTAACGCATTTCGCTGATACAGTGAAGTGCGCTTGAGTTAGTGTATCAACGCAGCAAATTTTACTGCGTTACCCATGTCTAGTGAACAACAACTGAATAAGAAATCCTCTTATCAGTTGATAACATTTTCCCCACACCACTCAAAGGAACCAACCAGAGCAAACCAGTGTGGTGAGTTCGCACGCACGAAAGATCAACAACCAGCAAGGCCTGCACCTGCACTGAGGACAGCAGCACGACAACGACCATGGTACCTCGGTGGTGAATATAAAACTAAAATATATGTTGCAGAAGTTTCCCCGCATATCAATAGGAGATATAGGATGACGTCGCACGCATCATTGATTTCCAAAGGAAAATAAACTTTAAAAATATAAAGCTCACATTTAGTTTCACGAGAAAGTAATATAAATAAGAGTCATGCAAGTCACCAGAAATCAGTCATCATCAGGTACCCAACGAGGACAGGACTCCGCCAGCTCCAGTAGGAGAAGGTAATTTATTCATTGGCTACCCTCCACCAGAGGTAAGGAGCCCTTGAAACCAGAACATAAAGCCGGTGAATGCCGTTGATAGCCGGCGTAAGCCGTTGATAGCCGGGTAAAACCGTTGATAGCCGGGTAAAACCGTTGATAGCCGGGTAAAACCGTTGATAGCCGGCGTAAGCCGTTGCACATAGGTCAATTTTTCACATTTATGCGGCCAAAAACATTCATCCACTTATATTCTTTGTATTTGGTTTTATATGACGAAAAAAAATATAATTTTAATAAAAAAAACTATTTTGAGGTAAATTTAGAAATATTTTGAGGTTTTTTAATTTATAATAATAACATTTAGATATTTATAATTATTGATTTAAGAAAATAAAATTTTTTTAACTTTATTTTTTTACTTTTTTAACAATTTTTCAGCTCACAAAAAATAATAAAAATAATAATTATTTAAACTTAATTCATAATACTCGTAATTCAATGCCTGAATAGGGTTCGGTGTCAGAATCTGCTGGCACAAGCATATTTCTTGCTTCAGGGCAAAATGATTTTAAAATGGTTCGCTTTTTTGGCTTAAGGCTGCTTATGAGTGAATCGGAACTAAGTAATATATACATTCAAATTGCACTGTTCTCTTGAAAATGTCCTTGCAAAATTTTCGCGATATAAGCGAAAATGTTTATTGTGGGTCTCTGCAGCTTTCTCTGGTAATTGGCCTATTGGCAACAACAAGTTTTCGATTATGATTGCACCGTGTATCAATATATTGTGCATTGTCGGAGTCATTGGGTGCCAATTATAAAGATTGATGTATAGCTGACCTGTACCTTTGACAAATTGGTCATATTTTTGTGAATCAATTTTGTGTCCACTTGAAATGGTTTCCAATATGACCTTTAATCTACAGCTACGAGCAACTAATTAGAAACGAAATCTCAATGAATGAAAATGCACCTGTAAAATCTAACGGTTTTTTTTTTTAATTATTTAAATGTTAGTTTCTTGTTTACTTGGCTGTTGACTTCTAGAGTGGTAGGTTATGTGATATTGGTGCTTATACGAAAGAAATTTTAAAGGAAGTTCGAAGGTTCCGTTTAGCCACGACTCATTATTTTTCAAAAACGCCTCTTCTTTTCTATAGAATTTTGCCCATTTTTCCTTCAAAGTCGATTTAAATAAGGAAAATATATGTTTCAAACTTTTTTATCATCCACAGTACTGCCATAGTTTGACATTAAGCGATTTTCTAAATAATTAATTTTAGCTTCAAAATCTGGTAAATTTTGTTCTTTCTTAAACTCATAGAGGTACCTCCGACTCACAATTTTCACCCCTGATGTGCTCGGAGTTCCAACAGCAAGAAAACACAATGATTGTTTCACTATTCAGAATTTTAATTTTTTTGACCGAAAAATCTGTGCTGTCAAAAATGTCAATATTTTTGTCATCTGCAGTCTTCTGCAGCCAATTTTTATTACATTTGGAGATGAAAAGGTTATACTTCACAATTCAAAAAGAATTATCATCCGATCTAACGCGGAAATATAACAAATTCAATTTTGAAAAGTAAAATATGGTAAAAATATAGCCAAAAAAATACCCAAAGTTTAACAGCACTAAATTTTTAGAATCATGCATTTCAACGGAGTAAATTCTAATAAAAATAAGAAATCATAACTGAGTTATCGAAATCCATCACTATATTATTAATAACACACACAGAAACAGAAATATTGACCTTACAACTTTATTCGTCCTGTAAACTATATGGTAAGAAAAACGTGTACTGCGGTTAGAGATCAAGTTGAAATTACACGTATTTGCAAACGGTGTGCTTTTGTGAGGTAAAAAGAGTAAAATTAAAAACTGGGGCTATTCTCCTAACGATCGACAAACTGTTTTTTTTGTTTACCGTAAGTTTACAAAATCGACTTTTGGCCGCATAAAAGCTAAATATTGACCTATGTGCGTTGATAGCCGGGTAAAACCGTTGATAGTCAGCAAAAGCCGTGAAAGCTGTTGAGACCGTAAGCCGCTGAAAGACAGCGTGGACCGTCAAGATCGAGGCCAACCGGAACTCCTGAAGAAGCCAGCTGCAGAACTACTATACGAGGACCGTAACCAGTACCCGCTGCAAATAGTAAACCAGCTACGGAGCTCAAGCCATCGTAAAATCAAGATTGAATACATACCAGAATTAAAGAAAAATTAATATTGTAACAGAGAGTTGTTAACTAGTTTAATGAATTGGATTTATAAATAAAGAAAACCCCTTTAAACTAAAGCTTCTGTACTTACTTTAGTTAGTACCCTGGACACCGGCGAGCGAAACCTCAGCCTTTGAGAACAAAGCACATCACAATAATAAAATGCCCAAGCAGATGGAGTACAAAGCTGAGCGTGGCTTACTTCACTTTTTTCATGTGATATGACAGACAGAAGGCGAAAAAAAAAGACAAAATTGAAATAGATCCATTTAACAGTTCAGTATTCCAGCATGTTTCATAAATAAATCGGAGAATTCTGATAAAACTCTGCTCAGAGCGCAACTCGACATGCTCAAGCTCTGCTCAATGGTTTCTCAGAAGTTTATCATACACATCATACAGCAAATTAACCTACAAATTTTCATACATTTAATACAACACAAAATTTTGTTGTAAACTGCATGTACAACATGAAAAGGAAATATACAAAAGTTAGTATTTTTTGAACTAATAAAATTATAACAATTTTGAATTAATTTTCATTGTTTTCTTTTCTACAGTCGTCAAAAGAACAAACAATTCTAGTGTGCAGTCATTTCTTTGAAAACAAGACATTTTATTTGTGGAAAGTTCACTGGCTTGACACTCACAAATCCAAATTATCTCGTAGTTTAACAAGAGAATTTCATGTTTCAAGTGAAATCCACCTAGAAGATTCAAAATAAATAGAACCCCCTGCCTTAAGCCATGAAGCTAGTGCTGTTAGTTTTTAAAATTAATTTGTTCATTTATGAACCATGGAAGCATTTTTCTGATTCTTTCAAGAATTTTAATCACAGTTATTAATTTATTAATGAATATAGTAATTCCATAGTTTTATACATAAATTATCTCCCATATTACTATTAAATTAGTAAAACTTTAATTTTCTTATCTAACAATTAACTTTTTTCTTTAGCAAAAAAACAAAGTTGAGATTTATATTAACCTAATACTCAAATAATAATGAAATGTCAGAATCATACACATCATACAACAATACAAATATCATACAACACTTCCAGTGAAATCTAAGAAACAGAAAATTGTATGATGTGTATGATGTATGAAAATGTTGTATGTTGTATGAAATGTATGATGTGTATGATCTGAGAAACAGGCCCCAGGTTCATTCTTAGGTATAATTCTGCAGGAATAGAGTTATTTTCATATCGATATTTCCAGTACGAACCTACAGCTCCACCTAAAACTGCGTTCTGAACTGGAAACCAGACTCCCCGTGAAATATGCAAAACGAGTTTACGTTACATAACACGCCATTATCAATTAGCCTGAATGATACACAAGATAAGAATCGCACTTAAGTAACGTATATGTATATCCTAATGTCACTTTACTTTACACACACAAAATCAATTTCTGTTTGGATAATATATAGATCCTCGTCAGTTTTTCCGTTCCTTCACACCAAAAAAATCGATTGTTCGTTGACAGGGATCAAAATTATCAGATTCCTATTTAAAAAGGGATTTACATGTATATGAAGCACGCTCTTGCAGCCAAAACACCAAACACACACCAAACGAAAATAGAAATTGTGTATGCTTTCTTGTCTACCAGTATCTGCCAATGTGAACTCGGGCTAAGAGACAATATTTTTAAAAATTCCCCACTCTCAAGATAATTCACCATACATCCCCTCAAACTGTTATGTTGACATTGGGCGCATTCACAAACCTAGTCACTACGTAGTAGTAGTAGTAGAACTTTATTGAGATTTTTTTTTTTTTTTCAATTTACATTACTTGATTACAAATGTTGATACACTTAATAACTAAAATAAAGAAATTTTTGCCGACTTAGACTTGGTCTGGCTATACAAGGTTAAATTTTTAATTTTTTATGATTGTCAATTTAAACAAAATATTCAGTAAGATTATATTAATGTTATTCAGGAAATTAAAATGGTCTACTCAACACGACCATGCAACTACAATGAAATGACTTAACCTAAAGAAGAAAATGACAAGTAGACAGAGACAACAGAGGGTTGAATCCGCCAGAACACATCAGTGTGTGCTTAAATGAGAGAATTTGACTCAGTTGAATATAATAATGTACATAATGAATTTTATAGTGTGGAAATTTAACATTATACATATAGATTTTTTGTTTTTGTTATCTTTACAGTGTTAATGCTAGGTATCTAGATACATTACATATATTTATATTTACAAAGTTATAGCTAGTGACTTTAGAGCAAATTTACAATTAAGATTTAAGAAGATGAATTTGAGTTAGAATAACTAAGATAAATGAACATTTGGAGATGAGCTTATAGTAATGAAAAAAGAAACAAGGTATTTCATCCAGTAAATTATATGAAAAAGTAATAATAAGTAAAAAAAGATTTAAATCATATAGTAGATCGGAAGTAAAAGGAATCTCAACCTCTGAAGGAGTTACTCATTTGTTTTTTATAAAACGGGCCAAGGAACGAACTATCGTCATTTTGAATTAGGAGCTCTTCCGAAGAATCCCCCCCGAGAATGTTAATAGGAGACAGATAGTATCTGTCGTATATTGAAAAGTTGATATTTTCTTCAAAGATGTTCTGGAGGATAGGGTTACTATGGTGTTGGAGTGCCAAGATTCTTTTTCTGGACAGAGTTGTCAGATAACTAAGTAAGGGGATTATACCGGATTCTTCATAAATGAATTGGTTGCTGAACCATTTTCCAGAATGCATTCTGTGTTTAGATATGCATTTTCTTATAATTTTTCTTTCAAAACACTGTAGCTCATGAGCAACATTAGGTGTGATATGGCACCAAATGGGGAAACCATATGAGATAAGCGGGCGGATGAGAGTTTTATACATCAGTAATTTAGATTTCTTATCAACTTCTCTGGAAGATAACAGGGATTTTAATATAGCCGCTGCAGCTTTACTCTTTTTTAGGGCGCTTCTCACGTGAGGGTTCATTTTTAGTCTTTCATGAAGGTTTACTCCCAAGTATTTTATGGATTGTTTTAAAGGAATAACATTGCCACCAATGGAAAGTTTTAGTTGCCTGCTCTCACGAACAGCCATGTGATGACCTCTTCCAGAAGCATTCCTAAAACAGATCAGCTCGCATTTATTTAGGTTGAGCTCAATACCCCATTTTTTATAATAAGGAATAACTACATTAAGATGACGTCTAACCTCATCTAATGCAATATGTGGTCTTTCATGAGGGCAAAATACTATCGTATCATCAGCATAAAGTACAGCTTCGGAATAGTTATGTATAATGGGGAAGTCATAAAGGTAAATATTGAAAAGGAATGGGCCCAAAATCGAGCCTTGTGGGACACCTGATAAAATTGGAATGGGCGAAGAAGTTTCGTTTTCAAAACAAACTGATAAACTACGGTTAGAAAGGAAGTTCTGAATGATTTTAATGAAATGAGGAGGAAAATTCAATTGGTTTAGTTTAAAGAGGAGGCCAGCATGCCAGACAGAATCGAAGGCTTTAGATAAATCCAGTGCACAAGCAACCGTGCATTGCTTGGATCTAAGGTTGTTGTCATGTAAAGACGAGTGTAAGTTGATGACTGACTGTTTATTGAGAGTACATATATACATGTTTATAATATACATAATATAGATAAGTATACATACATAGCTTTAGTATGGGAGTGCATGAGCGTATACTACATCTCCCTTTTTTTTTCAAATACCTAAGTCATATTCACAAATTAAAAAAAATCAAATAAATTCGAAATTGATTTTAAATAAGAAGAACAATATTGAAAATAAAAAATAATTGAGAATAAAAAAAAAGTTTAGTAATTAAAGTAGGGTATAGAAAATAGAATTCATGTTAATATAATTACATATGATCAAATTCAAAATTTTAATTTAAAAATTCATAAAAGAAGTTTCTTTATAGGTTTTATTGAGTTCTTAATGTCTTTCCAGAACGTAATACTATTGTTGGTATAGGCTGTTGAGTTGCTGGTTGTTTCTCAGATAGGTTTTGTTGTGCTTTGGTTCTTGAGCGAGTAATTCGTGGGATGTTAGTTGTTGGTGTGATTTCTTGTTGTTGGTTGAGATTTGAGGTTGTAGGTAATTCTTCGTTGGTTTTGGAATAGGTATTGTTTTCATCTTGTGTTACAATGGCTCGCTCAGGAATTATGTTGGCTTTCGTGAGTTGGAGATGAATTGTGTTACGACGTTTTATTTTTCCATCAGCTGTTTTTACTAAATATGATCTCGGTTGGGACGATTTTCCTTGAATTATGCCCGATGACCATCTTCGGTGCCCTTCCTGAACTCGCACTCTATCGTCTGGCTGAAACTGAGAAGAAAGTTTAACAGATCTATCAGCATATAGTTTTTGGTCGTTTCGCAACTGGGTCATTTCTTCCTGTACGTTTTTAATAACTCTTGGTGCTAGTTCAGATTTTGCTACAGGTAAGTTACATCTAGTCTGTCTGCTGAATAGGCGCTGGCTTGGAGATTTCAGTTCGGGTGATCTTGATGTATTACGAAAATTTAAAAGTGCCAAGTAAATGTCTGAGCCGTCCAACTGACACTTCCTCAGTAGTTGCTTGGCCGTTTGTACATATCTTTCCGCTAGTCCGTTAGAGCGAGGGTAATAAGGACTTGATGTCTGATGTTTGAATCCCCAGGTACTGGCAAACAACTTAAATTCTTTGGCTGAGAATTGTGGTCCGTTATCGGACTCAAAAATTAAGGGAATGCCGTGAGTGGAAAACCAAACTTTAAGCTTTTGTATAACTTCAGCTGAAGATGACCTTTTGAGTTCCACGAAGTCGAAAAACCCAGAGTAGCTATCTACAATTAAAAGAAAATCATTATTAAACATATGAAATATGTCACATGCTACGATTTCCCATGGCAATGATGGAACCTGCTTAAGGATAAGAGGCTCTTTTACTTTGGATGGTTGTACTTTTTGGCAAATAGGGCAGTGTTCAATAATTTGCGTAATGTCGTTTGTTATGTTAAGCCAAAACAACTGCTCTCTGGCCCGACTAAGAGTACGCTGTATACCAAAATGCCCGTAGTGTAGCTTCTTTAGCATACTCGATCGAAGGCTTTTAGGAACAATAAGCTTGTTTCCTTTGAATAGTAATTCGTTGTCCGTACCTATTTCATCGCGAAAAGTCCAATAACCTCTTAAAGTTTCATTTAATTCTTGAATCGTTTTTGGCCAACCGTGCAGCACACATTCTTTAAGTTGTTGAAGCTCTATATCTTTGTTTGTCTCGTTTATAAAGTCTTCTTTTGATTCGGCCGTTATTTGTAGCAAGGAGCAAACTTCGAGTTCATCGCGTTTCTCAGGCTCTGGATTGTTTTTACAATCACGACTTAGTGCATCTGCAATTCCTATCTCCTTTCCTTTGCGGTACTTTATATTAGGGGAATATTGCATAACTTCAAATAAAATTCTCTGAAGTCGGTGAGGCGACGAGTGTAATGGTTTCTTTGCGATTGCCTCCAAGGGCTTATGATCGGTTTCGATGATAAGAGGCTTACCGTAGATGTATTCTCTGAACTTGGAGCATGCAAACTGCATTGCCAATGCTTCTTTCTCTATCTGCGGATATCTCTGTTGCGTTTGGGTCATAGCTTTTGAAGCATACGCCACTGGGCAATCGTCTTGTAATAAAGCAGCACCTAAACTGTGCGAACTTGCATCTACTTGCAATGTAACATCTTTATTCGGATCATAGAATTTTAAGACAGGTGTATTTGAAAGTGCATTTTTCAAGGATTCAAATGCATCAGTTTGCTCTTGAGTCCATTGCCATTCCACATCGGATTTCAAAAGTTTTCTCAACGGATACGTTATGTGAGAAAAATGGTTTGTAAATTTTGTCAAATAAGTAGCCATACCCAAAAGCCGCATGAGTTCCGTCTTGTTTTGTGGTATTTTCAATCGTTTAATAGCACTGACTTTTTCTTCATCTGGTTGTATGCCATTAGAAGACAGCAAATGTCCCAGAAATTTTATTTGCTTGGCATTGTAAACGCATTTATCCTTGTTCATTTTTAAACCAGCTCGAGAAATTTTTTGAATGACATCATTCGTGAGATGTGTTAATTCTTCTTTTGTCTCGGCATGAACAAGGATGTCATCAATTGCACACTCTGTATTCTTGCAGCCCTCGAGAATTTGACACATCATATTCTGAAATATTTCGGGCGCTGAAGCTAATCCGAATGGCAATCGTTTATAAGAATACCTGCCCCATGGTGTGGCCATTGTTAGAAAATCGCTCGATCGTTCGGTTACTGGGATTTGCCAAAAACCTTTTTTCATATCAAGAAGCGTGAAATACTTTGAGTTTCGGATTCGTGCCGTAATTTCTTCGATCGTTCTGAGCGGATGTTGTCTACGGAAAATATTTTTGTTGATATCTGACGGATCCATGCAAACGCGTATTTTGTTCTTTTGCTTCACCACAACCATCGGTGAGACAGCTGGAGTAACTTTATTGGTCTTTATCAATACACCCATCTTGACCATTGTATCAATTTCTCGTTTCACTTCGTCTCTGATGGAGTGTGGTATTTTGCGAGCTGGATAAATATTAAGAGATGGATTTTGAATGAGATCGATATCATACATAAATTTTTTTGCACAGCCTAGACCTTTGTACACACTTTCATCTGCATGTATTTCTTGTACACGCATTACAAGATTAAGCATTTCACATGCTTTTTTACCAAACATTGGATTTACCGGATGATCGACGACTTTAAACAACACGTTTCGCATCTTTCCCCGCACCATGCATTTGATCACTGCTTCTCCAGAAACGTTCTCGTTACTTCCATTGAAAGCAATTAATTTTTTTGTGCTGGAAGGTGTTATTTTCGCAGACAATTTTAAAGCTAAGTCTTTGCTGATTACGTTGCACTGTGCACCTGTGTCTAGCTTTACTTTAATTTGCATGTTATTTAGCTTTACGTCTTCAAACCAGTCGTCACCATCACAGTTTTTGCTTTTTGACAGCGACAGAACTAAAAGACTTTCATCCGTTTCATCCGAGTCTGATTCAGAGGAATTTTGCTCCAATGTGTTCACCGTTTTGTTATTTTTTGAATTTTTACACAGTTTAGCAAAGTGCCCCCTTCGTCTGCAAATACTGCATTTTTTGTCAAACGCGGGACATTTATTATTTTGATGTATATAACCACATCGTTTGCAGGTTGATTGGGTTTCAGTGGAAGAGGGGCTTGTATATATTTGTCGATTCTTATCTTTAACGGTTTGTGTGAACGGTAATGTATTATTGTTGTAGTACTTCTTTGTTTTGGGTGTACTAGATTTAGACACTGAATGTATAGCATGCGAATCATCTTTGTGAAGTGTTTGAAGTTGTGTTAGTGCTAATTCATTTGCTCTACATTTCTTCAAGGCATCGTCTAATTCAATGTCATCGGTGGCTAACAGTTTTTCCCTTAGAGAATCATTACTAATGCCTATTATAATTTTATCTCTCAAAATACTATCTTGCAAAGAACCATAACTACACTTTTTAATCTGAAGCGTTGCTTTCGTAATAAAATCGTCAAAAGGTTCGCCTTCCGATTGCATGATTTTATTAAACACATATCTTTCGAAAGTAATGTTAGTTTTGGGAGTGAAGTGAGCCTCGAATTTAGCTCTTATCGATGTGATGGACTTTGATTCATTAGGTGTTAGTGAAAATGAATTAAATATATCTATGGCGTCTGGACCGATGCAAGACATAAACGTACCTACTTGGACAATCTCTGATTTTTTATCTAGCTCCCTTGCTGCAGCAAACCAGTCATACTGCTGCATCCAATTCTTCCACGACAAAGCCATATTTCCCGATACTTCTAATGGCTTCGGAGGTCTCGCATACCCTTCTGTTACTGTTGGGTGGTTGTTGACAACACCGGCGTTATCCAGATCATTCGGCATCTCTGATTTTTTTTTTAAATTTATTTTTCTTTGATTTTATAGTGTTTTACGAATCAGAATAATTTTATTTTTATTATTATTATCAAACAAAATTGAATATTAAAACTACACTACATGTGGTGGTTACTTAAAAACTTTTTAAATTGAAAGTACTACCACTTCTGACACCATGTCATGTAAAGACGAGTGTAAGTTGATGACTGACTGTTTATTGAGAGTACATATATACATGTTTATAATATACATAATATAGATAAGTATACATACATAGCTTTAGTATGGGAGTGCATGAGCGTATACTACAGTTGACAGGGATCAAAATTATCAGATTCCTATTTAAAAAGGGATTTACATGTATATGAAGCACGCTCTTGCAGCCAAAACACCAAACACACACCAAACGAAAATAGAAATTGTGTATGCTTTCTTGTCTACCAGTATCTGCCAATGTGAACTCGGGCTAAGAGACAATATTTTTAAAAATTCCCCACTCTCAAGATAATTCACCATACATCCCCTCAAACTGTTATGTTGACATTGGGCGCATTCACAAACCTAGTCACTACGTAGTAGTAGTAGTAGAACTTTATTGAGATTTTTTTTTTTTTTTCAATTTACATTACTTGATTACAAATGTTGATACACTTAATAACTAAAATAAAGAAATTTTTGCCGACTTAGACTTGGTCTGGCTATACAAGGTTAAATTTTTAATTTTTTATGATTGTCAATTTAAACAAAATATTCAGTAAGATTATATTAATGTTATTCAGGAAATTAAAATGGTCTACTCAACACGACCATGCAACTACAATGAAATGACTTAACCTAAAGAAGAAAATGACAAGTAGACAGAGACAACAGAGGGTTGAATCCGCCAGAACACATCAGTGTGTGCTTAAATGAGAGAATTTGACTCAGTTGAATATAATAATGTACATAATGAATTTTATAGTGTGGAAATTTAACATTATACATATAGATTTTTTGTTTTTGTTATCTTTACAGTGTTAATGCTAGGTATCTAGATACATTACATATATTTATATTTACAAAGTTATAGCTAGTGACTTTAGAGCAAATTTACAATTAAGATTTAAGAAGATGAATTTGAGTTAGAATAACTAAGATAAATGAACATTTGGAGATGAGCTTATAGTAATGAAAAAAGAAACAAGGTATTTCATCCAGTAAATTATATGAAAAAGTAATAATAAGTAAAAAAAGATTTAAATCATATAGTAGATCGGAAGTAAAAGGAATCTCAACCTCTGAAGGAGTTACTCATTTGTTTTTTATAAAACGGGCCAAGGAACGAACTATCGTCATTTTGAATTAGGAGCTCTTCCGAAGAATCCCCCCCGAGAATGTTAATAGGAGACAGATAGTATCTGTCGTATATTGAAAAGTTGATATTTTCTTCAAAGATGTTCTGGAGGATAGGGTTACTATGGTGTTGGAGTGCCAAGATTCTTTTTCTGGACAGAGTTGTCAGATAACTAAGTAAGGGGATTATACCGGATTCTTCATAAATGAATTGGTTGCTGAACCATTTTCCAGAATGCATTCTGTGTTTAGATATGCATTTTCTTATAATTTTTCTTTCAAAACACTGTAGCTCATGAGCAACATTAGGTGTGATATGGCACCAAATGGGGAAACCATATGAGATAAGCGGGCGGATGAGAGTTTTATACATCAGTAATTTAGATTTCTTATCAACTTCTCTGGAAGATAACAGGGATTTTAATATAGCCGCTGCAGCTTTACTCTTTTTTAGGGCGCTTCTCACGTGAGGGTTCATTTTTAGTCTTTCATGAAGGTTTACTCCCAAGTATTTTATGGATTGTTTTAAAGGAATAACATTGCCACCAATGGAAAGTTTTAGTTGCCTGCTCTCACGAACAGCCATGTGATGACCTCTTCCAGAAGCATTCCTAAAACAGATCAGCTCGCATTTATTTAGGTTGAGCTCAATACCCCATTTTTTATAATAAGGAATAACTACATTAAGATGACGTCTAACCTCATCTAATGCAATATGTGGTCTTTCATGAGGGCAAAATACTATCGTATCATCAGCATAAAGTACAGCTTCGGAATAGTTATGTATAATGGGGAAGTCATAAAGGTAAATATTGAAAAGGAATGGGCCCAAAATCGAGCCTTGTGGGACACCTGATAAAATTGGAATGGGCGAAGAAGTTTCGTTTTCAAAACAAACTGATAAACTACGGTTAGAAAGGAAGTTCTGAATGATTTTAATGAAATGAGGAGGAAAATTCAATTGGTTTAGTTTAAAGAGGAGGCCAGCATGCCAGACAGAATCGAAGGCTTTAGATAAATCCAGTGCACAAGCAACCGTGCATTGCTTGGATCTAAGGTTGTTGAGAATATGATTTTGAAAATAAAGTAAAGCTTGTTCAGTCGAGTGCCCACGCCTGAAGCCAAATTGCTGATTTTGGATGAGGGGAGTGTTCTCAAAGAACTCGTTAATCTTAAGTAAAAGTATTTTTTCAAGTATCTTTCCTAAGTTTGATAAAAGGGAGATGGGACGAAAATCGGATAAATTATTAGACCTTGTTCCTTTTCTGATAGGTACGAGAGTTGCTTCCTTCCATGATACAGGAAAGTAACAATTATTGATACAATTGTTAAAAATTGGGGAGAGGTGGTTTGCTAAAATAGATTTGGTTTTTCGAAGAACAAAATTAGAAATTTTATCGGGACCATAAGATTTTTTGTTGTTAATATTGGAGATAATTGACTCTACTAGACTGGGGGAAACAAAAGGATCCGAAAGGTTTGTGTCGGACTTATTAGTGGGGGAAAAATTTGTGATTTTTAAGTCATCATTCCAAGAAGAGAAAGCTGAAATGAAAGTATTGACGGCTAGAACATTATTAGTATCATAAGAGGGAATTTTTAGGGAATAAAGGGATTTATAAAAGGATTTGAAAGCTTCAACTTTGTCAAGCGGAGTAATAAAAGTTTGATTATCGTAAATGAGTTCAACAGGAGTAAAAGGGCTTTTTTTACGACCTGTGATACGATTTATTTCTTTGAATACATTGGGAGAGGGACGGATACTGTTTAATTTTTGTCGAAACTGGATATTACTTTCGATTCGGATCCGGTCTTTAATTAATTTGCTCAGGCAGCTGATTCTTGATGAAAGCGCTTGATATTCATTATTGTTACGGTCACCGAAGCGGTGGAATATTCTTTTTAAATTTCTTTTCCAGCATTTCCTGATTTTGAATAATTTTAGAGTCTCTTCAGAAATTTTGAGCCTATTTATTGAAAAGGTTTTTTCTTTACTAAAACAAGATATGCAATGGGATAAAATATTAGTGAGCGAGGAAATATATGCATCAATTTCAGCATTAGATAGATTAATGTCAGTGGGAATAGCGTGAGTATTGAGCTGTGAGTTCAGGGAACTGTTGAATCTGTTCCAATTAGTTTTTTTAAAGCAAACAAATTTATGAGGAGAAAAATGAAAAGGACTTGCGTTAGGTAAAATAATTTTAAGAAAAACGGAACAATGATCGGAAATTTGATCCAAAGTAGTGCAAGCCATGTTTGGAATGGTTGGATTTGAAGAGCTAAAATTAGAAGAAACAATGAAGAAATCTAAGTGGGAGCCAGAGCAGGGACGTGTAGGTTCCTCGGCTGAAACTATGTCAAAGTCCATAAAGCAATCATCAGAGTACCATTGAGAGAGAAGAACCCCGTTTTGGTTGGTACATGAATCACCCCACATGGAATGACGGGAGTTAAAGTCACCTCCGATAACTATAAAGTCATAGCATCGAATTGAATTGAATAGATCGTCAAGCGCAGAGGGTAAGTTGGACCCCGCATCGCAAGGAATATAAATGGAGACAACAGCTAAGGTTTTTGTAGAGTTATGGAAATTAAAAGGGATTAATCCAATTGTTGCCGAAATCAAATTGTTTTGGAAAATTTTTTGATAAAATTTAATAGAATTATTTAGTAGTATTCCAGTGCCTCTGCCAGAATTATTAGAAATGAAACTATAGTTATTATTAAAAAAGGAAAGTTGCTTTTTGAGACAAGTTTCTTGGACAAATAAAGCAGTTGGTTGAAATTCCTTTAAGAGAAGATCTACCTCCAATTGCTTTTCTTTATTGAAAGAGTTGACGTTAGAAGTGATAAATGTGAAATTCATGGTGAAATGGGGCAGAGAGAGGCCAGAAAAGCCATGTACGCTTCAGGCTTGTTGAATTCATCCAACTTTGAGTATTTAGGCCAGAAGTCTCTGATTTTTGCGAAAAGTGCATTGAAGGGAAGTCCGAACAATTTTTTGGACTCATTTAGGAATTCATGAATCGTGTTTCCAGGAATGTGATCTGTTACAGGAGTGGGAGGAACATTTTTTGATCCTCTAACTGCGTCAGCAAAAGAGAAGCCCTGCAGAGGTGACATATTAGTAAAGTTAGCAATGTTTTGTTTTAATTCAATCTTGTTTTGTTTAGCAGAAACCTTAGCATCTTGCCTTTTTTTTAATATCTCACAACGTTTAGGACAACCCTTATAACTTGCCGGGTGCCCAGAAACACCACAATTTACACACGAGGCACATGAATCCTCACTTCTCTGCCCCAGCTCACAATTACCTGGTTCATGCTCCCTCAAGCACTTGACACACCTGATGGGGAAAGCGCAGTAGGCTGAAACGTGTCCGAACCTCTGGCAACGAAAGCATTGTTTCATGCCTGACCCCTTAATAGTGTCCCATCTAATTTTGTGTCTAAGAATAAACCTAATTGCCTTGGCCTTGACCAAACTGTCCCTGTCGTCCAACACACATAAAAACAAATCCAGGGGAATATCGTTTTCCCTTGACCATTTGGTCTCAAATTTTTTTACGTGAATTTTCAGCGAGGGATCCAACGAAAGGAGCTCCTTTTCAATTTCGGAAGGCAAAAAGTTTGAGGAAATTCCTTTAAGAACAATATTATACTTTTTTTCTTCCTTAGGAGTGAAAGAAAAGGCTTGGATTTTAGTTTCTTTAAGTTGATTTAATAACAGGGAATGAAGTTCCACTGTTTTTACAAAAATTTTGAGCTTCCCGAAGCCCTTCGAGTCAAATTTAACTAGATTTAAATCTAAATTTGAATTTTTGAAAAAACTAATAATAGGTTTGGACGATATACCTTTACAAAATATCGGGGGGCACCAGCCCATCTGGTTAGCAGTCTGAGATGAGTTAGAGTTGAAATTGTTGGAAGTAACGCCGCACTGGTTGTTGTTGGAGTTGCTGCTGATATTGTTGTTGTAGTTGTTGTTGTCATTGTTGCCGCAATTTAAGTTTCCAAGGGTCTTGTTTCCATGTAATCCGACATCACTGTTATGCGTCCTAGCCACATTACCAGAATTTGTGGCATCAATTTCAACCTCTTCAGATAAATCACCAAGCAATGCAAATCTATTGCTGTTGGTCTTGACTGGAACTTCCAGAGCAGTTTTTTTAGCAGAATGGATAGAGGATAGTTGTCTCCTCTTCCTGGCTAACACTTTTGAAAAAATTTCTTGGTCGTTCGACAGAAGGTTCCTTAGAACAGCTCCGGAATTTTTACCACCGTTATTTTGTGGAGATAGACTCTCTTTTGCATTGGCGTTTTTAATAACGACACCATTTGTAGACTGTACCTGGCTGCAGCCGGCACCAGTAGTAGACTCACTCACACTCACTGTAGGGATATAAGCGTCGGTATCCATTTTTTTGAGACGACACTACTTTTTTTATTGGGGCGTCATCATTCCACCAATCCACATTGTTAGCATTTTGAAAAATTTTATTTTTTTCTTCATCATTAAACATTTGAGAAGGAAAATTATTTGGTTTTTTATTTCCAACCAAATTTAAGTTAATTTGAAAGTTATTTGGAGGGGACGAACCACCTTCCATATCAAAAAAAACACACTTGTGAAAAAACACGAGGAGAAAAATTCTAGAAAGATCTAACGGAATTCAGAAAGAAACACGTCCGTACAAGTTGAGAGCACAAACTAGAATCACCTAGTCACTACGTAGTCAACTCGTTCTGATTGGCTAAAGACAACTAAAAATTTAGTTGAAATTTCCCCTCAAACGTAGTGTAAAAATTTCTGCTTCAAAGCTAGTTGACATTTCACAATCAGCTGTTCATTGAAAATACAAATTTAATTTTTGGTGGAAGATATTTTCGAAGTGAAATTATTAAACGAATTAATATTATATCTTATATATTTGATGTTATTTAATTTAAACTGTAAAAAAAGTTTATTTAAAGTTCTCAAAACACAATTTTTCTTATTTTATATGTTTACAGCTGTCATTAATATGACAGTTTGAATTGACTAGCTTTGTAGTGCAATTTTGCATTCACAAAGCTAGTTGACTTTTTGACTACGTATTGACTAGGTTAGTGAATGCGCCCATTTCCACATGTCAAATAAATTTCTTTTCAAAACATGTGCTCCTTCTAAAGTTCAACAATAAATTATTCTTCCAAGTTTTTAATAAAATTTTTAGTAATTCCGATAAAAAATCTTCAAAATGGGAACAGATCAGCCCGCTCATCGGGCAGGGGCCCTCAAACAAACAAACAAAGCCCATAAAACAGGAAGGCATCGTTCCAAAGGGGCTGTTGAAGCTGCAATCAAGGGTAAGTAATTGCACATCTTAAAGGCTGAGAATCTAGGATATTTATTGATAAGTTTTGTGAATTTTCTAGGTAAAGCCGACATAAAAACTGTATCTCATCGTCACAGACAACAACAAAATCGCGAGCAGCGAAGAGATCAAATGAATCAGGTAAGTGCAATGTCCGAAGAGAAGTCCAAATCTTCAATCCGATTTTAATTTAGATTCGCAAAAACAAACGCGAAGAAGTTATTGCAAAGAAACGGCAAATAGGTGGACAACACACTGCACCCTTCCTCGTTTGCATTTTGCCACTCCATTCTCAGATCGACCCTTATTCCGCTCTGGCCATTCTAGAAGGATGCGACGAGGAAGCAATCGTAGACAAAAGTGCAGCTGGGGTTACTTACATCAATGTCCCTCGATTCAAGCAGAGATTTGCTTTCGTTGTACCACCTCATGGCCGTGGTAACGAACTAACTGTGCTCGACTATTTGAAAGTGTGCGACACAACATTGTTCCTAACCTCGGCAGCGATGGGTGAGGACGATGTCTTGGACAAATGGGGGCACAAAATGTTCAATATGATTGTCGCTCAGGGAATTCCTACCCCACTTGTTGGAATCATGGATTTGGAGTCGGTAAATCCGAAACGCCGCCAGCAAACCAAGACAGGCATTCAGAAATTCATCAGTAAATTGCTTCCTGATGAGAAATGCATGCAACTGGACACAAATGCCGAGGGAATCAACGTCCTGCGTCGCATTGGGGGCCAGAAAAAGAAGATTCTCCCCAACAAAGCCAATCGACCACATCTCTTTGCTGAGAAAGTGGAATACCAACCGCATCCAGATGCTTCATTGGACACTGGAACTCTCAAAGCAACTGGTTTCTTGAGAGGAACTCCATTAGATGTCAATGGATTGGTCCATATCACCGGTTTAGGTGACTTCCAGATGACACAAATCGAAGCTCAAACGGATCCCTATAAACTCGAAAAGAACAGGCCAGATTTGCCCGATCTTCGAGTCGTTGCTGTTGCGGATCCGGCGAAGCAAGTGAGTCTCCAGGTGGAGAATATCCCAGATCCAATGGATGCTGAACAAACATGGCCCACAGAAGACGAAATCACTCAGGCCAATGAAGAGACAAAGAAGACCAAGGTTATCAAGCGAATGCCGAAAGGTTGGAGCCAATACCAAGCAGCTTGGATCCCGGATGTGGAGACTGTCGAGGAGAAGGACGAAGACAGCGAAGAAGACGAAGACGGTGACAGCAACGACGAGCAGGAAGACGACGACGACTTCATGTCATGTGAAAACAACTCGGAGGATGAGAATAATGACGCAGAAAGCGAAACTGAAGAGTTTGTTGAGACGGCCTCGATGTCCGAGGGTGTTGTGAATGACGAGAAATACGATCAGGACATGGACTTCCAGGAGGAACGAGAGACATTGAAGAAAATCCAGGAAGCACGAACTGATCAGATGTGGCCCGATGAAATGGACACACCTCTTGATATTCCCGCGAGGGAGAGGTTCCAAAAATTCCGAGGATTGGAATCGTTTAGGTGAGATTTTCATTAAAAGTTATTTAAAAGAGATGTTTACTACTTTTCACTCCTTTTCAGAACTTCCCCATGGGACGTAAAGGAGAATCTACCAAGTGACTATGCGAGAATCTTCCAATTCAAGAATTTCGATCGCACAAGAAGGCGAATCGTTGAGGAAGCAAAAGATATTGCTGGTGCTTGTGTAAGTAAAAAGAACTTGTTTTGTTATTTTCGAAGCTAAGAAACTATGGTAGATAGGTAGGTGAGATAGATATTCGATTTGTATCTATACAGAATCCTTAAAAAACGGTTTCCTTTATTACATAGTTGTCACTGAAATGTCAGGCAACAAACCATTGGCCAGATTTTATTTTATAGTGGTCAGGAAAAAAAATTTTAAAAATGAACGATTTTTTTTTTGTTCTGTTAGATAAGATAGAAAATTGATGTAAGCATTCCCAAAAGCGCGAGTATTACGGTAAAATTGTTTAAGGGGAGCAATGCAGCTGGCTATTTCACTAGAGCACTGTTTATAAAAATAGAGGTAAAATAATGATAGACATGAAACATTGCGGCCGTGCTCGAGAGGTACAAAAAATGTTTCAGTTAGACAACGGTCGCCTATCATTTTCATAGCTCTCTTTTGAATTCTGTCCAAGAGACTCAAGTGAGTTTTTGGAGCACCTACCCAGATATGGGAATTGTACTCGAGCTTCGGAAGAATAAAGGCTTTGTATACATATAACAACCAGATCAGATGGAGTAAAAGATTTCCTGCATCGTCAAGAAGCAGAGATTTTGTCGACGTCAAATATGTGATCACTCCACAAAAGATGGTCTGTGATACACATGCCTAAAACTGAAAGCTGTTCAATCTCCTCGTTGGAAGTGCCACTCATAAAAAGTGTCGGAGGGTTACGCTTTAGCGACAGTAAACAGCATTGAGTTTTCGAAGCATTAAATTCTACTCGATTTTTGAGTCGAAACAATTAAGTGTATTAGATTTCAGACAAAAGATCGTTGATGAATATCAGAAAGAGAGTCAGGGACAAAACGGAGCCATGTGGCACACCAGCGTTTATTTTGTGGATATCAGATTTGAAACCGTCCAATACTACTACTACTAATACTACTACATACTTGTATTCGTCGGTTGCATTTTCGGGAAAGTTTTATATCTTTGGACAAACTTTTTGAAATTTTAAATGGAGCAATGGGCTGGCTCAGCCTCTTTAAATATTGCCAACATGCTCTTTCTTACCGTAACAGTTTCACATATTAAACTTAGTCGATTACCCGCTTATTGCAATTTAAACCAAATTTTATACCTAAATATTTATTGTTTTGTTACTGATCATACAAAATTTGATAATATTTCTTTTGTGCCTCAAATCACGTTAAAATTGATAAAATTTTATAAACAGCTAATCTTAACCAAATTGTGTATTATTTTGTGTTCCAAATCATGTTAAAATTGATAAAATTTTTTATAAACAGCTAATCAAATTAACCAAATTGTGTAATATTTTGTGTTTCAAATCACGTTAAAATTGATATCATTGTTTTATATAAAAATATTTCTTCATATCTTTTGTTAAACATTTTTTTTTTTTCTTTTCTTTATATTTTAAAATTTTTGCTTTTTATTATTTCTTTTATTTTTAAATCATATTATGAAATGTCATCTCAGGCAGACGGCAGTATTGCCATGTCCTTTTTCTTAAGTATACAAATTTGTAAACTTTATGATGAAAAAATAAAGAATCTATCTATCTATCTATCTACTACTTGTAGTGAACGGTCCGCACGTACCAAACGCACGCATTTTCGATAAGAGGCCAAGCTATCTACCAAATGCCTTTGAAATATCAAGTGCAATAATCTTACTTTCTCCAAAACGATGTAAAGATTTGTTCCACTTTTCATCGAGATATACCATCAGATCACCAGTGGACCTATTGCTACGAAATACATACTGCCGCTCATTGAGAAGCTTTCGTTCGTCAAGATATTTCTTGAGCTGATAATTTATCAGGGTTTCCATGACCTTGGAAAAAAGGGACGTAAGTGCAATTCGACGATAATTAGAGGGGGAGGAGGATTCGTCTTTTTTAGGGACAGAGTAGACAAATGCTGTTTTCCATCCACTCGGGAAGAGACCTGTAGAGTAGGACAGTTGGAAAAGCTTACGCAGTGGTTTTGCAAGCGTTGAAGAACACCCCTTCTGAACAATAGCAGGGTTACTATCCGGGCCAGCGGATTTGTGAATGTCAAGATCTGTTAGAACTCTAGCAACTGCATGAGTGCTAAAGAAGATTCGTCCCATAAAATCGTTTACGCTCTCAAGTACAGGAAGAGTCATGTCACTCTCTGGTAGCGTCGAATTACCAGCAAACTGCCCTGTATACAAATTGGCTTTATCTATCGAGCTTACGAAGAAATCATTCTGCTTCTGCTTTTCTTTCTGCAGTTTGAGAAATTGTTAATTGTAGATGATTAGTCGGCGGTCAGCCATCAGACGAATAGGGGGAATAACATGTAGCATACGAAAACATGCACGTGCCGTAACTATTCGGGACTGGTGGAAGTCTGATCATAGCCTCTTCGTGGCGGCCGCTAGAAACAAGCCTTTAAAAAGGTTTGGCTAATATGATCAGGCTGGTTCCTCAGGTTGGCGACAGGTTAATTCCCTGTCCCGTAAAACTTTTGAATTACGAGACCGACAACAAGCCTCGGAAACGGACTGATCACACGACGACAACCAACGCAACGAAAACTGAAAAACGATTTACGAATTTTCTTATGGAACGTACGATCGCTCTATAGAGCTCGAGCTGCTCAGCAGCTAGCCGATGCCCTGTCAAAATATAAAGCTGACATAACAGCTCTTCAAGAAATCAGATGGACAGGGAATGGTGTTCTACAGAAGAAGGAATATGACATATACTATAGCTGTCATACAAAACACCATGTGCTCGGGGTAGGCTTCCTAGTCAGCGAAAAAATGAAGTCTACCATCATCGGCTTTAACGCTATAAGCGAAAGGCTATGCACCCTTCGCGTGCGAGGCAAATTTACGAACATCAGCCTCATTAACGTTCACGGACCTACGGAGGAGTCCTCAGACGAAGAAAAAGAGACTTACTACGAACAAGTCGAGAGGGCCCTCAATGCCTGTCCAAGGTATGATGTTAAAATCATCCTTGGGGATTTGAATGCAAAAATAGGTCGGGAGCCGGTATTCAGGCATTACGCAGGCACCCATAGTTTGCATGAGAACACTAATGACAATGGACTTCGAGTCTTAGAATTGGCAGCATCGAAAAACATGGTCGTTGCGAGTACCAGGTTCCCGCGTAAAGATATCTACAAAGCCACCTGGGTATCACCTGATGGAGTCACTCGTAACCAAATAGACCACGTGTTGATAGACCGTCGCCACTACTCGAACTTGATGACGGTACGAACGTACCGAGGTGCCAATATCGACTCGGATCACTATCTTGTTGGTATGGTTTTCCGAGGGCGGATTGCCTTGCGAAGACGCATTGCATCCGCCGATCAGGTTCGAATCAACACGGCTGCCCTGCGCAATGAAAACACCAGTAACACCTTTGGTAATGCGTTAGGACTCGCCCTAGAATCACTTGATTTAGGGAGAGTAAGTCCTGGAGCCAGTATGCTGGGCGTAAATGAGAAGTGGACACGCCTTAAGAATATTGTCATTAGTACTGCCAACTCCATCTTAGGCAGCAGTCGTAAAAATCGGAACGACTGGTTTGATGATGAATGCAAGCTAGCGACTGAACGTAAGAATGTTGCGTACCGAGCAATGCAACAATCTCATAGAACGCGGGCACGCGAAGAGGAATATAAAGAGCTCAGAAGAATAGAAAAACGGCTACACAGACAAAAAAAATCAGCCTGGGAGAAGAACCTAATCTGTGAAATAGAAAATAGCCGAGAGCGAGGTCCGCACCAGGCGCGGAAGTTCTACCAATCCGTCCGAAACATGACGCAGTACACACCACGCTGCACATACTGCAAGGACGGAGAGGGAAATCTGATCACCGATCCTGAAAGCATACTGGAGCGATGGGAAGTGTACTTTAATGAATTGCTAAATGGTCAGCTCACTGCAGAAGTGGAGGCTCCACTACTTCAAGAAGAATACTCTATGTTGCCGCCACCAAGCATAGAAGAGGTTGAGAAGGCTATAGGCCGGCTTAAACAGAACAAATCCCCGGGAGCCGATGGCATACCAGCCGAATTATTCCATCACGGCGGGCCAGCCTTACGTCAAGCAATTCATGATATTATAGTACACGTATGGGAGCAGGAAGAAATGCCAGAAGACTGGCGAAAAGGTTTAATATGCCCCATACATAAGAAGGGAGATGTCACAACGTGCAGCAATTATAGAGGTATCACGTTGTTGAGTACCGCCTATAAGATACTCTCCTCTATCCTACAAGACCGGATAACCCCATACGCTAAAACCGTTATCGGACAATATCAGTGTGGTTTCATTCCAGGCAAATCAACAACTGATCAGATATTTACCCTTAGGCAGGCGATGGAAAAATGTCTAGAATTTAACATCCCAACATACCATCTGTTTATAGACTTTAAGGCCGCCTATGATAGCATAGCCAGGGTAGAACTTTACAAAGCCATGAGAGAATTCGGCATCCCAAATAAATTGACACGACTATGTAGGTTGACCATGACCAACGTAACAAGCCAAGTAAAAATAGCCGGATTGCTATCCAGACCAATCAACATCTTTAATGGACTCCGACAAGGGGACGGTTTGGCCTGCCTCCTCTTCAACCTGGCGTTGGAGAAAGCAATCCGTGACTCTGGCACGGCAACAAGAGGGACCATCGTCAACAGGTCCAGCCAGTTACTGGCTTACGCAGACGACATCGACATCATCGGAAGAACCGAACAAGCTGTACACGATTCCTTCATCCAGATCGAGCAGGCGGCACAAAATCTGGGGCTGCACATTAGTGAAGGTAAAACAAAGTACATGGTGGCGTCGAATGCGAGAGGAACAGTTGGTCAAACAATCAAGGTAGCGGAGCACGAATTTGAAGTGGTGCAATCCTTTAAATACCTTGGGTCAATAGTAGCAGCCGATAACAATATAGAAGAAGAAATACGCGGGCGGCTTCTCAAATCCAACAGAGCCTACTATAGTCTGTCAAAGCTCTTCAAATCCAGAAATCTCACCATAACTTCAAAACTGCTGCTGTACAGGACCATGGTCCTGCCAGTACTCACATATGGATCCGAGACTTGGGTGCTTAGCAAAAGGCACTCCGACCTCTTAGCTGCGTTCGAGAGAAAAGTCTTAAGGAGAATTGTTGGCCCCGTATGTGAGGAAGGACGATTCCGGAGACGGTACAATCATGAACTGTACGCAATCTACCTTGAAGCAGATATCGTGACAAAAATTAAGCTCGGTAGACTCCGGTGGGCAGGGCACCTAGCTCGCATGAGCGAAGAGGAACCTGCTCGGAAAGTTCTTTGTGGTACATTCTATGGTAGACGACAGCGTGGTAGACCATGCTTGCGCTGGAGAGATGGCGTAGACCAGGACGCCCGAAGCCTTGGGGTGCGCAACTGGATGGCGTCGGCTAGAGACCGGGATAGGTGGAGAGACTTGTTGAAAGAGGCCAGGACCGGAACCCGGTTGTCGAGCCGATGATGATGATGATGAGTCGGAGAAGTCTTAAGTTTAAATTTCCCATACCATATACAGATGCGGAAAAATTAGACATTTGGATTTTATTGCTATCAGGGCAGCATGCAAGGTACTCAATCAAGTGAGGCGGCTGTTAAGGTCATTAATTATAGTATATCATCCTTCAAATTGGTCAAGCAATGCGGGGATGATTTTAACCACAATGTCACTCTTATCTGGGTTCCGGGTCATTGTGGCACAGATGGGAATGAACGGGCGGACGAGCTGACCAGTCAAAGATCAGCCTTTCATAACTCACTTGCAGAAAGGATCAACATTCCGTTCGAAGTTATGAAGGGCAATATTCTCTCAATTTTTCTTTGCGAATCAAACCGTAGGTGGTGCAGTTTAACTATCTGCATTATATCTAGGAAGAATTGCCCCACCTATAATAAATCCGGAAAACTTGATCTGATATGCAGACCCAGGCAAGACATAGCCAAGATCGTAGCTACCTGAAGCGGATACTGGATAATAGGAGAGCATGCAACGTACATAGTTAGGCATTCCTCACAACACTCACTGTCATATCTGTGGGGTCCAGCGGCAAAAGGAAACAGTACTCTATTTCCTCTGCAAAGTCTCTGGTCTGGCCAAATGTAGAGCACAAACATTACCAAGGGCATTTTTTGATGACATTGACGAACTTTCGGAAATGAAGATCAAAGACGTGATCACTTTTTTAAACGCAACAAAATGGCTCTACGACGAACCCCGGTTACTTAGAAGTAAATATGCCCTCCGTTTGATTCTTTATATCCCGAGCTAGCGGACTGAGGGCTTTGACGGAAGCGTTCCAGCACCAGTCAACAAGCTGCATAATATAGATTGTGTCGGGTGAGTTTGGTGGTCCGGCTGAGTCAGTGATCCGATTTCCGGATGATTCTGCAAAACCAAACACACAATAAGAGACATCAAAACCTAATTGATACTTTCATATTTTTTAACTTAATCCGAACTGCCACAATTTCCCATATCAATTCCATCAACAGGTTCATAAGAGTTATGGTATCAAAATCAAATCAACTTCTCCGATTGAGTTCTTTTAAAGTTTGAAGACTCCTCAACTTCATTATTATGACCTTAGTGGAAAACCTTTTATTTATCGAGTTTTTATAAAAAATTCATGTATGTAAACAAATTGTATGAACCTGTTAATTTTATTTCTAGCCCGGCTGGTATGTAACGCTACACATCGCAAATGTCCCAACAAGCAAGTGGATCAAGTACAAATCTGCTCAGCAATCTGAAAATCTTGTGATCTATGGACTTCTTCCGCACGAACATCAAATGTCTGTGATGAATGTCATTCTCAAGCGTATACCAGATTCGGAAGTGCCAATTAAATCGAAGGAGAAGCTTATCATTCAATGTGGCTACAGAAGATTTGTGGTAAATCCTGTCTTCAGTCAGCACACTAATGGTGACAAACACAAGGTAAGTCAACTTATTGTTGTTAAATTCATCTAAATTCTTGGTTAACATTTTTCTTTTTTTTCTTTCTATTTAGTTTGAAAGATATTTCCGACCAGACTCAACTGTGGTTGCCACTTTCTATGCCCCCATCCAATTCTCACCTGCACCAATATTGTGCTTTAAGGAAAATCCCGATTCTTCGTTGGCTTTGGTAGCACGCGGTTGTGTACTCTCATGTAATCCCGATCGGGTGATACTCAAGCGTGTTGTCCTTAGTGGGCATCCTAAGCGAAACAATGGCAAATCGGCTACAGTTCGGTATATGTTCTTCAACAAAGAAGATGTCGAATACTTCAAACCGATCAAACTACGTTCGAAGTGTGGACGTGTTGGTCATATTCGCGAGTCACTGGGTACACATGGACATATGAAGTGCACATTCGATGGTATACTTAAGTCGTACGATACAATATTTTTGTATCTGTTCAAGCGAGTTTTCCCTAAGTGGACATACGAAGAGTGTTTGGTGTCTTGTGAGGATAAAGATAATAATGCGATGGTTGAATAAAACTGTACACCATCTGTTTTATGTAGCTATACATAATTGATTTTTGTTTTTGTTTTTTAGAAAAGTTGAAATATATTTAACAATTTAAAATTAATCCAAGTTTGTGTGATTTCTTTTCTTTTTTTTTCAAAATGACCAAAATCGAGAAGTTGAAAGGATTCGGAATCTAATTGAGTTTTAAGGACACAAGTTCTATTTGAATAATGGTGAGTTGTTTTGATTTAAAAGTAATTTTTAGTACAAAATTATTATCTGTCAAAAGGAGTTCTAAATTAACCCTTTCGCTACACAGATTTTTAAGAAAATTAAGAATTTCATTTCTTTAACGGACTTTCCGTGTTTATTGGAACTTGTTAATTCTTTTTTTATTCGGTACTAAGGAGAGTGTAAAGGAAAGAATAATAAGCAAAGTTTGAGATATGTATGTATGTATGTATATGCGCAATAGTAGAAAGGGTTGGCGCTGTCAAAGTGAAAACCTCGGTTTTCTGGGATGCGCATGTTATCTTCATTGACAATATTGAAAAATGACAAACTGTGGGTATTATTCGAATTGCTTTCAGCATTTGGATAATCAATGGATGCTATGCTAATTTGTTTCGGGATTCGTAACAAGTTTCCTATTACGATAGAATTTCTGATAACTGTGACTGAAAGCAAGAAAAAACGTCTGCATTAAGAAAAAAAGAAAGTAGTGTTGTTCCATCAAGACAATTTGCCAGTCCGCTCAAAAAGTAAATACATTCAAATTTGAATTGCTCCTTCATGCACCTAATCCGCTAGATTCAATTCTGTCTCTAAGAATTTGAAGAAATGTTCTCAAAAATCCTTGAATGCCGTTGAAGGTTTTGAAAATCCTATGGAAGGTAACGTAAAGAAGGCGGCATTAAATCTTCAAATGTATCTATGATTAGATTAGGTAGGTATGTAGAAATGGCGACCACCGGCCGCGGCAGTCTAGCCCTTTGGGCTAATTTGCGCTGAAGTGCGCCATTTTGATACCATAACTCCTATGAACTTATGGATGGAATTGATATGGGAAATTGTGGACATTCTTACGGAGTCATCCAGTTTGGATTGAGTTAAAAAATATGAAAGGATCAATTAGGTTTTGATGTCTCTTATTGTGTGGTTGCTTGTGCACAATCATTCGGAAATTGGATCACTAGACAACTTGTTGACTGGTGCTGAAACAGTAGCCAATCTGATTGATTGATCATCCGGCGCCCGTACCGTAAGCCTCCGTCAAAGCCATCAGTCCGCTAGCTCGGCATCGGAGTCAAACGGAGAACATGGCACAGAAGTAACCGAAGTTCGTCCTAGAACTATTTCGTCGCGTTGAGAAAAGAGATCAAGTATTTGATCTTCATTTCCGGAAGTGTGTCAGTCAATGTCGTCAAATTAGATTAGATTAGACTTTATTTATAATCAGCCCTATCACGAATTCCATCGTAATCGGAAACTTGTTACGAATCCCGAAAAGAGCTATCACAAAATCCATCGTAGTGGAAAATCTCATACAAATTGCCATTACGAACGGATTTGGTGATAGCTTTTTTCGGGATTCGTAAAAGTTTCCGATTACGATGGAATTCGTGATAGGGCTGAATAACAATATTTTAATATAAGTCGATTACAACCTGCTTCTATAACCTAATGCAGATTGAATAAATCTGTACAGTTTCCTCCAGCCTTTTTCCCCGTTCAGAATTTGTATTATGTCATCAGATTGAATCTAGTTCTTTCCAAAGACATCTCGTCGAATTTCTTGGACGAACGAACATGATCCTAGAATTCATTCATTAAATAGGTAGGTTCAGTCTATAAAGTCTATATTTGGATGATTTGGCACCAAAGTTCATGTAAGCTTCGCTCCATTTACTAATTTCATTAATTTCCAGAAACAAGTAGAAGATCTAGCCGTTAACAATGAGTTGACAACTTTTCTGTTATATTATTCCTTCTTCTTTAAACAAAGATCCTGTTTTTTTTTTTCTATTCTACTTCCTAAAGTTTGAAAATTGGATTATTGAGCTAGTGAAAAAAGGCGAGAAACGAAAACGAAAGATTCTGTGCATTTTCACACTCCTCAAACCAGTTTAATTCGTGCTTTCTATATTTAACAATATTTGCTTAACGGAGGTGCGCTTACATTACAACACTAACTAATTTATCCATAACGGGCTGACGAAGATTCTTTGAGCAAAGATAGTTCTGTATTCAATCATCGTTGAATCAGAAATGATTGAGGTTTATATATGCCTATCTATTAATGTACAAATATGCATAATAAAATGTTTAAATTATAAATAAATAAACTAAATATTTCTACTTTTATTGCGGTCTATGTTTGTTTATAAAAGGATTAATAATATCAGCTAATTTTTGTGGTTCATTCAAGTGCACATGATGCGTTCCATCTACCTGGTGATATTCAAAAGTGGACTTCTGGGTGAGGACGTCTATCACTTCATCATAATTTGACTTATCCTCATAGTACGGTGCTTGCAGAGCTTTGATAAATAAATGCGGGCAGGTTATTCTTTGAGCCATATCACAAACTAGTTCTTGTGGCAGGGCGTAAAACAAAAGAGACTTAAGTCGTTCATCCCGACTGAAGCTGAATTTTGTTGGGTCATTCGCAGATGGTCGTGTATTCCTCTGTAGAATGAACTGGCAGCAGTCTTTGTTGATAGATTTCCCCGATCCCTCGTGCAGTCTGTCCACCAATTCATCAAAATTATAACTAGGTGGTTGTTTATTACTGCGATTCCTTTCGTTTACTTTGAGTAGCGTTTCCAGTCGCTCGCCCACAGTACTGATGAGAATTTCTTTTGAACGCAACAACGGCTTGAGGACATCTAGAGCTATATACATATCACATTTGTCAGGATACAAGGAACTGAATACGAATCCATTGATAGCACTCATCGAATGGCAAATCATCGAAATTTTATCCCAACCAAACTCACGCATCATAGTTAGAACAAATGTTACATAGTCTACAGCATGGTAGGTGCAACCATTTGGTAGCCAAGAAGATAACCCATGACCGGGTAGATCGATGGCTAGAAATCCTACATGTGAAGGTAAAAGTGGGGCAATTGTGTCGAAAGTCCCGGCATTATCCTGCCATCCATGAAAACCAACAATAGGGCGAATATTTTTTGGTCCATACCACTTGCCCGATATGTGACCCCACGGAACATTGAACTTGATTTCCTCAAACTAAAATTAGAAATAATTTGAAATTCCTTCGTATTTTCCTTTCTGAAATCGAAATAACTTACATCCTTTGTGACGAAATTACTTGAACAGGATTCCCTAGTCACATCGTTTGGGACAAAACTAGTTGAATAAGACTTTCTACTCTCCCTATGTAATCCATGAAGGGATCTCAAAAGAAGCCGTGATGTACTTGAAGCCGACGACATTTTGCAGATGTGATAGATCGGCGTTGAATAGAAAACTGAATTTCTAAACACAGTGCAATGTGATTAAATACTCATTTTCTGCATCTCGAAAGCTTTCGCACATGTGCTTGGGGCTACCCCAAGTGTTCATAACATGTAGTGGCTGTGTGCTCACTTTAGTGGTGCAATGCATAAATTAAAGGGAATTGACAATAGAAAACGTAAAAATAGAGCATTTTCTTGGAAAATAATTTGAAAGCTCATTTTAAAGAGAATTTTCACGCTAAGTGCATTTCAATGTTTCCCGGTAAAGAATTAAGCGATGCGAATGAACGTGTGGTTCTTTGAAAAATTGTATAATTTATTACAAGAAAAAAAAGAACAAACTGCGATACATGACGATGGGTTTGTTGATAAACAATCGTTGTTTTCTTAGAATTTTCGATCAGACGCAGAAAAACAATTATGGCTGGATGAAAACAATTGCAATTATGCACAATTCCTGCGTGGTGGGTTTTAAAGCTAACGACAGTTGCTTTTAATTTTGCAAGTGTTTCTAGCAAGGTACCAATGGAGCTTACTTCGATTTTTAGACAAATATGTCTGGAAATAAAATGCACGACGGTGTCACGTTCTAGTTGTTGCACTTGTATAGTTGTAATGGATTTCTGTAATTAACGATTTCTTAAAATAATTTGAAATAAAATTTAAAAATCGTACGGACGGTTTTCAATTATTCAATCATTAACGCCATTATCTTTTTATGAAATTCTTAGGCATGATAATGAAAGAGATAAGAAATTATCAATATTAGTTTCCGCCCACTCATCTAAATGCTAAGGCACTTAGCTGTGGATATAAGTAACACTCTATATGGCTGAGAGGCAAAGTATTTGCCAAAAATAGAAGCAACGACAACCCGAATGGAACCTGAGTTTTATTGTAGATCAGAAGAAAATGTGACTAAAAATAAAATCAAAACTGAATAACGGTCCAAAAGATCAAAAATATGAGGCAAACTAAACTGTTTCTTGAGGCATACTATCAATTACAACGTTTATATGCAGTATCGAAAGATCGAGTTGGATTAGGGTCGGATTTTCGACCCAGGTTTTTCGTAATTTGAGTTAAGAGCTCGATTTGGAGATCTAGATTTCGAGCAAAATTCTCAAAATCTCATCCAAATCTACTAGATTTCCCATACATTTTCAGATTTCCAAATCTACTAGATTACGACAAAATCTCCTCAAAATCTACTTTAAGGTTCGTATTCACCGAGCGCTCCTAAACGGCTCTTAACTTTACGAGGCTCTTAACTTGAAATTTCTGTGCGGTATTCACCAACCACTCGCAAGTGTTTTTCGAAGTTCGAAAATGAGAGCCACTCTATCTTGTTCAGGCATACCCAAACTGTGAAATGTTGTGTAATGTTGGTCTTGACAGCAAATGGATACTCTTCTACTTGGCATTGCTCACATGGATTCGAGTCAAATGCGTGCGTGGCACACGAACAAATTTTCGAAGAGAGCGCTCGTAAGTTAGGAGTGGTCGGGACTACTCCTAACTTTTAAGAGCGCTCGTAGATCTTCACTAATATTGCTTGGTGAATACGTTTATGAGCTTCTTAAGTTATGAGCGCTCGGTGAATACCGGCCTTAAACACAAGATTGTCAAAACAAACAAACCTTTCGAAATGTTCTGCCTTGTCAGCAAGCGAAAAGGCAGATAAAAAGCAGATAAAGGATTCCCTCTTTGAATTAAAAATAAAAATATATGTTTTTGTTTACCTAAATGGATACTAATAGCATTCCGTATGTTTGTTGCTTGTTCACATAAACAAGAAATTAATGTCGATTTCCTTTACCCACTAGGGATTTTAGGGATTTCAAACCCTTGTCAAATTTTGTCTTTTTAGTGTGCGTATTTCGTATACATGTAAATCGCTCTCAAAATACGGATTCGAAAGATTTGATCTCTGTCAAAAAAAAATTGATTTTTTTGGTGCGAAGGAACGTAAAATCTGTCGTAAAAGTCAAAATTTGACAAGGGATCGCAATCCCTAAAATCCCTAGTATGTAAAGGAAATCGACATAAAAATAATTGGCAAGATGAAAGAAACGTCAAATGAAATCCTGATTCTGTTCGGTGCGAACGCTTCAACGAGATTCCGTAATCTTGTTGCTGAAATCCGAGATTTTAATTCGGTGTGAAAAGCCTATAAGTCTTACTGCTAGTAATTTGTTTATTTTCATTTTGGGGCTAAGGTCGTTTGTCGGTTTAGGAATTCATTCCTAGAAAAAAAAACAAATTCTTTCATATGAATTAAGTCCGAATGTTATTGGGAGTTTCCTATTTTGGGTGTCAGTACAAAATGATCTTTATTAATAATTTTTCTTTCTAACGCTCATAACTATGAAACTCATTTCCATCATTCGTGAACTGGTAAAGATAACTCCCTTATTAAGAGACACATGTCATTTTTATTTGACAATCCGGAAGCATTCGGGACTCTTCTGAAAGTATTCACTTGGCATGACAGTTTTAATTCTGAAAAGAAGAGAAATTAAAATCAGAATCGAAACTAAAAGCACTCACACATTCATACACATAAACGTCAAACTCGATAGTTGCTATTTCTTGTATCGTAATGGTGCGAAGTGATTTTCTTGAAACTAACATTATTTTTGATTTGATGAAATGGATAACAAAAAACATACTCATAATGTAAGTAACTTTGAGTATATATAATATATATACTCAAAGGTAAGACTGCTTTTACACGAAAGCGATTTTTAATCTTTGATTCTCTTTTGACTTCCTTTCGATTGCATGAATGCTTTTAAACAAAGCGATTTTTAATGAAAGTCAACTATTCTTCTATGGAAAAGGAGTCATCTCCGCACTCTTTACTCTAGTGAGTAGATCGAAGTTCACTGACACTGAGCGAACGCCAAATAGAAATGAAACATACCTGACAAGTAAAGAAAACCAAAAAGAAGAAAGAACGATAACTGCAATTTTTCCAACCCCAGCAATTTTGTGTACCCGCGCCACCACACACGTCTCTCTAATATACGGGCTTAAAAATCGCAAGGTAATATTGCTTCGTTTAAAAGCAATTTAAGTAATCCTATTGTCCACATTTGACGTTTCACATATACACTCACACCAAACTTCAGAATCATCAGAATCAAAAAAAGGGTTCAGTTGGTAACGGAGAGAGACTCCGGGTTGTCAATTGAAAATGACATTATACAAAAAACATGTAAATAATTATCTTCGCTCCTGTAATATTTTTTATAATCTATCCTTCTGATCATGATAAATTCAATGACATTCGATGTCAAAACCACTTCTATTAGGTATATGTCACAATTAATATTTTTCTATAATTTAATTAAGCACCATCTAAACTTAACATTTCAACAATTTTAATTCACTCTGATTGCTGACTTAAATTGTATTCAGGCTTAGTTTTGTTTAAGCTTGGGTGTTAAAATTTGGTGAACTGGCTATTCACTTGTTCAAAAAAACACGCCTTATCCCAAATTAAAGTTGTTGAAAAGTTATATTTTTGCCCAAAAAGCGTGATTTCATTGGGACTTATGCAAATACATATAAATTCAAATGACCTAGCACCAGTAGAGTTCAACTGGTCAACTACAATCGCTTCAAAACCTCTACTTTTTATATCTCATAAAGTACGCCGATAATTTCCCAAATGACTGTTAACTTTGTGAAAATTCAGATAACGCATCACGATACAGGGGATTTCCCTATAAAATTTGATTCATTTCAAGCCAATTAAACTTTGATCGGTCAAAATTGATGGCATCCTCTTTATGAATTAAAAAAACGTCGACTGCTTAAGTTTCTACTTCGTCTGAGAATATTTTAGACGATTGTTCTCATTGTGGTTTGAAAATGCAGTTTTTATTTGAATGGGTGACTCAGATTGGGTTCTTCTTTTGATTCAGAAAATTTTGTATAAATTAATATCTTGGAGTTTTCATCATTCATTCGTTAGATTTTGTTTGCACATAAGCTTCAGCTTCTTTGTGATGTAATAATTCATCGAACGTTTTTGGTTACATTAACCCAATGCTTTCACCCCGTACAGTCCACATGTCGTAGTGTTTAGTGTATTGAACTGTGTCACTGTCAGGCTGAAGGTGTAGTTTCGATTTTTTCCGATACCACCACGTGGCGTAGTCATAGTGTTTAGTGTTTTGGGCTGTCACTGTCACGCCGAAGGCCTAGGCTCAATTCCCTGTCGCTACAACCCAAAAACAAAAAAATGTTGTTTTTTTTATGGGTACTGCTTCTTACAACAAAGCGACAAATCCACCAAATATATATTTTTTCGAGAAAGGTGTTTCTCATATTAGCCATTCGAGCTAGGCAGATAATAGTAGGTCCTTCCGTTCCTACTGAAGACAAATACCCAGCATTTATTGATGTTTGTAAATCTCTAAGCCCTCGCTCTCTAATAATAGCTGTTGCGCGTCAAACTTACTTTTAATACCTTAGAGGAAGGTAAAAATCTTAAATATGTATCAAATTAAAACACGAATATCTAGATACTATAGTTACATACTTAAGAACTGAATTTCTTATTTATTTTATTGAGGTCTATACTTATTTATAAAAGGATTAATAATATCAGCTAATTTCTTTGGTTCGTTCAAGTGGACATGATGGGTGCCATCTACCTGATGGTACTCAAATGTAGGCTTCTTTGTTAGTACATTTATCACCTCATCGTAATTAGACTTGTGTTCATAGTAGGGTGCTTGTAAAGCCTTAATAAATAAATGTGGACAAGTGATCCTCTCTGCCATGTCACACACTAATTCTTGTGGTAGGGCATAGAAGAGCATAGACTTCAATCGATCGTCTCGACTGAAGCAAAATTTGGAGGGATCTTTTGCCGATGGCTTGATATTTCTATTCAAGATAAATTGACAACAGTCTTTTTCGATAGATTTGCCAGATCCTTCATACAGTCGGTCTACCAATTGTTCAAATTCGTAACTTGGCGGTTCTGATTTGTTTAGTTTCCTTTCAGAAACTTTTAAGAGTGCCTCCAACTTCTCGGCAACACTGGTCACAAGAATATCTTTAGGTCGCAGCAGCGGCTTCAGGACATCTAGAGCAATGTATAAATCACATTTATCGGGATATAATGAACTGAATACAAATCCGTTGATTGCACTCATTGAATGGCAGATCATTGAAATTTTATCCCAACCGAATTCGCGCATCAGAGTGAGCACGAAAGTGACGTAGTCTACTGAATGGTAAGTGCAACCCTCGGGAAGCCAAGATGATAGTCCGTGACCGGGTAAGTCGATGGCTAAAAATCCAATATGTGATGGCAAAAGTGGAGCGATTGTGTCGAATGTGCCGGCGTTATCCGGCCAGCCGTGGAAGCCAACTATAGGCCGTGTGTTTTTAGGGCCATACCACTTGCCTGCTATGTGTCCCCAGGGAACGTTAAATTTCACTTCCTCAAACTGAAATTTATTTGAAAATATTGTCAGTTATTGAAATGAACACAAAGTGCATTAAAAAAAAAAAACCGACCTCCTTTGTAGCGAAATTCCTAAAACCGGACTTTGTGCTCTCTGCCATTATTTTTAGAAGAGACCTCCTTAGAATGCCTGAACTTCCTGCAGCGATTGCCATTAACGAATGTTTTTATTTGAATTGAATGCACTGAGTGTGATGTGTTCGAAGCGATAAACTTTAAATTACTACCCTCAACAGCTAAAAGCTTTAAGGTTTATATGAACGCTTTGAGTATCTTTTAGTGTGTGACGCAAAAGTAGAATTCGAATTTGAACGGCCTCACTTCAATGGATTTTCCGCAGAAATAAACTTCTAGCGAAAATTCTTATGAAGAGATTATTTCTGAATTTACATGAAATTGACTAATGAGAAATCACAGACGCTGAGAATTTCTTCAAAAAAAGATACTCGTAATTATTAATGAAGAAATCGTTGCGTTTAGAGACAAAATTATTGGATATTTTATCTTCTAACTAACTGTGGTTTATGAATAATTACAAAAATTAAAAGCAGAAATTCCCCTTATATTTAGTATCGTTCCATACGTTCAACCATCAGCCAGAAGTTTTAATGCACGACTGTCTGCGCGTGTTTGTTCTTGTATTCTAGAGTATAAGGATACAAAAATTGGTATACAATTGACAATTGGTAGGTAAAAAATCCGAAAAATGGTTCTCAATGGTACATCAAACGGTACAACCGATTTTGATCAAATTTTGTATGTTAAATTTTTTAAAACGTTTGAAAAGTATGATGAATTCAAATTTAAATTTTTAAATATTTGTTTGCTGGCCTCGAGCTCTTTCAAGGTTGTTGTTATCGTAGACTAAGGACTTGACGTAGCCCTAGAGAAAATAATTGAGTGGAGTGAAATCACATGAAAGTGGCGGTAAACTGGTGAGTGAGAGATCACCTTGTGGGATTGGTCGCTTGTATGGCATGTAGTGCAGTTATGTTGGAACCAAAGCTCAGATACATATATCGGTGTTGTGGAGGTCTGGCCTGGCCACAGAAGGTCGGTTAACATCGATCTATACACCCGAGACCATTGACGATAAAGTTGTCTACTTTCTCCTTTTTAAAGAAATAAGTTTCGATATTGCGGCAATGCCATAAGCCGTACCAAATAGTCAATTTTTGTTTAAGCATTGATGCGTGACAAGCACTTGTGGACTATATTCGTTTCCCTAACGGCAATTTTTCTTGTTGACCTAGCAGCTAAGCCAGAAAAATGAGTTTTTGCCAAAATCCAGACAAATCCAACAATTCGTGGCGTCGTCGTCTATGTCCATCCGGACGAAACTGGAAACCTTACACCCCGACTCCACAGGAGATAAATTCTCTCAGGATGCTCATCATGATATGAAATCTCCAATGGAGACGCGATATTTCCTCTTATGATGTGATGTCAGCGATCTCTGTCAGCGGTTTTGTCTTGATATAGATGTCTGATATGAAATTTGACAGATGGTTTTTTTTCGTACTTTTGTCTCATTATTTCGTGTCTTCTCATTTGGTTGGTTCTTCTCAAGTACTCCGTCGGCAAATGTTTTTTTTTTTATTTTGTAAGTAAATACATTAATGTGTCATGTTATTCATTTGTTCGTGCGTTAAGTTATGTTTGGTATTATTTATTTATACTTTAGGTAGATGCGCATTCTTTTCTTTGCAAATATATATAATTTTTGTTAGTTTTACGTTTTGCTAATTTCTGTTGTCCGCACAAAACACATCCCGTGCAGTAGGGATAGAAATGAAAAATCATGACATAATTTGCCCAGCGAAGCAATAAGAAAATGTAGAGATAGAGATATCAGACATTGAGTTGGAGAGACAGATATCTTGTGGAGTCGGGGTTTTACTGAATATTTTGACAGCTATAATATGTCATTGGTAACTTTGACAGCTACTGAAATGAAACAATTTGAAAAACTATCATTGATATTCACTCTTGATAAAAATCATGAATTATATTTAGTGTACTTTTAAATCACCAATAAAAATGGCAATGGTCTTCAGTTCTGAATGTTGAATGATTCTTTAATGTGCCAAATGAGGCTCCGAAGAAATAGCGGAGTTTCTTGAATTCTGCAAAGCAACTGCCAACTACTACCACTTGTTGAAGGCAAGATATTGTCGCAGTTTGACGTTGGGCCCAATTACGGGGGCTCTTTGAAATATTATGTTTTTTCTTTATTCTAAAATATCGCGCTTCTTTTAGATTTTAAAAATTGATTTTTCTTGGGGGTCGTGAACATCCTCCAATATTATCTCTTTTCACGTAAGGTTCTTCTCATCTTCGCCCTTCGAACAGAGCACAAAATTTTAGGTCCTCTCAATTTTTACTAACTCACAAAGAAATGGTTGAGAGTTTTAAGGTATACCATGTTCGTACGGACACTATTTTTCGTCGTCGATATCTCAAGAACGAGTAATGATATCGACTTCAAATATATTTTGTTTAGTAGATAAATAATAACTTCGAAAGAGGCTGAAAGGGCGTTTATTAAAATTCAGTGAGTAGTGTTTTCACTATAACGGTTTAAAAAAAAGGTAAAAATTTTGGTTAGTTTCAAATATCTCACGAAAAAATAATGCTAGTGATTTCAAATAAAATTTAATGTACTCATTATAAGGTCATAAAGATTTGGTATAAATTTGGAAAAAAATGAACATACCGTTATTTTTTTAAATAAAAAAAACTGAAAAAAAAAATTCATAACCCAGATATTCTAAGAACGGAAAACAATTTGAAACTCAAAGTAATTTTATTTTACGAAAAATAATGTGTTTGACAACTGGTGAAAATTTCAAAAAAAATCAGTTTACAGTTTTTTTACAAAAAACTATATAAAATTCTATTGAAAATTGTTAAAAATTGTTTTTCGACTCAAATTTCTCGAGAACTAATTTAGTTTATTTTATACATAGTATAATTTTGTACAATTGGTAAAATTTTGACAAGTATTGAATTAATAGTTTTTTTTAAATAAAAAAACTATTAAAAATTCTAGTGAAAACTAGTTAAAATTGTATTTCAAGTCGAATTTCTTGGGAATGAAGACCGATAGTGCCTTCTAAAGTATGTTGTTTTATACATCGATACCTTCCCGTAAGAATGAATACTAAGCGACATTTCTAAAATTGTTCAGGAAACGAAAAAAACGAAGAAAGTTCTAGTTGAATCATAGTGTTGCTTACGACAATGAGATCTTTATTAATGTCGCTTAGCATAATTTTTTTGGCGGATAATACAAATTTCAGAGGGCAACATTATTTTAATGAGAAAACATGGCAGTTGATAATTTTTTTTATTTGTACTCTAGTTTCCTTTTCATGCATAATATAGGTTGGCGAAACCCAGGCCAAAACGTGGCCCTTAACATATAGTATATTTCCTCATCAAAAAGTCATTTTCGAAAAAAGTGTCGCTTAGTACATTAATGGGGGCTATCGTGAACAAAACTTCCCTCGGAATTTTCCCCATCTTCGAAAATTGGAAAGGTCAATACTTCTGCACTGTTCATTGTAAGCTGGCGACTGGCCTTTTTAAATGAGAGCGAAAGTCACTATGAAACTTAATTCCCAATATCAATAAATTCCAAGGAAAACTTTCAACATTATTCGAGATAACAATTTTGAAAGTTGGGAACAATTCCCAGGGAAATTTTATTCACGATAGGCCCCAATACAATTATTAACATACCTATGATTAAATTTTGACAAGTATCGAATTGACAGTTTTAACAAAAATATAAAAAAAATCTACTAAAAGTGGTAATATTTATTTTTCGACTAGAATATCTTGAGATCGAGCAATGATATTGACTTTGCCATTATTTAATTTTATACATAATACAATTTCTAACAAATGGTTTATATTTGACATACATATATCTACAAGATATACAAGATATACCTCGTTAAAAAATCACGCGTGGAAGTTTACCTTCTGGGTCACGTGGAAACAACTTATACATCAACAATCTCAATTTCAAATCTCTTTAAATAATTAAAATGCTTTTCAATCTTAAAATAATGTTTGTTTGAATTTTGCAGCTAAAGTGGCCCATACACTACGCAAACACGTTTGTTCAAACGTGTGTTTGAGCAAACATAGTTTCGCCACACACTACACAAACATGTTTGAGAGATATTAGTTGCGTGACGTTTTTCAAATCAATCAGACCTACGGAGTAATGAGCGATTCAGCGTTTGCAGCTTTAATTATTGCCTTGGCTATTAAAAAAAAATAGAAAAAACAAAAAAAAAAAGAATTTGGTCCAAAAAAATTCGTTCAACTTGTTTATTCATCTTAATTTCATTAAAATTGGCATCTGTTTGAGCAAAATTGAACACACACTACTCAAACATGTTTGTGCAGTCACGGAAAATTCAAAAATTTTTGAATTTCTTCAAACCGTTTGCGCAAATACTCAACATCGCTACACACTACTCAAACAGTTTGCACAAACATTTTTACAACAACAAAAGGCATTTGTTTGCTCAAACGGTTTGAACGTGTGTTTGAGCACACATAGTTTCGCCACACACTACACAAACATGTTTGAGAGATATTAGTTGCGTGACGTTTTTCATCTCAATCAGACCTACGCTACGGAGCAATGAGCGATTCAGCGTGTGCAGCTTTAATTATTGCCTTGGCTATTAAAAAAAAATAGAAAAAAACAAAAAAAAAAGAATTTGGTCCAAAAAAATTCGTTCAACTTGTTTATTCATCTTAATTTCATTAAAATTGGCATCTGTTTGAGCAAAATTGAACACACACCACTCAAACATGTTTGTGCAGTCACGGAAAATTCAAAAATTTTTGAATTTCTTCAAACCGTTTGCGCAAATACTCAACATCGCTACACACTACTCAAACAGTTTGCACAAACATTTTTACAACAACAAAAGGCATTTGTTTGCTCAAACGGTTTGAACGTGTGTTTGAGCACACATAGTTTCGCCACACACTACACAAACATGTTTGAGAGATATTAGTTGCGTGACGTTTTTCATCTCAATCAGACCTACGCTACGGAGCAATGAGCGATTCAGCGTGTGCAGCTTTAATTATTGCCTTGGCTATTAAAAAAAAAATAGAAAAACAAAAAAAAAAGAATTTGGTCCAAAAAAATTCGTTCGTCTTATTTATTCATGAAAACTGGCATCTGTTTGAGCAAAATTCAACACACACCATTCAAACATGTTTGTGCAGTCACAGAAAATTCAAAATTTTTTGAATTTCTTCAAACCGTTTGCGCAAATACTCAACATCGCTACACACTACTCAAACAGTTTGCACAAACATTTTTACAACAACAAAAGGCATTTGTTTGCTCAAACGGTTTGCGTAGTGTATGGGCCCTATAAAGTTTGTTTCGCTGAAAATTTGGTTATTTGAAAAAAAAACTAAATATAAAGTTTTCAAGACCACAAATGGGAAGTTATCAGTGTGGGTCACCACACCCACCCTCTTTTTTATTTTTATACTCAAAAAATATTATATCTAAAAATAACGGTACCCACCACTTTATGCAGAAGCTTCTACAAAATTTGAAAAACATTGCGATTCAAAAATTAAAAAAAAATGAAAATTCGATTTCTCTAAAATTATTCGTACAATAATACAAATTTAAAGTTAACGTTTCAAATATTTATCATTCACAATAAATACTTATTATGTGAATGTAAATAAACAAATGATGACGAATATCGTAAATTATTTTAGAATCGTGCCAGACATACACCCGCCAGACCACAACACAACAACACAGCGGTAGATATACATAAATACCTACATTCAATTATATGATTTTCAGACTTTGAACCAGAAATTAATTTTGATTGGAAGCTTTTGTGGTGAATAACTTAAAATTTATTTACATGGAAGAGAAAAGCTTAGTAACTTATAATTTCAAATGATGTCAAGAGAATGTTTACTCTAATTAATACAGTCAAATTTATGTCCATATTCAAACACTCATTAGCTTACGAATGCCTGAGTAGATATAGAGTTATTTGGGGTAAGATCTGCCAGCCGTTATATATATAAGTTGATAATAATGCGGGGGTGGAATCGGCTAAGGTTATAGTTGATTGTGATTGTCATTTTGACTATAGCTGTCTCCATCATATCAATAAAGAAATATAGAGAGAGCGATTATCGAAATGACAATCACAATCAACGATCACCTTAGCCGATTCCACCACAGATTTATTAAATTTGTGAGTTATTATTTTCTGTTGCATTTAAGATTACAACTTCTAGCAAGTATTTTTAATATTGGAATTGTGTTTTGTAAAATATATATTATATGTATATTTTTAAAATAAGAACAAAAAATTGGTAATTATTGCACATCAAAATCACTTTAAAAAATGGCTGAATCAGAGAAACCAATACAAACTACATAAATACTTATCGACGGTTAACTATGAATACCTCCTAACATAAATTTTTGTGAAATTCACTTTTTGATGCAGTTTCGTTAATAATTTCAATTTGCTTCGCTGAATTTTTAAAATTTAAACTATTTCACATCATAGATATTTAAAACTGATAATTATGTGTAAAATTTTATTATTATGGGTTTTAATTTTGAGACTATAATCAGTTTTTTGTGTCCCCTTTAAAGTTTACAACATGCGACATAGGAGGTATTCATAGTTAACCGTCGTTATGTATATTTTTCAGATTTTTACTTGCGACTTAGATATAGGTACTATAAGGAAAAAAATCGAACTCGAGATTTCGATCAAAGTTAACATTACGATGATAGCGAAGACTAAAAACGTGGGTCTCGTAATTCTGTCTGTAAATAGTACTTTTAATTTTTTCCCCCCATATGTTTTTTTCTTTTTTTTTTAAGACCGAACATAACGGTACCTGCCATACGATTTTTTTCGAAATTTTATAATTATTTTTTTTCCTCAAACACTGTCCCACAGATTTAAAAAAAAATTCACAAAATTTAATTTAGTTAAAGCTAGGAAATGGTTAACCAAAAATTATTATTTTTGTACCCCCCTTGGAACCATTTTTTTGGTTTTTGATTTTCTCAAAAACGGTACAACCGATTTTGATAATTTTTTATGATAAACCTCCTCAGCAGTTTAAATATTATTGGGTATTGAAATTTTCCAACAAATATTCTCTGGATTTTAAAAATAAATAATTTTTTTTTCAAAACTCAATATACATATTTCAAAAACCCCATGCTCGATTTTTTTAAAACTTGAAGAATAAAAGTTTCTTAATATAAATTACAAGATGTAAGAAAAAAATAACGATGCCTTCCATACAAATGTTAAAAAAATGGTTTTCGAAAATCGTATTTTTCTCGAAAACGGTTCCGAGAATTTTGCTTAAATTTTTTTTCTTTTTATTAATTTTTACAATCTATAATTTAATTAAAAAAAAATTAAAATCAAAATATTACTGACTGTACCTACCATAGAACCATTTTTTCAAATTAAGAATTTATCATTATCGATATAACGGATTTAAATGAAATTTCTTATAGAGAAGATTCTAAAAAGTTTGAAAAACATTGTATTTCAAAACTTAAAAAAAAAATATTTTTTTGAATTTTCGAAAAAAAAAATTTTTTTCTTGGAAAATTCGATATCTCAGAAACAGCTCAATATTTTTTTTTTGTAAATTTAATGTTTGTTCTTGCATAAGCTAATATTTACTTAAATGACATTGCATCCTGTTTTTAGCTCTAACTACTACTGTTTTAGTCTATTAAAAATTAATTTTATGCTTATGAACAGTTTTCTCTATTAACATTGATTTTTGAAATTTTTAGTTCTTTACATAAGAGCAAGTTCGTGCGATCCAGTCGTGCATTTTATTTTCTAAGCTTAAACTAACATTTTCCAAAAAATGTTTTTGAATTTTTTTTAATAAAATCTGTTGAATAGTTTTTGTGAAAAAAGATATTTTTTTATTAAAAAAATATGGCAAGTACTGTTATTTTCGATCTTACCATGTGTTCAGCGTATAGCCGGAATGGAAGATATTGATCCTATTTTTGAGGAATATTCCTCAATAACTTTTCCAGGAATTTCTCCACCTTATATCACTTTCCATTGCAAGCGTCCAGAAGTTTTCTCTTCTAAATAATTATCGCAGATTTTCACCAGCACTAATTCAAAGGCAGTTTCAAAGTTGAGTGGAAGTAGTTAGCACCGTTCCACTGGATTTCAAAACGAGTGTATCCTTAAGTGAAACCATTGGTAAACGACATTAGTAAACTCCTTTTGTAAAAATTCCTCTAAAAACTTAACGTCATCACTTGAAGATGACGATGTAAAAGAAAATTAATGTTTGTGTTATTCATAACAAAAAATGACATTCCAAGCTTTTGACGTTTGAGTAAGAGTTTTTCTATCTTTTCTATCTGAATTCCGCCATAATAATCAAGTTAAAATACAAATCTTTATTATTGTACCATTGCGTTGCATTTTTCTTTTATCAGATAATAACGTAATATTCAATAAATAAAATATTTCATATAAATTCGATGGCGGGTAAAACGCGATCTGCAGATAAAGAGAAGCAGTCAACGGCTACACCAGGAGCAGGGGGAGTTAGAGGTATAATTTTAATTTTAGTGGGGGCAATACCCCCATTTATTAGGCTTAATACATACAAGCTATAGCTTAATCTAACTTAAAACTAAGAAAACTTAAAGCTACGAATTTTGGTTAGTGGGGGAATTGATAGAATTTGATTTAGGCAAGGGGTACTTATGTTAAAGTCGAAGGTTATTGGGTTTGAGTTGACATTCCTTAGCATACGTGAGACTGGTTCATTAGAGCCATAAGACGTACGGTAGGTGGGTATATAAGAGAAGGGGATTTCGTATGTTGCGGGGGTTGGTATTAAGGAAGATAGAGTTATAAAGAGTTATACAGTCAATAGAACCTGTAAGAAGACTATGAATGAAGAAAATTTCATAAGTTTTTCTTCGTTCTTCTAGAGAATATAGGTTGATTAGTTTAAGGCGGTCTAGGTAGGGAGCCTAAATAAAGAACGTACACACACACCTAAGCAATTGAATACACCTATCGGAAAACCAGGTAACAAAGGCAGTTCCACTTCAGATTCCTCTAAATCCGTCCCAGCTGTGTCATTTATTGATTTGGAAGAAAGATTTTCTTTGCTAACCGAAAAAAATAACTAACCAAATCGCTATGGAAATAAATCTTTTGCGTGATGATATTATAAAACGAATATCACTTATTGAAGACCGTTTAACTACACACCCAAAAGATGTCGACGCTGCTCTTAAAAGGTTAAAGCTCTTAAAAGGTTAAAGATAAAGCAGAAGTAAAGATCAAAGAGACAGAGGAATCTCGTTTCTATTCCAAATCCGTGACTATCATAGGGGGCGCTACTCAAATTTGTGTAAGACAAAGTTATTGCCGAGTGCTTCATATCATATGTGACGGAGAACTATATGCGAGGAGAAGGTAAGCACAAATCGGAGGATACGGCTGTATCCTTAACTTACAGAAAGTGAGACAGCGACCCCTATCACAACTTCAAGTACTACAATGCATTAGGGATAGGAACGAGCCCTCCATATTATATATACTCAAAGATTGAGACACACATTACTAAAGCACATGAACTCGAGAAGGAAGTGTTCGAACTGGAAAAAAGATGCGATGCATTTGAGCGACGGGAAATTGGAGCCGATGCAATTGTTTTTGGTGTACCGCAGATGCAAAACGAAAACTTGAAGACAACTTTTCATAACCTTTGTCATATTATTGAATGCATTCCACCTACACTAAAAGCAATTTTTCGCTGCCACAAGCTTCACCGAGGCAACGGACTGACTAAAAGGGACAAGCCAGACACACCCATTATAGTTAAATTTCACTCTCCACACGAAAGAAACACCGTTCTACAATCAGTTGCTCTTTTTTGCAAGAATAAAAGGCAATTTTATCTCGAAAACGTTGGTATTAAAGCAGAGAACAATAAGAACATAAATAATGGCAGTATGACCAGCAAAAACCGCTCACTTTATCACAAGGCCTCACGTCTCAAACATAACAAACAGCTGCTTTCTGTTTTTACACATCTTGGATCCGTCTATGTAAGGAAGAGGGCAAATACAAGCGGAATTTTGGTGGAGAACGAGAGAATGCTTAATATAATAGCCACGAGCAGTCAGACAGAAGAAGACGAACAGCAACAACAACTATGATTATCACCACTCAACAAGTAGGTATTTATGGCATACTACTCTTGTTTTGATTATGTTATTTATCTAATTTTTCATTCTTTTGCTATTTTCTATTGTAATTTTTTTGTTATTGTATTGTTTTTGTTTGATTTCCTTTCTTATACCTGTCCTTTTGTACCAATGCTACTGCTTTGGAAAGTAGATAAGCCGCTTGTTATTGACCTACTCGTTTATGAGTCACTTAGCTCTCCTATACACCAAAATATTAACCAAAATGGAATTAAATGACAGCGGAGTGATCTCCACGGGCGATAGCAGTGATATAGTCTTGCGATCAATGATAAGGGTGTTTTGCAGTCGTAGGCAAGGGCTTAAAGTTTGTCATCTTAATGCACAAAGCTTGCTACCTAAAGTACCTAGATGAGTTTAGAGAAATATTTGTTAATTCTAAAGTTGATGCGATCTGTGTGTCGGAAACTTGGTTCTTGTCAGGTGTGAAAGATGCTGTCTATGTTTTAAATGGTTACAAAATTTTTCGGTCAGATAGGAAAAATCGCACTGTTAGAGGTGTAGCTATTTATGTAAGAGAAGGTCTTAATTGTAAGCTTAAATGTTATTCGCCCAATTGATGTCCTATTGAAATTGGACTCAGTTATATCAGTCAATGAAATACAACTCGTTCTCCAAAGAGCCAAGGACGGAAAAGCCCCAGGTGAAGATGGGATACCCTACGAATATTTTAAAAATGCATCCCCTACTTTTTATAACCATCTACATACACTTTTTAATAAGATTTTTGAAAATGCTGATGTGCCGTCGTCATTTAAAAAATCGATAATTTTTCCAATCCATAAGAAAGGTGATCTAAATGCAGTTGAAAATTACCGTGGCATATCCTTCATGAATGTCATTGCGAAGATATTCTGTGGTGTTCTCATTAACAGGCTTGAAAATTGGGTGGATATAAAAAACATTCTTACGGAGGTTCAAGCAGGCTTTAGAAAGAACTATTCGACGGTTGGCCACATACATATTTACTTTAACATCAATAGTAAAAGCATTTCAAGCCAGAAACAAAAAAGTATACACGTTGTTTGTCGATTTTAAAGCTGCATTTGATTTGGTGAATCGAAATGCTTTATTTTTTAAACTTTCCCAACTCGGAGTGTCAACAAAATTCATCCAAATAATCCGTTGTTTGTACACAGATACTGAAGTTGCAGTCTGGGATGGCAAAACATATTCAAAACCATTTAAATCACTTACTGGAGTAAAGCAGGGATGTCTTCTCAGTGCTCTTCTATTTGCTCTCTTTATTAATGATATAGCTGCTCTCATTCCAGGAGGTGTCCGAATTGCTGGTACCGTAATAAATGTATTACTCTATGCCGATAACCTTCTCTTATTATCCGAATCAGCAGAAACCTTGCAATTGATGGTAAATCGTCTTACGGACTATTGTGACAAGTGGGGTTTAGTCATCAACACTGACAAAACGAAAGTAATGGTCTTCTCGCGTTCTACTCGGAGTGAAGTTAGGAACACCTGGATACTTAATGGAAGTCGTTTAGAAGTATCGAAAGAATACAAGTATTTGGGAGTTTTACTAAATACAACCCTGGATTATAGCAAGCACCTTGCAGAAAAAGCAAAAACTTCACAAAGCTTGATTAATGTTACTTGGAAGAAGATTTTCTCTAACGTTCACATAAATCTTTCAACAAAATATAATATTTTCAATGCAGTCGTAAAATCCTCGCTTTGTTATGCGGCACAAATATGGGGAATGCAAGAATACGAGGAAGTCGAAAAGTTTCAAAGAAATTTTTTGAAGAAAATATTCAATATTCTCTTAACCGCACCAAATTATGCAATTTATTTGGAAACAGGCCTGCCAAAACTTTTTACTTTAAGTCTAAAGTTACAGGCGGATTATTTAATTAAAATGTTTGGTCTACGGGAAACTCGGCTATGCAAAATAATGATGCTCTACGAAATTCGGAATAAGGACTGGTGGATGAGGACATGGGAAAACATTGCTGCTTCCTGTGGTGAAGTTGTGCAAATCAATCTCAACAATATTGCTCAAATGAAAACAAAGTTCTACGAAATCATCCAAAAACTTGAAGACTCTAATCGAAGTCAGTTGATTGAAAATGCCCGTCAATCGGAGAGCAGATTACTCTATAGCCAGCTTGATTATAACTTGTGTGACAAGAACTACTTCCAAGATTCTCTCTCCTATAAAGATATTTCCCTTATTTTTAAATCAAGATGCGAACTTCTACATTTAAATGGAAAACCATACAACGGAAGCTTTGATCAATTTTGCAATTTATGTAATTTGAGAGCTAAAGAAGATTGCTTTCATTTCATCAGTGTGTGTCCAATTTTTAACCAGCAAAGAAGAGCATGCTTTGGTAAACCAACCCTATCAGTACAGGAAACGATTGAAATTTTAAATGGATCAGAATGGGCGAACCTTGTCAAATTTGTCAGAGCTAGCTACCGCTACAGAATGCTTATAATTACGGAATATACATAAATCATAATCCAAATATTTATATAATCAAATCTTTTGATTTTTCTCTTTTTAAAGTTTTATACCATTATACATACTTGTTCAATTTGTATTAAATATTTTAAAGTTACCAGTCGAGCTGACGGCTAAGCCAATGCTTATAAATTCATAAAAGCTTTTGTAAATTTATAATGATAACTTGCAATAAATGAATATTTGAATTGAATTGAATTTGAATAGTGCCTGCGTGACAGGACTGATTAAGTGCAATCTGTACATTCAAATCCTTTAATTTTTTTAAAAGATGTTTGCATAGTTTTAAATATTCCCGATAAAAATGTATAAAGAAAGTAATTCTGTGAAACAATTGTGCACTGTGGCGTATGCGTACTTTTTTTAATAAATTATTTATATTTTTGTTTTTATATTATATATTTTTGAATACCTTTTTGTAGACATAGTTGTCGGGGTAGATTCTGTTCGTTTATGTAGCGTTTATAGACCAAATAGGAATGTGGACTTAACAGCTGTATATTCGTTAATGGATGAATTTTCAACCACAGCCATAAACGTTATTGTATGTGGTAACTTTAACAGCAATATCTTGGTTGAAAGTCAACTTAGCGTAAATATGGAGGCGTTTGATTTACATTCAGTAAATACCCAAATGCCTACTCACTTCACTAACACCTCAAGTACCCTTCTAGATTTGTTTTTTTGTTAATAATATTAACAAAGTACTTTTTTATGATCAAATTTTTGCACTTGCTTCTTCAAATCATGACCTCATCTTTCTTACTTTTGATTTCAATATTAACATAAATACTAGTAGCACAACTTATAATTACCGAAACTTTAACAGCCTTATTTACTAACTCGTTTTAGCGATGGAGCAAAGTTACTTCGACTTTACAACGGCTCTAATCCTGAAAACCTTATTTATAATAAAAATGCACGAGGAATAGCGGTGGAATAAGCTAAAACTGGTTCATAGGAGGTTTAAGGCCGTTTTAGTATCTAAATGTCATTTTGAGATGACATCTTGTGAAATTTACAAAACGGAGTGTAAGCAATTTTTTTTTCGTTTCTTACTAAGACAATAAGGATAGATACTCGTATTTTGCATAAATTATTTATATTTTCCAAACGCTCTAACAGTTGTACCTGTATGGTATTGGGAACGCAATGTGGTTTGGTACATTCATTTATTGGATTTGAACTTTATAAATTCCAATTTTAAATGTATCCAATTTCCAATATGCATGCAATGATAATAAAATGAATAATAATGGAAATCAGCTGGGGTTTGATTTAGGTGTATAATAACCAGAGTTTTAGATTTGTCACTTTTTTTCCCAGTATATTTGATATAAGGAAGGCGTAGCTAAAACGGCTAAGAAAATAATTTTAAATAAGGATTTGTTTGACGTGGCGTAAACTCCAAGTAAGTGCTTCGGCTCTGTTTAACTATTCCGAGGTTGAACTCAGTATTAGAGAAAAATAATAAATAAGGCTGTAAGAATATAAATAGTGCTGCTCTTGAAAACCATATTCGCTCAATTCCTTGGAGTCTTGTTTATGGTATGACCTCGCCGGATGATCAAGTTGAATTTCTTCACAATAATATAAATTATCTTTTTGATACACATGTTCCCTTATCAACCGGCAGGGTAAGGCCTAAGGCAAGTGCTTTGTTCACCAATGAAATTTGTTTGTTAATAATACAAAGAGATCATGCTTATCATCGATGGAAGCGTTTCCGTATAGAGGAGTACATTCGTGCTTACAAAAATAAAAGAAAAGAGATAAAAATTGCTAAAACACAGTTCTATTCTAATAAGCTTAATACTAATAAAAAGCTGTGGAATAACCTTCGTGCATTAGGAGTAGGCAAGCAGAAGTTGACCTGCAAAAGTGATATGGATATACCTAAATGAACTGAATCTTAATTTTTTATCGATTCCAGATTCTAATATCACCTCTGGTAATAGAGTCTCATGTAACAGTCCTGTAGCACCTACTGATACACCGTTTTTCTTCAAAAGAATAGAAATCACGGATGTAGTTGAAAGCTTTTTAACTATAAAAGCTAATGCAGTAGGTATAGATGGAGTACTTTATATACTCGTTATAAATAAGGCTGTATAGCTTGAACCAATTCAGTTGGCCAACGGTCGGTTGCGCAGAGAGAGGACTTAAGAGGATTTAAGAGAACAAAAATGGTGCGCAAGATATTTAATGAGTAAAGATTTTTCTTTAAATCTTACAGTGCCTAACTCAACTTTGCTTTGACAAATAGTTTAGGGATTATTGTTTATTTCTATGTTTTATGATTTGTGGCTTAGCAACAGAAAGGTTCCGGGGGCGTTATGTTTATATTTATTTTATGGTGTTAGTGTTCATTTGATATAAGTATTTACTATTGTTTGACCTGTGGGGATTTGGGATTAATTGTAGATTAGTGTTAATTAGTTGGATTAGTGTTTACGAGTTTGAATAATTTTTACCTACAAGTTTTTAAGAATTTATTTTACCTTAAAATAATTATTATAAATTTGTACTTCAGAAATAAATATAAAACATAATAATAAAATAAAAACAATATAAATAAGAATAATATAATTTAAATAATAAATGTTCATTTACATACACTTAGTTTTAAGAACTAATGTCGCTTTCATAGTCGGTTGAAGAATCGTCACCTGGATTATTTATAATTGAATCCGAAATTGTGTCCCACGTCAGGTCGTGAGAAAAGTATTCGTCCTCAGTTATTATGGCTTTTTCACACACTTTTCGCCAGTCTTCAGCCGTTATTTTTGAAAATTCTTCCTCTGCTAATTTTTGAACATCCAATAAATTGAATGTTGTGTTTCGTGAACCTACTTTTGCCTTGACAGTTGCCCAAAAATATACAGTTCAAGTTTCAACATCTGTATAGTATGCGGAATATTGTTTTCGGTTAGCCATTGTATCATCTCGGATTTCTTGCTAGCAGAAGTAATTTGTTTTTCTTCTCATTTATTGTGGTACGTACAATAACTGAAGGTTCCTCCAAGTTATTCAAAACTTGTTCTTGGATCCATTTGCAGAAATTTTTGAAGTTCATATCGTCGTGATAGTCTCCCGTCTTCGTTCCAGATTTGAATAAAAGTAAGGAGTTTTTCACGAAACCTTTTTCACCACCTGCATGCGCCTCTTTCCCTTTGAAATTGCTATTGTCACCAGTCCAAGCCCGTGGCCTTGTATATGAGCTATGAATATAGCTTTCGTCCAAATAAATGATATCAAATCCTTTTGTTCTGTATTCCCGGATTTTTCTCAGATACTTCACTCGCATGAGTTTAATATCATTTCTTTCACAGAGAAGTTTCCGGTTGTTTTGAGTTTTTTTGTAGCTAAATCCGTTTCTTCTTAGAATCCTGTTGAGAGACGTAATACTTAAGTTAAACTCCAGATCTTCCTGTACTCGTTGTCTCAACATTTTTAAGGATATCATCATTTTTTCCTCCTGGTGGAAGTTGTGCATTATACGCCGAATAGCTGCGATGTCAAATTCGTCTAGTCCAGTTTTCCACTTCGTATGCTGCACTTTTTTATTTAGTGACTGCACAACTCCTGTCTCTTCGTAATCCTCAATAATCCTTCTGATTGAACGTTCAGATATTCCAGTAGTTTTCACTGTTTGCGTTGTTGCGTAACTCACAGGATTTTCAAGAAACGAATTCTTTGCTTCTTCCAGTTTGTCATTATATATCTTAACAACTATCTTACGCGCCTGGCTTCCAATAGGTTTTCCTTTTCTAAATGGATCCATTAAAATTTCTTTTAAATGTATTTCAATATATTATTCTTGGTTGTTTTTTTTAAACTGAATTGCAAAGCAAAGCAAATATCATTTAAATACCTTAATTCCCTCTGATGCAAAAATTCATTTTTAAAAACTCGTAGTTAAAAATTATTCAAACTCGTAAACACTAATCTAACTAATTAACACTAATCTACAATTAATCCCAACCCCACAGGTCAAAAAAAAAATATATCAAATATACACTAACGCCAAAAAATAAATATAAACACAACGCCCCCGAAACCTTTCTGTTACTAAGCCACAAATCATAAAACATAGAAATAAACAATAATCCCTAAACTTTTTGTCTTTAATCCTATGTCGCAGCTTGCAGGTAGTTTTTCTTGCCTAACCCAATTGCATTTTGCAATAGACTTATTTTTTTATTATACATAGGTGCACTAAAATTTGTCCCACTAATAAAAACAAAAATTATTAATTTTATTTTTTCGAAGTAAAGTTTACACCTAAAAATCTTTTCCTTTTATCTCACCAGAGATGAAATAGTTTTTTAGACATCAAGCTATGAAAGAAAAGTAAACCATGATCATATCTTATTCAAAGAAAGTCCATCACTGGAAATTCATTTCTATTTTACTGAGAGCGAAGCTATAAACAAAACTCACCCTCCTAAGTGCTTCAGTATGATCGCAGCAGCGTCATTGACAACAACGCCGGCATGTACATCTTTTTTTCTTTTTTTCAGTGATTTTTCTGTCTCTTTAAGAATTAAAGAGTAGAGCAAAGAAATTTAAAGAGACCTGCGCAGTAGAATTGCCAACTGAATTGGTTCAAGCTATACTTCTTGAAACCCAGAATCAGCGTTGCCACAATGTTACAACTATAATACTCTTAAAAAAATGTGTTTGTTACTATGTTTTTTTTTTTTTTTTTTTTTTTGTAACACATTCTTCCATAAAATATTTGTCTAAATAACTTCTCCTTATATTTCTTTTTTATAACAACTGGCAGTAGCTAGTTTTCTTGTTTTTGGTTTATATTTCACTCAAAACTGATAGAAAATACGTTTATAATGTTTATATCCATGTTTGAAGTGAACTTTAGCCCATTTCTATACTCGCATTGAGTTGAAATTGGCCTTGTTCGACTCGACTGTGTAAATGATACAAAATTTTGCCTTGTTATCTATTACATATATCATATTCTTTATTTTAATACTGTTATAATTAAAAAAAAAAATGTCGGTTCTGCCTTCTTTCTACAAGAAGAACTGTCATTTAGTGCCAAACGAAGGATTTCAGGAGTATTCGGAATGCTTCGTTAAATTACATTAAAGCAAATATATGAGTTATATATCGATACCTTCCCGTAAGAATGTATTAAGCGACACTTTTTTCGAAAATTACTTTTTGAACTAGACTAAAAGTTAAGCGCCATATTTTGGCCTGGGTTTCACTGCCCTATCATGTATGCAAAAGAAACTAGAGAGAAAATAAAATTGTAGCAACCGCCAAGTTTTCTCACTGGAATAATGGTGCTCCCTGAAATTTGTATTATCCGCCAGTAAAATTATGCTAAGCGACATTTTTAAAAATCTTATTGTCTTAAGCAACTAAACGTCCACAAAAAAAAATTGTTAGATGTCACATAGTTTAACCGAAATTGTCGCTTAGCTCACTCATCCAAATAGAACTTGATCCATTTTTGTCGCTTATAATACTCCAGGTATGGTTGTCTTTGCTTTTTATTTTTTTTTCAAGTTTGCTTCTACTTTTTCCCCATTTATTTTGTGTGTTTTTTTTGTTGTTGTCAGCGTAATCCTGAAGTGCCCTTTTTGAATTTTCGTTTTGAAATCAATGTTATGTTACTTTTTATATAGATTTTTATTTATTTTATTGTTAATAAGAAAAAAAAATAAAAAATGTATTAAACAACACAATTTATTCATACCTTTATTTTTCTGACCATTACAGTGTTTTAAGCACCATTTAACATTGTATCAAGCGCCAATGTTTTGACCATGAAAATGTACTAAGCGACAAAAACTTCTTATCTGATTAAAATTTCGGTTTTGCAATGATGTCAAGTTTTGTATTGTAAGAATCCCTGTCCAAATCTGTTTCTTCCAATAAAATACACAAAAAATAACTAAATGAGACGTTTTTTTCGTTTCCTGAATAATTTTAAAAATGTCGCTTAGTACATTCTTACGGGAAGGTATCGATATAATGGCGCAAAATTTTTAACAGCCTATTATTAAGGTAGATATTAGTATGATACTACTTAACGATTTGCTAACTTTATAGTAGTTTACTAACTCATTCTTAATTTTAAACATTTTCTAACTAGTATTGTACTAAAAGAATTTTCTTAATAAATTGCTTCTGAACACACTTAAAACAATGACATTTCGTGTAAAAAAGTAAGTACACGAACCTTTTTTGATGTTTGCAAATGTCAAAGAGTCATATGAAGCTAGCACGATACTAAAAAAATAAAGTAGGTATTCGATGATTTTAACTTTAATAAAAGGGTAGAGAAAGTATGATGTTATATTCGATTAAAATTTGCAAATTCGTTGCTTTAACCTAGTATCATACTAAAACAGCTTAAGCATTGTACTAATTCAATTAAAATTTTGCGCCAATATATTTTCTTATCTGCGTTTTAAAAATAAACAATGTTTAAGGAACTTTCCTAATACAAATGCATGTACTATGTTCATAAATTTTTATCACAGATAATTATATACAGATGTCTCACCTCCATACAAAACTCTGTCATCGAAAATTTTTTCCAGCAGACAATCTCCAGCAGACAAAAGCTCTCTTAAGAAGGTTTTATAAGAAGAAGAGAATTTTATAGTCGCCGTAAGAAAGCTTTTCTGAATAAAAAAGAGAACAATATAATATTTTCTCTTCTGTTTAAGGACTTTTTTTACTATGCGCGAGAAAGATAATACTGGCAGACAATGCGGCTACCTTTATTCATGTAGAATATATGTATGTACTAAAAAAAGCAATTTCCTACTGGGATATTCTATTTTTGTTTAGAAAAAAGGCAAAAGGTAAGGCATTAGGTAAATAGAACATATTCCATTAATATCTCCATCATTTGTATTATATTTATTTATAATCTTTTTTTTTTACTTTACACCTGTTTGTCATGTTGTTATTCTTTGTTTGTATGTGTACATCCATGCATTAGTAGCCGCATGTAGGTCGGTATTCTATGAAAAATGTACATGTGTTTTTCTATAAGTTTGACATACACCGCGCACGGGCGAATGAATTTCAGTTTTTGTACAAAACATTTTTATGAAATTTTCTAAAGTCTAATTCCTCAGTCAAGAGTGGGGCTGTTCATTTTTTTCATAAAATCTACATGGACTTCCTTAGAACTAATAATATATATATATATATAATAAAATTGCCAAAAGATTTTTTTTGATGAAAATGACAGATTTCATATTAATTTAGTAAATTACTAAAAGTAAAAGTAAACAGTTTGTTATTTTAACTTAAGTAAAATGTTTACAGATATTAAGACAATAAAATCGTTTAAAATTAGCGAAATCCTCTTTTTAACTTAGTAACTTACTAAAATGTCTAAAATGCTTAAGGTTTTGCATTAATATATTTATCAAATTGGTTTGACAATAAGAATGAATGCCGTACGCACAGACTTGACACAGTCAACTTCTTGATAATTGTTTTTCTCTCAAAAATTTGTAAATGGACTCATGACAAGAACGTTAGAAAAACTTAAAACCTTAATATAAAAATAAGAAGCTACAGAACTAGTGAATGCTTGAAAAAAATTAAGAATTAAACAGTATGAAAAACTAAAAATGGATTGTAAAAATAATATGTAAATGTAAAATGGGATGAAGGGTGGATGAACTAAGCAAAGAGTCAATTAACAGTTGAAATGGTTCAGACATTTTAGGTACATGGAATAGGCTAAGAGCAGAAAATACCTATTCAAAAGCTGAAAAATGCTCTTTTTTCCTTTATTAAAACTATCATTATTTTTTCACTTACAAAAAAAAAATAGAAAACAGAAAAACCGTTCTTATGAACCTTCGTATGTACATACCTACTACGTTTTCTTATTTATGCTGAAATGAAATGATTTTGAAAATTGTAGTAGGTATAAATTGTTTCATTTGACAATTCGTTACATTTATAAATATAAAATCTGCTACAATAAAGGTATGTTTGTATCTAATTGATAACTGGAAAATTGTCACCTTTTAATAAATTTTCACAAACGCAATGACTTCCTGGGCATACGTTTTTGATAAATTGTATGTACCTACTATAAGTATGTACAATGTATATTCTCGTACCTACAGTTATTCTTCTGGTTGCGTTTTTTCATAAAAACATACAACCTATCATATAAACTCTTCGAAAATTACGGAAAATGATAATTTTATTTGTATAAAATAAATACCTACCTTACCCGTAAAAAAATCTGTATCCACAATTTCTTACGATTTTATTTTCTTCTTCTTTGTCGCCCTATTTCAAATTGAAGTTTTATTTTAATTATTTTTTCCAGATTGATTTTATTTTTATCAAACCCAAAAAAGTCAAACACGCTATTTTCGCCATCATCAAAAGATCGCACCAAATCAAATAAAACCAACCTTCCTGCCTGCAGGTGTCATCTCATGAACCTGAATGCAAAATACGCACATACCTACATAATATGTACATATTTACGTATGTAGGAACTAGGACTAGGAGTAACAAACAATACTCACCCTTATTCATTCCGATAGTCGTTTTAATAAAACGCCTTTAAAACGAGAAGGCTCCAGAGACCACATTTTGGTGTTAAATAATACGAAAAGGACAGCGTTCTCTATGTTCTTCACTTTTCTAACCATTATAACTATAATCGTTTCAATAAAATTCCAATTTTCGTTTCTAGAGCCTTGTCGTTTTACTGGCGTTTTAGCAAAACGACTATCGGAATAAGGGTGACTGTGTCTGTTTTTGGCTCTGATAGACAAAATTGAGTAACAAATTAAAATAATTTGTATGGGAATTGCAAAGAACAAATACCTAAAAAGATAGAGAATAATATTATTTCACAAATCCATCCAAAGGCTTTGACATACCTACATAAGTTCCTAATTTGCTTCTAAATGCAACAAAATAAATGTAATTAAGTGTCCTTTTTATAAACAAAATTGCCTTAGATTCCCAGATAAACACACAAAATACAATTTTTTCTTGCCAAGATTCCTCTAAGAAAAATGTATATATGTAGGTATCTTATGTTCTTGTGTTCATAACAAATCTATTGAAAAAAACTGGTCTGGCGGTATTAAAAAAAAAAACGAAGAATACAGAAGATACAGAACAGACAGAGTTGAATACGCAAGAGCAACAGACGAAATCGGTTTTATTCGTGAATTCAGAGAGCACACATTTTAAAGAGAAAAAGCACTTCTCACATATCTTAAAATAATAAATTGAAAACAGCTTTTCATTTTCATATGTCAGTTTTTTCTATGGGCCTGCGACATCTGTATATAATTATCTGTGTTTTTATGTTACCCGTTCCCCGTTTTGAATATTATTATTTATTTTGTAAGCAATAGGTATATGTAGTCATTGATTTTATGTATGTATTTCATTTTAAAGTTTGAATACACACACATATGTACATACATACATATATACCGATGACGCTGTAAGAGCGCCAAAAATTTTAAGAGTATACGAGTATCAATCGGAGCCAGCGTTGCCGCCAAAAAAAAATTTTTCGTGTCATACTCTTTGAAAAAACGTGCCATTTGTGACATTTTCGTGCCATATGAAAAAAAAACTCAAGTTATTCTTTAAAAATAAATTTTAATTAAATACTATTACAAACAAATTACAAACAAAAAATCACTTCCTCTATTCGTGTATATGTATTTTCCAGAAACAGGAGTTTTTGACAAGTTCATAATAAATAATAAGTATGTATTATGTAACTATCTATTTCACATCACAAGATGAGTACCTATTATTATTTACTACGTTTATATGAGGTATTGAAGCGAGCTTGAAGCTCGCTTCGACCCTTTGTAAACGGGTATTGAGTTGAAATGAGCTTCGTTCGACTCGATCTCACTCGCTCAGCGGTGTCGAGTCGAAATATGTGACGAAAAACCTGGGTCGAGGAGTTGGCTTAACAAAATGTTTCAGAATCGCTCAACACCATTTCAACTCAACTCCAAATCAAGCTCTCAACTCAAATGACGAAAAACCTGGGTCGAAAATCCGACCCTAATCCAACTCGATCTTTCGATACTGCATATAAACGTAGTAATTATTTAAAAATATAAAGACGTAATAAAGCTTTGTTATAACAAGTTAAATAAATAAATTAGCTGGAGGTTTGAAATTTTGACAATTATTATGCTTAATAATTTCATTATATGTTTTTTTGGAAAAGTTATCCGTACAGCAGGAAGGAGAAGTGAAATCCTTCTGCGGATAGAGATTTGACGTTTATTCGAGTATCGGCAGCAGTGTTTGGACTTCTACCACTTAAGTGGTATTTCTACCACTTTTTTTTTTGTTCATGAAAATCTATTATATAAAAAAAAATAATTATAATTTTTTGAAGTCTCAACTAAATTTATTATTGAATTAGACGGCTGTTATAGATTTAAGTTTTTGGTTTCGAACGAGTCTAAAATGAAATTGTATATGTATATACTTATATGACTTTGCTTCCAGATATAATGTCATCTTTGAAACATAGAAAACTGAAATATTATTTACTTTATTTTTGTATTTGATTTATTTTCAACAAAATTATTGAATATACGGTTTGTTACATAAAAATGGCTTTTAATTTCTACCACTTTTTTGATAATCTTTCTACCGCTCTTTGGCTTCTGCGAAGTTCCAACACTGATCGGCAGTGATCCTACTGCGGATGTTGTATTTGTTATTCATATAAAACCCTACTGTACTACAGATAACTTTTCCAAAAGAAAACACGGCTTTTATAGCATTAATTGTTTTGTATGACAATCTGTTTTTGTTGTTTGTTTTAATATTATTTAGCCTTGAAAACAATTGCTCTGCTGATGCACTTCCGTGAGCCAAGCTAAGAAGAATCAACGTAAATTTTGAAATATTAATGAACATTCCTTCGTCAATATTGTTTTTTAATTTGTACAACCAAACCTAGAACGTTTTTGAATCTTAAAGAAAAATACTTTCGGCTAGTCCAATCTCAAAAATGTTTCTTATTTCGCCAAAAAGAACATCTTTCTCACACTCTAATAGATGAGAACATTCTGATACCAAAATATTGAAGTGTGGCAAAATACTTTGTATGTTTGGATTATTTTTTAAAAAGGTTGGGTCAAATATCTTTAACGCACTTAGGTAAAATAATGAAAAAAAAACGTTCCATATTGAAACTTTTCGTGCCACCGTGTCACGAGAAAATTTCCGTGTCAAAATGGCACAATCGTGCCACATTGGCAACGCTGATCGGAGCTTTAATTAGCTCGGTGAGAATAGTTTAATGTTTAACTATATTTTTAGCACAAAGAGCATCGATGATTCGATGTGGTTTAGTTGTTCAACGCATTGCTTAGATAAAGCATGTTTTAATATTTATTAAGAAATGAGAACTATTAAAGGCGTTTTGCCATTTTTGCAAAGATCTTTACAAGTTCAAGGTTCCTTTAGACAAATTATACAAAGATACTCAACTGGTTTCACCACCAGAGAGGTGAGTTTCTCTACTCGATTATTGAGTTTAATAAATTAAAGCTCATTCTCTGAAATTGGCATTGTTTATTGTTTATTATCTGTAACCATACTTACACTATTTTCATTTAGTTTGAAGAAATACAATTCAGTGTTCCATGGGGCCACATCGCGGGCAAGTGGTATGGTCCCAAAGATAAACGACCCATAGTTGGATTTCATGGGTGGCAAGATAATGCAGGAACTTTCGATACACTAGCTCCACTTTTACCACCATATGTTGGCTTCTTAGCAATTGACTTGCCTGGTCATGGATTATCTTCTTGGCTTCCGGATGGGTGCAGTTACCATTCAATCGATCATATCAATATTATGTTTAGTCTTATGCGTGAGTTTAAATGGGAAAAGATTTCAATGATCTGTCATTCGATGAGTGCAGCAGATGGATTGGTATTCACTTCCTGCTTTCCTGACAAATGTGACATGTTCGTAGCTCTCGATATTGTTCAGCCTATTTTGGGCAAAAAAGAAGCTACGGTCAATTATATGATTGGACAATTTGAAGAACATAGCAAACAAATGGAAATATCTCTTCAGAAGACAGATCCACCATGTTATGGTATTGACGAGCTGGTTGAGAGACTATACGAAGCAAATGGAAAATCTATTTCAAAAGAAAATTGTAAATTTATTTTGAAGCGTAACATTAAGCCCTCGAAAACCCAACCAAATAAATATTACTTAAGTCGTGATAGCCGATTGAAGTCCATGATATTTAGTATATTTCCACATGATGACCTTGTGGTAATGGCACACAGAATTAACTGCCCACACTTATTTATTAAGAATCAAATGGCTAAGCACTTCAATAGTGACTCAGAACTCAAAGAAGTAATGAATGCATTAAAATTGAATCCTGCTTTTGAAAATTATCTTGTTGATGGCACTCATCATGTTCACTTGAATGAGCCTCAGAAAATAGCTGACATTTTGAATCCTTTTATAAATAAATATAGACCTGAATAGGGATGAATAAAATAATTGACGTTTTATTTACATATATTTCAATATTTATATTCAGATACAATCATATGGGTGGTTTGTTTTGATCACGCCTTGATGATGATTTTTTGCTGAAACGAACATGGATATCATCTCATTTAAAGAAAAAGGAACTGATTTTTTTAACTCTACTCTCTGGCAAATCCGTTGACATCAAGTGTCAAAAGTACTTTGACTTTGAAGTTTTCGTTTCTTTTGCCACATTGCTCTCATAAAGAGGAACAAACATGTACGAGTATATTAGGGAAATGATAACAGCTTGCAACAGAGGAAGCCCGTGTGCACAGTCGACGACATAAAATGGAAAATTAATTAAACACTTTTTATCTTATTTCGTGGTAATAGGCTTTTCACACCGAATTAAAATCTCGGATTTCAGCAACAAGATTACGAAATCTCATTGAAGCGTTCGCACTGAACAGAACCAGGATTTCATTTGACGTTTCTGTCCATTTATCCTGCTTTCTCGGATATAATTTATCTTCTCTCCTTCTCTCCCCACAATAGGCGTTTTTCTTTTTTAGTTCAGAACAGAACCTGAGTTGTCAAAAAATAAATTGTGTTTCTTTTTTAGTTCAGAGTGTTCAGAGTTTCGAAAATGTGTTTCTTTTTTCGTTCTGAGCATTTTCTGAGCGTGTTCAGAGTGCGCTCTATGAGCTCAGAATAAAATAACTGAGCAGACAGAGTAAAATGCTTAATAGCCAAATCACAATCTCGCGTTCGTCGGTCCGGCGTTAAATGAGCGTTTGATCGTATATACGATTTTGTGTGTCAAAAAGCGCGACCGTAGCATTTGTAAAACGAAATTTAGCTTCAAACCTCGAGCGTTGAATGACATTTCCATGACATCTTTGATAAGTACCTACTTAATTGTTATATTCCAATGAATTTTGTTACTGTTTATTAATTTACAAGGTATATAATATTGCGTATTTTAAATTTTGGGCATTTAAAATAGTTAATTTGTAAAGCTATTTTCTTAAACAAGAGATGGATGTGGCCGATATGGATGATCTTGATGACCTCCTTGACTTTTTCTTGTTCGGTGTAGTGAGCTATGCTGGGTATGAGGCATTTAAAAACGACGAAAAAGGACTAGAAAGGCAGCGATGGGTTCGGGAGCTCAATTTAAGCAGAGACACTGATGGATTCTTTGCTCTTAATTATGATGCAATGCAAAAGCATGATCCAGAACATTTTTTTTAAAATAACCCGAATGAAACCGGCGACATTCGATTTGTTGAGAACTTTTATCGAGCCAGAACTAGAAAAGCATTCTTGGAGAAAACCAATTTCTCCTAGGTGTAGATTATTTCTCACCCTTATGTAAGTAGTATCTGCCACTGAAATTATTTTTGTTTGCAATAAAAATTGATTTTTTTAAAGGTATTTTTCGCAAGGAGTTCCCAGACAAAAAAGAACTTCAATTACTTACTTCTTATTTCACTTTAATTTTCAAAACAAATACAAAATACGGCCGACAATGAACTGTCAAACGCCCGACCGAATAGAAAATAGATCTACTTTTGCTTTGGCCTGGCGTTGGTCTGACGTTTACGATATTACGATATAAAGCGGTCGCAACGCCGGAGGTAACATTTCAGATTGCCTCATAAGAGTCTATTGTTTTTATTCAAAATGTCAAAGCCCGACCGTCCAAACGCGAGATTGTGGTTTGGCCATAACACAAGCATTTGACAGATGGAAATTAAAAAAAATGGCGACAGCTACATAAGTGTTCAGGTCTGTTTCAAAATATACTCAGAGCGCTCAGAGCACGCTTGGTTCAGAGAATGTTCGGAACATGCTCGACATGCTCGGACTCTGTTCAGAGCTCTATACTGAACTAAAAAAGAAAAACGCCTAATTCAAATTTCAAATAGTCACTCGAGACTCGACTCTATTATCTGCTTTTTATCTACCTCTTCTCTTGCTGACAATTTGCTGACAAAGCAGAACATTTCTAAAGGTTTGTTTGTTTTGATAATCTTGTGTGTGAAAGTAGATTTTGAGGAGATTTTGTCGTAATCTAGTAGATTTGGAAATCTGAAAATGTATGGGAAATCTAGTAGATTTGGATGAGATTTTGAGAATTTTGCTCGAAATCTAGATTTTGATTTGGTGTGAATAGCGTATAAGACCGATTTTTTTAAATAAATTTCTACAGAACATAAAACTAAAAAACAAAAAACTAATGTCGATTTCCTTTACACACTAGAGTTTTCGATCACGGATTAAAAAATGTACTTTTTTATTATACCTGTCTCTGTGCCATAAAAGAATTTGGAGGTACACATTTTTTAAAGTACCTACAATTAGTTTATTTTAAAAACATCATAAAACAATATACCTATGCTCACCACATATTTCAGAGAAATTAGGAATTAGGAAAAAAATTGAGGCAAGAAAAATTATTTGAGCTAAATATTGAATATATCAGAGATCCGTCAAAGGATTAATTTTACTTTATATTTTAATGAAAGATATATATTTTTAACAAAAATAAAATCTTAGTTGCATTCCTTTCAACCATTATTGGACATGAAATTACAAGTTTTGCAACATGACCAAAGTCAAAACCGTTTTTTTAAATCCGATTCAGTGACACAAATTTGTACATTGCGTTCAAGATCGGATGGGCCTGTTTCAGCGCTATTACATCAACTACATCAATTACATCTTACAACAACATCCTACGACCCAAACTCAAAATAGTTGGTCTATTCATTTAATAACACATTAATTCTTCATATATCCTAAATTTAGTGGCAGTCAGCTTTTGTTCATTTAAAAAATGTTGTCAATTTAATAAAGTAGTTTCACTGAGAGTAAATTAGACCTAACAAAACAAAATTTGAGAGAGCAAATAGCAACAATATTCCTTTCATCTCAGACAAAGATAAGAGCATAAAAGTTGGTCTACTCTTTTTTGGGTGCAAAATAGTTGATCTAAGACTATTTAAATATAGTTTCAGTTAACCGTTATTAAAAAAATGACAAGCACTGGTTTTATTAATGATTATTGTATGATTTTATACAAGCTAGCGATAGTTTCATGTTAATCCTGGCGCGTGGCGTTGCATTATCAGGAGACCTAAGGGAATCAATGATTAAAGCGTTTGAAACAGGATTTTCTAGCTACGAAATCCCTGAAAATTTTAATTTACCGCCCTCGTCAGTGCAGAACATAATAACAAAGTTTAAAAATTCTGGAAATGTGGATATATGCAACAGAACGGGACATCCACTAACAGCAAAACCTCGCGATTGCCAAATTTTAAAAGAAAATCGACGATATTTATCTGCTTCAATAACGGTTCAGTGGAGAGAACAAATTCAAAAAAGTGTTTCGGTGGACAGTTGTAAGCAGATGATGAAAAAAATTGGATACAAATTTTATAAGGTTTAATTTAAAATATTTAAGTTTTGCATAAATTACGACAACTTAAATCATTAAAAACGCAGGCAAAAGAAATATCACTACTGACACCTAAGCAAAAGAAAAGGCGCATTAAAAATTTGGACTTTTAGTCAATGGCGGTCCGTTAATTGAAGTGATCAGTACAGATTGGAAGTTTGTGTTGGTGATGAACGAGGACCAGTGATAAAAAATGCTAAAGAAGCCTTTCACAACTCACAAGGACTGCCTTAAACAAACCGTAACGCTCCCAGTATCTCTAATGGTATGGAGGTGCATGTCGGGATGTGGTATGAGTAATTTGCATTTTGTAATTGGGATAGCTAATGCTGTCAAGTACCGCAACATTTTGGAACAGGAGCTGCCTCCGTCAATACTACGTCTTCAATATAGCAATGCGGAGTATATTTTCCAACAGAATGGTGCTTCTTGTCATACGGCTAGGTCAACAATGGTAGATATGGTTAACTGCTGAAGCAATTCTTTATTGGAATGGACTTCCAGCAGCCCTAATCTTTCACCAATCGAAACTGTTTGGCACACGATGAAGCAAAAATTGCGAAAGGAACCGCGTCGGACTCTTCAAGATTTAAGATCCACAATTACAAATAATTGGGAATATTTTGGTACCGAAGAGTGTCAACAATTAGTTGACACTATGCCAAGGTGCATTATAGAAGCAGTGATTAAGGCCAAAGGTCGCTTAACAATGTGGTAAAATCAACATAAAGAATCATAGACCAACTATTTTGCATCTAAGAAATGTGTATAAATCGTTATTTAGTTTTGTAAAGAGACTCCATATCAATATTTTATTAAGCCACTTTCTTTTTTTGTCCACTTTTCTTATTTAAAATGAATAGGACTTTATATGTATATCAAAAAATAGTTTTTGTTTCGAAATAGGTTAAGAATGAACACATATTTGCATTCTATCCTCGGTAGACCAACTATTTTGAGTTTGGGCTCGTACAACTACATCAGTTACATTTTTCTGTTTCACACATAAAACTGAAAGTGTTGTATGATGTACCTGGAAAACATAGTTGATGTAGTTCATTTGACATTTCTTCTGCATATTTTTATTTGAGCTCAGTTTTCATGTTTTATTAGTTTTGTTCAGTGAATAAAAGTTCAGAGTAGAACAGAGCAGAATAGAGCAGAACAGAGCAGAGCAGAACAGTTTCCATGAGAAATGTCAGACAAGTTAGAACAGTCAGTTATCTGTTCTACCTTTCTCTAACTAAAAAGCGAGGGCAAGTAATCTTGTTCTAAGCTGTTCCAAACTGTTCCAGACAGACTCATTGAACAGCAAATCAGAACAGTTTAGAACAGAAAATTTCTCATTGAACAGCAAAAAGGTGTACTTTTCTGTTCCAAACTGCTCTAAACTGTTCGGAACAGCGTCACTGAACACAACTATTGTTTAATTCAAATCTCGTGAAAATACAAAAATATGTAAATGTTTTCGATGATGACTTTGAATTTGATATTCACGTTGAAAGAAGAAGTAATGTATTTTTACAAAGAATCAATTTTAATTCGGAAGATCCATATTTTGTGGAGCGATTTTGAATGCCAAGAAATTGTATTGAATTTTTAGTTGAACGCTTGGGAGCATTTTTTGCAACCAATTGATTGCAACCAATTTACGATGTCACCCCTGCAACAAATTCTTTTAACTCTTCATTGGCTTGGAAATGGAAGCTGATATCATGGTGTTGCGATCATGCATGGTGTCTCAAAGGCATCCGTATATCGTTGCGTAAATAATGTTTTAAAATATGTATTTTGTTTTCTAATAACTTATCTAATATCCTATAAACTCTTTCAAACAGCTTCTATACATCAAACATTTATGTTGTATCAATGTAGCAAGATTTTACTGTTAGTTGTATTACAACAATGTATGTAGCTCAAAAAGCTGTGAAACAGAATCATACATTATTCCAATAATTCCAGTGTATCATCCATATCTACACTGATGTACTACAACTGAAAATCGAAAGTACATATGAAACAGAATTGATGTATTACAACAGTCAAAATGGTACATTGTACTTGATGTAGTATCACTGAAACAGGTCCCAGAATGCATACAATTCTACAATTCGAAAATAGTTAGTTGAATATTGTAGTTTTCTAAAAATAGTAGCCACTAGACGTAGCTTAATGTAGCCAAAACTGTAGCTCTACGGAAAGAACATTAACAGCCTTATTTATTATTTTTCACTAATACTGGGTTCAACCTCGGAATAGTTAAACCGAGCCGAAGCACTTACTTCGAGTTTACGCCACGTCAAACAAATCCTTATTTAATATATGTTTTTTTAGCCGTATTAGCTACGCCTTCCTTATGTCAAATATACTGGGAATATACTGGGAAAAAAAGTGACAAATCTAAAACTCTGGTTATAATACACCTAAATCAAACCCCAGCTGATTTCTATTATTATTCATTTTATTATAATTGTATGCATAGTGGAAATTGGATACATTTAAAATTGGATTGTATAAAGTTCAAATCCAATAAATAAATGTACCAACCAAACCACATTGCGTTCCCAATACCGTACAACTGTTAGAGCGTTTGGAAAATATAAATAATTTATTATTGCAAAATATCTATCCTTTTTGTCTTAGTAAGAAACGAAAAAAAAATTGCTTACACCCCTTTTTGTAAATTTCACAAGATGTCATCTCAAAATGACATTTAGATACTAAAACGGCCTTAAACCTCCTATGAACCAGTTTTAGCTTATTCCACCGCTATTCCTCGTGCATTTTCATTATAAATAAGGTTTTCAGGTTTAGAGCCGTTGTAAAGTCGAAGTAACTTTACTCCGTCGCTAAAACGAGTTAGTAAATAAGGCTGTAAAATATTAATTCTAAAGGTGTGTCCAGACCAAAGAAACATTTTTGAAACATTTCAGAAACATTTAAGAAACATTTCAAAAACATTTAAAAAACATTTCAGAAACAGAGAAACATTTCTGAATTGTTTCTGAAATGTTTTCTTTGGTCTGGACGCTCGTGAAACATTTCTGAAATGTTTATGAAATGTTTCTCTGTTTCCCATTCCGAATGGGAAACTTTATTTGTTTCCCAAGCATTTACATAGGTAGAAAGTGCGTGAGAGTGGTTATTAATTTAAATTTAAAATGTCGCGAAAAGTGTGGAGCAACGAGAATGTTATCCAATTGATAAAAATGTATGAAATGAAAAAAGATTTGACGAAAATTTTTAAAATTAAATCAAAAAAGTCGATGCTATATCTGATATTTGCGAAAATATAAATTGTGATATAGATGAAGTAGAAAAAAAATTCACGCGCTTAAAATGCAACACAGGCGAGAAAAAACATTACAGACTACTCAATATGGAAACAATGGGAAACAAAGAAACATTTCAGAAATGTTTCTCAAAGCATCCACACCAAAAAAAAAACAAATCAGAAACATTTCTGAAATGTTTCTGAAAAGTTTTTTAAACAAATGGGAAACATTTCACAAACGTTTTTTAAACAATGTTTCCTGAAATGTTTCTTTGGTGTGGACACACCTTAAGTCACTCAGTCCTAACCCAGCTAAAAGACGAACAACAAAATTTTTTTTTTTTAATTTTTCTTTTTTTTATTTTGAAAGCTCAATATCATATTAGGTACTTATTAAAGAAATTTTGTTTTTACAAACAGTTATTAAAATGCTAATCTTCATGAAAAAAAAGTTAATGCAAGAAATTACATACATTTCAAAACTAAAAGATAGGGTAACTTTCGAGCGCTGTATCTCGCAAGTTCCTTGATATAAAGTTCAAAAATTTTGGGAAAACATAGAGCAGTTATATATCTATGAAAAAATAAATCAAACAAATCCATATTCCAAATTTCATTTTGAGCCTTTATTTCCGCAAAAGCACCACTGTGCGGCGCACTATGGGACCAAATGGTGCAAACCATCTAAGAAATCCATAACTTTTTCGTTTCTGAATGTTTTTTTTTGAAATTTTGCACACTTATACTTGCATAACCAAGAATTTAAAGTATTAAAACGTTTTAAATAGAAATAAATTATTTTTTTTTTTGAATAAAATAAAATAACAAATTTGTAGATTTCGTTTAATTTATTTGGACAAAATTATTGCAACAATTTGGATGAAATGTGTACAGTTTTTTTCTTTTACCGATGAAAACATTTGAAAGTAGTTTTTGTAAAATCCGCCCACTACCACGCCCATATTTATTTGATTTTTGTTATTTTCTTATTTTTAGTGAACATGAAGCCGAAAATTTGTATTTGAGGTTTTTTAAACATAAGACATCGCATGTATATTTTTTTCCCACTTTCCCGCCTACTTTCACTCCCCCTTTTTTTATTTTCAGCTTAAAGTACATTAAAAGCAGGCATTTCTTAAAATAAGTTTTATATGTAGAAGTGAATTTATGAAAATTGTTATATTTTTAGTAAAATTCGTGTACTGCCACGCCCGTTTTTGATGTATGAAAGTTTTTCGCCCTTAAGACAAAAAAAAAGGAATCCAAAAGTACACCTTATTACTAGGTATATTAATTAATGTCTAAAAGTTCTTTAGCCTCGTCAAACAATTCTTTGGTATCATTTTTTGTTCTTGGTTTTCGCAGACTAGATACATACATTATTATGTACGGATCAGATGCATATAATAAGGTCAATTCAATTTTTTCAATTTTTGTTTTATTGAACATACTATTTACAATTTGGCTTACAACTAATAAGATACTACATATGTATGAAAGTTTACATTATTTGTTGGCTCATAGGGGGCCTAACTATATATAGTGACTTAAGTTTAATTATTTTTATATAAAATTTACATGACGAAACAAAAAATTAAATTTAAAATGTCGGTTGTATTGTCCTCAGGGTGTTCATTCCTGGTTGTCAGATATATAATAAGGTGTGTAGAACATCTTCGTTCGTAGCTGATTCTGAACATTTCCTTGCAAATAAATTCTCTCATTTAGATTTTATTTTTAAATTTAATCCGAATCCTTCAAACGCTTTATTGAGAATAAAAGCTTAGTAATCATCTCATTACATTATCTATGAATTTGCCTCTTGATTGATTAATGTTACAACAACAATTTGGCGGTCCCATGCCAACTCTATCGCCTTATGGTATTGTTTACGATTCAGTTCCCATATTGTATGCAGTTCTCTTCTAAGTGAACTGTTAACTTTTTGTCTTCTTCTGTTTTGTGTTATTTATATGTATGTATCTACATTTGTATTATAAGCAACATAATCCACACACCCCTTCCACCCTCAAATGCTTGGCACTTATTTTTATTTAATTATGATTTTTTTAATATAAAAATGAGTAAGGAAGTTTAAAATTGGAAATTGAATTTTTGACAAAAAATAACATATTTTTTTTTAATTTTGAGCTAAAAGTAATAAAATAACGGTCTAAAACTTTTTGGAATACACATTTATGTGCATCAATAAAGGTACCACATTTTTGCCAAATTTTAATTTTTTTGATCATTTAACAATAAAGTTATAAGAATACGAATTTTTATTCTAAAATCTTATTTTTCTTTCTCATCAAACGTTTTTTCTTCTTAAACAAAAATGCATAAAAATGCTAAAGTTTTTATTTTTTATTCTAAATGTATAATATTTTTAGAATACTAAACTGCCATCAACTAAACGGAGGCAGCCGGAGCTAACAAAGAAAACTTCAATTGAAAACAAAAAAAATGAAAAACATACTGCACCTTACTCATTTTTTTTTATTAATTTACTGGTAAATTTAATTTAAAAAAATATAACTGTTTTGTAAAGAAGAGAGGGCTTTTCAAAAAGGTATGATACTTGTACATTCTATCCAAAAAAATACGAAATAATTGACTTCAAACTCTAACTTCTAATAATTCTAAAAATAAAAATATCGAAATGTCATTTTTAACGGTAATTTTAAGCACCTAGAACAAAAGTAAGATACAAAAAATTTACTGTGTTTGGAAGAACCCTATTTCTAGTATATAATACCACCATTAGATTTTTCAAATTACGAAATTCACCAAAACCATTTTTGAGATGGATTTCATCATTTGGTCCCATAGTGCGGCGCCGCGAAGTTAATTGCCACACAGCTTGTGCCATTCTTTTCTAAACATATTTTTTGTGTAACACTGATGGGCTCTTTTTCATACTCATGTTACAGCTACGCTTGTAGCTTTAAGACTTACGAGTCCAGCTAACAATAGCAGGGGGTTCACTGGTAATAACATGAATACTAATTTATATAATATGATAAGAATCTTACGAGCTCAAAATAATGGTTTACGTTTATGTCATTTAAACGCACAGAGTTTGACTAATAAATTAGAGGAATTCAGGTACTTGTTTGTAGATTCTAAAATAGATGTTGTTTCCGTTTCCGAGACATGGTTCCGACCAGATATAAGCGATGATTTTTATTGTTTAAAGGGTTATAAACTTTTCCGTGCCGATCGATTGTTCAGGACTGGTGGAGGTTCCGCCCTGTATGTGCGTGATAGTTTAAGCTGCAAGTTAGTAGGAAAATCTGATGACGACTGTCCATTTGAATATTTATTCACTAGCATCATATGCAACACTGAAACCGTTCTGGTCGGATCGGTTTATAGACCATACAACCACGTTAGCACTGTACCATTGGTTACGTCATTGGAGTCAATTTCTTGGTGCTATTCTTATACAATACTTTGTGGTGACTTTAATTGTAATTTGTTGGACAAAGATTTATCCGAAAATTTGTTAGGTACATTTGAGGCCCTCAATCTGAATCCCATTAACCGCTCCACGCCTACTCACTTCACTGATTCATCGAGTTCTCTGCTAGACTTATATCTTGCTAGTGATGTTGATAGGGTTTTGGCTTATAGCCAGCTCCAAGCTTCTGGTTTCTCTAAGCACGACTTGATCTTTACCTGTTTGGATATAGCCTGTGAGGTTGGTCAGCAAAGTTTTCAATATCGAGATTTCAAAAATATAAACCTATCACAATTGGTGCGAGATTTTAATGACATAGACTGGAACTCACTTTACCTGATGCGAAATGTAAACGATCAGGTATCCTTCTTAGGGCATAATGTCAACTTTTTGTTTAATCTGCATGTTCCAATTAAAACCTGTTTGGTAAAGCATACGGCTCCACCTTGGCTGAATGGCGACATTTCAGCTGTCATGTCACAACGAGATGCCGCCTACAGTCAGTGGAGGCGATACAAGGTAGAACATTTCCACCAAACTTATCGCAGACTTCGAAATCAGGTAGTCAGAATGATAAGATCAGCAAAAATGATTTTTTATGAACAAAAACTTGGTTCTTCAGCCTCAAGCAAAAATGTATGGAAAAATCTGAAAGAAATGGGTATTTGTAAACAAACTAAGGTACCATCTGACGACATTGATTGTGATGCTCTCAACAGGAAGTTCACTTCAATGCCACTAACCACACATACCTCTAATTACACTCTTAGTGAAGATGAACTTACTGATGTTAGCAGCGTTTTCAATTTTGTTAGACTTCAAGAAGAAGATATTGTTGAGGCAATTCTTTCGATTAAATCGAATGCAATTGGCCTCGATCTTATACACCCAAAATTTGTTAAATTACTGCTTCCGTACTTACTACCTTTTATAACATACATTTTTAACAGTATACTGACTACTTCGGAATTTCCCTTGGAATGGAAAAAAGCCAAAATTATCCCTATTCCAAAAAAAACTACAGGTATAGTGTCAGAGTTCCGTCCAATAGCCATACTTCCTTTCCTATCGAAGGTTTTTGAAAAAGCAATTTTCAAGCAGATACAGTTTTATTTATCTTTGAATAATCTTTTGAGCTCATGCCAGTCAGGTTTTCGGCCACATCGAAGTTGCAAATCTGCATTGCTTCTAGTGACAGACGAAATAAGAAGTAGAATGGATAGTGACCACTTAACACTCCTAACCCTCTTAGACTTCTCTAAGGCTTTCGACACGGTCAACCACTCAATATTATGTAGAAAATTAAGAAGTATCTATGGATTTTCTTTCGAGTCTTGCAAATTAATGCTCTCGTATCTTAGTGGAAGACAACAACGCGTTGTCATAAATGACCGGTCATCCAGCTTAATGAGTGTACTAACTGGTGTGCCACAAGGATCTATACTTGGACCGATCCTTTTTTCGCTATACATCAACGAGCTTCCTCTAGTTGTTAAAAATTGTGTAATTCACCTATACGCCGATGATGTACAACTTTTGATAAGTCGCCCATTCCTTGCTAAAAACGACATGGTTTCCTTAATGAACGAGGACTTGCTTCGTATCTCCAATTGGTCCAAACAAAATAATCTTTGCTTAAATCCTGTAAAGTCGAAAACCCTACCCATCTACCGAAAGGCATTTGATTTATCAGTTTTAAACCCGTTGAAGCTGGATGACGAAACCATTGATTATGTCGGCTCGGTGAGAAATCTAGGAATGGTTTTCAATCGTAGTCTCACATGGAACGATCACATAAACAGCGCGATCGGGAAGGTTTATGCTAGCCTTCGTGCTCTTCAGGTCACTCAAAGGTTCATTCCTAAAAAAACTAAAATGTTGCTAGCCAAAACTCTGTTACTCCCTGTTTTACTGTATGGATGTGAAGTTTTCTGTGACTTGGACTATGCGACGAAGCGCAAACTTAATGTTGTATACAATAATATCGCCCGCTATGTATTTAACCTACGCCGATACGACCATGTATCTTCCTTTTCAACACAACTTTGCAATTGCAGTCTGGATAATTTACTGAAATTTCGTCAACTGAGCTACTTGCATCAAATCATTCAAACTCAAGAACCCGATTATCTACACAGCAGACTGAATTTCCCTCATTCAACAAGGTCTCTCGTTCTAATACCGTCTCGTTATAAATATCTTAATACTCAACGTCAGTTTTTTATTCATGTTATACGCCTCTGGAACTCCCTGCCAATCGCATTGAGAGGAATCAGAGCCACAGGAAGATTTAAATGTTTTCTTTTCAGGTATTTGGCAAACCATTGAAATTTTTGTTTTTTATTATTTTTTGTTTCTTAATTCGGTTTAACATATAGCTACACATACATGCATAAATATATTATCTTTTAACTTAAATTTATTAAACTTTAATAGAATCCAATTGAATTCATAAATCCAATTAACTTCTCTTAATTCTTATATTAATATAAAGGCTTGCAACAACTTACGACCCAAACGCAAAATAGTTGGCCTACTCATCAATTAACAAATTAACATTTTTTATGTGCCTATATTTTCTGGTCCCCAAGCAGTTTTTTGTTAATTTTTTTTTGTCGATGTAATAAATTACATTTAATAAGTAAATTAGACCAAACAGAACTAAATTCGAAAAAGCACATATGGCTCCAGTTTGCATTCTCTCAAACAAAGATAGTGCATAATAGTTGGACTACTCTCTCTGGGATGCAAAATAGTTGGCCTATGAAGATTTAAATAGATTTTTAGTTAACCGTTATTAAAAAAATGACATGCACTTGTTTTGTTGTTTATTGATCTCTTGTTTTATGCAAGCCAGCAACAGTTTAATGTCAACCATAGTGCGTGGCGTTGCATTATCAAGAGACCTTAGGGAATCCATAAATAAAGCCTTCGAAACGGGATTATTGAGCCATAAAATCGCAAAACAATTCAATTTACCGCGCTCATCAATTCGAAACATTATCTCAAAGTTCAAAAATAGTGGAAATGTGGAGATCGGTTAAAAAACGGGACGCCCACCAATTGCAAAACCTCGAGATTGCCAAGTTTTAAAAAAAATAATAAAAGAAAATCGAATTCAAACGGCCGCTGCAATAACTGTTCAATGGAGGGAAAGAATAAAAAAAAGTGTTTCGGTCGACACTTGCAAACGGACTATGAAAAAAATTGGATACAAATTTTATAAGGTTTGTTTTAGATTTATTTAAATTAGAGCAATTTTAATTCGTTAAAAACATAGGCCAAAGAAAAACCACTTTTAACACCTAAACAAAAGAAAAAGCGGCTAGAGTGGGCCAAACAACGTAAAATCTGGACTTTAATTCAATGGCGGTCCGTTATTTGGAGTGATGAGTCCAGGTTTGAAGTTTGCGTGGGCGACGAACGAAAACGAGTCATTAGAAATTCAAGAGGTTTTTCACAAAGATTGTCTTAAAAAAACGGTCAAGTTTCCAGCATCTCTAATGATATGGGGATGCATGTCGGGGCGGGGTTTGGGCAATTTACATTTTGTAAATGGAATTGTCAATGCTGCCAAGTACAGGATATTCTGGAAAATGAGCTTCTCCGATCAATACCACGACTTCAAACTAGTGATGGAGACTATATTTTCCAACAGCATGGAGCTTCTTGTCATACTGCAAGGTCTACAATGGCGTGGTTATCTGCTGAAGCTATTCCTTTACTAGAATGGCCTTCCAGCAGCCCTGATCTTTCACCAATTGAAACTGGCTGGCATAAAATGAATCAAAAACTGCGAAAATAACCATGTCGGACTCTTCAAGACCTTAAAGCTAAAATCATAAATATTTGGGAGTCTTTTGGTACGAAGAATGTCAAAAATTAGTTGACACAATGCCACGACCCATAGAAGCAGTTATCAAGGCCAAAGGCGACGTAACACCATGGTAAAATAAAAATTAAGACCCATAGGCCAACTATTTTGCACTTAAAAAAATGTTTAAATCGTTATTTTATTTTGTAAGATTGCTCTATACCGTTATTTAATTGAAGTCATTTTGTTTTTGTTACTTATTCCTATTCAAAATAAATATATCTTAAGAAAAATACCAAAATATTGATTTTATTTCCGATAGAATTTAAGAATCAAAAGATTTTTGTTTTTTATCATAGGTAGTCCAACTATTTTGCGTTTGGGCTCGTATAAGATGAATGTCTTAATTTGTAAGTGATTTTTGAATAAATAAATACAAAATACAAATACATTTATCTCACACGGAGGCAGTGTGAACTGCCATAAAAGCGAACCTAATCCATGTTATTGGTTGAATTTAACCTTATTTATGCCAACGCGAACATTTAAATGATTGAATTTTCCTCAGGTGATTCATAGTCTGACGAGATGCTTAAGCTGAGGCTCTTATTAGAAGCTAAATTTTGGTCTGAACAAAACTTTCAATCATTGTGCCTTGGTGAATAGAATAACATTTACTAACAAATTTGGTTTCATTATATTTCATATTTATAAAAATTAGGTACTAACTAAGATCTTCACAGATAACACTTGCAGCAGTTTTTATTTGCAAAACCTGTAATTACCATATTACTCAATTGAACTATATACATATGTAGTTGATAGTTTATCTTAATGATTGAGTGAATTTCAAACGCATAGTTTCACATTTATAGAATTTTAGAAATGAATTTGAGGTTTAAATGTTTCTATTTCTATCAAAAAGCATTTGACTTCTGCAAGCTTACAATGCCTAATGACGTCTAACGAATTACCCCATAAAAGAGAATTTTTTTTGGAATAATTACATTATGCCAAACAAATAACGAAAAGCTTTAATTACTTTCTTGGGAAGAGTATCAATAAAGTTTCCCTTAAGTTTTAGTTTTCATAAGTTTTGCGTGATTATCGTATGCTGTCGTTGCTTGAGAATGATACTCACGTCGAACGTTCCGCTTTTTTTAAAAAGAACTCTTCAAGTTCAAGAGCTGTTGATTAAAAGTATAAAAAGTTACTCAACTACTTTTACCACAAGAGAGGTGAGTTTTTTTAATTAAACAAATGAAAAGAAAAAGTTTTTTTTTTATCGTAGATACTTACACCAAAGTTATACTTGAGATAACAGTTACAGCAACTATAGCCGCAAAAAAAAAACAATTGAGTTTTTTTTTTGCAATTTCAAATCCAGGTGCGTTTCATAATTGACTTTCAAGTTTCAAGTTTCAAGTTCTCGTAATAAAAGCTTTTTGTTGGTGAGAGAACACGAACCACTCAGAGAAAATGTTGTGATCATTTATTACGGTGAAATTTCAAAATATTTAAGTCTGTTCGATTTGAGAAATTGGAAATCTCGAATTAAACTTAATTTAATTTTTAGTTCAAAATAAAAATATTTCGAAAATATAATTATTGTTGCAATACTTCAGTTTTTAAAACATTTAATTTGGAGCCTGGAAAAGATGTTGTTCAGATGTTGCTTTGGTGTATCCAATCGTATTATTTTTTGCATATCTAGTACACTCTAATTTTTCTTAGTTTGAAGAAATACAGTTCAGTGTGCCATGGGGACACATCGCGGGCAAATGGTATGGTCCCAAAGACAAAAGGCCAATTGTTGGGATTCACGGCTGGCAAGATAATGCAGGAACCTTCGATACCCTCGCTCCTCTATTACCCAACCATATTGGCTTCTTGGCAATTGACTTGCCCGGTCATGGACTTTCTTCCTGGATTCCAGCTGGTTGCAGCTACCATTCTATAGATTACATCAATATCCTATTTACTCTAATGCGCGAATTCAAATGGGATAAGATTTCCATGATTTGCCATTCGATGAGCTCGATAAACGGGTTCATATTTACATCTTTGTTTTCTGACAAATGTGACATGTTCGTTGCCCTCGATGTTCTAAAGCCTATTTTAAGAAAAAAAGAACATACAATCAGTTCGATTATTGAACAATTTGAAGCGAATAATAAACAGATGGAAATTTCTCTCAATGACACTAAGCCGCCATGTTATAAGTTTGACGAAATGGTGGAAAGACTGCACCAGGGGACTGGCAAGTCAATTTCGAAAGAATGCTGTAAATTTATTCTACAACGAAACACTAAGCCATCGGAAGAAGAACCAAATAAATATTACTTTAGCCGAGATGGCCGATTAAAGTCAACAATGTTTTACCTATTCCCACATGATGTTGTTGTAGAAATGGCACACAGAATAACGTGTCCACACTTATTTATTAAAGCACAGAAAGGTCTAAAATATGACCTGAAAGAAGACCATGAAGAAGTACTAAATATATTGAAACAAAATCCGACATTTGAAAATCATAAAGTTTACGGTACGCATCATGTGCATTTAAATGAGCCTCAAGAAATAGCCGAAATTGTGAATCCATTTATAAACAAATATAGACCACAATAATGAAAAATAAAAGTCTGTGTTTTTTCTTATATTGTTGCTAAGAAAAATCTTATCAAAATTCTTGGTATCATTTTCAAAAAAAAAAAATGTTTTCGAAAATGATTTTTTAACATACATAAAAGATAAAGAAATAACTTTTTGTTAAAAACTGTTGAATTCGAATTTTAAATTCAGAGTAAGACCATCGTATTCTCCATTTTTCCCCTTAAGGGATTTGTCAATTCCTCGCAAGAGGCAGTACACCCCTGACATTCTGCATGACAGTACAACGCACTAACCATCATGCCAAGGGGTACTACAAAGCTATATAATAAAATATTAGGATATGGGGTTATGTTAACCTCCCTAGGATATTAAAAATAAAATGCACGGCTGGGTCGCACGAACTTGCTCCTATGTAATAGACTAACCCCCAGTTTCACAGTGAGAGTTTAAACTCAAGTTCTGCTGAACCTGAACTGGAGTTTAAATTTGAAGTTCAACTCGTCCGGTTTCACAGTCTAATCTGAACTTAATTTGATTGAACGTAGTTTAAGTAAATTGTTTTCTCTTTCTATCTGAATCAAAGTAAAAACAATCAACGAAAGTTTGTTTTGTTTTAGTTGTGACCTGTGACAGGAAAACAAATTAAAATATGAAAATAAATTTTATTTTCAAATTTTCGAAGGGATTGTTGATCTGAGGTTTAAACGGCAGAATAGTATCGTTTAACTTAAACTACAGAATGAACTCTGTTCAAGGATTAAACGAAACTGTGAAACCAAATTTTTTGTTGAACTGAAGTTTAAACCAAAAGTGGGGTTTAAACTCTCACTGTGAAACTGGGGGTAAGAATTTCAAAAATGAATGTTATTAGAGAAAAACTGTTCATAAGCATAAAAATTAATTTTTTAAACGACTAAAACAACTTCTTTAGTAGTTGGAGGTAAAAATAGAATGCCATGTGATTCAAGCAAATATAGGTTCATGCAAGAACAAAAATTATAAGTCTTTGTAGTGGTTTCTTAAAAAATAAGCTTTTATCTACAAAATTCTTAAAACATTTTTAAGAAAAAAATTTGGTACGCCAATTTAAAGTTTTTATTATTGTTTGAATAAAAATTAAATTTACAAAAAAAATATTGAGCCGTTTTCGAGATATTGAATTTTCAAAAAAAAAAACGATTTTTTTTTTCAAAATTCAAAAAAATATTTTTCTTAAAGTTTTGAAATGCAATGTTTTTTAAACTTTTCAGAAGCTTCTCTCTAAAAAATTTCATTAAAATCCGTTGTGCCGATAATGAGAAATTCAAAATTTTAAAAAATCGCTCTATGGTAGGTACAGTCAGTAATATCTCGTTTTAAATTTTTTTTTATTAAATTATAGATCTTAAAAATTAATTGAAAGAAAAAAATTTAAGTAAAATTCTCAAAAAAAAATTTCAAAAACAATTTTTTAACATTTGTATGGAGGGTACCGTTATTTTTAGGTAAAACAAATTTTTTTTCTTAAATCTTATAATTTATATTAAAAAACTTTTATTTATCAAGTTTTGAAAAAATCGAGCATAGGGTTTTCGAAATATTGAGTTTTCAAAATCGGTGGTACCGTTTTAGAGAAAATCAAAAACAAAAAAAATAGTTCCAAGGGGGGTACCAAAAATAACCATTTTTTGGAATTTTTTTCAACCATTACCTATGTAGGCTTAACTAAAAGAAATTTTATGATTTTTACTTGCGATATAGGTACTATAGGGCAAGTTCTGCATTTGGAAAAAAAATGGAACTCGAGATTTTGATCAAAGTTGACATTACGATGATAGCGAAGACGAAAAAAGTGGGTCCGGCAATTCCGTCTGTCTGTCTGTCTGTCTGTCTGTCTGTCTGTCTGTATGTCTGTACCTCTCTCTACAGCCTTACCCACTGGACCTATTTTCTTCAAACTCGGTAGTTATGGGTCTTCGGTGATTCCCTAGAGGGGAAATTGAAATTTTTTTTTTAGCTCTAAAACTAACGGTACCCCCCATACACCCGTAATGCAAAATCTTATTTATCTCGAAAACGGCTCTAACGATTTTGATAAAAAAAATTAGGTGCAATATTATGGACATGGACTACATTTTGGTAAAAAAAAAAATTGGGGCAAAATGTTATTAACGGTACCTGTCATAGAACCGTTTTTTTGATTTTCGACTTTCTCATTAACGGCTCTAACGATTTTAACCAAAAATTTTCAGCAGGAGTCCCCCTAAGTTTTCAATAATATTGTATATAAAAATATTCGAAAAATTATTTGTTGGGTTTTTTTTGAAAAAATTTTTTTTTTGAAAAATCAATATCTTCAAAACCTATGAACGATTATTTTTTGAAATTATTTCCAAAAATCAATATTATTAAATACTTAAAATTCGCATCCCACATTTTTTTCTTGAAAAATTTTAAAGAAATTTCTTATATAAAAAAAATTATTTATTTAATAATAAAACGATTTTTTAAAGTTTGTTTGCATAAATTCATACTTTTCCAGAAATCAGACGGCAATTTCATTTTAAATTCATGTTTTATATTTATAAAATGTATCTTAAATTCCAAAGTACTTTTACATAAGAGCAAGTTCGTGCGATCCAGTCGTGCATTTTATTTTTTTTAAATCTGTGGGACAGTTTTTGAGAAAAAAAAATATTTATAAAATTTCGAAAAGAAAATCGTATGGCAGGTACCGTTATTTTTGGTCTTAAAAAATCAAATCAAAAAACATCCGGGGGTAAAAAACTAAAACCCATATCTACCAAGTTTGAAGAAAATCGGCCGAGCCGTTTAGATGCAATCGAACGGACAGACAGACAGGCAGAATTGCGAGACCCACTTTTTTGGTCTTCGCTATCATCGCAATGTCAACTTTGATCAAAATCTCGAGTTCCATCTTTTTTCCGAAGGCATAACTTGCCTTATAGTACCTATAATTCGCAAGTAAAAATAACAGTAAGAGTCACACGAGTTGCTTTGGTCAGATACTATTCTCAAATGGTGGCAAAAGCCGGAACGTCAAATGACAATGACCTAAAAGTATGCACCTAGAACATTATGACACTTTGCGTGAATCTGTCCTCACAGAGTTATAAATGGAACTGCTCATATGCTTGGTAACTTCCGTCAAATATTCTACGTAGATACTATATACAGCCATAACATTCCAATCTGGATTTTATAAAAGCATGAAGTAAATATTTTTCAGCTATTATACCTACATATGTACATTTATGTACTTACTAACGTAATCAGACGAATTTTATTACCTATTAACTGTACTTAGGATACATAACAAAAAAAATTTAAATTATTTACTTTTGGATCTTCTTATATAAATGTGAGGCCACACTTAGAAAATACATTATTTGTTTTAGTGTATGGCGGTTAGAATTAGTTAAAACTTGAAGTCTTTGTGCAGAAAAAAAAATAAAATGTACGTGTGCCCATAGATATTTTTATGCCAATCTAAGAGAATTTTTGGTGTAATAGTCAGAAAGTAAAACCTGCTGAACGTTGTTGAGATGTAAAAACTGTATCAACCAGATTGACCAAATTGGGATTAATGCAAAGCACTCCTCCAGTATCACGAATGTTCAAACTTACTGAGGGGCCAAAACTAGCTCTAGGGTTTTAAAACTAATGATTCGATGATGAAGACCTCTGAAGAGCTGAACCAATTTAACAATATAATGGCATGTAAGGAACTATGTATATCTGTGGTGTTTGGTAGAAACGTGATGAGTCCATAAAGTAACTCGCGTTTTTATGGAGCTAAGTCCTAAACGGGTCGACTGATTTTCTTCAAATTTGATTGATTTATGAGAATATTCTTTAAAAAATTATGTTCCAAATTTTAAGAAAATCGATTTACCTGTAAAGGTTCTAGCTCGATGTTAAGTGAAGATAAGAACACAAATTATTTTACGGAGTTATCATGTTCTATACTTCTTTCTACAGTTCAGTGTTCCAGCGTGTTTCATAAATAAACTCACCTCAGAACAGGCTCTGTTAAAAGTTAAAAAAAAAAACGCTTTAATATTGCCAATCATTCATATGTAGATAACCTCTTGAAAATAAAACGATACGAATTATAGGGACAGCAGTGTTACATGCACATATCTTTTTTTCTTATGTTCACCTTACCATTAAAAGTCATCTACCCGCCAGGGCAAGGATTATTTTTGGAGCTTTGAAATAGATCCAAATAGAGGTAGGATCCCAGTATTGTTTTTGTAATACGTAGATACTAGCAGCGTTTTATTATCGCCAATGATCCATATACATAGATTAACCCTCGAAAATAAAACGATACGCATCATAGTGACAGTTGTGTTGTATGCTCATCTCCCTCTTGCTTATGATTGTTGATTTTCAAGCGTGTCTTGTCTTTTTTCTTTACACTGTAGTTTACACTACCTTACAAGTCATCCACTCGCCAGAAATAGAACTAATTTCTGGATCTTTAAAATAGATCCAGATAAAGAACAGGATCCCAAATTGTTTTTGTAATACATGTTAAAAATTAATCCAGATCCAGATCTACGATGATCCATAGATAATAAAACGCACCTACTAAAACACACATTTTTTTATCAAGATAGAACTCAAACAACTTACAAAATACAATTTTGGAAGAAATTAGATTGAAAAGTTCCTTTTTAAAATTAAGAAACCGAGTTCTACAGATTTCATACCATAATCACAGCAATATCTTTAAATAATTTCCAAATTTTGTTTTGTTTATTATCTTGAATTGACGGATTTTACTTTTGTATAGCGGATATTTGTCTACTTGATGCATAATAACATGAGATTAAGATAAACCTTATATTCCAAAATATTTATTTTAGAATTGTTATCTTTTTTTTTTGTACCATAAATACAGTGTGTTTTGGAAATCATCTTATAAAATTCTAAGAAAAAAGAGATTTTCAATTCATCCGAAGATTACGATTTCACATGTAATATAAATGTTACAATAAATCACTTGCGAGTATGTGTCGTACGACTATGAAATGACAAAAAATAGTAAAAATTATTTTCAATGTTAATGAACGCACATGATAAATAGAAATCATATTTGTTGATTAGGTGCCTGCTTGGCGACTGAAATTACCCTAAACAGAGCGAGTTAAAATCCTTTGAACCCGCCAAGTGAACCACCCTATGTACTCTCGTTCAAGAAAACTATTGAATATTAAATGGAGGGCTCACAGCTGTACCGAACCAATTCATTTTAAAAAAATCCAAAACCAACGCCAAAATTTCCGCAAAATTGACCTTTATTTAGAGCTGTAATGAACTATCCTGGCGTTAGTTTTGGATTTCTTTAAAATGACTTGGTTCGGTACAGCTGTGACCCCTCCAAATAATATAATCCCTAGACAAAATAGTCTACAGTAAAAATTATAACATAACTTTTAATTAAAAGTTAATTATATCTTAAAATTTTGTTTAAACAAAAATATCCCAAATTTTTGACAAAAATAAAAATCTCTTATAACTAACATAATTATGACTTTTAACTTCCCGCTATTGTACTAATGTCCGATATGGCGTTATAATTTTGCACAACAGTGTACAAGCCTATGCTTTGCTGAAAAGATAAATAAATATCTTTTTAAACATAAAGACAATAAATTAGAATAAGAACTTTTTGTTTGCGTATTTACTCCGGAAATTATTATACATACGAGTATTTCTATAAGACCACATTCAGGGGCATTTATTCTTATTATTTTGAGTTCATGCTCGTAAGGTTCAAGATATTTCTTTCTCTGATAAAAATAAAAGAAATGTTTCGGTTTGAAGAGATTAAAAATCCGATTGCAGTTAGTTTCGAAGAGAAAGAAGGATCACCCATTATTAATATTTATCCTTTGGACAAAATTCCAGTTGACATTGCCGAATCGTGGACTTTTAAGCCAACTTGTATGTCAATCCAGTACAAAAGTCGAGCACAGGCTTATGCTACTTTCGAAGTTCGTGAAGATGATATTTGGATTGTAACATTTCCAAAATGTGGCACTACTTGGGCACAAGAAATGACGTGGATGTTGGCTAACGGTTTGAATTTTGATGCAGCAAATTCAATTGATTTGACAGAAAGAAGCATTTTTTTTGAGTAAGTCAAAAAGAAAATTGATTTAATTTCGATGACTTTTACGATAATTAGTTTCAAGAATTGAAGGCTTAGTTCCGACAAACACGTGGAAGAACTTTCAATTGTTAAATGAGCAAAAGTCACCAAGAGTAATAAAGACTCATTTGCCTATGGGTTTGCTTCCCAGAGACATTTGGCGGAAAAAGTGTAAAGTGAGTATATACAATGATATTAAAATTATTCAAAAATTTTGAATAAAATTATATACTTCTTGCAATTTTTAGGTAATCTATGTCACTAGAGACCCTAAAGATATGATTGTCTCGTTTTTTCATCAGTGGAATAGTAGTTTGCAATGTAGTGTAACCATCGATGAATTCGTTGAACAAATCTTAACCGATAATATGGTGTACTCTTCTTTTTGGAATCATGTTCTTGAATTTTGGTTAATTCGTGAGCAACAAAATATCCTCTTCTTTACTTATGAAGATATGAAAAAAGATTTGCAGGCGATCATAAGAAAAACATCAGCATTTCTCAAAAAGAACTACACTGAAGAACAAATTCGTCTACTGATGGAACATTTGTCATTTGACAACATGAAAGGTAGGCTTATTTATTTAAGCTATAAATTAATGCATCATGTATTTCAATTCATTTTTTCATTATTTTTTAGCTAGTACAACATGTAATAACCAAAGTCTGATAAAAACTGTACATTCTGCATACCAAGTAGAGTATGATGAAAAAACTTCATTTAAATTCATGAGAAAAGGGCTAGTTGGAGAATACAAGAAGGAATTGGCACTTACTTATATAGAAAGGATCAATGCGAGAACCAAAGAAATGTTTGAACCGCACGGACTCAATTTATATTGCTCATAATCAGGCTTACTATTCCTAGACAAAAGGCATCATGATAGATCACGGGGAAACTGACGGTTGTTTCAATATTCTATGCATTGTTGGAATTTGTTTGTACACTTAGCCGAGGCTACAGGATCAGACGTACATTTCACCCATATTAATAAAGATGGTTTAGTGGGGGTTTATCGTTAAGTCCTGGACTAAGTGCGAAATTTCATTAATAAAACAAATTTTCTGTTAAGTGACGTTTACTAATTATGATAAAGTTAAACCACCGAAGTAGGTGGTTTAGTGAAGGAATAAGAAATAGAAATGTCCACAGTCAGACACAAGCAATTGACAATCAATTTAGGTAGCCACAGAATATAAAAAAGAGATTGTTTACTTTTATAGAAGATTTTCTTAAAAGGATTTTTGATAAACGTCATTTTACTATTCCGGGAACATTTTGTTTTCATTAATGAAAATATTTAAGCCACGGCTTCATTTTTCATTTAAATTCATGTGTTCTATTTTTGCGACTAAAAAACCGTGCGATTGAAATCGCAAGTGCGGTCCTAGCCTTACACTAGTGCAGCAACTTACGTAATTCTCGTTGAGCAACTAAAGTTGAATAAGAATGCGTTTGGAGCCCCGTACACATAATTGTCCAATTTTCCCATATGTTTATTAACCTCGTACACCTAGTTGATCAACTCTTAAAACTTATTCCAGTGTTGAATAGCTCCGTACATCTAGTTGACCAACTTACTCAAATGTTAAATAACCTCGTACACTAGTTGATAATTATCAACTTGTTCGATTTTGACAGAAAAGAAAGTTTTCGGAGTTGATCAATTGCGTTTTCGATATGGTTGCTCAACCAGCTGATGAACGAGTGGATACCTTCGTACACTTAACCAAGGATCACTCGTTGGGGAACGTGTTGAACGTCCCACGATAAACAAAAAAATCAAACGTCAAACCTGAAATAATTTTGACTTCAGTTCGGTACATACATTTATTGTCGACGCACGCCTTAGCTTTAAAATATTCTTAAATTTGTTCCGTATGAGTATGATTTCCTCTAAGAAAATAAAAGTGACTGCCGCATTAATAATATTAGAAAATGAATTGTTGCCTCAAAAGTCTCCATTTGTCATTTACTTCCTATTTAGGCAATTGCATTTTCGAGGAAATTTGAGACCAAGCCAATTCCCTGACATCTCGGTTTTTATAAGAGGGGCTCTTAATGTCCCATATATTGGGCTTTTCCTCCTTTGCTGAAATCGATTGCAAAATCAATTCCGTGGTCCACTCTGTTTTTTTATCACCTTCTATGACGAAAAACCAAAATAAACTACAGTTTGCAAGTTGCAACAACAGCAAGTTCATGGCAACGCAATAGTTCAACCACGTAGACACATTTCACTGCAACCAACGCAACGCAACACAATATTTCGTCAAGAAATCCCAAAGAAAATCAAAAAGTTGATCAACGCGTTGAACAAATAATGTGCAACACATTATCTTGAAAATATTGCTCAACGTGTTGATCGAACACGAGGTCGTAAACTACCCGTACACTTGTTGCGCAATTTGTTGAGCATAGGCCAACAACAAGATCCAACCCGTTGGTTGAACAGAATTGAAGCCACCGTACATTAGAGTTGAGTGCGTTGAATTCGAAATTTGTGCGTTGATCGCCTAGTGGATGACCGGCATTACTTAGCGCCGGTGCTCAGAGTAAAAAATATAAAACGTTAACGGATTAACGATTAACGTTAACTTGCGTTAATTTTTCCGCTTTTTTTAGATTAACGATTAACGAAGTTAACTGTTTGATTAACGGTGCCCAGCTATGGGTAAATAATTTTTGAGAAAATAATACCCCTTGCACCTTTCCTTTTTATATATATTTTTTTATATAGAACAGCTTTAAATAAGATTTGAAGACCATCAGTCCAAACGAGTTTCAGAATGTACATGAACACCTTAATTAAAAGATTAAAACGTTTTTATTTATTGAAGTAAAACTTCTTTTCCGGCGTTGGGGGTAAAAAATTTTCTATGCGGTTGTCTGTGACATGTCAAAACGATACGTTATCCGTCAAATACAGCGACATAATTTTTACAATTATTGTTCGAACTTTGTTTGAGGTTTTTTAAAACCACTTTATAAACACATTTTATCGCCTAAAGAGAATGTTCTTTTAATGAAAAAACATCAACAACTAACCAACAAAATAAATAAAAACATAATTTTATTAAGAAAACACACAATAAAAGCTTTTTTAATGAATTATGAGGCAGAAAAATTTCTCAATCGACAACCACTTCCCTTTGTAAAAAGACGCATATATATATATATTTGTTATAGTTTAATTTATTTAAAACAAACACTTTATCCTACACATTACTGAGTACTTATGTATATACTATTTTACTTAAAACTAAGCACTAAAACTTATAAAATAATTATTGCAAAATATAAAAAAAACACTTGTAAATAAACTTTCTGCTTTCTGTTGTCGAATATAAACTAGCATTGCCATATGCGAATAATTTTAAATTCGGTGTCAAACTTAAATTAGCATTGCCTACAATTAGAAGAATCCTTTAGCTCGAATACAATGAATGCGATAATAAAAAAGAGATGTAAGCGTAATCAAACATTGTCGTTGGTGTAAAATCAGTTTCAAACTGAAAGCAGACTAGGATATACATACGTAATAAAGCATTTATCGTCGTCATGTTGAATGAAATTAACAAATGAAGTAAGAACAGTCGCGCACACATTCTATTTTTAGTTTCACATCTGTTTGTTTGGTAAAATGAAACATATGTTACATTATACTATATATTTACCATAATGCTTCATTTTACTAACCAAACAGTTGGGAAAATAAAAATTGAATTTACGTTCCAGGCCTGAAGAATTGCGTTACTATTTTATATCAACGAAAAGTTGACAGTGAATCATATCCCGCTCTCGTTTCGTGTTCTCTTCACATTAGATTTTAATGTCACCATCTGACAAATTTAAGCGAAGATAAAAATGTACTAAAAATGGCTAGTATTAAAATTATAGAAATAGCTTATTAATCATGTGCATTAAAAAAGCGCCATCTGTGCGTTATAAAGAGCGCCATCTGTGCGCCAAAAAGAGCGCTATCCATTTTGTTCAACCTTGGGAAAAATCAAGTTATAGATGACTTTCTTGATTTTTTCAAGAAACTAATTGCTTTATTTGTATAATTGAGACAGTGTTGAGTTCCAATTCAAGCTTCTTTACTTATTTTGCAAATCATCACTTTCAATTCGAACAAATATTTCAAAAATTACTTTTAAATTGAGTCTTTGTTGATGTTTCCGAAAAGGATTGAAAGGTAATGTCAGAAACTAACGAAAAGTAGATTTCCGTACCAGTACTTTACATCTATATGTCTCAAAACTCATTTTTTGTTGGAGACGATAATTGAGGAATGAATTGTTTAATTTTTTAACGATTCGAAAAGTCATTCGGCTGGCTGAATTACAGAACATGCGAATTTCGTCAATTTTATTTTGTTAATATAACCAATTTGTAAATTCATTAAAATCTTGATTAGCAATTAGTTCTTATTTTGGTTTGTACACAGTTCTTGTACACGTTTATAGGTTAGCATCTTACAGAGACTGTGCTTAGGGAAAAGGAGTTTAACTTCTAGCGACGTCAGTACACACACTCTTTTTTGCTGCAGTTATCTGAAGAAGGGTGTAATCACACCCAAAACTTAACCTTAGCCTTAGCCTAATTTAGAAGAAACATCAATTTTATTTTTAAAAACTATATTGAAAGATATACACCCCTGTTCTGATTTTCGTTCCGAATTGAATTCGTTACCAAAACTGATTTTCGTACGGATTTGAAAACAACGTTCTTAATTTTGAATGAATTTGCCTTGCAGCGGTACCAACATTCAGACAGGTTTTCTGTCACTCATGTGTGTTCCCCTTCATTAATGACAAAAAAATAATTTTTAAAGATATATTTTTAAAAATACTTACATACATTTTAAGATTTACGAATTCAAATTCTCCAGACAAAATCGAAACGAAATGAAAAAGAAAGTATTACTTTCGTAAACGAAAATCAGAACAGGGGTGATAGTATCTAATAACGAAACGTGAAATCTTGATAGAGCATCAGGATCTTGTTTCATTTATCCAAAAATTAGTTTTTTGTCAGAAAATTCTTAAAAAATAAAAAAAGAAATGAATTGAAAGATGGATATACATAAATATATAACACTACTGACTCTTTGATCTGAAAAAAATAAAATAAATATTAAAACTTGCTGCATTTGCACGATAGTGAAGAAGTTTACTTTTTTTCAAACGAAAAAGAGTCATCTCTCCACAGTCCACACTCTTTACTCTACTTGGTTAAGTAAACACTGAATGAAGGCCAAATGTAAAATGAAACATACCCGAGAAATCCACAAAAAAGAACGATAGCTCTACATTTTTACACACCTCATCAATTTCTTTTACCTCTAACATCAAATACGTTTCTCGCCAATGGGCTTAAAAATCGCAAAGTGATATTTTGGCCTATTCTACCACATCTGTTATTCTGCTTTAAATTTTCTGTTATGAATCATAAAAAATTGCGATCTTAAAAGATCGAACTTTTATAAAAGTCTGTTATGCAACTTCGAAAACAAAATCTATTATCAAACTAAACCAAAATCTTGTACCATAATCAACTGTGATAAAGTAAAATATTTCAGCCGACATAAATTAAAATGCTGACGAACCTCGTACACACCTTTTGTGTTGATTTTGTCACTTATTTTTCAGGGAATACGATCATCAAGGCAATACTATTCTACTTTGTTTATATGATACGCGTTTTAATATATTTTCTTACATTTGTGTCCTTTTGAGAACATTTCGTTGACGAAATAAAAGATAAATATACATTTTACATGATAGATATACCTGTACACTCATTCACATCTTTTATGATAAAAGTCACAGATGTGTATCTTTTATTCTTTTATGATTTTTAACAGAATTTATAGCAGATTTTAGCATGCTGAATATCAAAAATACAATTCGTAAAAGATTTTTTCTGAGTTCGAATATTTGACAGTTGGTCATAACAGATATCTTAGCAGATCTTATAACAGATTTTTGTTGACAGCTCAAACTTTTGTATGGAAATTCATAGCGGAATACAAAAAAGGTTGTGTGTACTTTTCCCTCAAGCAAAGCCTATAAGCGTACAAACATTTTGTATTCTAAAAACATGTCGCTGTCTTTTACTGATAACGTTTAAATTTTTTACCCCCAACGTCGGAAAAGAAGTTTTACTTCAAAAATAGGAGAATAAAAGTTCACGCCGAATAGGCCTACGAGTAAAGGCTCGGTCAAACAGAACGCGTTTTTACGCCGCGTTTCACCGCCGCATTCAAACGAAGCGTTGTATTACATTGCAATACATGTCCCATATACTGCTTTTACACGAAAGCGATTTTTAATCTTAGTTTCTCTTTTGGAGTCATCTTCCGCCTTGTGTAACCCCGCCACCACACACGTCTCTCTCCAACGGGCTTAAAAATCGCAAGGTAATATTGCTTCGTTTAAAAGCAGTAATATCACACTGAACGCGTTTTTGACGCCGCGTTGAATTCACCATGGCGTTGCAACGCAGATTATTTCTAACGCTGCGGTAGTCAAAGAAATTTTAAATTTTTTCAAGATAGAAAAATTAATTGAATTGGTGAGAAATTACCCTTGTCTATACGATATGGGTGATAAATCGCATAAGAACATTGTGTTATATACATATTTAATTATCATTATTGAAATATGAGAGAAATTCGTCTCTTATCATAAATTCCGCATTGGTAGGTCTTTTGTTTGTTGGCCTTCGAGATGTTTTACTCTAACTCCCGGCACAGCCGGTGATATTCGCCATTTTCTTCTCTTTTTTTGTTAATTGGCATGTACCCAAATTCTTTTTCTTTTACGAGAATTTCGTAATATAGCAAATAGAAGCAATAATTCCTCTTCTCAATCTGAGCTGCTTGACATTATTTTTGTTAAGGAATGATTAATTGTTTTGTTTATTCATTGCTTAACAGCTCTCTGTCTGACGTCCTCTAACGCGGCGGTTGCAACGTCGCGTCAAAATAATCTTACCGTCGCGTTAAAAAATCTTAACGCGGCGTTGAAAACGCGTTCTGTTTGACCGAGCTACTACGTTTTCACCAAGAGTAAATCCGGGATTTAAGTGGATTTACCATAAATCTTCTTTAAATCTCGAAGATTTACCATACAAATTTTTTTCGTAAGGTAAATCCACTTAAATCCCGGATTTACCTTTGGTGAAAACGTAGTATAAATCTAGGAGATTAGAAATAAATCTCTACTAAATCTTCATAGGATCGATCGGTCGAAGTTCGAACTGACCTAACATCCATATAGTGCTAAGCTATCTCGATGATTTTTCATCGTTTGGCACAAATGAAATTGTTTTTCTCTCGCTTCTACTTAATAAGAAAAATTGAAACAACATTAGCATTTTGATAGATGCTGTCAAAGTTAATCTTCTTATTAATCTTTCAGTGCGGTGAAAACACCACGTAAGGTAAATCCACTTAAATCCCGGATTTACCTTTGGTGAAAACGTAGTATAAATCTAGTAGATTAGAAATAAATCTCTACTAAATCTTTATAGGATCGATCGGTCGAAGTTCGAACTGACCTAACATCCATATAGTGCTAAGCTATCTCGATGATTTTTCATCGTTTGGCACAAATGAAACTGTCTTTCTCTCGCTTCTACTTTATAAGAAAAATTGAAACAACATTAGCATTTTGATAGATGCTGTCAAAGTTAATCTTCTTATTAATCTTTCAGTGCGGTGAAAACACCACGTAAATCTCTTGCCTTAAATCTCAGTATTTAACGCCATCTCTTGTTCTACTAGTGCCAACAGAAATGTTTACTCATAGAAACTAAGGACATCTATTGATATTGCTTTGAAGAAACGGTGCTAGTCTATGGTTAGAGAGATAATCGGCTGAGAATAGTGCTAAAGGGATCTCGAAAAAAATCCCCTTTAAAATATTTTATGAATAATTTTGGTTTACTTAATGATTTTATGTCCGCGCAGGTGCATATAATTATATTTTAAACAAAATAGCGAACTCATTTTAGGTAATCGTTTAGTTTGTGTCAAAATACAAACTTTTTAGTTTCTCGAACCAAGCAGTTGAGAAACTAAAAATTGAATGTGCGCGCCTAGCCTTACAGTTCTAGTTTAAGATAAGGTGCGTTTTATTATTCACAAATCTATCTGGATCCGGATTTGGATTAAGTTTTAACATGTATTAAAAAAACATCCCAACTAACAATTTTGCTTCCTATTTCTGAAATTAAGAATCATTCGTTGCTATAGTGCTCATATAACCATTCTTGCTGGAAGTCAAATAGCTATAGGAGTAAACTTTGATATAATTCATCGCCTAGACATTCTCTGGAGCACTTTCTATCACCTCTATAGGCGTAAAGACTCAATTTTCCTTTAATTATACTATAGAGATACTATTAAACCACAGGACAGTTTATGCTCCTATAGTAATCCCAACAAACTGCTATAAAAGTCTTTATTTATTATTCGTTATCTTTATAGAATCATTATTGGACAGTTTAAGTCAAGACTCTATAATCATGATCAATTTTTCTGTTGGACTCTTATAGTGCAATATAGTACTATTATAAAACTGTGCAAAAGACATAGTACACCACGTGCTTTTGCACATATAAGGATGAATTAATTACAACAACAAAATGCGGAAACCCCACACTGAGTAAATCCTTACAAATGCAAAGTAGGATTGGGTCGAACAAACTTGCCTAAATGTAAAGAATGGCAATTTCAAAAAATTAAAGTTTATGGTCGAAACTGTTTTTTAAATCATTTTTTAGAAAAGCATTTTATTACTGGATGGATACAAAATTGAATCTGAAAAAAAGATATCAAATTTTCAAAAAAGTTTTATTTTTTTAAAACCAAGAAAATATTTTAATCTTTTTCTTGGATAGACGTTTTTTACCTTTTATCAAGCCTCTCTAAACAAATATTATTAAAATCCGGCAAGCCGATAGTGAGAAATTTAAAATTACAAAAAATAGTTGAATGCGGTAGGCAGAGTCAGTAATACATATCTAATAATTTCAAAATTTTTTATTGAATTATAGATCGTTAAAATTAATCGAAAGGAACAAAAATTTACAAAATTCTAGGTGAAGTTTTCGATAAAAATACAATTTGGAAAACCATTTCTTTACATTTTCAAAAAACAATTTTTGTCATATATTATGTAGATTGTATTATAAAATTTTAAATTTTAAGCTTTCCAAAAATTAAGCATCGTCTTATTTTTACGAATAAATAACTTGCCATATTTATGTCTATATCGCAAGTAAAAAGTCAATTTATTTAAAAAAATATATTAAGTTTCATTCAAATTAAGTTTCATTCAAATTTCATATAAAATTTGAATCATGTTGTTTCTTAAGAAAAAAACTATTTTTTACGAATTATTTTAGCGACAGTGATTTGTATTGTCGATTGATTGACGAAACTTTTTTACTGCAACTGCAGTACACGACACATTTTTAACAGCTAGATTTTCGATGAAGAAGCTGAGAATAATCAATTTATCAATAAATTAATATGCTAGGTATACCAGAACTCTAGCTTTTTTCACAGCTTATGCGAATTACGAAGCGATAAATATCGCTTCCTTCTAATGTTTAAGTGTTAAAAGCACATATAAAGGAAGCTTATGTGACTTTATAGGATTAAATTCACGATAAAAGTGATCCCAATTCAACGCTAGGTTTTACATATTCTAGTTTGGCCGTGCGGTTAGCGAGCAAGAGATTTGGTGCGAGAGGACCCGAGTTCGATTCCCACATTCTGCCTACACATGTAAGTAATTTTTAAATTAATTTTAAAAATAAAAGCAAAAATGAAATCATAAAAAATAATCAACTCTAAGATCTTTACAGAAATCATGCGGAAAAAGCCGAAAAACATGCAAGAAAACATCAAAATAAAAATGAAATCAAATAAGCACAAAATAAATATTTTTTTTTTTATTTTCCGCATACTCCTATAAGTATTTTATTCTTGTGACAGTAAATCTTCTTTTCATTGCCACAATCGATGCAATTGCTGCAATAAAGCATATATTACCTCTATAACATAACGATAAGTATGTTCTTCGGAGTAACACAATTTACTCCATAAAGGTGTAATAGGAGTTAAAAAAAAGTCGCCCTTTTAACTCTTTGGAGTTTTATACAACCCTTAAATGTGTGCAAGAAATAGTAATAAGAAGCTTCTCTAGATGAATATAGAAGTAAAATTGTTAGTTGGGCAATTTGGGATCCTGTTTTTTATCGGGATCTATTTCAAAGATCCAAAAATCAGTTATTACACTGGCGAGTAGATGGCTTTTTATGGCAATAAGGTAGTGTAAGGCTAGTCGCGCACTGGCAACTGTGATCGAAATCAAATAGTTTAATCACCAGTTGAAAGAGAACCGCGCACTGGCAACTCTTTACTCACGCTCGCACTCTTTTCTCTCTTGCACTTATAAAAAACAGCTCAACTGTTGAGAGGCAATCGTTTAGTTTGTTTCAAAACACAAACTTTTTAGTTTCGAGAATCGAGTTGCTCTAAGTGCGCGGTGTTCCATATAAGCCCATATGTTTCATTTTAACAACTAAACAGTTGCGAAACTAAAAATTGAATGTGCGCGCCTGGCCTAAGCTATAGTGTAAAGAAAAAAGACAAGACATAATTTAAAATTTACAAACCCAAGGACAAAAAGAGACGGAGTTAGGCTAGCCGCGCACTAGCAATTTTTAGTTGCGAAACTGTTTGGTTACTTATAGAAAACAGATGAACTGTTTGGTTGAATGTCCGTGAATTTGCAGATAATTATATGTTCAATAAAATGGCGAACTTATTTTAGGCAATCGTTTAGTTGGTGTCAAAACACAAACTTTTTAGTTGCTCGAACCAAGCAGTTTCGCAACTAAAAATTGCTAGTGCGCGGCTAGCCTTATAACACTGCTGTCACTAAGATCCGTATCGTTTTATTTTCAAAGGAAGATCCAGATCCGGATCCAGATAGATTTGTGAATAATAAAAAGCACCTAAAGAAATTTTTTTGTAAATTTGATACAAATTGTAGGATTGGTTTTTCTCTAAAGTGAGTTATTAATTTAAATCAAAATTAGGATTTATTTGCATAACTAATTTTTTTGCAAATATTTTCGCTCTAGCCAAAAAGATCTTAGCTTATCTCTTGATTTCTAGTATAAAAATTAAAATTATTTGTAAAAGTGAAACTAATTGCTTTAGTAAAAGTATTTTTACAAACAATAATAATATTTGTTAATAGATAATACAAGTAAATGCAACGAAAACTATATTGCAGTATATATTTATACGTTGAAAACAAAAATGAAAAAGGGAAATTTTCAGATTTGGCAATTGGACTATTTGCACATTAGCCCCTTTAGCACTGGTTTCATTTCATAGTATTCAAATTTTCCGTCAGTGTCGGCACGAGGGCCAGTGTCGTTTGGTAATCCGTTGGACCATTTTGTAATCAGCTACTAGCAGTCCATATCTAGTATGCCAATGCTTAATTGTATCATTTAAAACCAATCTAATCTTTAGTGTAGATGTTGTTTAAGCGAACCATGACAACCCTTATGCTAGCTATACACGAGGCAACCGTTGAAGCAACGTGTTGCAGCAACGTGTTTCGTTTGTTCACTACACACGAGGCAACTGTTGCCGCAACCACAGTACAGTTGGAGCAACCGACCGAAAATATCAAAACATTTTGATATTTCTGGCAACGGTTGCAGCAACTCAAAATTAATCGGCAACACAGCTACACACGAAGCAACCGTTGCTTCAACAGGACCGTGTTGCTGCAACTGTTGCCTCGTGTGTAGCTAGCATTATATCTCATTTTAATGGGCCTGCACACACGAGACTATTTCATCCGGACTAAGAACAGTTTTGTTGGCAAGGGAACCGAAGTGTGCAGTATGAAACGGACTAAAATTTCAACCCGAAATTTCGTGGATGAACGAAGACTGAAACTAACACATACACAACATACAACAACAACAACATACACATAGAAATACTAACACATATGAAAGAGGTTCATGTATACATTTCTTCCCCCAGTCTGAAATCATCTCGTGTGTGCTTGGACTATAGACTAAAACAGGTTTTAGTCCAAAAATTGTTCATCTCGTGTGTGCAGGCCCAATAGACGATATCGATCCATGAACGAGCCTATAACAATATTGTCAACTGTCACTGTCACTTTACAATCTGGTTTTTTGAACATCAGCTTCAGTATTGTTTTGTTTTTACTATTTCAGTTTCAGATTTTCAATTTCCAAACATTTTAAATTAATTTTATTTTTGGTCTAGCAATTGTTTTTTGATGGAATTTACAAATTCTTTTGTTTAAAATTTGAAACAAGAGTTGAAAGGTTAGTATCATGGTAATGTTGGTGAAAAACTTCAACTATTTTTGAATAATGACAAGTAATTGCTGGGAATATATCCATTGCTATGTACGTAGCATGTAAACTATTAGGCAATTAATAAATAATTATTGGTCACGATTTATCTATCAACACGTTACAAAGGTCACCTATATGTACTGGGGTTTTAATTTTCAATGCCTCTTAGAAATAGATCATTATTTAGTAAACACTCATTTCATTATACTTATCTCTATATGCACACTTATATTTACTTGGAAAGCAGAACCTTTTTATAAGATATCGCAATAGCTAGTTATCAGGAAATAGTTTCTAATGTAAAGATACGTGTTTGATAGTTTAAGTTCGCACCAAACGTCCATACAATCATGTCAAAAAGTTTAGACATTGGTCCCAAGCGTTATACAGATGCCGGAGAACTAACAGGAGACAAGTCAACTAGAGAGGTGAGTCGCAATTTGTAATTTTGATTCAGCGGCTCATATTTCAGTTGAAAATCTTTTAGTTTGTAGAAATAAAAATTCCGATTCCATGGGGACACATATCTGGCAAATGGTATGGCCCCCAAGATGTTCGCCCGATTCTGGGGTTACACGGATGGCTTGACAACGCTGGGACTTTCGATACGTTGGTACCTCTTCTCCCTCCTCATGTAGCTTTCCTATCGATTGATCTACCTGGACATGGATTATCATCTCGCCTTCCGGACGGCTGCTACTACAACTTGATTGATAATTTACTTGTTATCCGAATGATCATGAATCAATATAAATGGGATAAGGTATCAATAATTGGCCATTCTATGTCCGGAATAATCGCTTTTATCTTTGCTGCAATATTTCCTGGCAAAACTGAGATGATCATATCGATTGACGCCCTGAAGCCTCATCAGCGATCAGCAGAGAAGACGATCAATACCATAGCGTTCCGATTGGAAGAGACTCTTAAAGAAGATCAACGCAATCGCAGCCAAATCGAACCACCCAGTTACACATATAATGAACTGATCGAAAGGCTATTCCTTGGCTCGATTTATTCTGTGGAGAAAAATTGTTGTAAATACTTGCTAGCGCGAAATATCCAAAAATCCGAAAAGAATCCAGAAAAGTACTTCTTCTGCAGGGATCGAAGAGTTATGTTTTATAACTATACAGTTGCGCCACAAAACGTTGTCGTTGAAATGGCAAAGAAAATAACTGCTCCGCATATGTTCATTAAAGCCCGAAACTCAACCTACTTTGAAGAAAAAAGGTATTACGATGAAGTGCTCGCTGTTCTTATGCAAAAAAACAACTTTGAATTTGTTGAGGCTGAAGGTACTCATCATTTACATTTAAATAATCCTGCAGACATAATTGATCCCATTAATAAGTTCATTGAGCGATATGGACCAAAGCGGGATGTTGTAAGCAAACTTTAGGTTAATTCTATGGGTGTATTTGTTATAATGTTCGTCAAAAAGCGTCTAATTATTAATTTAAATTAATAGAAGGGGTAATTTGTACACATATCTATGTGATTCAATAAATTCGTATTTATTTTTGTAAACATTTGTTTTTTTTCGGATTCCTTAACTTGCTAAACTTTAGCTGGCTTAACTAGAATAGTAGCAAACGTTGTCAATCGAAACTATAGGTACTAACTTATGAAGCACAAATACTTGTGCCAAAGTAATTTGATGATATGTTTTACTTAACTATCATATGAGAAATATATCATTCCGCAAAAGTGCCCTGCTAGAAAATACGATAAAATATATCAAGCAGGAAAATCATCTTGCGAGAAAACTATCATGCGAGAAATATACCATGCGAAACAAATATTTTACGAGAAATATACCATGGAAAAGTTAAGGATGTTAAGATATGAGTTAAATGGGATTTAATGATAAAACATAAAGTCATGCAATCGTAAACTTGACAAAATTACGACTTTAATTTCACTTAAAAAAATTAAATTTGGTGGTGCAACAGCTCGGAGTGAACCAGGACCTAGTGACTTACAACTCTCAACCTTTCCTGTGTGCGTGTTACCCGGAACGAAGAGGACCTACAATTTTCTGCCGATTCCGAACGGCTATTGAGCAGCACTTTCCATGACAAGAGATACAAGAGAATTTGTCAATTCCTCGCAAGAGGCAGCAAACCCCTGAAAAAACTTTCTTGCAGCGGCTGAGAATCGAACTCGAGACCTTTCGCATGACAGTCCAACGTACTAACCATTATGCCAAGGGGTACTAATTTCACTTACTGCAACTAATTCAATGTCTCTCATTTAATTAATGTATAGGCCATAGTTTGGCATCATAAGTGCTCTCTCACCTGCAAGAAAATTTAAAGCTGAAGCCATTTGAAGTGGAATATGTGTCGATCTTATTCCTGATGGTTATCTAGCAACCGCAAAACATACACACAAGTTTCTTCTTTTTTTTTAAGTTTTAAATATATGATTTATGTGTTGAAAATAACGGATTAATGAATACCCAAAAAAAAAGTCGTATATGTACATTTGGTTAGGAAGTTCAAGAATATTTCGTCGTCGTTCTATGAAAACTCCCTAAGTCCATTTAAAAAAAAATGTGATTTAATTCTTATTTAATTCATTCCGGATAAACTATTTGCAAAAAATGTTATTGCACAATGGCTACTCCAAACCCATTCTACAATTGAAGCCCGAGGTCGTACTATTCTGATAATTTTTGAAGAAATACCTAAATATTTTTCATCTACAAACCATTTATTTTGATGATCAACAATCAGCTATCGCCTTAGCCGATTGCACCTTAGGTTTGCTTTATTTTTCTACAAGAAGCACCTCCAGGAAAATCTGTCTGTCACTTCTCTAGTACTCTACGCTCGATTAAAGATTTTCTAGTAATGTTTTCTGAGCGGCTCAAGTCTTGCGTATTTTTGATATTTTTGAATTCGTAATTATTTGATGAATATGAATCTAGAGACAAGTCGAACATTCTGGTAATAAAAATAAGTTTACTTCCCAACGGGTATAGTTTTAGAGGCAGAGAACCTTAAATCGGCAACACTGTTTTCTGTGACAGCGGATTTTAAAGGTCTCGATTGTTTTGAGATGAATTTGGTTTGGCAATCCATTATTAATAGACTCACGCCGGAGCAACGTCTGCAAATTTTCTTCGTTGTTGGTCGGACGCGGAACAACGAGAATGTAATTGATAAAAACGAACAACTCAAAACGAATTAAGAATGTGCAAATTCAAAAGAACTTGTGTTTAAATGAACATTGTTTTGCAGTGCCGTGCAACTCGTAGGAACATTTTTTATTTTTTTTTATTAGCGAATAGAGCATCAGAAGGCTTCATTATAAATTACATACATATATGTAGGTAAATAAATAAAATATTTTATTAATGGGTTTTATCTTCTTAGTACGAATAATAAAATAATAATCAGAGAAACATGTTAAAAGCACGATACTATAATCATTTCTAGCGCTAGTTTATAAAATAAAACAGGATTTGTATGCAATAAACGTTTCCTTTTCAGCAGCCAACCAACCATTCGTTTAACACGATCTTTTTTTCCAACTGTTAGTGCCGCCACTGCCAACAATGTTTTGTTATCCATTTTTGTTGCTATGAACGAACTGGAAAAAAAATCGAATTGATATAAAAATGCTTCTTCCTTGGTCGTTGATGGGAGAAGAACTAAAAACGAACAACGTACAGCGAATGAAGAACGAAAGTCTAAATGGAGCTTTATAAACAGTGCGAGCAGAACAAGCGATTGCTGGTGTGAAGCGTAGTGTGATGAACCAGAAACAATTGAGCATTTGGAAGCCAAAATTCGACTTGTTATTACTGAAATACCGCCTGATTTACTGTGATACTGTGAGTGTGTGAAAATTGGACCTCCAGCTTACTGCATGTCTGAAATCATATTCAAACATAAATACAAAAATTATTGTCTTTCAAATAAAAACAATTTCATGATTGCATTTTTCATTTTTTTTTTCAAATTAAAGCTCTCCGCGTTTTAAAAAAAACACCCTTTATACGATTTGTACTTAACACTACTATGTTCTATTGGCCGTTTCCATCCGGCTGTAGAATCCATACCGTGAAATCAGAGAGTAGAGATACCTTTCATTAGTATGCATGCAATAACTGACGCAGATAGTGTGTAGTATCCAGAAGTCTTGAGATTTTATAATTCAAGATATTCACACAAAGGCAATATGTTCACCGTTCCTGAATGGATGTAGAATAAGTTTATTAAATGTTGGAAGTTAATCTAACTGAAGGATTTTGGCTACAATCGGGTAAAGCTCATCCTCACACAAAAGAAGATTGTTTAACCCATCTCAGTATATTTGAGTATATTGTTCGCACCATCAACATTAATAAAAAGACTGAAAAGTTCTCGAAGATAACCTGGATGCATTGTCTTCCATAGGTGAAATCGATGAATTTCGATGGTGATTTTATCTTTAACACGCCTATATGGAGAGTAAACGTGCTATATGGGTTTGGTTACTGGTGATATTCTCCTGAGTAATTTTTTTGTTTGATTTGGGGTCGCTGTTAATCCGTAGCACTGGCAAGAAGGCTCATGTTCTTCTTAAATGCGCGGCAGTCGGCAGGTCGCATTTGATGGCGGATTCGTATTTTTATATTCCCAAGAACCATTCGCCACAATTCCATTTCACCAATTTGAAAGAGCTTTCGAATAATTCGTTTTTCGTCAGCCGATTCGGCATGAGTAGCCATAATAAATTAAATACAAATAACATAAACAAACACGAGGGCCTCTTTTTAAAGCCGAAACAGCTAAAAGAATTTCATTTTTTTTTATAGAATGAGGCAATTTTAACAAAAAATATTCAACGCCTTCATCTCAAAACGAAATTTAGAAATTCAATGCGAGTCAAACAAAACGAGATATCGAATATACGTTTGTCGATAATCGGGAATTCACCATGTATCCTTACAGTTTAGTTAAATTTTTAAGGATATAAAAACCCGGTACACGCTTCGCTACGACGTCTTTCGATTGACTTTTTTTAATTTATCCGGATTTTTAATTCAGGTTCAAACTCGTCGTTATAAGAATCAGGTATTTAATTGATTTAACAACAGTTACAGTTAGTAATATATATTAATTTTTTTCTTTAACTCGAACCGACAAGTTAATTAAATGCCTTTAAATTTCTGATGAAGAAAGTAAAGTTTTGATTATCTACACTTAGTATGTGTAGGTATGTACTTTTTGAGAAGAAAAAAAAATAGTTTTTCTGATCAAATCATTTCAGTTGCTTTTATTTCCACTATCATAATTAGTCAGTAATTTTTGACACCTTACAATTTACGGACCAATGATGGTTCTTGGGCTTGTGGGTGAGCCAAGTTCCATTCGACAGCGCGGATGATGGCAGCTGGGATTGGTGGGGGAGTTGGCAAAAGGTCTGAAACTGGATGGTAACCATCAGCATCAGCGGTGTAGGACAAAACGACGGGTACACCATCGGCTGAGACGTATTTGTAACCTCCTGAGATAACATTGGCGTCACCAGCTGAGTTTACATCGATTCCGTTTGAGGTCTGGAAAGCATAGTGGAATGATTCACCTTCTGGGGAGATGACATTTTCAAGAGCCTTAGTTTCAGCTGAAAATTCATCTGAAACGGCAGCAGCCAAGCCAAAGATGGCAACAAGAACGACCTGTGGATAAGATAGAAAAGATATTAAAGATGTAAAGATATTAGATAGATATTAAAGGATAAGAATAACTTACGAATTTGAACATGTTGATTTGAGTAGTTTGCTTGAGGGCTCTAAAGAAACTGATAACTTATCGTGCAACAATGGCACCTTTTATAGTTATTATTAAATTCTAAATAACAAGCCAATCTGGTGGCTGTCAATATATGATGATTAAGTTGAAGGCATCTCAAGTCCATTTCGTTTGTTAATAAAATGCAACCGGTTTAACTTCGTTATGCTAAAATTATTTTTTCTCTAAGATTCTTCTAGGAAACCTGTTTAACTTTAAAGCTTTATCTTAAACATATTGCACAGTTTTGGCAAATTTTAATCAAAAAAAGTATCTAATATGAAAAAGGTTACTGCAGAAAGTGGATTCATACTAGAGCAACTAGTTTTCTCAAGGCATTAATATGCAAACATTTTTGTGTTATTTAATATTATATTTAACTGTTATCATAATTATCACACTTATAATATTCATTCTTTATTTTACGCAACTTTGAATTTTTTCAAAATCAGTTTTAAAAATAGCCTGATCGTTACTACATAATTGTTCATACAATGTTCCACTAGATTGTTTAGGTGTAAAGAATAAGTTATGTAATCGTAAAACATATACACACATATGTAGGTGTGTTTTGCTGAGCAATTTAAAATGCTAAAAAAAGACCTTAATATGGCTAAGGATGGTGATCATCAAACGCTAATAAGGTTAAAGTCTCATACATCTATCTAGTTACCATGCAATAATAGTCAATTTTTACGAGCGGTCATAAGACTAACAAGTTTTCAAGACTCATAACACGACCACTTAGAAGCTGTGATCAAGCGCAGATAAAGGATTTCGTATTCATGCCTATAAGTATCGCAATAGTTTTTTGGAATTCACTTAGATATTATAACTTTTATATAAATTTTTTAAATGCATGCTCCATTTCTTCACTCTTTTTGTTTTTATTATTTATTTTGATCAGTTATTTATTGATATCAGTTATTTATTTTTTAATTTTTTGTATCTCTTTTATTGTCAATCGGCAGTCGGTAAAAACAAGCCATGCTTGTTTTTCTTTTTGTTAAACTTTTATTGTAATTAAATTTAAGTTGTTGAATAAAGAATTTAATAATAATAATAATAATAATAATAATAATAATAATAATAATAATAATAATAATAATAATAATAATAATAATAATAAAGGATTTCGTTCCCGGGGGATCAATTTGTATGTATTTTTACCTACATTTAAAAAAATCGATCGATATTTTATTGTCCATGTCCGTTTAATACTTAAGTTTTTTTTTTAATAATGCTACTATTTTAATTGTTTTTCAAAGAAGTACTTTGACAAGACATGGTGGCTTATACCAACAGCAAAATCTGCTATCACCCATCCTCTGCGTCTTTATAAGACAAGAGACCTACGATCCTGGCTAAGTCTGCCTGGGTCTGCATATCAGATCAAGTGTTCGCGATTTATTATAGGTGGCCCAATCTTTCTAGAAATACGGCAGTTAGTTAAACTGCTTCACCTACAGTGTGATTCGATAAACAAATATTGGGAGAATATTGCCCTTCATAACTTCGAGTATACATATATTTAATACAGAGCAAGCGCGGATACAGGGGGAGGGCAATGGGTGCAATTGCCCCCCCCTGGGCAGTTCTTTATTTCACAATTATAAAAACCATAACACTTTTTTCTTTTTACTTGCGACTTATAGGTATACTATAAGGCAGGTTATGCATTCGTAAAGAAAATTGAACTCGAGATTTTGATCAAAGTTGACATTGCGATAATAGCGAAGCCCAAAAAAGTGGGTATCGCAATTCTGTATGTCTGTCGGTTCGACTACAGCCCAAACGGCTAGGCCGATTTTCTTTAAACTTGGTAGATATGGGTTTTATTTTTTTTCCCCGAATGTTTTTTGTTTGATTTTTTAAGACCAAAATAACGGTACCTGCCATACGATTTTTTTTTCGAAATTTTATAAATATTTTGTTTATCAAAAACTGTCCTACAGATTTAAAAAAAAAAATTCATAAGATTTCATTTAGCTAAACCTAGGTAATGAATGAAAAAAAATCCAAAAAATTATTATTTTTGGTACCCCCTTGGAACCATTTTTTTGTTTTTGATTTTCTCAAAAACGGTACAACCGAATTTGATAATTTTTTAATGTTAAGGCTCCCCAACAGTTTCAATATTATTGTGTATTCACATTTTCAAAATTATTTTTTGAAAACTCAATATTTCGAAAACCCCATGCTCGATTTTCTTAAAACTTAATAAATAAAAGTTTCTTAAAATAATCTACAAGATATGAGAAAAAAAATTTATTTTACTTAAAAATAACGGTACCCTCCATACAAATGTTAAAAAATGGTTTTCGAAAATCGTATTTTTCTCGAAAACGGTTCCGAGAATTTTGCTTAAAATTTTAGTCTTTCGATTAATTTTTAAGGTCTATAATTTAATACAAAAGATTTTGAAAACAAGACATTACAGTCACTGTACCTACCATAGAACGATTTTTGAAAATTTTGAATTTCTCATTATCGACATAATGGATTTTAATGAAATTTTTTATAGAGATGCTTCTAAAAGCTTTAAGAAACATTGCATTTCAAAACTTTAAAAAAAAATATTGTTTGAATTTTGAAAAAAAAATCTTTTTTTTTTGGAAAATTCGATATCAAAAATGGGTAAATATTTTTTTTTGGAAATTTAATTTTCATTCGTACAGTAATAAGAACCTAATGTTGACGTACTATTTTTTTTTTTTTTAATATTTTAAAAATTTTATATATAAAACCTTATTTTATTAAGAAACCACTACAACGACTTATGTATAATTTTTGTTCTTGCATAAATTCATATTTGCATAGCATTCTGTTTTTGTCTCTTACTACTAAGAGAATTTAAAAAATGATCATAATTTTATCCTTATGAACAGTTTTTACTTGCGATATATGTAGGTACTATAGGGCAAGTTCTGCATTTGGAAAAAAAATCGAACTCGAGATTTTGATCAAAGTTGACATTACGATGATAGCGAAGACGAAAAAAGTGGGTCCGACAATTCCGTCTGTCTGTCTGTATGTCTGTATGTCTGTATGTCTGTACCTCGAACTACAGCCTAAACTACCGGAGGTATTTTCTTTAAACTTGGTAGTTAAGGGTCTTCGGTGATTCCCTAGAGGAAAAATTGAAATTTTTTTTTTAGCTCCAAAACTAAGGGTACCCCCCATACATCCGTAATTCAAAATCTTATTTATCTCGAAAACGGCTCTAACGATTTTGATAAAAAAATTAGGTGTGATATTATGGACATGGACTATATTTTGGTGAAAAAAAAATTTGGGGGGAAACGTTATTAGGGGTACCTGTCATAGAACGGTTTTTTTGATTTTCGAATTTCTCACCAAGGGCTCCAACGCTTTTAACAAAAATTTTTATGCAGGAGCTGCTTTGCATTTGAAAAAATATAAACTAAAATTTTTTTCGAAAAAATAGTCTTAGGATTTTTAAAAAAATAATACAATTTTTTTTTTGAAAATTCAGTATCTTGAAAACTGATACACGATAAAATTTTTAAATTACGTTTTAAAATGTATTTTATTAAATACTAATAATTTGCATATCAATTTTTTTATAAAAATTTTAAGTAAAATTTAGTACACAAAAAACATGTTTCGGTGTGTCTGTATGTCTGTACCTCTCACTACAGCCTAAACCCCTGGACCTATTTCTTTCAATCTCGGTAGTTAAGGGTTTTCGGTGATTCCCTAGAGGAGAAATTGAAATTTTTTTTTTTAGCTCGAAAACTAAGGGTACCCCCCATACACCCGTAATGCAAAATCTTATTTATCTCGAAAACAGCTCTAACGATTTTGATAAAAAAAAATTATTAAAATAAATTACATTTTGGTCAAAAAAAATTTTGGGGCAAAATGTTATTAGGGGTACCTGCCATAGACCCGTTTTTTTGATTTTCGACTTTCTCATTAACGGCTCTTAAGGATTTTAACCCAACATTTTTAGCAGAAGTCCCCTTCAGTTTAAAATAATATTGTATATAAAAATATTCGAAAAAATATTTATTGGGTTTAAAAAAAAAAAAAAAATTTTAAATCAATATCTTCAAAACCTATGAACGATTATTTTTTGAAATTATTTCCTAAAACCAATATTATTAAATACTTAAAATCAGCATCCCACATTTTTTTTTTTGAAACATTTTAGAGAAATTTCTTATATAAAAAATTTATTTAATAATTTTTTAAGGTTTATTTGCATAAATTCATACTTTTCCGGAAACCAGACGGCAATTTTATGCATTTGAACATTATTATCTCATTAAATCCATGTTTTATATTTATAAAATGTATCTTAAATTCCAAAGTACTTTTACATAAGAGCAAGTTCGTGCGATCCAGTCGTGCATTTTATTTCTAATAACATTCGTTTTTAAAATTCCTAGTCTATTACATAGGAGCCAGTTCGTGCGGCAAGTTATGCATTCGTAAAAAAAATCGAACTCGAGATTTTGATCAAAGTTATCATTACGATGATAGCGAAGACTAAAAAAGTGGGTCTCGCAATTCTGTCTGTATGTCGGTTCGACTACAGCCTAAACATTTATCATTTTTAATTTCCCCCCCACACGTTTTTTTCTTCTTTTTTTTAAGACCAAAAATAACAGTACCTGCCATACGAATTTTTTTCGAAACTTTGTAAATTTTTTTTCTCAAAAACTGTTCTACGGATTTAAAAAAAAAGATACAAAAAAATTCATTTAGTTAAAGCTAGGTACTAGTTGAAAAAAAATTTCCGAAAAATGGTTATAGAGGGTACCCCCAAAAGAACCATTTTTTTGTTTTTGATTTTCTCATGACCGATTTTGATCATTTTTTGTTTGCGTAAGCTCCCAAAAAACTTAAATAGAATTGTGTATTAAAATTTTCAAAAAAAAAATTTTTGATTTTTAAAAAAATTTCAATTTTTTTTTCAAAACTGTTAAAAAACCGTTTTCAAAAACCGGCCACACAAAAATATTAGAATTAAGTATTTAAGAACTATGTATATCATGTACAACACTATAATTCCTTCATTTAAATTAATTAATTCATTTTTTTTAATACGTACGAGTTCCTATTTAATACTTTAAGACATGCATACAGAACATTATTGAAAGAGGCTAAAGTAATGTAAACGAAGATGTTTGATTTACTATTTAATAGTTATTTACATACGACCTACATATATTATGTACCTGCACATGCTTTCCTTAATTCAAAATTTGTTATTTTTATATTCGATTATTTTTATACCTTTTTAATATTTTAAGACAGAAATGCAGAGAAATGGACCATTTTTTTTAAGTTAAGCAAAATATCACGAAAATTGCCCCCCCCCCTGAACGAAATCCTGGATCCGCGCCTGATACAGAGCAGTTATGTGATGTGAAGTCCATTTTTCTCGCTTAAACACAAATCCGTCTTTTAGCAGAGAAAAAGCAAGGTAATGTCTAAAACGGGTCTAAAGCGGTCACGAAGAGACTTCACAATTGAATCATACCTTTGTATATAAAACGTATAGTACTATTAAGAAGACGGAAGATTGTGGCGACATCTTAAGGCTAGGGACTGCAATTGCTAGATTTGTCTTTGCTAAATTTAATAATAAAATATTCTCTTTTTTTACTACTTGTTTTGCATATTATCCTACTCTCCACTGTAAAAGCGTGCGCTAATTTCTACGCCACCACCAGGCTAGCGTTCGTAATACAAAATCACGATCCATGATAATACTATAGGTTATATATACAAAGGTGTTAAATAAAGTTGTAATAAGTGAAAAAGCCGTGCCAGCTGCGAAATTGTTTGCAGGATTTCAACGACCTTAGGGAAATCTACAGATATTTGAGAATACCTTCATGCCACTCTACCCACTTGGTCTTAAAAAGCGATGCGAGTGGACACCGCAAGGTTGTCATGAGGATGGTTTTTGATGAGATTTGAAGAATGCATAATAAAAATAAATCTTGTTCTACAAAATCACATGTACCGCACTTTTTTCAAAATAGCTCTCGTCAAACTGCTATGATAAAAACTTTCAACAACCTGTGTGAACAGATGTTGACAACTTTGATATTTTTTTTCATTCTGTAAATTGTCTCGGCCATAAAACATTCAACGGAAAAATGGCATCTATACCAAATAATGAGTTTTAAAAAGATTTTTTGAACTTTATAATAAGAAATTTACCAGAATTGTGGAAAATAAAAAGTGAAATTTATAAATAATAAATTTTATAAGAATAAAACTCCTAACAAAATATAAAGAAGTGGAAGAAAATGCAAGTTTCGTGTTTTCTTCCTCTTCAAGAATATCGTTCATAATTACGGCGGCCAAAATTTGTATTGCCATACTGCTTCCGTTCACTTCTAAGATATAAAAATAATGATGTTCGACAACATCAGTATCCTATGTTTTCCCATGGAACAATGTTGTACAACCATGTTTTTCCATGTGAACCCCCCTATAGAAAACAGGATCCCAAATTGTTTTTGTAATACATGTTAAAACTTAATCCAGATCCGGATCCAGATAGATTTATGAATAATAAAACGCACCTAATAATAGGTTTGTTCGTTGAGCCCTGAAGTCACCCTGGGGTCGCTCTCAATGGTTTTTTGAAAAACCTGAACTCACCCTGGTGAATAAATTCTGTGTTTTTTTGAGCCCTGTTGTCGCCCTGAACTAGCCCTGAAGTAGATCTAGGTATTTTGCTGTGGCGATTCCAAGTAACGACCAAACTGTCAAAATTCATATGAGATTTCATATCTATTTCCTTTGGTGTCTTTTGTCGATTCGCATATTGCATGTTATTGTTTATGTTCGCAATTAAATGTTTGTTGTACTCATCATTCTCAATATTTAGTAACAACGCAAATTTAATTTATAACAAATTTTAAGTCTTATAAGAACACAGAATTATTTGTTTCTTGCTTTTAAGTGTCATCAAAACAACTGACAGAACTTAAGTGTTGTTTGAAAACCGAAAACCCCAGTTCTTTTTGACGGCTCAGGGCTGTCAAGGTTAACCCTGGATAAAGTTGAACGAACATACCAAATGACTGTTGATGAATATTTGTTACTTCTCTGTTTTGTAAAACTAACGGGTATTTAACTAACTAACAATAAATTAAGCAGAGAACTTTCAAAGGCAACGATCGCAATTTTTATTTGTTTGTTTGTTCTTTTTTTCGCCTTCTGTCTGTCATATCAAACGAAAAAAAAAGTGAAGTTAACCGCGATCAGCTTTTCTCACTCCATCTGCTCTTTAATTTTATTCTGAGCTCATAGGCGCGCTTCGAGCTAGTAGGTCTGATTGAAAAAAGAAACACAACCTGAGCAATCTGATGTGTTTGAGCTAAAAAAGAAAAACAATCTATTTTTGACAGCGTAGCTCCCTGCTCTGAGCTTTAAGAAAAAACGACGTTAATTTGCAATAAACTTCGTGTCAATAGTCTTGAAAATGTTATTCTATGTAAGGAAAGTAATAATGCTAATAACAGTTATAAACTTTTATATACAAATCTAATGCAAAAAGGGCCAATCTACTGCATTTTTGAATGCTCTATTGCGCAACGGCTTTGTTAAGAAGACTTATTATTTTTGCAGTTGGCGTACTTAAGAGGATCTAGTGTTTCTTCCGACTATATTTTGTAAATGAGTTGGTGTATATACAACACCGATGTTCTTAGGGCAACTTGACAATAAATAATATTTTTCATAAAGTCGAATCGTTACATTTTTCAAAATCGGGTGTTTTTGTTTTGAACGATTTTATTTGTCCAGCTTTTTGGTTAAATTGACGCTTTGAGAAAATAAAAACTCATATTTCTGTTTTAAAACTAAAATATTATCGTTTATTATTATTTTTGTCGCCTTACAATTTGCGGATCAATGATGGTTCTTGAGCTTGTGGGTGAGCCAAGTTCCATTCGACAGCGCGGATGATTGCAGCTGGGATTGGTGGGGGAGTTGGCAAAAGGTCTGAAACTGGATGGTAACCGTCAGCATCAGCGGTGTAGGACAAAACGACGGGTACACCATCGGCTGAGACGTATTTGTAACCTCCTGAGATAACATTGGCGTCACCAGCTGAGTTTACATCGATTCCGTTTGAGGTCTGGAAAGCATAGTGGAATGATTCACCTTCTGGGGAGATGACATTCTCAAGAGCCTTAGTTTCAGCTGAAAATTCATCTGAAACGGCGGCAGCCAAGCCAAAGATGGCAACAAGAACGACCTAGATTAGATGGGAAAAAAATCATTTGATACACTTACATTGAGATCAACAAGGCTTATAGTAACTTACGAATTTGAACATGATGATTTTGATTGTTTGTTACTCGAGGAGTCTGAGAAAACTGATAACTAATCTTATCACAAATACAGCTTATATACTAACTAATAATCTTAACAGGTCCTAAATATTTATGATCTCAAAAGGCCGCCCATATAATCAATACCTGTTCGATTAAAATAAACAGCCGGTTTTTTTATTTGAAGATAACGGAATCTATAGTCTAACTTTTAATGAACTTTGAAATTCTTTCAGTTTAAATTAACGAAACATAATTTGTTCATATTTTGGTATTTTATTGAAAATCGTATACTTATGTGATATGCAAAAAAAATTAACAAGTTATAACCACTCCATCCATATATGGCTTGCCTGCTGCGAGTAAAATTAAGATACATATGCTACGATGAGGTATTCCTCGAGGAATGTTAATCTTGATCCTTAAATCTGGGAATTTAGCTAAGGGGGTAGTATTAATGCATTTAGACAATGGCCAAATTAAACGTAAACATATAAATTGATCGAATGGATCTCGCGTTCTTATAGCTTACAAAGCTGAGGATGTTAAGTGGAATTGGTTTAGGCAAGGAACTAGCGATTTCATTAGAACACTGCTTCGGTTATGTTTCTATCGATCTATTATTTTTGAATATTTTTTTGAATTCTACCTAAATATTCAGCAGCATTCTTTGCAACGTGAAATATGTGGTCATTTCAAAAAAGGATTTTCTCTTTTTCAACTCAAATGTCGCTCATGGATAGCGGTATGTATGGTAGCTTCAACTTTGACGATGAACATTTCTACGCGGTTTAAAATGTCCTATATTGGACAATGTTGTCGAAATCAGAACTTAATGGCGCAAAATTTTAAACAGCCTATTATTAAGATATTAGTATGATACTACTTAACAATTTGCTAACTTTATAGAAGTTTACTAACTCATTCTCAATTTTAAACATTTTCTAACTAGTATCGTACTAAAAGAATTTTCTTAATAAATTGGTTCTGAACACACCTAAAAACACTGACTTATACCCCTAACACACGCCACATCGATCAACCTAATCGACAAAGTACTTCGCTTTTGTATGGGCATTTAAACGCCAATACGCCGATGTAGAAGTATATGCCAAAATCAGCTGTTAAATGGTAGGATTGTGAAATTTTAAATGGAAAGTGAAAATGACCGAAAAATATTTGAACTTTAATGCTCCAGAACCACTTTTTTGTGTTGATCAAAGCTTTATTCAATTGTTGCTTGGAGATTGAATTTTATTCTTGCTTTATCAAGCGATTTGTAAATTTGTAAACTAAAACCGAATAACATCATAAAAAACTGTGTCGACAAACTAGTTCGGTCCTTTTTACACGCCATGTCGGCATACTACTTCGATTCCCAGAGTTCGCACTGCTATGTCGACACATATTCATTTCACACGACCCAAAAACCTTATCGACAATATGCTTCGATGAAGTAGTTCGTGGCGTGTGTTAGGGGTATTAGATATGGACTTCTAGTAGCCAACTTCACGATGGTTCCACTTTTAAGCTTTCTTCCTATACTACGTTTATATGAGGTATTGAAGCGAGCTTGGAGCTCGCTTCGACCCTTTGTAAACGGGTATTGAGTTGAAATGAGCTTCGTTCGACTCGATCTCACTCGCTCAGCGGTGTCGAGTCGAAATATGAGACGAAAAACCTGGGTCGAGGAGTTGGCTTAACAAAATGTTTCAGAATCGCTCAACACCATTTCAACTCAACTCCAAATCGAGCTCTCAACTCAAATGACGAAAAACCTGGGTCGAAAATCCGACCCTAATCCAACTGGATCTTTCGATACTGCATATAAACGTAGTAATTGTGACAATGCGCGATCAAAAGATGTCACTTAAAAAAAGGAACTAATTTTTGACAATTCAACCCCAGCGGTTGTTGTCAAAAATTAGTTCCTTTTTTTAAGTGACATCTTTTGATCCCGCATTTTCGTTAGAGAGAACCTTAATACTACGTTTTCACCAAGAGTAAATCCGCTAGAGATTTAAAATAAATCTTGAAGTGTTTTCACCAAAGAAACTGAGATTTATTTGTCGTTTTCACTCTGTCTTGTCATTCAATTGTCAATTTGGACAAGAGAAAAAAAATTGCAATTGGATAGTAAACAGAAATAAAAACAGATATTTCTATTTTGTGTTGATTGTCAATGAAGAAAGTGGGTTTGCATAGGTGCGTTCTACAAAATAAGGTTTGTTTGTTTTGCAAATCTTCTGATTGCGAGAAGATTTCAAGGAGATTTATTTTAAATCTTCATTTGAGGTGATTTATATTTGTATGGTAAATCTACGAGATTTAAAGGAGATTTATGTTAAATCCACTTAAATCCCGGATTTACCTTTGGTGAAAACGTAGTATAAAAGTGGAACCACTTTTTTTGAGGATTTGTATGAAGAAAATGAGCGACTAGCAGTCCATATATAGTAATACTACGTTTTCATCAAAGGTAAATCCGGGATTTAAGTGGATTTACCATAAATCTCCCTTAAATCTCGTAGATTTACCATACAAATATAAATCACCTCAAATGAAGATTTAAAATAAATCTCCTTCAAATCTTCTCGCAATCAGAAGATTTGCAAAACAAACAAACCTTATTTTGTAGAACGCACCTATGTAAACCCACTTTCTTCATTTATAATCAACACAAAATAGAAAGATCTGTTTATTCCTGTTTACTATCGAATTGCAATTTTTTTTCTCTTGTCCAAATTGACAATTGAATGACAAGACAGAGTGAAAACGTCAAATAAATCTCAATTTCTTTGGTGAAAACACTTCAAGATTTATTTTAAATCTCTACCGGATTTACTCTTGAAGAAAACGTAGTATAAGTCAATGCCTAAAACAGTGATATTTCGTGTAAAAAAGTAAGTACACGAACCTTTTAGAAAAAGTATGATGCTATATTCGATTAAAATTTGCAAATTCGTTGTTTTAACCTAGTATCATACTAAAACAGCTTTAGCATCGTACTAATTCAATTACAATTTTCAGCCAATCTTATTTTTTCCTAGTAATTTCATTAGATTCTCCGTATCTACACTCATGTGCTACAGCTAAAAATCGAACGTACCCATGAAACGGAACTGATGTCAAAATGCTACATTGTACTGGATGTAGTAGTAAGGCTGAAATAGGCCCCAGTCCCCATTGCATTTAGTTAATCTTTTTGTTATTATTACTTTTTTTTTTTGTAAGTTGAAGTTCACACAATTTTGAAATTATTTTCAACACAAATGACACTCTAGACGTCAACATTGGCACGTACACTCTCATTAAGACTGTGACCATGTTGATCGATAATAATTTAAACAAACAATGTGTTGGGCATAGTGTGAATGCAGCTCTAACATGTGTCAAGTCTTTTATATGGGCTTTCGTTCTTATAGTAAAAGAAACCTGTTAAAGAAGTTTCTTTCATGAAAAAGAATTATTTTTACATTTTTTTTAATATTTAATTTGTACTAAAACGAGATACGCATGTAATACCTTATAATACAAAATAAAATTTAAATATTTAGAAAAACTGGACTGGTTTTGGAATGAGATTCCGCTACCTCTTCTGGTTGAAATCCTGCATATTCTTCTGGTTGAGGTCGAGGTCGTAGAGTCTGAGAAAACTGATATCTAATCTTATTATGTTTATTATATCAAAAGTAAGCTGATCGATTTCATAACATATTAATGCATCCGGTTGTTATATGTTTAGATATCGCAGTTCTTAATCAGCATAATATGGAGCTGTATGAGCTGGTCTTAATATATTTGTATTGAAAAAGGTTGTTGTTAGGTAATTGATGCACCACTCAAGTTCTTTGACCTTTTTAAGAGTACAAACGAAGAACATTTTTCTGCCAAATTATATTGATTACCCATCTAACATCTTATCGAACAGATAGTTAAAATCAAAAAAGGTTTTATTCTATTTGCCAAACCCTTTGTTCCAGTTCTTGATGTAAAAGGGCATATCGATGATTTTTATATTTTGTTCAGCTGTCAACGGCCTTGGCTCTGATGAAAGCATCGCTTCCCATCGATCAGCGAAATCAAGCACCTGCGCATGGTTAGAACTTGGATGGGAGACCGTTCAAATACAAACCGTGTGCTGTTGACATGCGTTTCTTCTGTTGTTCTTTCTTTCTGTATGTCTCTCTCTGTTGTATTGTATAAGCCGATGGTCTGAGTTACCAGTGCTTTCAGTGTCGTAGTTTTATCTACTGAGTAGTGGAATATGTAATGTAATGTAATATTTTGTTCATTGTACTCCTGCTAATGCATTAATGTGATATTTTACTATAAAAATTAGATTTTATTAGGGGCTGACATTGGTATTTATTGTGTTCTTACTGTTAATAAGAAAAAGACTTACGCTAAAAGTTCCTCAACGAAAACGTCTACATATATTTTTTTAACAAAACAATTTCAATCTTTAACATGATGCCCATATTCTTTCAAAAGTTTTTAAGTCATCAAATTATTAGTTTTCACTGTGGTATAAGCTTAATCTTAAAATTTTATAAAGAAGCAAAATATAAACAAAGCCTTAGTTATAATTAACGGTCGCGTTCACCTCGTAGTCCGATAGGGTATCTAAGATACTTTAGTATCCGATACGTTTGTCGAACGACAAAAACCGGATAGGTACCATTTACTGTCAAAGTCAAAAAAAGACGTGAATCGTCCAGGGTTGGCCGATTCAACTACATGCCTAATTTACTACAATTTGTTACGTCTGCTACATACGTAGTTAATTCATAAAAAAAATAGAATGGAAACCAAACAATTTTGCACATTTATGATCTTATGAAGGTTTGTACAAAAACTGAAAATGTTTCATTTACCATAAGGATAAGGAATTTTAGGAATTATACATGATAGATGGGAAGTTTATTTTTGGAGACAAACAATTTTCTTTGGCATAATCAAAGGATTTGGATTATGAACACATGATTTACAGATATTTTTTAATACTGAATTTATTGTACAAGGTATGTTGCGACGATTTAGTTGCAGCAAGAGACCATTTGCTAATCTGCAAAACAAACAATTAATATTATACATATGTATGTATACTGGATTACAAATCCTACGAATTTTTTTTTATTATAATAATTCATTAAATATTTAAGAATATAATATGGTATAGCCCTTATAAATATATACAACTGACAATGTCTCTATTAAGTTTTTAGTTCAAATTTTTGATAATTTAATCCTGCAATGAAGAAAGGTAAATTGAAAAGGGCAGATTTTTTAACCACAAATCATCTCACGCCAACGAGGTTTCTTTTTTTGAGATTTTAGTGCTTGTTCGCATTTGGTGAGCAGACGCTGTCGTTTCGAGGTACGTACATACATATAAATATTAACAAAAAAAACTTTTTAAAAATAATAAAAACCAAGAACTGGTAATCATATTGAAACTGTTTATTTTTAAGGAGCGCAGCACACTTGTCGAAGAGAGCTCCAGTACGATCATTTTCTATTTAAATTGTGTAGTAAATCCACCTTCAGCCCAATAATTATGTAGCTTTTTGACCAGCCTGGGTTTCATAACATTTTTATTTTAAGAGGTAAACCCTTTTGCTGCTTAAAACTACTTAAATCTTATAGCAAAACTATTTTCTCTTCTTGCAATAAGATTGTATAAGCTTAAAGTCTTAAAAGAATCCTTTTCTGAAAACTCAGATCTAAATAATATGTCCATATAATCCCATAACAAGTCATGTTTAAGAGTTAAGATCATTTCATATTTTTATGAAAATCCTAAAAGAATTTGAGTTTAATACCTCCTATATCAAGAAACAATCTGAAGTTCAAAGAATAAAAGCTTTGCAGTAGGATCCGAATGAGATCTTTAATGCAACAAACTTTACTTTTCTCAATTAGTAAATTAGTACTAGACGCAACAAATGTTAAAAAGTTATAGTTCGGCCAACCCTGTACTCGACACAAAAGAAAATAAATCAGCTGAAATGTCAGCTGTTCTTCAAAATTCCCCTTGGATAGTTAAGTATACCAAACATTTTTGGATAGCTTTAGATTTCTGCTTGACATCAGCTGTTTCGTTAATCAGTTGTTTTTTCCTATGGGATTACAACAACACCAACAAATCCGGATACCTTTGGATACGTACCCGAACGCGACCAATATCAGGGGCCAAATTACCGCATCAGTGAACGAGTGAGTGAGTCTCATCAGTGATCGAATGAAAACGTCAAATTAAAGTAATCGATTGCTAGTTCACGGGACAGTGTCTAGACGTGTTAAGAGGAAAAAATAAAAAGAAAAGAATAATTTGGTCACATAACCAAAAATTAAAACGTGGCATAGTTTAATTAAATTTTTCCAAGTTTTAACAAATCTTTTTCAAAAATATCAGTCGCCAACAATAAAAGCGAACCTTCTTAACAACTTAAAACTAAATTTAACGCCGGATGGTGCAGTGATCACACCGAAAAAATTGGATCACTTTCCTAACTCGAAGTGTTCAAAACGTCGCACCAGCGAGAAAGAAAGAAGCAGAACCTCGAAATGAGGTACAAGTTTGACAAAGGGAAAAAGCCTGGCAAAAGAAAGCTTGAGGCAGCACACCAACTCCTTGCGTTAAGCAATAGCGCAAACTCAAGCTTATCCCTGAACACTCCTGAAAAAGAAATGGATGCTGAAGAAGTCGACGACGCCGACACGTGGCTCACTCCTAGCAGGAAACGTACCTGCGCAAACAAAAGCCGCAGCTGCAGCCCTACGAGCAACAGTCAACAGAATAAAAACCAATTCTCAATTCTGGGTTTGGGATTGAAGGTTCTCCCAACCCAAGCCAACAACTGGAACTTACAAACCGACCATCGAATGCAGCAAGATACAGATGCTACCCTAGATAACACCGAGAACAATGTTCGGGGAACAGAAGCCAGCGCTGGACCCGAAAAAACACCACGTGACGACAACACCAATGGAACGGAGCCCTTGCGCTCGAGGGGTAAGTACTGCCCTCCTATTTTCTTAAAAAACGTGAATATTAATAAACTCATTAAAGACTTCCGCGAAAATTCGGTTCCTTTTAATTATAAAGTGATTAATCGCGGTAATTCAAGTAGACTTTTCGTTGACAATAGCCAAGTTCACCGTGATCTTCTGGAACTCTTGAGGAGGTCCAACAATATTGAGGCGCACTCCTTCACTTTGAAGGAGGACCGAACCGCTAACGTCGTCTTGAGGGGACTCACCCTTGATTATTCTGAGTCAGAAATTCTAAACGAACTGAAAATAAAAATTCCAAACGTTGACAAAGTCTCGGTTTTCGAAACCATAAGATCAAAAGCGAACAAAACTCGCTACAACTTATTCCTAGTCAGACTCCAACCGGGCACGGGCCCCGAGGAGCTACTGAAAATCCGGTACCTTTTTAATACGAGAGTTCATTGGGAGAAGCCCAGAGGCAACAAAGGCGCACTGCAATGCCGCCGGTGCCAGAAGTTCGGTCACCTTGCGAAAAATTGTGCAAGCACTTACAAGTGTGTAAAGTGCACAGCTCCACATGAGCCTGGCAACTGCTCTGTTACTAAGCAAGAGGGTAGCTTGGCCACTTGTGTCAATTGCGGAGAGAACCACCCTGCCAACTTCAGGGGGTGTGTGTCCTACAAGCGATTCGAGGCCAGCAGAAAACTAAAACTGCGTGAAGCCAAAGAAAAACAAAGCGAAGGAAAAGCCTTCTCCAAAGCTATCTCGGCTGGTAACTTTATAATTCCTGGGGTTTCATACGCCAATCAGCTTGCGGGATCACGCACCCCTCGGGGTCCTGGCCCTTCTTGCAGTCTTCCTTCCGTAAAAGCATCCGGCTTTGCAACTGGCCCAAGTGTCCTTAACGACTTCATAAACCTCTCTAAAGATCTTTTCGGAATCGAGATGAACCAGCTAATCTCAAAAATTGAAAAATTCATGTCAAATCTTGGAAGTTTCCAATTAATCGTTAGCTTACCTTGAGCTAGTCAACCAGCTCCTTGTCAGTCCGCAATAATGATAATAAAATTTATAAATTTCAACATTTCGTCCTTAATTAATCAGGCTAGGAGAATAGAACTTACAAAAATTCTCCAAGCTAGCAAATGCACAGTGGCTTTCATTCAAGAAACCCACCTAAACAGTAGACACAAAGTAGTTATTGACGACTTCAACGTCCTTAGAAACGATGAACTCCAGGGTGTGGCACTATGTGTCAAAAAAAACGTTCGTTACGAAATAGTGAATTTCCATTCTTCACTCATTCCTACCATCTTTATAGCCATCAAACTGAACTGTGATAACACAACTAAGCACTTCCTTCTCGGCTCTGTCTACTTCCCCACAAGTAGTACTCCGACATTACTAACTGCCGAGCTCAACAAAATTGAAACACTCGCTGCTTCCTATGATGGAGCCATCATTGGAGGTGACCTAAACGCCAAAAGCCCCAGATGGGGAGATAACTGGCAGAACCTTAATGGTGGCACCCTCATTAACTGGTACCAATCTTGTACACCTTCGCTTACAAACATCACTTCAGACACTCCAACTTTTCCCCGGGGCCATTCGTTTCTGGACCATTATCTGATCTCAAACCACTTACTAAATTTTCTAAATCCGAACTTCAACGTGCAAACACTTCCCACCTTCACAGAACATTGCCCACTTTTACTTAAGCTAGAAATAGCTAATATGGACATTTGCCTCAATGAGCCTCACTACAGTAGATCCTTCAAAAACACCAATTGGAATATATTCCAAGATGACCTTGATCTCGCACTGAGAGATATTATGCCTCCTCAAAACTGCTGCCTGTCTAATGCAGATATAGACAGACACATTTCTGAGTTTAACACCGTGCTAACTACCTGTCTCGAGAACAATTCATCCAGGTACATTCACTCATTTAGAAAATACAGGAATCTCCCGCCCGAGATAGAAAATCTGTACAACATAAAGCACCAATGGCAAAAGAAACTGAAAGTCATCTTTCACAGATATTTCAACAGGATCTCTGCTCCCTACAAAGAACTTTCAACAAGGATTTCCTTGCTAAACACCATTATCAAAAACAAAGTTAGCCTATGGCTAAACAAACAAATTAGTGACCGTCTGAAAAAAATTTTTCCGGGCCCCCATGCATTTAAGGAGGTATTCAGGATGCTTGGAAATAAAAAGAAATATACGTGTAACAATGTTTCGGTTAATAACGTTAATATAACAAACGAGGCGGAAATTGTTTCAGTCTTTGAAAATCATTTTACCAACATATACCAGGAGAGAGTTCCTAACTCTAACCCGATCCTGAGTAACCGAGCTACTTCATCCGCAAGGGAAGTCAGACAATCGAAACCTGCACACATCTTTCTCTTTAGCCCCGAAAACAACTCGCTCAATCCTGTCTCAGAAATGTTCACGAATAGTGCAAACGTTATAAATATTACATACAAAACCAAACCCAAAAAATCCTCAGGGCCGGACGGGATCACTAATTTTGTCTTAAAAAAACTATCTAATCTTGCTTTTAACTTCTTAACTATCGTGTTCAACAACTGTATCAACAACGGGTATTTTCCGATCTGTTGGAAAGAAGCTAGGATCCTCCCCATTTTAAAAAATCAAAATAATCATGACCTAAATAACTTCAGACCAATTTCGTTACTCTCCAACGTTGGCAAAATCCTTGAAAGAATAATCCTGGATAAAATGATGCTTCCATCTGAGTGCCCAATCGATCCAATCTCGGATTACCAGTTTGGCTTTCGCCTTGGTCACTCCACTGTTCACGCACTCCTCAAACTTCAAAACGATATAGTATTAGGACTTAGGAATAAATTATGTACTGTTGCATGCTCACTTGACGTCGAAAAGGCGTTCGACTGTGTATGGAGAGACGGGCTCATCCCCAAAATTGTTGCACTTAACTTTCCACGGTTCATCACGAACATCCTAGAGAGCTTCCTCACAAACAGAACTTTCTATATCCAAATTCAAGGTACTAAATCTCCATCTCGTGGGTGCAACAGTGGAGTTCCTCAAGGTTCGATATTGGGCCCACAACTGTTTAATATTTTCCTGCATGACTTCCCTCACCAACTTACGGAAAACAACCTCACCTCTACTGGCCTACTATACGCAGACGACACGATAGTTTACTCAAGTCACGAATTTCCAATCATCGCGACTAAAACTCTAGAAAAACATATTCTTCTGATTAATGAGTATTACAGGAACTGGGGCATCAATATTAACTTCCCAAAAACTGAAATGATCTGCTTCAGAAACGCTAGTGGCAAAGGCCCAGTGGGAGTTGTAAGTGAAAGCAAAAACATTAAAATCACCATCAACAACACAACCATACAACCCAAAAACAGTATGAAATATCTTGGAGTTAACTTCAACAACTTATTTAAGTTTAACAATCATGCCAGAATTACTCTGGAGAAAAGCAAAAAAATATCAAATATGCTCATGTTCCACTTTAGACATAAAAACCTAAATAAAAAGACAAAACTACTCTTTTACAAAACACTGGTGAGACCAATAATGTCGTATGCCTTCCCAATTTGGTTTACCATCTCCCCCACTATAGCTACAGAGCTGGAAATGCTGGAAAGAAAAATATTAAGACTTTGTGCTGACATTAACTTCGAAAACCGAACCAAAAGATATTCTAATGCATACCTTCACAAAGAAACTAACACCATCCCGTTTCTTAGATACGCCATTCTACTATATCCAAGCTAACCTGCGTTGACAACAGCCTAATCGATGAAATACTCAATTCTCAGAGTGGGTCCTCTTGGGACGATGTCTCCTACCTATCGCCTATTGGAGTCTCCTCACTAGCTATAGACCCAAGTGTGATAACACCACTACAGTTTTATCTCACCGTCACACAGAACCAAAATCGTGGCTAACCTAATTAAACTTTCAATTTCGTTAACCTCCTGCTACTACCTACTTCAATTTCCAACTTAATCACTTTCAAATTCAACCCTTCATAACGCTTAACCATGTATAACCCTAAAATTAACTTAGTTCACGTTTTCTACCTAATAGGAGCGCGGTGCTCGCACCCATAGCATAAGTTATAATAAGTTACCTTTCAAATCAAAATTATAGTACAAAGACACTCTGTGATAACTTATAGTATGTAATTTATACTTATTAATATTAACTGACACTCTCTTTGGTAAATACTCATAACATCCCACACATAATCTATGTATATAATTTTAACTCCAAACATAGATTCATTACCATATACAAAACAATTGAAATTCTTGTATTCGTACCTCTCATACATCCTAAATGTATCTATATTTATACATGTACAGAGCTATCGCTCTCAACTCATTATCTTGTTCACGTGATATTAATGTAATCGTTCTTTTGTCATTCATCCTAAATGTATATATGTAAGCAGCATAGAGCCATCGCTCATTACTGCCTAAATCTTCACCTCCTCACTCTTCTAGTGAAATAACTGTTTACTCAAACACATAGAGCGTCCTCGCTCTCATTCCCAAAACAAAAGACAAGAAATTTCAACGCTTAACGTAAAAAAGAAAAGACATATATGCGCTATGCGCAATAGCTAGTTTTAAGTTAGTATTAATGTATTAAAATTGTAAATATGTATATAAAATAAGAAACTTCCGTTTCATGCAATTGTTTAACGCTCATGAGCACGAGCAGAATAACACTATATCCTTATAAAATTGATATGCCACGAGGCTTAATTCTAGACACAGAAAAATTGTTAAAGAAGGCCATACGATATAGCCACTTTTGTACTTATGTTTAAAGATAGAATAAGATGAAAACAACCATGTAAACGATGCCTAAAGTCTCAATAAAATTTTCATTCATTCATTGACGCTGTTCACATTGGACTTACTCAACCAAGTCATTTTGACGTAAGGCCACCCTGTCGTGTTCAGACACAAAAGTAGTGTGAACACTCCAGACGTCTTGTAGTTGTCATAATTGTTGGCCATTTGCTATGCCACTACAAATATACAGTGAATTACAAAAGTAAGTAAGCACCTCTTAGTTTCAAGATCATTTCCTTCAAACAATCGATAGTAATGTTAAAAAAAAAAACTTAATATTTTTGTCTATAATTGATATGTATTTCGAACTAAAAAGTAACATTTCAAATAAAACATTTCAAATAAAACAAAACTGTGTTCTAAAATTCTGCTTGTTTAGATTCATGGGTTTTTTCAAAGAAGAGCCGCTTTTGGCGATTTATTTTACTTATGTAAGGTTTCTTTCTAATACTTCGACCATGATAACCGGATTGGTAGAGCACTCGTCGAATAGTTTGAGGGTTATATGACTTTTACCTGTTTTATTTGGTTATTTCTGCTGATATCTTTGTTGGGCCTACTTTGGGATTCCTTCACTTTCCTAACAATAATACGGCATTCCTGCTTGTCTTTGTCATTGATCGAGGGTCATTTTGCAAACTTCCAATGTTATTTTATTTCGTTATTATTTTGTGTATAGTAGATGGACTTTTGTTATTAGTTTTACCATTCTCGCACTTCGATTTATTTTCCAAATAGTGTTTGATTATATTTTTTTTTAATGAGTGCTTACTTACTTTTGTGATACACTGTATCTTCGTGTGTCATATTATGTCACCAAGGCAAATGTCAAAAAAAATCCATTAATTTTCAATTTGTTTTAAAAATCCTGCCTCACTTTGCCGTCTCTTTCTTACCATGAAGTGCGAACGAGAAAAAACACAGAGACATCAAAAAAAGTCGGCGGAGTGAGTCCAATGTGAACACCGTCATTCATTGCTAGTTGACGTAAACGGTAATGCCAAAGTCACATAATTCAGTCACGTATTACTCGATAACTGATGCGGTAATTTGGCCCCAGCAGGATTCTCAGGTTTAATGGCATACATATGTTTTCCTTGAACATATATTTGAACGTTTTTTTCTTATTAAAAAATTGATTCCAATATAAACTTTATTTATGAAATTACTAAACGGGTTTTATGATCAAACAAAAACTAAAAGTTTTGATAAAAAAATTTGTTATTCTACTAGTTTTAATTAGAAAAAAATCAGGACATCGATAGCTTTGTTTAACGTAAGCATACAAAATCGCTATCATCTGAACGAGTTTTTGTCTTAAATGTCGTAAATGAAGATGGTAATGAATGATATTATTGTCGCTTTTTTTGGTAAATGTATAGGTAAAGCAGAAAAATTTTACACAGTAAACAACAACAAAGGAATACCTACTGCGTATAAATTAGCCAGTAAAATAGTGCAAGTGCTGATAAAGTTTTGGAGCATCTGGATTAGAATGACGCTCAAATTGTTAGCAGAAAATAGGGGGTTCACATTCTCAATATGGTTTGATGAATATTTGACGGATTCAAACCACTTTCAATTTTTAGTTGCACAACTACTGTTTGGTTGCTTATAGAAAACAGATGAACTATTTGGTTGAATTTCCGCGCAGGTGCATATAATTATATGTTACACAAAATAGCGAACTCATTTTAGGCAATCGTTTAGTTTGTGTCAAAACTCGAACCAAGCAGTTGCAAAACTAAAAATGTTTGACAAATGCGGTTTGATTGACTCGAATTTGAAAATGTGAACGCTTCCTCAAACGGATTGTCAAACATGCTTGATGATATTAAAATATTTTGATATTTTGCTGGTTTGACAAGCATGTTTAAGAATTTGAACGCATGCTTGTCAAGCCACAAGCAAATTTCATTTTCAATGAAATTTTCAAGTTGTGCATGTGGTAAGAAAACATTTCAAAATGAGTCATAAATGCAATAGCGGTAATTCATGTGGATTTTATTAGATTAATATAAGTTTTCTGCAGACTTCCAAATATAAATATTACTGCTTTTACACGGAAGCGATTTTTAAGCCCGTAGGAGAGAGACGTGTGTGGTGGCGGGGTTATATAAGGCGGAAGATGACTCCAAAAGAGAAACTAAGAAACAAGGTAATATTGCTTCGTTTAAAAGCCGTCTATGGTAGTAAATTTGCTCAACTAATGTCATGGTAAGAATTCAAGCATGTTTGACTATCCGTTCGATGAAGCGTTCACATTTTCAAATTCGAGTCAATCAAACCGCATTTGTCAAACATATTTGAGAATGTTAACCCCCTAAGGTTTTTTGCATAAGTTTGGCATTTTCTGATTATTCGAGGGTGTGTTCGGTGATATTTGTTCATTTTAAGGTTTGTTATCACTAGAGCCAAAATTATGTGGGTTGAAATATTAAGGGTATTCATTTAACGAGATAATTTTCCGCTTTGTAGAAAGATATAACTTTCGGCAGCATGTTTTCATGAACACCCCCTAAGAAATACTTGCGTAAATGTGGGAAATATTTTGTGAAATGTCAAATTAAAAGTCAGAATCCATACTTCTTTAGTTTACGAGGTTTATTTCTGCACTTTCCGCAGCAAATTTGTGAGATAATTTTATGCGATTTGCAGAAACTTTTTCCCATACAAATTTTGATAGCTCGTTTCTGCGGAGATAAAATTATCTGGTTTACGAGGTTTACGAGGGTTTTGCGCGCTTACATGAATACCCCTATAATTTAACGATTAGACGGTAAACGCGTTATTAGTTATTGGTTAAAATGTTGTCTCTTAGTGATTTGCACGTTCCCTTTCAGTCACGTAAGGCTAGCCGCGCACTAGCAATTTTTAGTTGCGAAACTGTTTGGTAACTTATAGAAAACAGATGAACTGTTTGGTTGAATGTCCGTGAATTTGCAGATAATTATATGTACAATAAAATGGCGAACTTATTTTAGGCAATCGTTTAGTTTGTGTCAAAACACAAAATTTTTAGTTGCTCGAACCAAGCAGTTTCGCAACTAAGAATTGCTAGTGCGCGGCTAGCCTAAGAATATGAATTTCATCGAATAATGGCTGCGATGTCAATAGATAAAAAAGCATATGAAAAGTTGAAAAAATGAGATTATATTTTTCGTCCTGGAAAAAACAATTTGAATACTTCGCGATGATATTTGTAACGAAACCCATAAAATCCATGATTACGATGTCTTATTTCCATTTACTGACAAGATAATAAGATTTCCACAGAAATAATCGAAATGTCATTATTAATCTGGCGGATTTGGACGTCTTGCAAGTTTTTTTTTCCATTTATTTAAGATTTGTGACTTTATTGTCACACCGAGCAGTTATTTGACTTTGTGTATCTATATGCACGCCATTATGGCTAAATCACAACCTCGCGTTCAGTCGGTCCGGCGTTAATGGGCGTTTGGTCGTATTTACGATTTTATGTTTCAAAAAGCGCGACCGTAGCATTTGTAAAACGAAATTTAGCTTCAAACCTCGAGCGTTGACTGCCATTTCCATGACATCTTTGATAAGTACCTACTTAATTGTTATATTCCAATGAATTTTGTTACTTTTTATTAATTTACAAGGTATATAATATTGCGTATTTTAACAACATTAGTCCTGTTTTTTAGTGCATTTTTATCTTCGCTTAAGAAAAAGTAGCATGTTAAATACAACAATAATACGGAGCTATACCAAATTGTTGTTGTATTTAACATGCTACTTTTTCTTAAGCAAAGCTAAAAATGCACTAAAAAACAGGGATTTGTCAAAAAAGAAAAACTTTTTGCTCTTGGAAGCACATCTTTATTGCAGACAGAATGAATACTGCATTTATGTTTATATGCACCGTACATAGGTGGTGAAAAAAAATTATTATATAAATATAATATGTTTGAAAAACAAAAGAAATATATACCTTCCTTGGTGCGCTGGCCAAGATAAGTTGGTAGTTAGGTTAGTTTTTAATTGAAAACAAAGAACTTGGCCAGCTTTGCTGGACTTTGTTATGGTTTTTTGTCTTTATTTCTATCTGCTGTAATAAATTATACAAACTGTTCAAAAGAATCGCAAGATGTGCTTCCAATGCTTTCATGATGGTGCACCGTGCCGCTATCCACGCCGGCGCCGCCGATTGTTGATAGTTTGGTGGTTCAAAGTTAATAGGGTTCATACAGCCGGGTTAAAGATTTCTGAAACAATATAATTATTTAAATAAAAACAGAACCACACTTTTTTTGATTTAATTACATATTTATAAAAAAAGAACTTCAATTACTTACTTCTTATTTCACTTCAATTTTCAACTTTCAAAACAAATACAAAATACGGCCGACAATAAACTGTCAAACGCCCGACCGAATAGAAAATAGATCTACTTTTGCTTTGGCCTGGCGTTGGTCTGACGTTTACGATATTACGATATAAAGCGGTCGCAACGCCGGAGGTAACATTTCAGATTGCCTCATAAGAGTCTATTGTTTTTATTCAAAATGTCAAAGCCCGACCGACCAAACGCGAGGATGTGGTTTGGCTATTAAGATTTGATCTTATTAATAATTTTACTAAAAGTGTGACAGAAATTTAATCAATCGTCTAAATCTAGCACCATATCTTTACGTTTAGAATGAATTAATTATTCTGAAATTTTTTTTACAAACATTATATAAAACGAATTTTTTAGGAATGTTACAGTATGTTCATACATACGAGTACATATTATAACCATCAATTTCAACTTGAGAAACAATAACGTATACTTTTCCAACGCATCCTTAAGCTTGTTAAGTGGATTGTTTTATTGTACTAGTTACATATTTCATCGTTCGTTTTTGTTTGCTTTTACTTTGTTCACTTCGTGAGCCTGAAATATATACTAAATAAATATGATTAGTTACTTTTCCGAATCAGCAGATTTTGACATGGGTATAAATGCCAAGTATACCATCTTAAAATAAAAGTGTGTACGAAGTCAATAAAGTATTTTATTCGGATTTGCAATATTGTGCTAGGTATAAATTACCAATAAAATACGCCTTATTTAACATTTTATGAGTGACAGTGCGTCAAGAACCACGAAGAGAAATTAAGTCTTAATACTAGGCTGCTTAAAATTTTGCGCCAATATTTAAAAACATCTAACAAAATGAATACCATTGGATGAATTACATGGCTGATTACTTTTATAATTAACTATTATTTTTGGTGGCGTTCGTAGGTGTCGCAAGATCCACCATCTTACAGCGGCGTTTGTATAGATACCCTTTAATATTTGGTTTGGCACCAATTTAGTGTGTTTCAAAGATGATTGCCAAAAAGTGGCGGTCATGTTTAATTTGGGAAAATTGTACTTACGAGTTGATCCCAACAATTTCAGCGCGTCGTTTTAATCTTGAACTCGATGAACTAAGGCCCCATTTAGGCTGGTATTCACCGAGCGCTCTTAAACGGCTCTTAACTTTACGAGGCTCTTAACTTGAAATTTCTTTTACTGCTTTTAAACGAAGCAATATTACCTTGCGATTTTTGAGCCCGTTTGAGAGAGACGTGTGTGGTGGCGGGGTTACACAAGGCGGAAGATGACTCCAAAAGAGAAACTAAGATTTAGGTTCGTATTCACCGAGCGCTCCTAAACGGCTCTTAACTTTACGAGGCTCTTAACTTGAAATTTCTGTGCGGTATTCACCAACCACTCGCAAGTGTTTTTCGAAGTTCGAAAATGAGAGCCACTCTCTCTTGTTCAGGCATACCCAAACTGTGAAATGTTGTGTAATGTTGGTCTTGACAGCAAATGGATACTCTTCTACTTGGCATTGCTCACATAAATTCGAGTCAAATGCGTGCGTGGCACACGCACAAGCGAACAAATTTTCGAAGAGAGCGCTCGTAAGTTAGGAGTGGTCGGGACCACTCCTAACTTTTAAGAGCGCTCGTAGATCTTCACTAATATTGCTTGGTGAATACGTTTATGAGCTTCTTAAGTTATGAGCGCTCGGTGAATACCGGCCTAAAAATCGCTTTCGCGTAAAAGCAGTCTTTGGGGTATTCACCAACCACTCACAAGTGTTTTTCGAAGTTCGAAAATGAGAGCCACTCTCTTGTTCAGGCATACCCAAACTGTGAAATGTTGTGGAATGTTGGTCTTGCTCTTGACAGCAAATGGATACTCTTCTACTTGGCATTGCTCACATGGATTCGAGTCAAATGCGTGCGTGGCACGTCTAAGCGAACAAACTTTCGAAGAGAGCGCTCGTAAGTTTAGGAGTGGTCGGGACCACTCCTAACTTTTAAGAGCGCTAGTAGATCTTCACTAATATTGTTTGGTGAATAGGTTTATGAGCTTCTTAAGTTATGAGCGCTCGGTGAATACCAGCCTTAGATTATTATAATGTAATGTAATGACCCACACAGAGATTATTATGGTCTACTTAAAAATCACAATCTAAACAGGGCAAATGCATGAGAAAGGATCCGTTCGCTATGCGAATATAAGCCGTGTTTTATTGGTTAGTGAATATGCTAAATTGCAACAACAAACGATTTATAAATAAAAAGTGAAGATAGAGTTTCGGATGTTAAAATGTAGGAGGTGTTTAAGTGGTGTTCGAAAAAATATATTTTGGCATGCTTGAGGGTGTGTTCGTTGGTATTTATTTTGTTATACTTTGCCTCTACTAGTCCAAAGTGTGATCGCTCCGCAATTTACAGAATAAATATTTTTTCAAATGCAAAATTTTAATTCATATCATAAGTCTAGGCGCGCACATTCAGTTTTTAGTTGCACAACTGTTTGGTTGAATGTCTACACAAGAAAGCGAAGGCATTTCAGGCAATCGTTTAGTTTGTGTTAAAACACAAACTTTTTAGTTGCTCGAACCAAGCAGTTGCGAACCTAAAAATTGAATGTGCGCGCCTAGCCTAATTCCGGTTTTACACTACTGCCATGTCACAAAATATTGGCATGTTTTATCAGTACATTGGCATTTGTTCAGAAATGTCGTGTAACTTCGGCATTACGCTGAATTTATATGACAACTGACAAAATTTGCACATAAATTTAGGTGAATTAATACGATGTTAAAGCTGTTTTAGTATAAAACTAGGTTAAGGCAACGATTTTGCAAAGTTTTAATCGAATACAGCATCATACTTTCTCTACACTTTTATATAAGTTAAACTCATCGAATACCTATTTTATTGTCTTAGTATCGTGCTTACTTTATATATAACTCTTTGACATTTACAAACGTCAAAATAGGTATGTTTACTTAGTTTTTAGCACGAACTGTCATTGTCTTAGGTGTGCTCAGAAGCAATTTATTAAAACAAGTTGTCTTAGTACGATATTAGTTAGAGAATGTTTAAAGTTAAGAATAAGTTAGAAAACTACTTAAAAGTTACCTTACCTTAATAATGGTCTGTTTAAAATCTCCAACACTGAAAAGAATTCAGTATAAAGCAAATAAAATAGTTTTTTTTTACATATATGGGTGGCCGTGGTGCGATGGATGTGTGCTCGCCTGTCAACCTCATGATGACAGGTTCGATCCCTGCCGTCGTCTATGTCGCTTTAATTCCATTAAATACCTTCTAAAATTGTTATCAATGGGTTGCTGGTTTACTCATTACATGTTGTTCAGGCATAACACTAACAACATGTAATTGAGTTAAACTAGTATGCCCAACAAGGATGAACACGAATAAAATAATGTGAACTATAAGCGACATAGAAATAAGACACGACATTTCTCCGCTTTAGCTCAGCCGCCATCCCTGGAGATAAAAATATCTGAGACAACCACCAACAGTCTCAGAACATCGTGCCACACATCTTTCCTATCCTTCTTTCTCTTCATTAACTTCACGCCCGCGCTGTGTTGAAACATTTAAAGGGTAATCATAATCCCTTGAGCGCGGGTAGATTATAAAAAAAAAAAAAAAAAAATATGTAAAAATTAAGAAATACAATAGTAACAATATGGACACGAGAACATTTTGAGTAGATTGTAGAAAAAAGATATATTTTCGTATTTTTGTAAGTGTTAATGGAAAATTTAATAGTGAGAAAAACTCTAAATCAATTCAATCTGCATTTTCATTAATATTTCAACTCAATCTGCATTTTCATGAGTATTTCAATTCCAGCTAAAAAACGAGATACAAATCCTTCGAACACATCCGTGTAAGTTAATTTAACAAGTAGGAAGGTTTTGGCACATAATACACTGATACCAACTTTGGGAGATTATTAAGAGTGAGTTAAAGAGTGAATAAAGCGTTTTTTGGTGCTTGTATTACTGCGCTAGATATAGATTACCAATAAAACACGCCTATAGTGTGCTAAGCAACCCATGTTTTTTATATTAGCTAGATTGAGACTGGGCTGGTAAGTTTTTTAGTGTTTTTATAACAAACTTTGTTTTGTGGGACCTCAAAGTACATTGAATTGAACAAACATTTTCTACATTTTGCAAATTTAACTGCAACATAGGGCTATAAGTTAGGTTGATATATTTTCGTCGTGCATCACGAAAGCTCTGAACAGAACTTTTTACACCAATCTCATTCTCAACATAAACAGCGTTTTGTAGTGAATGATTTTTATTGTAAATACCTAACTTTTGCGTTATGTGATTTGACAGTTGTCGAGCTAATCTGATTGGTTAAAAGTCCCTAAAAATATAAATAGGACGTGTTCGTTTGCACGCTAAAACAAATAAGCAAGATAAATCAACTGTTACAAAGTTAAAGTCTACTTCAATAAACACAATTTGTTTCAAGTTTCAAAGTCAATAGGTGCGTTTTATTATATACGGATCTATGTGGATCCGGATCTGGATTAATTTTTAACATGTATGACAAAAACAATTTGGGATCCTGTTCTCTATCTGGATCTATTTTAAAGATCCAGAAATTAGTTCTTTTTTTGGCGAGTAGAAGTAGATGGCTTCTTATTGTAAGGTAGTGTAAACTACAGTGTAAAGAAAAAAGACGAGACACATTTGAAAATCAACAATCATAAGCAAGAGGAAGATGAGCATACAACATAAATGTCACTATGATTGGTATCGTTTTATTTTCGAGAGTTAATCTATATGGATCATTGGCGATAATAAAACGCGGCTAATATAATTCAGATTCTTATTCAATCACTGTGAAGGCAGAATTTTAATTGAAATTTTGTATTTAATTCCAAACCAGATAACAATCAGCAAAGAAATTATTTATACTAATTGTTCATGTTTCAGCTATCAAAATTTTGTGGAAGTATGCAACGTTAACTCGTAAAACATGTTTTTTCAGGCAATTTATAATCCGATTTACTTCAACAAGTTTGGCGACTTAACTCTCAGATAAACATATTTCTGACAGATGTTCGTCAAAAATTGACACCCCGGAAACTGCGCTTAACTTAGTGGTGCCATCTCTATTTCGCAATTTGATTTAAATAGGTTTTTGAGATAAGAGATAAAGCTCTTATATGCCAATGAGTAACGGCTTCAAAGTTAAATTAATTTTAATCAATTCCTAACCGAAACCATGATTCACTTTATAATGTTTTCAATAAAATTCCAAATGAAAAACAAAAAAAGAATTCAACAACCCAAAATGCTTTTATTTAACATCACATTTATCCATCGTTTAGTTCAATTTACGGGACAAAATAACATCCTTGACTGGATGAGCCAAGTTCCATTCAATGGAGCGGATGATAGCGGCTGGCACTGGTGGTGGGGTTGGCAGATGGTCTCCAGCTGGATGGTAACCATCAGCATCAGCGATGTAGCTTGTGAAAACAGCTTGTCCTTCGGGTGAGACGTATTTGTAAGATCCTGTGATAACGTTAGCATCACCGGCTGAGTTGACATCGATTCCGTTTGAGGTTTGGAAAGCATAACGGAAAGCTCCTTCAGGTGTGATGTCATTCTCAAGGATCTTGAAGTCAGCCTTGGAGTCGACATCCAAAGAAGCAGCAGCAGCCAAACCGAAAATGGCGACAAGTACGATCTGAAAAAATTAAAATTACATCTTTAATGAAAATAGTCTTAACCAGAAATTAAAGCTTTGAAACTCACGAATTTGAACATATTGCTTTAGGTTGTTGGGTATTCGAGTAATCACAGAAAACTGATAACTTATGATATCTCTTTTGAATCTTTTATACTAAGATTAATCTAATTTCAAATTCTTTTCTAGAACATAAGAACATTTCTCTCGTTTATTGCTACCTGATTGTTATAAAATCTAGGTTATTATGTTCAAAACTACGCAGACAGTTTGAGTTCATTTAAATAAATGCAACAAATTCGATAATGTTAAAAATGTTAATGAAATTGTCATTATTTTTTTTAACGACTAAACCAGCTTCGTTTCTAAATATAGCCAAACAAAATTTGCAAGTAGCAACAAGCAACAGGGCCTAAATTTTTAAGATTAAAATCCTTTTGAAAACTGTAGACTTAAATAACTTCGCATGTGTCTTCATTTTTGAAAAAAGTTATCTAACAGATTCAATCATCTGCCAATACGAGTATATAACTTATGATTTACAATAACAAAATTTATTCATAGCTCTTATTTCATTCTAACAATTCTTCTTCAATCCAATTTTAATTAAATCATACCATGTATTGGCTTAACAGACACGAGACATGATAATTGAAATTATTAAAATAATATGCACAACTGGGTCGCATGAACTTTTTCCTATGGTTCAAGGCTATATGAGTAGTTAAGCATTGATGATCTAAGTTATTCGTTTATTAGTATCGAGACATTTAAAGTGTGAAAAAATTCAAATTCAGAGCATTAAAACATTAGTTTTCTGTTTTTTTTTTTTCAACGAAACTGGAAAACTTCTCTTGAACAATTTTTATGAGTAATATTACTTTCATATAATTGGTCTGTATTATAGAAGTAACATAACTTTAAATATTGGAACAAAATCAGTTCAGCTGTTAATGAAAATATAAAACTGTGGGAGTAAAATATCAATAGGACAGATAGATAGATAAATAGAAAAGATTTTTATTGAATTATAAATTGATTTCTTACAATACATGTTTATATACAAACATCATTATGACGTGACATTTGACGTCTGTCAGATTGACAATTAACACATCTTGAGTATTATATATAGGTATATAATTATTACAGTTTGATTTGATTAGATTTAAAGAAAGAATGAAAAAGTTAATTTTTATCTATTCACAAATCTTCATTAGTTATTCTTCCTCTTTAACTTAACGCAATTTTACAATATCTAGATATATGTATATTAATACGTTAACAATTTTTTTGTAGTTCCTTTTAAATATACTTAAACTGAACGCGCGACAATAAAAAATATACCATTTGAATCTTCCATCAGAAGAGATTATGTAAATCCGTCGACTATTTGCATGTGAAAATAGAAACAGAAAATAGAAATAGAAATCATGGATTCTCCATACAAAATGTCTAAAATAATAAATACACGATACACACAGCTGTCAACAAAGTTCACTTCCAACACTCAGAAAAAAAAACGTTGTTAAAGTAAGAATTAAGCGTTTTTCAAACATTGTTAGTTAAAATTGTTGCACTAAAAACATGTTTTTACTACAACAATTCATTTTTGAATGCTCAAAAACCAATAAAGTCAGTTCAAGAATGATACAGTTGATACAACAATTTTCTGTTTGTTAAATGCAATCAAAAATGCAAAATTGTTTTCTCAAGAAGAAATTTGTTTTGTAAACTATTTGCATTTGTATTATTCCCTTTCAAAAATGGAATTGTTGATCAAATAATTAGTTCTTGCGATAACAATCAATTTCAAGAAGTATTTTTCTTTTAACAACAATGAAACTTGTTATTTTAAGTATTTGCTTTTTTCAAATATTTAACGGTATGTTCAAGAACTAATTGAAAAAAAAAATGTCAAAATATCAACAACTTGTTCTCCGCACAACAACTACATGTAGTTGATTTGTAGAAATTGTAAATTTGGAAAAAAGGGATTGTTAATGCATTTTGTGACCGCCGACGCCGAGTAAATTAGTATAGTAGTGTATGCGGAAGGCGAAAGTGAAATTGATTTTAATTCTGCAAAATATTCGGAAGCAGAACTCGAAATTAGTAACATGGAAGGAAGCATCCTGGATTTATATTTTAGCGTCATTTCTACAGCCATGAAATTGGGGGAATTTTCAATAAAACAGAACTATAACACATGCCTTATACAAGAAAATGATTTGTCCCGAAAAATGTACAGGTAATTTTAAGAATTATTAATGCCTATCCTATAGTACTCGTATCTTGACTAAATTAATTTTTTAGATTTACGATACTTTTCTTTTTTAAATTACTTCACGCATTAGTAAAACATGCAATCCATCCATATCGTGCTAAATTATCTCGATAATTTGACATCCGTGCTTCAAATGAGCTTAGCATATTAGTGAGGTATTTAGCATTAAAGTAAAAAGACAAGGAGAAGAATAATTAAAAATTTATAAAAAGATATAGGTATGTACTTAAGATCAGCTGGATTGGAGCTACATTTTTCAGAGGGAAATTAGGTATGATACTCGTATTTCATAATCTCAAATGAAGCAAAAAATGTGTGTGTGTTTTTTTTTTTTGATATGAATATATTTGAATTGTAAACCTGAACTAATTGGCGAAATCTGACACCGGATTCAAATACCCCCAGAAAATTGTATCTTATATTTCCGTTTTTCTCTCGGAACAATTTATTTTGTATTCTATATGTTGGTCAATTTTTGCGACCATCGAGAATTATCGTTTAAAATGAAACTCAATTTTTACTTAGATAAACAAACAAGTACGAATTTATTTGTACTACTAACACTTCTCAAATTCTCATCCATTAAAATCTTACAATTTACGTGGCAGAATCTATTCCTGGGCCTGTGGATGAGCCAAGTTATATTGGACAGCACGGACGATAGCCTTTGGGACTGGTGGAGGAGTTGGCAAAAGAGCTCCGGATGGGTGGTAACCATCAGCATCAGCGGTGTAATTCAATTGGATGGTTTCACCTTCAGGTGAAATGTATTGGTAAGCTCCGTTGATAACATTTTCGTCACCAGCTGATGTTTGGAAAGCATAGTGGAATGAACCTTCGGGTTAAATATCATTGTCTAAGGACTTAACTTCGGCATTAACATCACTGTCCAAGGAAGCTGCAGCAGCCAATCCAACGAAAGCAACCAAAACGACCTGAAAACACACGAAATTTAGTAAATTTATAGACTAAAAATACTATTTCAAGTAAGGGAAACTCACGAATTTGAACATGTTGTTTATTTGAGTATTTTAAGAAAACTGAAAGTAATCCTTAGACAAGTTACGTTTTTATACTAATTACTAATTAATTATACTGTTACACTGGGCTATGCATATTCTTGCATGATATTCATATGAAAAAGATGAGAATATCAATAAGGCTTTTTTAATATAATTAGCCGGTTTTCGGTATGATCATGACTAATTAAATCCGCATGCGCTTTTTACTAACGGCAAAACCTGAACTTCTTCAGAAAAGTAAAACCAGCTATATAACATAATTCGCAAAAAAAACAAACCAGCTTAACCTTTTGACTTGAATTAAGATTCCTTCGAGCAACCTGCATCAAGACCAGATCGACAAGTTTGATACTATAGCCAAAAAATTATATGCAAAATGCGTTTTACCTCTAACATTAAACAAATATTAATATTCTAATTTGGTATATAAACGTCCATCTCGGAAGGAAAGATTATCACTTTCTCTTGATAACTTGAGTAATCGACATCCCTAATCAAAATGTTCAGATACGTAAGTTTTTCTTAAACTGATCTAAAAATTATCTTACCTTAACAATATATCATATCCACAGGTTGCCTTGATTGCCCTTATTGGCTTGTGCGCTGCTGCTCCTTTGGAAAGCGAAGTTGCTGCTGAGACCAAATCTCTGGAGAACGAAATCTCCCCAGAGGGTGTCTTCCACTATGCCTTCCAAACCTCAAACGGAATCGATGTTGACTCTGCCGGTGACGCCAATGCCATCCAAGGAGGTTACAAATACATTTCTCCTGAAGGAACAGCCGAAGGTTTAACATACGTTGCCGATGCTGAGGGTTACCACCCATCTGGTGAACATCTGCCAACTCCACCACCAGTACCAGAGCTCATCATCCGTGCTCTTGCCTACCTTGAAGCTCATCCACAAAAGGAAGAACTTATTCGTAAGCTTTAAAAAGTGTATCAAACGTGATCAGCTAGACAAAATGATGATACTATGTTATATAAATAAATACAACTAAAGTTGTTTTGATATAAAACGAAAAAAAAATTGTTTTAATTTATTTATCAATTCATATAACGGTTTTTCAGCCGAAATTGGTAGCGCAATTAAATGCACGATCTTTAAACTTGTTTTGATTTTTTTCCTTCCTTCTCAAGGTCATCGATTAAACAACCAAATTAATTCGCTTCGATTCAGCTTGTTGATAAAATGGTTCCCAAAATTCGTTCAAAAAAAAAATTGATTTAAAAGATGATGACTAGCTTTTGGGTTTATATTGCACAAGAACCTGTTCCAATTTTTATATTTTTCCTTTGCAAGAGAATGATAGCATTTTTGTCTCCTTGGTGAGATGATTAAGTGAAAAATATCAACAAAAATTGGAAATACCATGCTCTCTAAGGCAAGAATTGGGTTTAACGAATATATATATGAAATAAGAAAATTATTTCAATTTTTAAGTGGAGTGATTGAACATTGAATTTAATTCAATAGAAAGTTTGAGCGACCTCAACTCCAAAGCGCGTTTCGCCCAGGTACGACAGTGGGCTCATCAGTTAGATGCTGTCGTACCCTTCTACCTATAAGACGCAATTACTATTTGTCGATGTTTAGCGACACTTATAATTTTCACAGCAGTAATATACTGTGAATTTTATTTTTTCTAGGGGAATTTGAATAAATTCTGACGCCTAGAATGTTAATTGTTTTTATGTAAAACAAAGTCGAGGTTTTAAGAAATAACAGCAGAACCGACGGCTCTCAGCAATAAGGAGACGCGAGAGTAAAACTTACAAAATGGAAGGAATTGCCGAAGAACTAATTTCCACCTAAAAGGTTCTTACCAAGGATCTCTCAGAAAGACGCTAGCATAAAAATTCTCTACCTAGTAATACAAAGTTTTCCAGGCCAAGGACCGACATAGTAACCTGCATCGAAAAAAAGGTGCTTTGAAACAGTGATCGTCGAATTACAGGGAATAATAGACATTTTTAAGCAGCAGTTCTAGCAGCAGCTTAATCGGTGTCATGTAGACCGATTTATAGTGCCTGAAGACAATCTTCACTTCCGTTCAATGAAGAGCCAAATTCAGGTGGGCTCAGCTGTAAAAAAGCTTTGAAACAACAATGCGACAGGATCTGATGGCTTGCCTGCAGAGCTCTTCAAATACGGAGATGATGATGTTTTAATAGGGATAGTACTATTACATCAAATCATCAACCAGATATGGGTGGACGGAACCTTCCCTGTTTTTTTTTTTTTTTTTTTTTATAATTTACACGCGCTCAAGGGATTAGATTACCCTTTAAATGAAAGAAAGAAGGATAGGAAACATGTGTGGCACGATGTTTTTGAGACAAGTTGGTTGTCTTATTTTTATGTCCCTTATAATTCGCATTATTTTTTATTCGTATTCATATTTGTTGGGCATGCTAGTTTAACTCAATCACATTTTGTTAGTAATAAGTAAACTAGCAACCCATTGATGACAATTTTGAGAAGGTTTTTAATGGAATTAAAACGAAATAGACGACGGCAGGGATCGAATCTGTGATCATGAGGTTAACAGGCGAGCACAAGACCATCGCGCCACGGCCACCCCCTAGTTGACTGGACTATTAGCTACATATGGTCCATTTACCAAAAAGAAGATCCTATCTCCTCCAAAAACTATCGAGACATATCTTTTCTTAACACGCGCGCCGTCTCCACTAGCGATAAATCCATCGCAATCGCAATAGCCAAAGCAGAAAGCAGAGAGCAGAAGAACTGTCAGATTTTTATGGCTGGGCATTTCATCGCACACTTTTTTAGTATAGTGAATAATTTTAAAGGATCAAATTGCAAAGGATTTCATATTAAGAATTAATATAAATGAGTTCTATGGACAATTTCAAATCAGATTTTTTTAAATTTTGTTAGAAAAACGTAAGCCCCAAGCAAAAGCTTGCTTTCCATGTAAAAATCAAACTCAATCAAATTTAATTTGGGAAGGCCAGAACAATATGACAGTTCTCCTTGCGATAAAGCAAGCGATGAATGGTATGCGATGAGAGCATACTTTCTATCGCACGCTATGGAAATATAGCTGCGATGGCGGTCTCTACTTGCGATGATGAAAGCATGCTTTAAAGCACGCTCTGGATTCATCGCTAGTGGAGACCGTATGTAACATCGAATATAAGATCCTATCCAAAGTATTGTATGATCAATTAAGCCTTTCTGCAAAACTGTGATCCGCAAATTCCATAGTGTTTTCCGACATGTCAGGTCGACCATAGACCAACTCTTCACACTGAATGAAATTGTGCTAAACACCAACGAATTTCAAGTCCAGACTCACCATCTTTTCATCGACTGCAAAGGCTCTTATTATAGCATTCATCATCATTTTTTTGCCCGTATGCATCTTAAACCTAAATGACAAGTTGAAAAATAAAATAAAAATATGTTTAAATCATATTATCGTAACGATTTCTTTCATCATCATCATCGGCTCAACAACCGGGTTCCGGTCCTGGCCTCTTTCAACAAGTCTCTCCACCTATCCCGGTCTCTAGCCGACGCCATCCAGTTGCGCACCCCAAGGCTTCGGGCGTCCTGGTCTACGCCATCTCTGCAGCTCAAGCATGGTCTAGCACGCTGTCGTCTACCATAGAATGTACCACAAAGAACTTTCCGAGCAGGTTCCTCTTCGCTCATGCGAGCTAGGTGCCCTGCCCACCGGAGTCTACCGAGCTTAATTTTTGTCACGATATCTGCTTCTAGATAGATTGCGTACAGTTCATGATTGTACCGTCTCCGGAATCGTCCTTCCTCACATATGGGGCCAACAATTCTCCTTAAGACTTTTCTCTCGAACTCAGCTAAGAGGTCGGAGTGCCTTTTGCTAAGCACCCAAGTCTCGGATCCATATGTGAGTACTGGCAGGACCATGGACCATGGCAGCAGTTTTGAAGTTGTGGTGAAATTTCTGGATTTGAAGAGCTTTGACAGACTAAAGTAGGCTCTGTTGGATTTGAGAAGCCGCCCGCGTATTTCTTCTTCTATATTGTTATCGGCTGCTACTATTGACCCAAAGTATTAAAAGGATTGCACCACTTCAAATTCGTGCTCGGCTACCTTTATTGTTTGACCAACTGTTCCTCTCGCATTCGACGCCACCATGTACTTTGTTTTACCTTCACTAATGTGCGGCCCCAGATTTTGTGCCGCCTGCTCGATCTGGATGAAGGAATCGTGTACAGCTTGTTCGGTTCTTCTTCGGTAACTGGCTGGACCTGTTGACGATGGTCCCTCTTGTTGCCGTACCAGAGTCACGGATTGCTTTCTCCAATGCCAGGTTGAAGAGGAGGCAGGCCAAACCGTCCCCTTGTCGGAGTCCATTAAAGATGTTGATTGGTCTGGATAGCAATCCGGCTATTTTTAATTGGCTTGTTACGTTGGTCATGGTCAACCTACATAGTCGTGTCAATTTATTTGGGATGCCGAATTCTCTCATGGCTTTGTAAAGTTCTACCCTGGCTATGCTATCATAGGCGGCCTTAAAGTCTATAAACAGATGGTATGTTGGGATGTTAAATTCTAGACATTTTTCCATCGCCTGCCTAAGGGTAAAGATCTGATCAATTGTTGATTTGCCTGGAATGAAACCACACTGATATTGTCCGATGACGGTTTTAGCGTATGGGGTTATCCGGTCTTGTAGGATAAAGGAGAGTATCTTATAGGCGGTACTCAACAACGTGATACCTCTATAATTACTGCACGTTGTGACATCTCCCTTCTTATGTATGAGGCATATTAAACCTTTTCGCCAGTCTTCTGGCATTTCTTCCTGCTCCTATACCTGTACTATAATATCATGAATTGCTTGACGTAAGGCTGGCCCGCAGTGATGGAATAATTCGGCTGGTATGCCATCGGCTCCCGGGGCTTTGTTCTTCTTAAGCCGGCCTAGAGCCTTCTCAACCTCTTCTATGCTTGGTGGCGGCAACATAGGATATTCTTCTTGAAGTAGTGGAGCCTCCACTTCTGCAGTGAGCTGACCATTTAGCAATTCATTAAAGTACACTTCCCATCGCTCCAGTATGCTTTCAGGATCGGTGATCAGATTTCCCTCTCCGTCCTTGCAGTATGTGCAGCGTGGTGTGTACTGCGTCATGTTTCGGACGGATGTTTGTTTGTTTTCTATTTCACAGATTAGGTTCTTCTCCCAGGCTGATTTTTTTTGTCTGTGAAGCCGTTTTTCTGTTCTTCTGAGCTCTTTATATTCCTCTTCGCGTGCCCGCGTTCTATGAGATTGTTGCATTGCTCGGTACGCAACATTCTTACGCTCAGTCGCTAGCTTGCATTCATCATCAAACCAGTCGTTCCGATTTTTACGACTGCTGCCTAAGATGGAGTTGGCAGTACTAATGACAGTATTTTTAAGACGTGTCCACTTCTCATTTACGCCCAGCATACTGGCTCCAGGACTTACTCTCCCTAAATCAGGTGTTTCTAGGGCGAGTCCTAACGCATTACCAAATGTGTTACTGGTGTTTTCATTGCGCAGGGCAGCCGTGTTGATTCGAACCTGATCGGCGGATGCAATGCGTCTTTGCAAGGCAATCCGCCATTGGAAAACGATACCAACAAGATAGTGATCCGAGTCGATATTGGCACCTCGGTACGTTCGTACCGTCATCAAGTTCGAGTAGTGGTGACGGTCTAACAACACGTGGTCTATTTGGTTACGAGTGACTCCATCAGGTGATACCCAAGTGGCTTTGTAGATATCTTTACGCGGGAACCTGGTACTCGCAACGACCATGTTTTTCGATGCTGCCAATTCTAAGACTCGAAGTCCATTGTCATTAGTGTTCTCATGCAAACTATGGGTGCCTGCGTAATGCCTGAATACCGGCTCCCGACCTATTTTTGCGTTCAAATCCCCAAGGATGATTTTAACATCATACCTTGGACAGGCATTGAGGGCCCTCTCGACTTGTTCGTAGTAAGTCTCTTTTTCTTCGTCTGAGGACTCCTCCGTAGGTCCGTGAACGTTAATGAGGCTGATGTTCGTAAATTTGCCTCGCACGCGAAGGGTGCATAGTCTTTCGCTTATATCGTTGAAGCCGATGATACTAGACTTCATTTTTTCGCTGACTAGGAAGCCTACCCCGAGCACATGGTGTTTTGTATGACAGCTGTAATATACGTCATATTCTTTCTTCTGTAAAACACCATTCCCTGATTTCTTGGAGAGCTGTTATGTCAGCTTTATATTTTGGCAGGGCATCGGCTAGCTGCTGAGCAGGTCGAGCTCTATAGAGGGATCGTACGTTCCATAAGAAAATTCGTAAATCGTTTTTCCGTTTTCTTTGCGTGGGTTGTCGTCGTGTGATCAGTCCGTTTCCGAGGCTTGTTGTCGTTCTCGAAATTCTTTTAGTTTTACGGGACAGGGAATTAACCTGTCGCCAACCTGAGGAACCAGCCTGATCATATTAGCCAAACCTTTATTAAAAGGCTTGTTTCTAGCGGCCGCCGCGGAGAGGCTATGATCACACTTCCACCAGTCCCGAATAGTTACGGCACGTGCATGTTTTCGTATGCTACATGTTGTTCCCCCTTTTCGTCTGATGGCTGACGGCCAACGATTTCTTTGGTGTTGATAAATCTTAAGAATTAAGATCAAGTACTTCAAGGAAAAGTGATAAATCATTGCTTTTTAAACCTCTCGATTTGAATGAACCAAAACATTAGCCTAATTACAACATAAAAAGCTATTTTTGTATTGTTATTCTACAATAGTAGAAACATATTAATTTTGTATTTTATTTAATTTAACAAACAGAAATTCCATTTCATTTGAAAGTCTAGAATATCTTCACTTATTATAATCTTCTTATCCTCTGAATGGGTATTGTTCGACGATTTTCAGGCGGTCTTCTTGTTGGGGATGAGCATTTATGTATTGAATGGACCTGATAATGTACTCTGGAATTGGTGGTGGTATTGGCAAATGGGCACCAGATGGATGGTATCCGTCTTCATCAGCTGTGTATTGGAGCTGAATTTGGATTCCTTCGGGGGAAATGTGTTGAGCAGATCCGGATACACCAGCAATATTACCACTCTCCTGGACTGAAATTCCATTTGTTGTGTCAAAGGCGTAGGCAAAGTTACCCTCTGCATCAGCTGGGTCATTTTGATAGCTACGGATCTCAGCGGTTTGATCAATGCTTGCTGCTGCAGCTAATCCCAAAAGGGCTGAAACAAGGACCTATTTAAATGAAAACAAAATTAGTAACGAACTTTGTTAAATATGAAATTCTATGAGTCTGTTCTATCTCAAAAAATAGCCAAACAAACTTACTATTTTGAACATTTTGATTCAAGTGATGATTACTTAAGAGAGACTTATGAAAATCTGATGACAAACTGCATTAGTCAAAATGCTTTTATACCCAAAATGAAATAAGTCGCAAACTAGAGCATAGTTTGAATAAATCCATTGAAATTGCTTCGTTGCCGTTGATCTTTAACATTAAATTGATCTTTAGTATTAGCATATTTGGACTTTTATTGAGATCCTGACTGAAATAGTTCTAAGAACATATGCTATCACTTGACCCCGTGAAAAAACTACAGGGTAAAAAAGTTCAAATTATTGCTATACTAGCCGCGCCGCCGGCTAATTTAAAATCTTGAAATATTTGTCTGTATTTATGTAGGTACGCAGTTACTTATAAATGTTAATTTGCAATATGCAGATTTTTAAAACTAATATCAACTTCATCGAACAAAGCTCGCAAAATAATTTTGTTAATAGATTATTAATAGACTTTTGGTTTTTCTCAATAAATTCGATGAATGTCTAAAGGCATTTTTCTGAGATAATGTCGCACGAACTTGCTCTTAATCTAAAACGTATAAAATTCGATATTTAAATTGCGGAATCCAAATTGCTTTTAATCTATCATAATATATATTTTGCAAAAGATTTGATTTACAATTTTATTTAAGCTTTTAAGGAGGTTCTGTGTATTTTTTTTAAGTGAGCTCAGTCGTTAACGAGAAAGTCGAATATCAACAAAAGGTTCCATGGCGGGACTTTTATTAACGGTTATTAATACATTTTTCTACAAAACTGCGAACTGGTCATTGTTGGAACAATATACAGAATTATTATTTGAAAATCTTAAGACCTGTTTTTGAAATAATAATTATTTTTTTCTCAACTATAAAAACATTGAAATTCATGTTTCTTCCGAAAAAATAACATGTCAGAAATATTTCCATATTTTCGGGTTATTCATTTATATCTCGTAAGTGTTTCCATTGATTTCGAAAATACAATGCACCACTGGATCGTACGAACTTGCTCTTATGTAAAAGACTAAACATCTTAAAAATGAATGTTACCAGAGAAAAATGTTCATAACCATTAAAATTTATTCTTTAAATGAATAAAACAACTCCTTACGTAGTTGCAGCTCTTAAAAAGTATAAGGTTATGCAAGACAAAAATTAAAAGTCGTTGTAGCAGTTTCCTAAAAAAATAAGGTTATATAAAACCTTTTTTAAAACATTTTCAAGAACAAATTTTGGTACAACAACTTCAAGTTTTTATTATTGTACAAACAAAAATTAAATATAAAAACAAATGTTGAACCGTTTTTGAGATATCGATTTCTTATTTTTTTAAATTCAAAAAAATATGTTTTTTTAAGTTTTGAAATGCAATTTCTTTTAATTTTTTTAGAAGCTTTGCTATAAAAAAATTAATTAAAATTCGTTATGTCGATGATAAGAAATTAAAAATTTGAAAAATATTTCTCTGGTGGGTACAGTCAGTAATACTTAGTTTAAAATTTCTTTTATTCAATTATGCACCGTAAAAATTAATCAAAAGAAACAAATTTTATAAAAATTCTATGCACCGTTTTCGAGAAAAATATGATTTTCGAAAAGCATTTTTTATTATTTGTATGGTGGATACCTTTATTTTTAGATACCATACATTTTTTTCTCGAATCTTGTAGATTTTATTAAAAAACTTTAAATTGTCAAGTTTTAAGAAAATCGAACATGGGTTTCTTGAAATATTAATTTATGAAACAAAAATTTTAAAGTTTTTTATTTAATTTTTTAATTTTAATACAAAATAACATACTATCCAAACTTTTAACTTTTGGGAAACTTTAGCATACAAAAATGATAAAAATAGGTTTTATCGTTTTCGAGAAAATCAAAAACAAAAAAAAAGTTTCACTATTACTATTAAAAATCAATTTTCTGAATTTTTTTTTCCAGAACTACCAAGCTTTACCTAAATTAATTTTTTTTTTGAGTTCCCTTTTAGAAACATATTTGGAAGAGCTTTTGAGAAAAAAAAATATTTTATAAGATTTCGAAAAATATTTGTATGGTACCGTTATTTTTGGCCTTAAACTTAAAAAAAGAAACAAACGAGAAACAAACGGGGGCGGGTGGTAATTAAAAATGTTATCTACCAAGGTACCAAGTGTCAAGAAAATCGGCCGAGCCGTATAGGTTGTCATCGAAAAGACAAGCAGACAGATAGAATTGCTAGACCTACTTTTTTCGTGTTCTCTATCATCGTAATGTCAACTTCGATCAAAATCTCGAGTTCGATTTTATTTTAACGAATATCTACCTTGCCATATAGTACCTTTATGTCGCAAATAAAAACAAACAGAGGAGCAGAATTGCGGGACCAACTTTTTTTATATATTGAACTTGAAATCATGAGCTTGAAAGAACACAAATTTATCATTCATTCTCGAGTAATGTCAAAAAGTAAAAAAAATGTATTTATGTAAGATAATATTACTCAACGATTTTGATTAACTATTTTGCTATAAAATCTCGGCTCCGGGATAATGAGTGCTATAGTGTCTAGGCCAAAGGGTTTTTTTTTAACATTTGATGACTTTTCGAATGCAAACATAAATTATTTTCAAAAGAGCTAGCCGTTGGGCGTTCGCAAATACTCGTATACTTATCCTAGTGGAATAACACAACATTTTGAACCCTGTACTTTGAATAAGTTCCCTTTTTACGAGCAAAAATACAAATATTATAATGAACCCTCCCAGCAAAGTCATTTTATAAATAAATTTGACAGAAACTGAAGAAACTAATCAAAAATGCTAATCAGACATATCAATATCGGAATCAATTTACATATCAAAATATTGTCACACATGCAGCGTTTGACTACTGCGGTGTATATTTTAGGGTAAAACATGATCACATATATGATTTATGGGTAAAGTGAACTTAAGACCAATTTAATGAACCCGAATTCATTCACATTATGACGAATTTGATTTTATCTGTTTTGTTGTTGAATGCTTACTTATGCACTTTCTTTTGTTTTCAAACATTAATACATAAAACCATTCATTATCAATGTAAGTCATAAAAATGATCTTAATAGATCGGCCAAAAAGTCCCGGCTGGCGATAACCTACATTATTTAAAGGTAAAAAAAATATAATTTAGAGGTCAACGGTTATATCCCAACCATTTTCGCGTTTGTTTCTTCGGCAGGAATGGAATGGAAAACAATCTTCTTCCGAGCTGGAACAGTGAAAATGAGAAACACCTTTCATCTTACTTTTGGGGGTGTGTTACTCCCTCGCAAGAGTGAGTACAACTGAAAAAAAAACATTTATATTTCTTTAAGGTGCAAGGGTAAAGGCTACTTGAACAACCTTTAAGGATATGTGTCAAAATTGCAGGACCCTTTGCTCTTTTGCTTTCGAAGTTATATTGTAATAGTTTTTCTTTTTAAATTCAGAGCAGTTGTCAAAAAAACAAATTATGTTTCTTTTTTAGTTAAGAGTGTTCAGAGCTTCAAATATGTGTTTCTTTTTCGTTCTGACCAGACTAAAAAAAATGGTGGCAGCTTAGTGTTCAGGTGTGTTTCAAAAACAATTCAGTGTTCAAAAGAGGTTCAAAACATGCTCGACATACTCGTACTCTGTTCAGAGCTCTATTCAGAACTAAAAAAGAAAAACGCTTTTATGTGGTTTTAGAAAGAATAGAAAAGAAAAAAAAAGAATCAGAATTCCTTACATTTATTTAATATTGTTTATTAATTTTTTGGCATTAATAAACAATATTAATATTATTACTGTCGAAACACTTAAAAAAAAAAACGTTGTTTCTTGTGTTCGGATGCCTATTTCTCTAGATGGTTTTGGTCATAATTCTGTGTATGCCAAAATTCGGTTTCCACAATAATTGTGTAAATCCAGAATTCTGTATTTCAAAAAAGGAAAAATTTTGTCCAACAGCTACAAAATAGCCATTTAAGTCTTTACAGAATATTAATAAGGAAGTTTAAATTTGAAGAATTTTAAAAAGCTGAAATATAGACTTGCAGAATTTTTAGAAATACAGAATTAAGGACAAAATTTTAGTCTTTTATAATATTGGAAAAGAGAATTAGGACTCGTCGCTGCTTTGAGCGTTTAAACGAAACCATCAACAAATTCCTCAAAATGGTTTACGAGAACCGGAACTTAAAGTTGCAGCAGTTGCAAAGTCTTACACATTTTTTATTTAACTTTAGACAGACTTTCGCCCCAAATTCGCAGAAATTAGTAGGCTTGGACAGTTCGGAAACAGACATAGTTTATCTCTTAATATTTCGTTTCCTCGTCTAAAACTTCTACTAACCCCCACACACCCTTAAAAACCCATTTAAGTGTAAATATATTCAGGACAGAATATAGTAGGGTTATGCGAAGCCTTTCAACTCACTAAATATATCTCGGCGGAAAAACAAAGGAAACTGAATTTTATAGCTTTAGATAGACTAAGCATTTTTTGGAAAAGGATTTTGTAATATATTGAAAAATCGGTTTTTTTTTTTACTGTAGAATATCTCGAAAACTCGAACTAAATGGATAAATCGTAGGCGGGATTCAAATTGAGAACCTCTAAAATCTGTAGATTTTTTTTATTTCGAATGTTCGCTAGTTTTACAAAATTCAAATCTAAGGTATAGCTTTCAAATATTAATTTAAAACACACTACATGATGAAAAAAGTACATCTTAATGTAGATAAAGATTATTTCAGAAAAAAAAAATGACACTATTTAGTAAAAAAAAAAAGAGTATAAAAGATTCAATCCTTTTTTTTATTTATTTAAATATACCGAAAGGTTTGTTAAATTTTGTTTGCTTGTAAACATATTTCACATGAAAGTTTGCTGTTTTACATTTCAAACCGATATGACCGCAAATTAATAGGTATCCCATGTGTCGTTTTGGCATACTAAAAAATGGCCTCCAACTATTCTTTGCGAGTAGATCTGTTCGTGTTGTGTTGAAAACTGCGAATTTCTACAAATTTCAATCTAAAGTTGTTCATGTAAGTAGTCAAAAAAGTTCATTGAAAAGATGAAAAGAACATGGCTCCTCGAAAAGTGTTGCAGAAAAAAAGGAAAAATATATGTATCTGTTTGGCCAATTGTAAGTGTGAAATACCACTCTGTACCCTGGAAAATAATGTTTACGATTATTTTTCAAAAATATTGTGCGATACTGTTCGAATTTTCACATGAATATTTATTTATTCTTTGAACATAAATTTATTATTAATGCCCGCGACGCGACGCGACGGCGCACAGTGGGTCCTCTCCATACACTTCAGTGCTCAAAATACAATTTTAAATTTTTGCCTTAAAAAAAAAATAAAAATGCATAATTAATATACATATTATAGCACATGTCATTTGTAAGTATTATCTTCCCTCTCTGTCTAATGGCCAAGTTACGGTACATTCAAGTTGACTCTTTGTCATTAGTTTTTAATAGACATGCGCAAGTTTTAATTTTGTGTAGTTTTATTTTATTTTTAAAAGTTAACTCCGTTAAACAAAAAAAAATTAAAAATATGTTGTTTGTTAAAGAAGGCATGTAGATTGCAAATACATTTTTATTTTCGATTGAAAGGTGTTACTTAGTGTATAAAATACATAAATGGATGACGGGTTTACTCACGGGCAATGAAATTTTTAAAATGATTTTTTTTTAACTGGCGCAGAGAACTTTTAAAACTAAGTATACAGCATGAAAGAAGAAATATTTGTTATTAAAAATCCGAAGACCGAAGTAAAAGTTAGGTGCGCCAGTTTGAAATATCACTGTTTGAGTTCGCGGTTGAATAAATAGATAATACAAAGGCCGACAAAAAATGTTGGTAGTGGATGTTTAGCTAAAATATGAGTATGTGGGTTTATTGGTAGGTTTATCATGATATCAAATCCGAAAACTCCGGCAGGTTTTTTTCTCAGCCTTGGGTAGGGGGTAGGGGTGAAGTTCAAAACTATCTATTTTTTCTATCTTTGTTCCAGGAATGTAACCACTTATATAAATATAAAATTTAAATATGAAATTTTATGCTCTGTAATTAAACCTAAGCTAACATACCTGAATATTCACCATCCGACTGATAGAACTTAAAATATAAGCTTTTTAGTGAGTCATATCGATTTTTTTGTTAATTTTTTGCTTAATATGAGATCGGTTTTCAGATACATGCGGAAGAATTTAGGTGTTTTTTCCCAGAAGCAGCTCGACTTTAGGTGAAGCTCTGCCCTTGGTATCCCATGACCACAAGTCTGCACCAAATCCTTATCAATTAAAGTGAAATAATGACTCATGCGCTACTTCCAATTAGCCAGTTATCCGAAGAAGACCAGGAGGTGCGAAATAGAGATTTTCATATATCGGCAACAATTCAGCGGGAAGACATCACAAAAAAAAGAAGGATAACATGTGAGATGTTATAAATAGGTTGTTTATGCCAATCCCTTGATAACATCGCGCACAACGACAGTCATTCACCGAAAAATGTTTTATCCTGAAGTCATAAATATGTTACTCGAAGAACAATTGTTTTCTTAAAATAAATCAATCAATAACCTTGAAAATGTTTACTCTGGTCAGAAATATATTCATTATTAACAATATTTTCATTTTCAACAGCAGTTAGCATCTATTTATAACAGTTCTTAGCATGTGAAACAAGATTTTGAATTTTGAGCACTGCTTAGTATGAAGGGGACCCACTGTGCGGCGCGCGCTATGATTAATAAAAAATAAAAAAACAGCTGTATTCATTTAGATTCAAATAAACCCACCAATTTATCTAATAAAAATATCTTGTAGTTTCATATCTTTTCCTCATTAATTTGCATGATTTACATTTCAAGCAAACTAATCCATCAACACATCTCTTTTGATAAAATACAGTGCCGTGAGAAAATAAAGAGATAAATATGTAAGTCAAGGAATAACTTGTTTTTTTTTTTTTTGTGCGAAAAGTGACACAAACTATGTTCAGCTTAAATAACTTGAGTTTACAAGCTATATGAATAATTTATTAGTTCAGAAAAATATTTAAAGCTATACATTCCTGATGTTACATTAATCTGGAATTCATTCATTTCCATTATCATGCATCATTATCGGATCACTCATATTATAAAATCAAAAAAAAAATAAAATACCATTATTTATAAATTTTATAATACAGGGTGTTCGCCGCCAGAAAGTTTTATTGTTTGTAGTCGCCATTTAGTGAAAATAACTCTTCATTATTTGGCAGTTATAAAATATGACAAGTGTCAAATGAAGTAGCTTATTTACGGTTCCTGGGACTCTGGACTAATTAAATTCTCCCATTGTAATCCTAGCATTGTTTTTTAAATAATTCACTAAATAATTAATCAATAATTTATTTTTAAGAAAATTTCTCTGTAATATTCGCAGTAAATTAAATCAGAATAATGTACAAATATGGACCTATCGTTGCTAGCATACATTCTGTTTTGGCCCATACCTACATATTATTACCCACAAGTGATACGCCGCGCCGTCGCCGCCTCGCCACCTACAAGAGATTTTATGAAAAAATTTTCAAATGTTTTGGTATAATTTAACCCCTGAAACTAATGATACTGTGCATTTTATTACTAGACCAAATTACAATAACAAAGAGTTAAAATAATATTGAAAAATAAACATTTCGACACATTGTGGATAAACGATACCAATTAAGAAATCTATAAAAAGCTCTTTATAGAAAATATTATATTTTTTTGATAAAAAATAAATTAAAACTGCTCACTTGAGATAACAGAATTTGAAAGTATCTACGATATTAAGAAAGCGCAGGGAAGTATCTACACGGGTAGATCATTGCGTGCAATAAAACTTGATTCAAACAATTTTTTCGGCATTAAAATAACCAACATACGAGTAGCTTCGAAGCACGAGTATATTTCTTATTTGCGATATACTCGTACATAAATGAAAAAATAATCGAACTCGAGATTTTGATCAAACGACATTAAGATGAAGAGAATACGAAGTATTCTAAAGTAGGTACCGCAATTCCATCTGTCTGTATGTATGTACCTTTACCTAAGGCCTCAATCTCTGAAGCAATTTCTTTCAAACATGGTAGATAAGAGTCTTATAAAATTCATTAAGGAGGAATTTAAAATTTTTTCTTATAAATAACATATATACGAAATTTTCCATAAGTTTTTTATAAAAAAAAAATTTTTACACGAATTTTAAGTATTTATCGGTATACATTCAATGAAATTATTTAAAAAAAACATTCACCCCTTTCCAATGCATTGAGTTTTAAAAGAAACTATGAACATTGTTAAAGTTGTTTTAAAAATACATACATACATTTCTTATAACGGCTGTATAGCAGGTACCGTTAGTATTAGACCTAAAAAACGAATTTGAATTCCAAATTAAGGAAATAACGGTTAAGTATAAATGTCTTAAAAAATCGCCTCTGCGGCGTAGGTCGAGACATACAAACATACATACGTACAGGCAGATGGACTTGGGAGACCAACGTTTTCCAAATTTCCTATTATCGTAATGCCAACTTTGATCAAACTCTGAAGTTTTATTTCTTTTTTTTTTTTAAATGCAAAATTTGCCCTTAGTACATACATATGACAAGTAAAAATGAACAAACGATTAAATGTATTTCAGAATATTTATTTAATTATGAGTAAAATAAAATTAATTCAATTTTGACACATGTTTAGGTTTAAATTAAGCATTCTCCTTTTACTCGCGATATTTTATTTAAGTGGTTCTCTACGAATTTATAACTTCTTACTAAGGAACCTAATCAAAGTGCAATTATGCTAATACTACTCGTAAATAACATTATGCATAATGCTTAATATCAATGGTAACACAGAATTTCGATGGATTTATTCAAACGATGCTCTAGCTTACGACTTATATTATTTTGGGTATAAAAGCCTTTGGACTAATGCAGTTTGTCTTCAGATTTTCATAAGCTTCTCTTAAGTAATCATCACTTGAATGAAAATGTTCAAAATAGTAAGTTTGCTTCGTTATTTCTGGAGATAGAATAGACCCATAGAATTTAAATTTTAACAAAGTTCGTTACTAATTTTGTTTTCATTAAAATAGGTCCTTGTTTCAGCCCTCTTGGGATTAGCTGCTGCAGCAACTATTGATCAAACGGCTGAGATCCTAAGGTATGAAAACAACCAACAATTCTGTCTGTCTGTCGGTTCGACTACAGCCTAAACGGCTCCGCCGATTTTCTTCAAACTTGGTAGATATGGGTTCTGGTTTTTTCCCCCACGCGTTTTTTTTTATTTTTTTTCCAAGACCAAATATAACGGTACCTGCCATACGATTTTTTTTTTGAAATCTTATAAATATTTTTTTTTCTCAAAAACTGTCCCACAGATTTAAAAAAAATAAAAAAAATTCATTTAGTTAAAGCTAGGTAGTGGTTGAAAAATAAATTCCAAAAAAATGGTTATTTTTGGTACCCCCCTTGGAACCATTTTTTTTGTTTTTGATTTTCCCAAAAACGGTACCACCGATTTTGATCATATTTCTTATGTTAAGGCTCCCCAGCAGTTTCAATATTATTGTGTATTCAAATTTTCAAAAAATTTATTTTTGGATTTTTAAAAAAATTTCAAAATTTTTTTTTGAAAATTTAATATTTTGAAAACCCCATGCTCGATTTTTTTGAAAACTTGATAAATAAAATTTTTTTAATAAAAAATTATAAGATGTAAGAAAATTTTTTTTTTTATTAAAAATAACGGTACCATATAAAGAAGCTTCTAAAAAGTTTAAAAAACATTGCATTTCGAAACTTTAAAAAAAAATATGTTTTTTTTGGAAAATTCGATATCTCACAAACGCACAGTGGTTCCTCTTGTATGAGAAGAGCGGTCAAAATTAAAAATAACTTTTTTATGACAAAAAACAAAGAAAATATATTGCTAAATAAAATTCTTTTTTACTTTTTTTAGAAATTTTAATAAGATTTTAATTATTATTGTTGTTTTATTTATTCTTTTTTTTTTTCATCTTAAGAATTCATCACTTACATAAGTTTGAATGCATAATAAATGAAACTTTGATTATTTTAATATAACAAAATTAGGTAATTATGTACATATGTATATAAAAAATTATTTATGTATAAAATATATATAAATATATAAGTATTAACAAATTAGTTTTTAAAATCTCGGGTTTTTGGTAAGCTTAAACAAAGTTAAGGTTTAAAATATAATAGGGCTTTTAGTTTAGCTAAAACAAAACTGGGGTTCTACAGCAATAAGTTTAACACTTCTTTCGGTAAGCTTGATTTTTCAGTTTTATCCAGAACACGAGCGTTTGAAAGAAGTGGGTCTGAAGATAGTAAAAGTCTATTGAGCAAATCAGTATTTGTGGCAACTCTTGAGGTTTTTCTCGTATTTTTTTCCCTACAAGCTTTTACCTCCTTGTTCTTAGCTTCAGCTGCTTCTTCAGTTAATTGTCCTATGGCCCCTATGGGTAATATTGCATGATGAACAATTTGACCGCCATGAATAAGGACCTTATGTACAGAAGCTGGCAAAGGATACCATGGGTATTCGCTTACAATTTCTTTGGCTGTTTCTAAGGTGAATTTTTCAAAAGCATCGGCATTTATAGAGAAACAACAGGCCAAAGTTTTTAAAACAACTGCACATCTCTCTAATACAGATTTCTTAATGCCAGTTATGTCGGAAGCAAGAGCAGGATTGGCGAAAAACCTCCGTGCCGTGTTTCCATCATTAGAGTTACCCCCCCCCCCCCCCCACCTTGCTTAGGCTTATCAATTATAAGACCAGTTCTTTCTCTGAACTCTTTCTGGATTCTTTTCTTCTGATTTTCATAAAGAGCCTTTTCAGTTTTGCCAGTTCGCCATTTTTTAAAACCAAGTCTATATGCCAAATGAATAAAAAATTCAAAAAAACCTATCCATGCATGTAATGGTGATATACCGAAATCTAAGCTTTCTGCATTTATTTTCCTTTGCAATGAACTTTCGATTTCGTTCATTTCAGAAGGTTTTGCTCCACAAATGTAGCAAACTTGTTGTGAAGAGGTATGAGTCAAAGCATTACATACTTTCCCATCCACCATTGTTAACTTAAGGTCATGTTTAACCAATATAGTTAGATCAAAAGCATGAACAATAGTGTTTGACAATGTTTTTATTTGATCTTGGATGTATTTCTGTTCCTCTCTAATCAATTCTTCATTTTCCTTTTTAAGCTGGAAACGTACAGGTCTGCAGTATCTGGTGGATCCAGGGCGAGGATTCTGCCATAAAACTTGTTTGGGTGCATCAAGATTATCTTGTTTAAAAAGTTGAAGTGGGACATAAGATGTTACGAACATGTCACTGTCACTATATTCACCCGAAATTCGTTGTTTGTATTCCGATTGTCCGCTACTGCCATCAAAACCCCATTTTCCAATCAGTGTTAAGTCAAGAGAATCTCCTTGAATTTTTTTTTTAAAACCCTCTTCTTGTGATTCAATAATTCGTGTAGTCGTATAGTTTAAAAGACCTTGAAGAGTTACCTCAGCAGATGAATCACTTACCGTAATAGTTTGCGGATCCGGATAGCATTTTTGTTTCGCTTTAAGAACACTTGCATAGCAAGGGAATAAATGCATATCCGTAGATTCGTTTACTACACTCCTTATTACTTGATATTGCTTTTTAGACAACCCAGCCTCAACCAATATTTTAAGAGCCTCATTAAAGTTGAGTGTTTTTCTATTTGGATCGTCTTTTTCTTTGGAGGTTCTCAAGGCAGAGGCTATGCTGCTATCTGCAGATGTTAAGCTTGCAATACGCCTACGTTTTGTTCTAGAAGAACATTCTAAGAAAGGTTTCTTAGGCCTGCCTGTTGTACTTGTAGAAGGGTTATTATTCTCAAAATTAAAATCTTCTGTCGTCATAATCCAGTCATTGTTTTTTGTTAAGAAATAGTTATCATTTCTTGAGGCCTTGTTCCATCTTTTTGAAATTGACTTGCATAGAACAAGAATTTTTTCGGAAATCTCATCACTATGCTCCAAGTTCCTCTAAGAACGCTTTTAAAGTTTCTTTATGCTTGGTAGCATCTGTAACCTTTTTTACCTTACGCCAAATGTTATAGACTTCAAGCCGTTTTATGATTTTGGTGGATTCTATGAGTAAGTAAAGACAAAATATCGTTCAATAAATGGTCGATTTTTTCAAATTTTAGCATGTTTTAGCAAAAAAACACATATACGCCTTGAAAGGTAATAATTTAACCTAAATAAATATGTCAATTTTATTAGGGGCAAATAGGGGGTACAGAAGTTACACACTTTTGAAAATCACAAAAAAAAAACACAAAAATCACTTTACACATGAATTAAATAACGGGTTTCACATAAAAAAACAAATAATTTTTACAAAAAATATGCACAAATAATCTTCACACCTTGTTCACTTGATTCCATCACTTAAATTTTACAAAAAAATATTAAGAATAAAATATTTATAGTTTTTGTTAAAGCACAAAATGAAAAAATTAAATTGGTATTAATTGTAAAAAACACACAACTTCAACGATCGATTTCACAATAATGAAAACAACTGAGAGCAAAAATATGTCTAGAAAGAATTTGTCCCGTTATTAGAGATAACACTTGCAAAAAAAAATGTAAAATTTTAACCTTCAAGTTTTGACTTTTGGCTTATGGAAGGAACCACTGTGAAACGGCTTAATATTTTTGTTTGTAAATTTAATTTTTATTTGAAAAATAATGAAAACTTTAAATTGGCGTACCAAATTTTTTTCTTATAAACGTTTTATTTATTTCCAAGGTATTTACAACTCTTCTAATATTTCTGCTGTAAATGACGAGTACTTTGACTCAATAGATACTGTAACTGATTGTAGTATGATTCAGTTAAAATTTGAGGACGTTTTTCATTGTTTGATAAACTTAACCCCTTCTGTGAAACCGGATTTATTGGATTTCTATCCAAATGTTTTAAAAAATTATGCTTCGTCACTCTGTTTACCTCTTCATATTTTATTTAATAAGTCACTGTCAAGTGGAATATTCCTTGATGAGTGGAAAGTTTCGTGTATTGATCCTGTTTTTAAGGCTGGAAAAAAAGACAATGTCAGTAATTATAGAGCAATTACTAAACTTTCAATTATACCTAAGATGTTGGATGAATTAGTTAAAGATAAGGCTTCGAAAGAAGTGAGTTCCAAGATTGTGGATTGCCAACATGGTTTCTCAAAGGGAAGATCGACTTGCACAAATTTAGTAGAATTCAATAACTTCTGTATTAATTCTTTAGAACAACGTAGACAAGTTCATGTGGTGTATACTGATTTTAAGAAAGCGTTTAGTAGAGTTAATATTGAAGTATTACTCAGGAAACTCAATTCCCTCGTTTTTTTTGGGTGTATACTTAAGTGGTTCAAAACGTATTTATATGGTAGAAAGCAGCTTGTATCTATTGGTGATACTTTTTCAAAAATGATAATGGTTGGTTCCGGGGTTCCCGAGGGAAGCCATTTAGGGCCTATTCTCTTCTTACTTCTCGTAAATGATTTGCCTAATATTCTTAATTATTGCCGTTGTTTAATGTTTGCAGATGATATAAAGTTCTTTACAGTGGTTTCAAATATTCATGACTGTTTTCTTTTTCAAAATGATCTTGATAGTTTTCTTAGATGGTGTGTTTTAAATGATTTGCACCTAAACATAGATAAGTGTGCGTGTATGGTCTTCAATAGACAATAGATCTCTTTTTCATATTGTACCGTTATATAATTTTTTTAATGAGTCAATAGTAATTGTTAATGAGTTCAATGACTTAGGAGTGGTTTTTGATTGTAAGTTGACTTTTGATGGTCATATAAATCGTCTAGTGTCGAAGGCTAACTCAACTTTTGGTTTTCTGAAAAGAAATTCCATAGAGTATAGGGATCCTTACACGTTAAATTCTTTATTTTGTTCCTTAGTTCGACCTATGCTGGAATACTGTTGCATTGTTTGGAACCCTTCTACTGCTTAAAACATAAATAGGATCGAAAAAGTTCAAAAAAATTTCTTAAGGTTTGGTCTGCGTCGGTTCTTTATGAATGAGCATAATGAAAGATACTCATATGTCGCCAAGTGTTTGTTGCTAGATTTTCAATCTTTGGAAGTTAGACGTAAAATTTACAATGTCATTTTTGTTCCAGACGTTTTATGTTCTACCATAGATTGTGGGAATTTATTGTTTCTTTTTAATATTTATGCCCCTCAGAGGTGTTTAAGGTTATGGGAGCCTACTCATAGTACCTCCTATGCTTCACGTGATCCCAATCTCTAGTTGTAGTAAAATGTTTAACTTGATGTATGATGAAAATTTTGATTTAATTATGTCTCGAGAAGTCTTTAAATCTAAATTAAAGGTTGCTTTAAGTCTTTTGTAAATATACAGCTGCGATCAAAATAATAGCAGTGAAAATAGATCCAAGAAATATTCAATAAAAAAAGAAAGATGGTGCTCATGAAACGTTATAATAAAATTTTTATTTATTAGGTTACATTTATATGAAATCCATTATAAAAGATAGATTTAGAAATATCAACAAAAGAAATAAAAAAAAATATCTTTAATGTCTATAAGAAAACAGTCCAGTCAAAAAATAGCAGTATTCATAAAAATGGAGAAAATAAGAAAATTACATTGGATTAAAAAGTAAAACAAAATGTATTTGTATTTCTTACGTCAATACTTGGTGGTAGACCCCTTATTACTTATAACAGCTTCGCATCTTCTCTTCATTGAGTCCACCAAAGTTTGACATCTCTCCAATGCAATATTTCTCCATGCAGTCTCCACTGCTTCCCAAAGCTGATTGTTATTGGAAGGTTTTGCATTTGAAACGATTTTCTAGACATCTGCCCAAAGGTTCTCTATTGAGTTCAAGTCGGAGGATTGCACAGGCCACTCCATAACAGAAACTTTATTGACCCGAAACCACTCTTTGGCTTTTTTGCTCGTGTGTTTTGGGTCATTGTCTTGCTGAACGACCCATCTTATCGGCATTTCCTCTCCTGCGTAAGGCAGCATGGTTCTTAGAAGAATATCCACATATAGATGCTGATCCATTACACCATTTATGCGATATATGGGTCCTACACCTTGATAGGAAAAGCAACCCCATACCAATATGCTTGAGCCGCCATGTTTTACAGTCTTCCGCGTATACCTACACAAATATTCAGCATAAGGTGGGCGTCGCACATATTACTGGGAACCAGAACCACCATACAGAACAATTTTGCTGTCATCAGACCATAAAATATTTCGCCAATGCTGAAGGGGCTTATCGACATATGCTTTGGCAAACTGCATTCTTTTGGCGATTTGTTTTTTTGTCAAAAGAAGAATCTTCCTTGGGTTTCTGGCATTGAGATCATTCTTTCGAAATGTTCTTCTGTACGTTTCTATACTAGCGCTTAGATTTAGCTATTTTTTTTATTCCAGTAGCCGGCAAATGGGGAGAGACCTTTGAGTATCTCAAAATTCTCTGATTTTGGAGAAATAACTTTTTTTCTGCCCCTGGTTTCGGGGTTTTCTGTATACTCGTATGTTTTTGCGTTGATAATCATCTTAGCAGATATTTTTAAGGTTTTTTGAATTTCGGTATAAGTTTTTCCATCAGAGATTTGGCGTATGATTTGCCCCATTTCCGGAGTGCAATGCATATTACGACCCATACTGTAAGTTTGAAGGAATATAAATTTAGGAAAACTATGGGTTTTTATATCTTATCTTTTAGTTTCAACAACAAACAAAAAAAATATTCCTAAGATTAAAAAAAATGAAAAAAAATTCACAAACTATTAAACACTGCTATTATTTTGGCCGCACAAAAATACACTTTAAGTGAAATCAAATGACCTTTGGAAGAAAACCGTTATGATATGGCTTTTTTTTATTTTGGAAACAAGAGATAAAATATTCTATTACAAAAATAGTACTAGAATATTTTTAAAAGTTGCCTATATCTTATTTTGTATTAAAATATGCCAATGGTAGGATTACACTGCTATTATTTTGACCGTAACTGTATATGTAATTGTATAAAATTAGTTAAGGCAAATATCTGTGGATGTAAAATCGTAGACAATGAATAAATAAAAAATTTGTATATAAAAGTTTATTTTTTTAAGAAACCAGTACAGACTTATAATTTTTGTTCTTGCATAAGCCAATATTTGCTTGAACCACATGGCATCCTGTTTTAAGCTCCAACTACTAAAGGAGTTGTTTTATAGTCTATTAAAAAATGAATTTTAGGCTTATGAACAGTGTTTTTCTCTATAATAACATTCATTTTTGAAATTCTTATTCGTTTACACAAGAGCAAGTTCGTGCGACCCAGTGGTGCATTTTATTTTTTTTTTGAGTGAAGAGTGACACGAACTATGTACAGCTTAAATAACTTGACGTTTACAAGATTTTGAATAATTTATTAGTTCAGAAAAATATTTAAAGTTGTACATTCCTGATGTTACATTAATCCGGAATTCATTCATTTCCATTATCATGCATCATTTTTGGATCACGCATATTATAAAATAAAATTTATAAATACTATTACGAACTCGGTTAACGCAACCCTCGATTCGCGCAACTCCTCTATTTTCGCGACACGAAAATTGAAGCACATCTTTACTCTATAAGTGCTAGTTTTGAAAATAGTTACATCAATTAATACAAGTTCTTGTGTTTATGCATCTGTTCATTAAAATCAAAACATCAAACCAACAAAAACGATTTGTTTGGTTTCAATAATGTTGTTTTATAACATTTTCGTTATCTCTAAGAAAAATAAGCCATTACAACTATAATTTTGTATTTAAAAAAATATAACCCAGTAAGTGCAACAACCTCGGTTATTGCAACTGCCTTAATTTCTATTAGTTGCGCAAATCGAGTTTGTACTGTATTTATAAATTTTATAATATAGGGTGTTCGCCGCCAGAAAGTTTTATTGTTTGTAGTCGCCATTTAGTGAACATAACTCTTTATTATTTGGCAGTTATAAAATATGACAAATGTCAAATGAAGTAGCTTATTTACGGTTCGTGGGACTCTGGACTAATTAAATTCTCCCATTATAATACTAGCATTAAATTCCCTACAAAAAAGGTCTGATTGAAAATTTTTGTCAGACAAGCCGTTTTTGAGTAATTAAGCTCAATAAATTGTTATTTTTCGTTAGTTACAAAATTCCAAATTAAAAAAGTAAAATCGAAGAAAAATAACAATTTATTAAGCTTAATTACTCAAAAACGGCTTGTCTCTGTCTGACGAAAATTTTCAATCAGACCTTTTTTGTAGGGAATTTAATTCTATATAAAAGTAAGTCAAAATGAATTTTTTTTACTTCAATGTTTTGTCAGTTCTGACGCAAAACATGAAATTATGACTAAAAATCAAATTTAGCGATGATAGCTCTCTTAAAATTGATATTAAGGGCTCAAACTTTTACGAAAATTTTTTTTTGTCATTCTGAATGATATTCTCGACATATCTTTCAAAAAAAAAATAGTCAATTTTTTTGGCCCAGTCTAATGTATGTTATATACGCCGCCGCAGCGCCACCTAAGGGATTTTATGCAAAATATAAAAGTTTTCAAAATTTCAAGCCTTTTGGTAAAATTTTAACCCCTGAAACTAAAGGTACTGTGCATTTTATTACTAGACCAAATTACAATAAGAAAGAGTTAAAACGACATTAAGATGAAGAGAATACGAAGTATTCTAAAGTAGGTACCGCAATTCCATCTGTTTGTATGTATGTACCTTTACCTACAGCCTCAGTTTCTGATGCAATTTCTTTCAAACATATGGTAGATAAGAGGCTTATGGAATTCATTAAGGAGGAATTTAAATTTTTTTTCTTATAAATGTTTCTTATATACGAAATTTTCCCTATTTTTTTTATAAAAAAGAAATGGTACACGAATTTTAAGTATTCATCGATATACATACATTTCATGACATTATTTCAAAAAAAAATCATTCACCCCTTTTCAATACATTGAATTTTAAAAGAATTTATGAACATTGTTAGAGTTGTTAAATAGATAAAGTTTTTCGGAACTTACCGTATTTAATTTCTCTAGAAATAATTATAATTTCTTTTTCCCGACGTTTCGAAAAAGTGTCATTGTTCGTGGTCACCGGATAAGACTGACATTTGATAGGAGTAAAAGTTATTGTTTATTGGCACTCGCTCTTGTTTTTAAACAGTACCGGTGCGTAGTTATTGTTGCACTTTGGTTATTTGTGGAAAATGTACTTGTACTTGGTTGTTGTTGCATTAAGTCAATGTATTCTTGGGTACACGCAAAGCTTATGACGTCAGGTGTCGGCGTGCAACAACAACTACACACCGGTACTGTTTAAGAACAAGAGCGAGTCCCAATAAACAATAACTTTTACTCCTATCAAATGTCAGTCTTATCCCGTGACCACGAACAATGAAACTTGTTCGACACGTCGGGAAAAAGAAAATTATAATTATTTCTACAGAAATTAAACGCGGTAAGTTCCGAAAAACTTTATCTATTTAACATGAATAACGTCCGCGAAAAGATAAACTTAAAATCTCATATTGTTAGAGTTGTTTTAAAAATACATTATGTACATTTCTTATAACGGCTGTATAGCAGGTACCGCTAGTATTAGACCTACAAAAAATATCAATTCCAAATTTAGGAAATAACGGTTGAGAATAAAGTCTTAAAAAAATCGCTTCGGCGGTTTGAGCTGTAGGTCGAGACATACAAACATACAGACATACACATGGACTTGGGATATCCACTTTTTTCAACTTCTCTATAATCGTAATGCCAACTTTGAGCAAACTCTGAAGTTTTATTGTTTTTTTTTTCAAATGCAAAATTTGCCCTTAGTAACTATGGCAAGTAAAAATGAACAAACGATTGCATGTTTTTTTAAAATATTTATTTAATTATGTAGGTATAAGTAAAATAAAATTAATTCAATTTTGACGCATGATTAGGTTTAAATTAAGCATTCTCCTTTTACTCGCGATATTTTAATTAAGTGGTTCTCTACGAATTTATAACTTCTTACTTAGGAATCTAATCAAAGTGCAATTATGCTAATACTAAACAACATTATGCATAATGCTTAATATCAATGGTAACAAAGCAATTCCGATGGATTTATTCAAACAATGCTCTAGCTTACGACTTATAATATTTTGGGTATAAAAGCCTTTGGACTAATGCAGTTTCTCATCAGATTTTCATAAGCTTCTCTTAAGTTATCATCACTTCAATCAAAATGTTCAAAATAGTAAGTTTGCTTGGCTATTTTTGATATAAAACAGACTCATAGAATTTAATTTTTAACAAAGTTCATTACTAATTTTTTTTTTATTAAAATAGGTCCTTGTTTTAGCCCTTTTGGGATTAGCTGCTGCAGATAGCATTGATCAAACCGCTGAAATCCGAAGCTATAAAAATGACCCAGCTGATGCCGAGGGTAATTTTGCCTATGCCTTTGACACAACCAATGGAATTTCAGTCCAGGAGAGCGGTAATATTGCTGGTGTATCCGGAGCTGCTCAATACACTTCCCCCGAAGGAATCCCAATTCAACTCCAATACACAGCTGATGAAGACGGATACCATCCATCTGGTGCCCATTTGCCAACACCACCACCAATTCCAGAGTACATTATCAGGTCCATTCAATACAATATTGCTCACCCCCAACAAGAAGACCGCCTGAAAATCGTCGAACAATACCCATTCAGAGGATAAGAAGATTATAATAAGTGAAGATATTTGAATGATCAATTCTAGCAACTTTAGTCTTTTAAACTAAATGAATCTTGAATTTTCTGTTTGATAGTTAAATAAAATGAAAATTAATATGTTTCTACTATTGTAGAATAACAATACAAAAATAGCTTTTTTATGTTCTAATTAGATTAATTTTTTGATGCATTCAAATCGAATGGTGTAAAAGGCAATGAACACTTTTCCTGGAGGTACTTAATTTTAATTCCTAAGATTTGTCAATCCTAAATAACCCCTTGACATAATGGCTAGTGCGTTGGACTGGCATGCGGAAGGTCTCGAGTTCGATTTTCAGCCGCTGCAAGAAAGTTTTTTTCAGGGGTGTACTGCCTCTTGCGATGAATTGACAAATCCTCCAAGAGTATCTCTTGTCTTGGAAAGTGCTGCTCATTAGCCGTTCGGAATCGGCAGAAAATTGTAGGTCCCCTCCGTTCCGGGTAACACGCACACAGGAATGGTTGAGAGTTGTAAGTCACTAGGTCCTGGTTCACTTCGAGCTGTTGCACCACCAAATTTAATTTAATTTAAAAAAAATGAATCTTATGATAATATGATTTAAACATATTTTTATTTTATTTTTTAACTTGTGATATATGTATGTAGTATATTCTGTGTTTGATTTCATTTAAACTTGGCACTTAGATTTTTGACATTTTTCAATGTCAAAATGTTTATTTTTCTAGAAAACGGTTTCTTTAATATTGATACAAGAAAATCAGTTTTTTGGTTCAAATATCTTTTTGGTAAAACAACTTCTCTAAAGACGGTTATTAATCGACCTTTCATAGTATTTTATGATGTTCCAGTTTCTTAGGACCGATTTCTAATAAATTTACACAGCGGTTACTAGAAAAAATACATTTTCAAAAAAAAAATAAAGACTTTTTTTTAAAATAACTTGAATTAATAGTTCAGCCTAACTGGAACTAGAACTAGGGACCGAGCTAGCTGAAGAAACTTGGTAGTTGAGGCCCTGGTGCACCGCGGACTGTAGCACCAACTTAAGTAATTAAGTAGTAATCCTTGGCGTTATATTTATCGTATTCGGTCGGATTCGGTGGAAAAGTTATGGTCCTCTCTATTTCTGTCAACAACACAAACATAGTTGAGAGTTTTAAATCACTAGGCTCCGATAGTCCACGTGCTATTGAGAATCAAATTTATTTCATTTCAAGATGACTTACTTTCGAGGTGCTATTTTTTTCTTTATATTTATAATTTGCCTCAAGCCAAACTAAATATTGTAAAAAACTTGTACCTGAAAAAATATTTACCCACTCCCAATTTATGAACTATCTCTCTCTGAGACATGTCAAATTTCCATCCTCCACGATTTCAAGCACGCTGCTTCCAGCATTCTAGGCAAAAAGCTCACTTATCCGCGATGGCTTGGTCTTTAAACCAAGGCAAGGGCTTGGTCTTCTATGTTACCTTGAAATCAGGAGCTGAGATTCGAAGACACCTTTGCCTAGAGAATCGTTGTGAATTCGCTCAATGTGGCCGAGCCTATGTAGTCGACTTGTTTTGGCTTTCTGGACTACAACGATACTTGGCTTAGCTCAAAAAGTTCGCTGCTATATGTCATTCTTTATTCGACTTCCTAGCACACAGGACCAACTATCTTTCGAAGAATTTTTCTTTCGAAAGAGTCCAATATTATCTCTATCTCTCTTTCTGACTATATTCCAACGCTAGGTGTCATAAATCAGGACTTCTAGCCCTTAATGGACTCCTTACCTACTTCGAAGTTGTTGCTACTCGTATCAACAATGTACTTTTTATCTATTGTTTTTGTCCTCACTTAATTGAAGAACAACAAGTGTTCCCTGTTCTTAAATCGTAGTGAAAGACTCTATACCAGAACGTTGGGAACGCCTAGACAAATTTGGATTAACTTAAAACAAATTTGGATTAACTTATAATAAAAGTGTCCTCTGGGATAACATTAGTCCACAACACATCGTGGCGTATTCTTTGATACGGATCTTAAGAGTAAAAATGAAGTTCTTCATTGCCTCTTACACATTTTGATCTTTATGCACCTAAACATTAATCTTATAAGAACATAGAAAAGCTTTTTTGGATTATTATTCTACAATAGTAGAAACATATTAATTTTTCATTTTATTTAATCTAACAAACAATTATTATTTAATTTAAAAGACTAGAATTGACCATTCAAATATCTTCACTTATTATAACCTTCTTATCCTCGGAATGGTGATTGTTCGACGATTTTCAGGCGGTCTTCTTGTTGGGGTGAGCAATATTGTATTGAATGGATCTGATAATGTACTCTGGAATTGGTGGTGGTGTTGGCAAATGGGCACCAGATGGGTGGTATCCGTCTTGATCAGCTGTGTATTGGAGCTGAATTGGGATTCCTTCGGGGGAAGTGTATTGAGCAGCTCCGGATACACCAGCAATATTACCACTCTCCTGGACTGAAATTCCATTGGTTGTGTCAAAGGCATAGGCAAAGTTACCCTCTGCATCAGCTGGGTTGTTTTCATACCTTAGGATCTCAGCCGTTTGATCAATGCTTGCTGCAGCAGCTAATCCCAAGAGGGCTGAAACAAGGACCTATTTAAATGAAAACAAAATTAGTTACAAACTTTGTTAAAAATTAAATTCTATGAGTATGTTTTGTCTTCAAAAATAGCCCAGTAAACTTACTATTTTGAACATTTTGATTTAAGTGATGATTACTTTAGAGAAGCTTATGAAAATCTGATGACAAACTGCATTAGTCCAAAGGCTTTTATGCAAAAAATGAAATAAGTCTCAAACTAGAGCATCGTTTGAATAAATCCATCGAAATTGCTGCCTTACCATTGATCTTGATTTTGAGTATAAGCATGATTGCAGTTTGATATATTATGTACGTATGTAGATTTAATAAGGTGTTAATAGTAGCGCTAAAAGCGAAGAGAAGACTTAATGACTTAATTAAAATAAAGGGAATATGTAATTTGTTTCCTATTTTATAATAACGTTCAGAGTAGAGCGTGTGTCTGTACTTGTTTCAAATTGCAGTTTTCTTTTGAGGTCCTGTATTGTTAGCAGACAAAAAATAAAATGCACGACTGGATCGGACGTACTTACTCCTATGTAAAAGTACTTTGAATTTATAAATTGCTTACAAATAAATATAAAACATGGATTTATTGAGATAAATATGTTCCCGTCTGATTTCTAGAAAGTATGAATTTATGCAAACAAAGTTTAAAATTTTATGTTGTTTTATAATTAAAGTAATTTTGTGTCCAAAACTAATGGTACCTGCCATACAGCCGTTATTCAAAATCTTATTTATCTCGAAAACAGCACTAACGATTTTGATACAAAAATTAGGTATACTATTATGGGCATGGACTACATTGTTATCAAAAAAAAATTAGGAAAAAATGTTGTTAATGGTACCTGTCATAGAACCGGTTTTTTTATTTATGACTCTTCATAAATGGTTCTAATGCTAGATACACACGAGACAACCGTTGTAGCAACACAGCCATGTTGAAGCAACCGTTGCTTCGTGTGTGGTTGTGTTGCTGCAACCGTTGCCAGAAATATCAAAAAAATTTGATATTTTCGGTCGATTGCTCTAACAGTATTGTGGTTGCGGCAACCAGTTGCCAAGTGTGTAGTGAACAAACAAAACAAGTTGCTGCAACGGTTACCTCGTGTGTATCTAGCATAACGATTTTAAAATAATATTGCTTATAAAAATATTCGAAAAATTTTTTGTTGGGTTTTTTGAAAAATATTACAATTTTTTTTAAAAATCAATGTCCAATAATTTTTTGAAATTATTTCATAAGATCTATATTACTAAATACTTAAAATTGACATCCAAATTTTTTTCTTGCAAAATTTTAAAAAATTTGTTATATAAAAAAGTAATTTAAAAATAAAACGATTTTTAAACTTTGTTTGCATAAATTCATACTTTTCTAGAAATCAGACCACAATTTTATGCATTTGAATATATTTATCTGATTAAATCCATGTTTTATATTAATTTATAAGCAATTTTTAAACTTAAAAGAATATAAGAGCAGATTCGTGCGATCCACTACTAAATTTTATTTTTTAATAAAAATTATAAAATTTTCAGAATTTTCGAAGATACATACATATGTATATTCAATATGCATTTTTAGAATATCAAAAAAAAAAGGGTTTCTCGAAAGAAAAAAATAAGTTTTAAATTATGCTGTCACTGAGGGAAAACGCTGTAAAAAATGATCGAAAAAATTAAAAATGGTTGCAATAGGTTTGCCGCAAAGCTCTCCCACAAATTTCAATTACCTAAAATACCTTTGATTTCCTATATAGTGAAATTAGTGAATATAGTGATATAGTGAATTAGTTTCATTTAGAGAAATGAGCTTCAACTCTCTCTCCCTCTCTCTTGTTGTGAGTCCTTTTAACGGACTTTCAAAATTCCTTAAGTGGAAACTTCAGAAATTGTTAAAGAATGCATATTTCCATTTCTTTTATTGAAAAAAAAAATAAATAAAATAAAATTTGGTGGTGCAACAGCTCGAAGAGAACCAGGACCTGGTAACTTACAACTATTAACCATTATTCCTGTGTTTGTGTTACCAGGAATGGCGAGGACCTATAATTTTCTGTCGACTCCGAACGGTTTATATGAGCAGCGCTTTTCATGACAAGAGATATTCTAAGAGGATTTGTCAATTCCTCGCAAGAGGAAGTACACCCCTGAAAAACTTTTTTGCAGTGGCTGAGAATCGAACTCAAGACCTTCTGCATGACAGTGCAACGCACTAATCCTTATGCCATGGGGTCTACGCTTTTATTGAAAACCCTAATTCAAAAGCAAATACGTAGATATATGAGAGATGCAATTTCACCAAATGAAAGATTAACTTTCCATAATTCTTGATCTTCTCCATAAATTTATATGAAATGCATCCAAAAATCAGTTAACCTTAGAGACAGCTGCTGCTATTTAAAATATAAATACTACACGAAAACACTATAGCTAAAATTTGGATCTGTAAATAACGGGGGTGACCGTGGCCGTGGCGCGATGGTTGTGTGCTCGCCTGTCAACCTCATAATCACAGGTTCGATTCCTGCCGTCGTCTATGTCGTCTTTAATTCCATTAAAATCTTCTAAAAATTGTCATCAATGGGTTGCTGGTTTACTCATTATAAGGGACATAGAAATAAGACACGGGAATTCTCCGCTTTAGTTCAGCCGCCATCCATGGAGATAAAAAGTCTGAGACAACCACAACCACCTTCAGTCTCAGAACATCGTGCCACACATCTTTCCTATCCTTCTTTCTCTTCCGTAACTTCACGCCCGCGCTGTGTTAAAACATTTAAAGGGTAATCATATTCCCTTGAGCGTGAGTTGATTATAAAAAAAAAAAAAAAAAAAAAAAAAAAAAAACGACAACTGGGCTGAAAACGACACCGGTCATTGTGTTTTAACATTACACATGAAACATGTTAGAAAACCAAGCCAAAAAACTTTAATATTTTCGATTTCTTTTTTTTTTTAAGTGCTTAACAGATACATACAGTGCGGTTCACATGATTAGACGCACCATTGTTCTCTCAATAAATTGCAATTTTCTTTTTGTTTTTCTTCATGAACTACGAAAGAATTGCATTCATTTGAAAGGGAAAGAAACCTTAATTCAAGATTAGTGAGAGACACTTAACGGTTGGTTTGATCACTTTTTTCGCATTAGTGCAAAAAAAAGCTCAAATAAATCGGTTCACTTGATTAGACGCACCTGTTACAAGTTAAAAAAAAAGACGTTGATTAATTTTTAACATTTTCTATTTAGTTTTTTATTGTTATTGAAGTTATTTTTCACAGTTCCAATACTTTGTACAAATTCTACGATTTGAAATTACATACAAAATTCTACTTCTAACCCCTAGTTTCACAGTGGAAGTTTAAACCCCACTTTTGGTTTAAACTTCAGTTCAACAATAACTTTGGTTTCACAGTCCTTGAACAGAGTTCATTCTGTAGTTTAAGTTAAACGACACTATTCTGCCGTTTAAATCTCAGTTCGGCAACCCCTTCCAACATTTGAAAATATAATTTATTTTCATTTTTAATTTTTGTTTCCTGTCACAGGTCACAACAAAATTTCCTTGATTGTTTTTTCTTTGATTTAGATAGAAAGAGAAAACAATTTATTTAAACTACGTTTAATGAACTGAAGTTCAGATAAAACTGTGAAACCGGACGAGTTGAACTTCAAATTTAAACTCCAGTTCAGGTTCAGCAGAACTTAAGTTTAAACTCTCACTGTGAAACTGGGGGTAAGAGATTCATACAATTTTCTAAATGATCTAATGAAATCTTAGACAAGGCTTCTTTAGTTGCGGCAATAATCTCCTCACAGCTCATACTGCTTACCTTTTTCAAAAATTTGGTGGGTCAGCCACCCAGAAAGATTTTCAATGATGTTTAGATCAAGTGAGTATGGTGGCCACTGCAAAAATTCCACATTTTCACTGGGGATAAATGCTTTTAGAAACGTGCCCTTTGTGGATCGGAGCAGTGTCTAGTTGTCAGATCTACTGGATAGGTCCAAAAAGCTCTCTTATGGCTGGAAAAGCTGTTTGCAAAAGAGCTTTATAAGAAATTTCTGTCATTTTGTGAGACACTCAACCAACTCAAAGGCGCGGTAGTACGAAATTGCACCCCACACCCATACTTCTCCTTTCTTGGAATGATTTCGATTCAAAAAGCATTCGGATGTCATTGAAATAAAACTTATATATACCCATCAGGACCATCTAGGTTGAACCGTTTCTCATCAGAAAACATCACATTTCTTCAATTTAAAACACTTCCAACCTGCGCATACCATATCATGTGAAGACGCGCGAACTCCAACCGCTGTTCTTTTCTTGCAGAGTTATTTGTTTTTTAGCTTTTTTAATTTCAAGTGTTGAATACCTAAAAAATCTCGAAGAACAGTTGATTTGCTTGCCTTTACCCCTGCTAATTGTTTTATTTTCATCGTGGAGTTAGTTAAAATTGAGGCAATTCTTTTAATTTTTCGCTTCCTTTGTTGTTTTTTCCGTAGGTGGCAGGATTTGATAAAACATTTCGAACAGCTTTATCATTTCGTCCTAGTTTCCTTGCAATTTTCGGCATAGAATACCCTTCTGAGTGGTAGGCCTCAATTTTTGCTATTTCCGCCGCCGTTAACATTTTCTTTTTACCCATTTTTACTTTAAACACTCGGGAAAAACTTTAATAACGTACACTCATTTACCAAATATAATTTGTATTACCCAGCATTAAGAAACTTACTGAATTAATTCGTGCGTCAAGTGAACCGATTTATTTGAGCTTTTTTTGCACTAATGCGAAGAAAGTGGTCAAAACAACCGTTAAGTGTGTCTCACTAATCTTGAATTTAGGTTTTTTTCCAAGAGAATTTAATAACCTTTCAAATGAATGAAATTCTTTCGTTGTTCATGAAAAAAAAAAAACAAAAAGAAAACTGAAATTTATTGAGAAAACAATGGTGCGTCTAATCATGTGAACCGCACTGTACATTATTAATTAATAATTTAAAAAAAATAGGCCTGAAGAAGGGTGTTAGTACACCCGAAACGTATTATTGACCTAAGGGCCACTTAATGAAATATAATTGATTCACTTTCAATCAACATTTTGTACAACATGTTTAATGTGTATGGGTTGCCTTAAAAATGCCATCATGTATGAAGAAGTACGCATACGCTCCAAGTGTACCAGTGTTTCATCGTTGGTTCTAAAGAAAAACATATTCTAGCAAATTACTGCTTTGTAAGAAATATTTACGAATGATTTTGAGCGAGTTTTATCCTCAACATAATAGCCCAGAATTAAAAATTAGACTTTTTACTTCAAACCAAGCATTTTTTAAAAAGTACCTTAAATTTGGACAAGAGCTAAAAGTTTATTGGAAGTTGGGTGTATCCAGTTTTTGAAATTTGAAGGAATTATTAAATGACAACGAAAACACCAATTTTAAAATAAAAATTATTGTGAGGAGAAGTACCCAAACACTTTCCATAACAAAAAATTTAGCCAATGAGAAATGTAAAGTTATTACATGTTTTCGACTAACGTTCTCATATCACAATGTTTTGCACATGTTTTTCTCAAAACCAATTGATTCTACGGGAAAAAGTATCACAATCCATGTTGTGTAGAATTAGATAAGCTATTTTTTAAGAAACAGATATTTTTCGAGAAATTTTCAAAAACTGAATTTCACCCCCGTTCAAGCTAAAAAAAAACTTTAGCCCCGATCCAAATTTGGGGTACTTTTTGAGAAATACTTACGACATACAAATAAAGCTTTCCATCGAAACTCAGCTTTATCGGAGTTTTTTTCAAAGTTTGCTCATTTTTTTGTCAACATTTTCTGACTATAAATCATTTTTGGAGCAAAAAAAAACCTTACATAAGGGCTGAGTTCGTAATTGCAATGTTTGTTGCCCCTGCCCTGCCTAGGACATGCTTCGAATACATTTATGAACACGATTACAACAGCATGTGTGCAGTCATCATACTTTGTTAAAAATGAGTTCATAATTGCCAAAATAGTTCAATATCAGCATCGGACCAGATTTTGGCCTCGTATTCAATCCTGTTGATATATAGTTATTAATTTCTTATCAAAGATGTAAAAATCAATATTTGTACGATTATAAATTGATTTCAAAAAAAAAAAATTACTCACATTTGATCCTCTGCCATTTTCCTGCAAATTCAGCAACATAAAAAAAAACACATGCCAAATTGACCGCATGTTAACTGTAAGTTTACTTTTATGAACACAAATGTTGCCATGCTCATGCAGAGATGTTGCTGTTTGATAACAATTATGAACGCAATTTTTGCAGGACTGCGGCAGTTTTGCAATTACGAACTCAGCCAAGCTTAGCATGAATACCGTTTTTGACAAAAGGATAAGTGCCAGAAAACGTTTTATTATTGAAGATGTTGAAGATGATTATTCCACATGAATTCTCACTAATTGAATGCGGTAGTCTTTTTTTTAATTTGTACTATCTCGTCGCATCTTATATAAACATATTTTTTAAGTCCTCACTATCGCAAATTATGCACAAATTAATGCAATAAAACAATACCTGTTTTAATACGGCCATGCTCTGGTTAATTTAAAACCCACTTCCATGCATTCATTCGACGTGTAGGTATGAGTATTTATGGAAATCTTCCAAAAAAGATGCGAATTCACAATAAAAATTCATAGCTTACTGAATAATATGCAAAATCTATAAACAGCTTTGCGGATTTTATGGCTGTCACCTCGACAGTGTTGCAAATTTTTTTTCCGACTGTCGTATAAATTCACTTGCAGTGGTACAGATTCCAACCAGTATCTAGCTCAATTCTCTTTTGACTTCATCAATCAAATATCAAATATGTTCAAACTTGTAAGTACCTACATTCAATGCCTCATGAATGTATCAATATTAAAATCCCTATTTCTTCATTAAGCTTCTTGTCACAGTCCTATTGGGACTAGTCGCTGCTGATAACCTCGACAAGGATGCAGAAATCCGTAGTCTGAAAAATGACCCTGCTGACGCCGAAGGAAATTTTGCTTATGGTTTCGACACAACCAACGGAATTGCTATACAAGAAAGCGGTAACATCGCTGGTGTAAGCGGTGCTGCCCAATGGATTTCTCCCGAAGGCATCAAAATCGATTTGAGCTACACTGCCGACCAAGACGGATACCATCCAGCTGGTGCCCATTTGCCAATTCCTCCACCAATCCCAGAACAAATCCTCAGAGCAATCGAATACATCAGAACTCATCCACAAAAGGAGGAAGTTAGAACTTTGAATCGATATTCATAATAAAGTGACCTTAAAATATTAATAGCTTTAAAAACCTTTAAATACAAATAAAAATGACTTTTCTACTACGATTGTAAATCCGACATTTTTATTCTTAAATTCCGAAGTTTAAAAGACATAATATTAAGCTTTCGCTATTTTTGGCTTTCAAGTGCATGATGATGATGACTATATTGTATAATATTCCATTTTCAGCGCGTAGGAAGCAGAGGGTCATAATTTTTTTTTTTTTGCTTAAAAATGCTAATTAGTCGTAAATTTATTGATGAGGGTGAACTTGTTTTTTTGGCATTTGTTGTTCAGCTTTTGATCGGATATAAGTTGGTGACAAGATGCCATTGAAAGATAATACCTACAAACATATGTTAATATTTTAATTTATTTCGACGCCACCCTTTGGATAGGTCAATAATTTGGTTTTAACTTATTTTTTTTTTTTATTAATGTCACAAGATGTAAACAATTAAAATTTATATGGAATTTGTCAAATTTAATGAATGATATGGAACACAGTTAATTTATTAATGAATAGTATTAAAGGAAGGTTAAGTTTTCCATGAATTAACTATATCAGAAGCTTATTTACCTATACTTTCTGCTTGGAGATAATTTCTTAGAAGATCATGTATTTTACTCGTAAAAGTATTTAGTGCAAGGAAGTTTCAGATTGAGGTGAAGTAGTAAGATATCAATTAAGCGGAAAGACCGGAATACTTTGTGGGTTTCCTGACCTATCCAGTTATAGAATTTTGTACTTAAAAAAAAATAAAAACATAGTTTAAAAAAAACTTTAATAAGGTGTAATATTAGAAACCAGACATTTAAATTATCCTCAGAAAAATGGATGGAAAATGAAGAGGAAGATTACGGAACTATGATTTTGCCTTATAAATACATTCGTTAAAGGGTGAATTAATTTTTTTTTTTGGAAATAATACTTGAAACCGATTCAGTGAAAGAGATAAGTTATTCATGTCGATTACTGAATTCGAAAAATTTTATTCCCGGTGAGTCAGCTCGCAGCAGGCTCATTTCTCGATACATTTCAATGAAATGTCTTTTGTCTCACGGGTCAGGGATATTAGCTTGTAACTCATACAAGTTATATTAGCAGTCCTCGTGCGCTCGCCGAAGCGCACGAGAATTTTTACTTACAGGGAAAGTAAGTCTTAATAGTAAAGCAAAGCGCTTACATAATTGGAATTGGAAATTTTACTTGTTTATGTTCTTGTATGTTTAAAAAATAAATATTAATATGGTAATCTAAAAATAAAGATGCAGTAATATCTTGTAATTTTTAAATCTTTTGAATTGAATTTGAATAATTTGTAGTGACTACGACTTTTTAATCGCCTGGACAAAAAATCGCAAGTGCGGTCCTGGCCTTAAGCGAATGCTAAAAGTATGAAAATGAGAGTATTAGGCTAGGAACGCACTTGCGATTTTTCGTCGAGGCGATTAAAAAGTCGTAGTCGCTACAAATTATTGTCATGCACGCACTTGCGATTTTCTTGCCGCGCGATTATTTAATAGCGAAAAATAAAACACCCTACTTTTTATGTGAGTGCACGCATTTGCTACAAATAAGTAGCGACAGAAAAATCGCTTGAAAAAATAGAACTTGTTTCATTTTTATAATCGCTACGATTTTTAAGTCGCATGTGCGTGCATTCAGATTTAAGGCCATGTGTCTTACTTTTTGCGACTAAAAAATCGTGGATTAAAAATCGCAAGTGCATGTATGCCAATTTCTGTTTGCGACTACAATTTTTAAGTCGTAGTAATTTAAATCGCAAGTGTGCGCATATCCATTTGAGTACATGTGTTTCATTTAAGTTTACGACAATCGCATCGCAAGGAAAATGAAACAAATTGCGACTTTTAAATCGTCATGATTTGTTGGTATCAAGTGTGTTCATTCTCATTTAAATTCATGTGTTCTATTTTTGCGACTAAAAAATCGTGCGATTGAAATCGCAAGTGCGGTCCTAGCCTTACTAAAATTCGTTGATAACAAAGTAAGAAACATTAAATTCACGGTATTTACTGAAGTGATCAAAGACAAAAACAATTTTAGATTTCACTACTTTTTACGGCTGCCTTTTTACACACAGGTTTTTGTACTCTTTTTGGCTCTCTTTTTTAACATTTATGTTTTTTGTTCCGATTATATTTTTACCAGTGCTTTGAAATAATCTCTAACGGATATAATGTTAATGAGACTTATTTAATTAAGGATTTTCATATGTGAGAACTAGGGGATGTTCTGGATTCGTAAAAAAATCGAATTCTAGGTTTTAAGCATACTCTACCATGATAGAGAACACAAAAAAGTGAATCCCGAAGTTATGTCTGTATAGTGTATAGTATATCTATCTATAGCTCTACCTAAACTTTAAGCCTTTGAAGCGATGAAAACTTAAGACTTAAGATGCAAAGTTTTTCGGAACTGAAATAGAAATTTGCTTTCTGTTCCTCTGCCTTATTAAATAAAATGCACGACTGGATCGCACGAACTTGCTCTTATGTAAAAGTACTTTGGATTTTCAAATACATTTTATATGGATTTAATGAGATAAAAATGTTCAAATGCATGGAATTGCGGTCTGATCTCCGGAAAAGTGTGAATTTGCGCAAATAAAGTTTAAAAATCGTTTTATTAAAGTAATTTTTTATATAAGGAATTTCTTTCAAATTTTTCTAGAACAAAATTTGGGTTACCAGTTTTAAGTGCTTAGTAATATAGATTTTAGGAAATAATTTCAAAAAATAATCGTTCACACGTTTTCAAGATATTGATTTGTCAAAAAATAAATTGGAATTTTTTTTTTCAAAAAACAAAAACAAAAAAATTTCGAATATTTTTATACACTTCTTCTTCTTCTTCCTTTTCTTCGGCGCTGTTATGATCTCGATGTCGAGGGGATCATAACTCTCCCACGTATCTGCTTCACACTAGTGATCCGCCTGTGGGGTTCGCCGGGTTGACCTCAGAAATCGGCGGCAAGCCTCCCGGTTTTGTATTGTTCCATTTCTGAGGCCAACTGAATGCTGGTGTTTTTGCATTTGTTTGTACCAGGAGTGTTTAGGCCTACCTTTCTTTTTATTCCGAATTGGAACGTTGTATGATATTGCCTTTTTGACGGGGTTCTCAGGATCTCTCCTTTGAACATGGCAATACCAACTGAGTCGGTCGTGTTCAATTTTTTGGGAAATGGTATTCTTAACATGAAGGCTTCCTCGGATCTTCGTACTTCTAATTCGATCAAGCTTTGTAACTCCTGCTGTCATGCGAAGCATCTTCATCTCAGCTGCCGTAAGCTTACTCTCATACTTTTTGTACATTGTTCAACATTGTGAACCGTATGTGAGTGCTGGACGCACAACTGAAGTGTAGAGCTTTCCTTTCAGCTTAGGGGGCATTTTTCGGTCACAGAAGATAGCAGAATTTTCCCGCCACTTCATCCACCCTACGCTTACGCGATGATTGATATCGTCATCACAAGTAGCTTCGTTATTTATCATAGACCCCAGATATTTAAACTTTTCACACTTGGGAAGCACTACTCCATTCAAATAAATGTCTGGAGTAGGCCTGTGTGGATCAGAAAATGGGCAGCATAGGTATTCTGTCTTTTTCGCGCTTATGCGGTACCCACTTCCTTCTAGAACATCCACCCATACGTCAAGTGCTCGTTGTAGGGATATCGGGTCTTCACTTATGATGGCTCCATCGTCAGCAAAGAATAACTGATGTACTTTTGGATCCGTCACTTTGCCTTCAAGCAGGTAATCAAGAACTGTAATAAAGAGCAGGGGACTCAAGACACTTCCCTGGTGTACACCTACTGTGATTTCGAATTCTTCGGTGACTCCAGCTGCGCATCTTAATTTAGTAACTGCTCCATCATACATGTCCATAATTATCCGCACATAGCTTTCTGGAACTCCTCGTTGCCTGAGGGCCACCCATATTAGATCTCGTGGTTGCCGATCGAATGCTTTTTCAAAATCAACCAATACGACATGCAAATCCTCCAAAGAATCCCGATGTTTTTCCATAATTATTCTTATACTCTGGATTGCATCCGTGGGTGACTTACCCCCGACAAACCCGCACTGGTCATCAGATAGCCTAATTATTTTTCGCAGTCGGCTACCCAAGACTCGCTTCGAGTATCACCCTTTCCTTTATAAATTGGAAGAAGGTAACTTTCCCTCCATTGATTAGGCATGCGATCACCTCGTATAAGTTTGGAGACAAGAATCATGAGCCATCTAAACCCGATGTCTCCCATCTTTTTCCAAAACTCTGAGGGTATTTCGTCTGGGCCAACAGCTTTTCCCTTTTTGGAGTATTTTACCGCCTCACTAACTTCTTCGACTGTGACGTTGGATACTTCGCTTAAGTTAGGTGAAGCTATTGGAAAGTATAGCCTTGGAAATTGTTCGCTTAGAAGTCCGTCACAATACTGTCGCCACCTGTGAAGAATTTCGTTGTCTTCCACAAGTAGTTGGCCTTGAGCATTGTTAATGAACTTTGGCGAACAAATATCCTGGGCATTTCTTCTTCTTTGAGCGGCTATTTTGAAGATAGTTGCGCCCTTATTCGTGTTTTGCCGTAGCTCTTGAATAGCACCAGCTGTCGGGGTAGTAATTTCATCCAGCTCCCGATACAGGTTTTCTGTATTCTTTGCTTAAATTTGGGCGCACTTCTTCTTCGCTTCTTTCTTGCAGTTTCTATATTCCACTTCGAGGCGTGACTTTTGCTCTGTATCATTAGAGGGGCACTTCGACCAAGCCTTGAAAGCCATTTTCTTTTTACTTATAACTGATTTAGCTTCATCATTCCACCACCATGTTTCTTTGCCTTGTTGGTTGTGTCCTTTTGAAACCCCTAACAGTGTTTTGGCTTTTTCTTTGCAAGTTCTCTGTAGGAGATCCCACATACTTTGTGCTGTACTCTCTTCATTTCGAACTATATCGGTGTTGTTATACAGAACGTTTTGCATATTCGAAATAAAAGCTTCGCCTTTTTCCTTATCCAGATTATACCATTTGATCTTCCCAAAAGTTTTTGTATGTTTGTTGTCGTTCACTGTCTCCATAAAAAATTTTGTCAGTTTAGACGGTGTTGGTGGGCGATCGCTTCTCCTAGTATCACTTTGCAATCTTTTACCCGGGGTTTCATGAAACTAGATACCAAATGGTAATCAATCTGGGTTTCATTTCCACCACTGCTGTAAGTGACCAGGTGTCGGCTTTGTTTGACGAACATGGTATTTAGTACGATAAGACCGTATGTTTTGCACATGCTCAGGATGTCTTCACCAGGAGGGTTCCTGGTGCCGTATCCGAGGCCTCCATGGCAATCTTCATAGTCTTCGTTTGTCTTCCCGACATGTCCGTTCAAATCTCCGCCCACGAACAAAAACTCTTCCTTTGGGATGTCCTTAAGTAGATTGTGAAAGTCTAGCCAAAATGCATCTTTTTGTACCTGCTCACATCCAATTTGGGGAGCATATGCAGTGACAATATTCCACAACTTTCCTTTAATCACCAATTTAAGGGACATCAAACGGTCGCTGGATTTCGAAATGGTCAATACGCTGCCTAATAGATGTTTTGCAAGGATGATTCCGATTCCGTTTTTACCCTTTTCCGTTCCATAGTAGAACATCTTATAGTTTTTTGTCCTCGTATCCAAGAAACGGGCCCTGTTTCCCGTGTTTCGCCATTTTGTTTCTTGAACACATAAGATGTCCACTCGCCTTCTTTTCATCATCTCTTCCAACTCGAAGCTTCGACCTGTCATACTGCCAACGTTCCAACTCGCAACTCTCAGATTTTGTATAATCTGCGGCATTACTTTGCTAGCCCCCGGAATCCGTCTAGCTCTGACCCGAGCATTGCTGCTCGGTCCAGGATCAGTACCATGTGTAACAATGGTAGTGCCTGGCGGGGTAGTGTCATTTTGGACGAGTACTTCCATAATGCTTGAATTCACAAAATCCGTTGTAAGTATCGACGTGTGCATGCTCCAGTTTTGTATTTGATCTCTCTTTTACGGCACCGGTGATCTCCAGTCGTGCCAACCCAGGGACTGGCATGCACACTTTTGGGAAAGTTTATAGGTGTTACGTGTCGCTAGGTTCACCTTGCTGTTTGTGGCCTAGATGTATTTACTCCTTTAGTCGCGCTGCAGGAATATTCTAACCCGTCCCTGCACAGGGGGAATATTTTTATACACAATATTATTTTAAACTTAAGGGGGCTCCTGGTAAAAATTTTGGATTAAGATCGTTAGAGCCGTTATTGAGAAAGTCGAAAAATAAAAAAAAAAAAAAAAAACGGTTCTATGACAGTTACCGTTAATAACATTTTGCCCCAAAATTTTTTTTGACCAAAATGTAGTCCATGTCCATAATATCACACCTAATTTTTTTATCAAAATTGTTAGAGCCGTTTTCGAGATAAATTGTATAGTTTATATTTTATTTTTTGAATTTTCGACACTTACTTGAGTCATAAGCACGAAATAAAATTTTCGTTTTAATTCTCACTTATTTAAGATATAAGTCCCAAAAATAAAAAATTGGGCATTATCGTAATAAGTAGTGTACTTTATTATATCTACTTGCTAGCTTATACTTAGCTAAATAATATTATTCTAAGAAACTTTACATATTAAGTCAACTAAATTATTATTTGTTTTATATTATTATTCATTCAATTGTTTGTCCTTAGCTTGTAAGGAACGTTTAATAAATACTTAACTTAATACATAATAAGTAAGGCTTATTACAATTATGTCACAAAGCTACTCTCTACTAAGCATATGTAAAAAACGTCATAGTGCCCAATTTTCATGTCTAAAGCCCGAGTTCAAAACTAATAGACCGAGAGCCCACAGCAATTTTTGGGTGTGATTGATAACAAAAAATAATTATCATAATTAGATAGGCCTTTTATAGTTATTCATAAATGTTAACGTCTTGAATCCTCTAGTGGGCGCAATAGTGCATTATAGTGCATCAAGTATGCAGTTTTTTCCAAAGCTTAAAAAATGGGTATACAAAATTTGGCATAACTTCAAAATAAAGAGCTAAGTGCCCTGATTGCAAATATCGAGGTCCAAGACGTTTTGAAGGTGGCCTTCTTAGTACAAGAAGTAGCCTATTCTTATCGCGTTTGGCAGGCAAGAGGCTGTCTGTAAAACGTCTTGGACCTCGATGTTTTCAATCAGGGGACTTAACTCTACATTTTGGCAAAGTTGTTATCACAATTATTTGGACTTGGAAAGAACTGCATACTTGATGCACTATTGCTCCCACTAGAGTATTGAAGACTTTCACATTTGTAAATAACTATAAGAGGCCTATCTAATTATGCTAATTATTTTTGTTATCAATCACACCCAAAAATTGCTTTGGGCTCTTAGTCTATAAAAGAAATCTCTTGCAAATAGGACGATTCGGGCGTTATGACAACAAGAACACAAAGAAAAAATCAATGAAAATTCGTTAGTTTTTTTGACTTTTTCACTTCCCGTAACAATACAATAGTACTTATACTTTTAGCCACATAATAGCCTTTAAAATTTGTGTTATTCAGTGCGAGATGGTTGTACACTCTCTTCCTCATCTTCATTAATGATCTCTTGTCTGTATCTTCTAATCCACTGCATTGTTTTGCTGACGAGAGTACCCTCAGTTTTTCATATTCGTTTCCAGATCCACATCCTTCATCTTCGGAAGTGCTTCTGCAACGGCAGCATATGATAAGTTCATTAAATTCCGACTAGACAGCATTGCAGAATGGGGTGTTAGAAACCGCGTGGAATTTAATGCTTCGAAAACCCAAAGCTGTCTCCTGTCTGTCAAGCGAAATATTCCACCCCTGCCTTTATCAATGGATGGAACTTGCATCGAGGAAACCAAAAAGCTTTCCGTTCTTGGTATGTCTATTACAGACCATCTTTTGTGGCATGATTACATATTTGATATTGCGAAAAATGCGGCGAAATGCTTAGGTTTCCTCAATAGATGTAAGCAGTTTTTTCCCCTTCTGATCTGGCTACAATTTATAAGGCATACATTCGGCCTAAGCTTGAATATAACTCCCATATCTGGGCAGGTGCTCCTAAAATTCACTTGTACCTCTTAGACAGAATCCAAAACAGAGCCCTTAGACTAATTGGAGACAGGTCTATTACGGAAACTTTTATTTCTCTCGAACACCGTCGTAATGTCTCTTGTCTAACTTTGTTTAATCGCTTCTTCTATAAACAGTGCTCAAATGAAATAGCTAGTTGCATTCCCCCCTTGAAACAATTTTGCCGTAACACTCGTCTTGCTAAGAATGCCCATCGGTTTACCCTTGAGCCTAATTTCGGGTGGACTGTAAAATACAGAGATTCATTATTTAGCCGTACTACTAGAATGTGGAACATTATACCTCACTCGATTTTTCCCCCTCATTGTGATGTACAAGCATTTAAAACCAATGTGCATCGGCATCTCCCTTTAAATCCCCTTCTCATTTCCTAACTGCTCGCGCTGTGTTATTATAACATTATAAGGGTATTCATAATCCCTTGAGTGTGTGCTAATTATAAAAAAATAAAATGCACGACTGGATCGCACGAACTTGCTCTTATGTAAAAGTACTTTGGAATTTAAGATACATTTTATAAATATAAAACATGGATTTATTGAGATAATAATGTTCAAATGCATAAAATTGCCGTCTGGTTTCCGGAAAAGTATGAATTTATGCAAATAAACCTTAAAAAATCGTTTTATTATTAAAAAAAATTTTTATATAAGAAATTTCTCTAAAATTTTTCAAGAAAAAATGTGGGATGCGAATTTTAAGTATTTAATAATATTGGTTTTAGGAAATAATTTCAAAAAATAATCGTTCATAGGTTTTGAAGATATTGATTTAAAAAATTTTTTTTTTTTTTAAAAACTCAATAAATATTTTTTCGAATATTTTTATATACAATATTATTTTAAATATAAGGGGACTCCTGCTAAAAATTTTGGGTTAAAATCATTAGAGCCGTTAATGAGAAAGTTGAAAATCAAAAAAACGGGTCTATGGCAGGTACCCCTAATAACATTTTGCCCCAAAATTTTTTTTGACCAAAATATAGTCCATGTCCATACTATCACACTTAATTTTTTTTATCGAAATCGTTAGAGCCGTTTTCGAGATAAATAAGATTTTGCATTACGGGTGTATGGGGGGTACCCTTAGTTTTGGAGCTAAAAAAAAAATTTCAATTTTTCCTCTAGGGAATCACCGAAGACTCTTAACTACCGAGATTGAAAGAAATAGGTCCAGTGGTTTAGGCTGTAGTGAGAGGTACAGACATACAGACACACTGAAACATGTTTTTTGTGTACTAAATTTTCCTTAAAATTTTTATAAAAAAAATTGATATGCAAATTGTTAGTATTTAATAAAATAAATTTTAAAACGTAATTTAAAAATTTAATCGTGTATCGGTTTTCAAGATATTGAATTTTCAAAAAAAAAATTGTATTATTTTTTTAAAAATCCAAAAACAATTTTTTCGAAAAAAATTTTAGTTCATATTTTTTCAAATGCAAAGCAGCTCCTGCATAAAAATTTTGGTTAAAATCGTTAGAGCCGTTGGTGAGAAATTCGAAAATCAAAAAAACCGTTATATGACAGGTACCCTTAATAACATTTCCCCCCAAAATTTTTTTTCACCAAAATATAGTCCATGTCCATAATATCACACTTAATTTTTTTTATCGAAATCGTTAGAGCCGTTTTCGAGATAAATAAGATTTTGCATTACGGGTGTATGGGGGGTACCCTTAGTTTTGGAACTAAAAAAAAAATTTCAATTTTTCCTCTAGGGAATCACCGAAGACCCTTAACTACCGAGATTGAAAGAAATAGGTCCAAGGGTTTAGGCTGTAGTGAGAGGTACAGACATACAGACACACTGAAACATGTTTTTTGTGTACTAAATTTTCCTTAAAATTTTTATAAAAAAATTGATATGCAAATTGTTAGTATTTAATTAAATACATTTTAAAACGTAATTTAAAAATTTAATCTTGTATCGGTTTTCAAGATATTGAATTTTCAAAAAAAAAATTGTATTATTTTTTTAAAAATCCAAAAACTATTTTTTCGAAAAAATTTTTAGTTTATATTTTTTAAAATACAAAGCAGCTCCTGCATAAAAATTTTGGTTAAAATCGTTAGAGCCGTTGGTGAGAAATTCGAAAATCAAAAAAACCGTTCTATGACAGGTACCCCTAATAACATTTCCCCCCAAATTTTTTTTTCACCAAAATATAGTCCATGTTCATAATATCACACTTAATTTTTTTTATCAAAATCGTTAGAGCCGTTTTCGAGATAAATAAGATTTTGCATTACGGGTGTATGGGGGGTACCCTTAGTTTTGGAGCTAAAAAAAAAATTTCAATTTTTCCTCTAGGGAATCACCGAAGACCCTTAACTACCGAGTTTGAAGAAAATACGTCTGGTAGTTTAGGCTGTAGTTCGAGGTACAGACATACAGACATACAGACATACAGACATACAGACATACAGACATACAGACAGACAGACGGAATTGTCAGACCCACTTTTTTCGTCTTCGCTATCATCGTAATGTCAACTTTGATCAAAATCTCGAGTTCGATTTTTTTTCCAAATGCAGAACTTGCCCTATAGTACCTATATCGCAAGTAAAAACAAAAGTATTAAATTAATTATTTCTTTAAATGGTAAGGATAGGTAAAAAATTAATCTTGTATACTATACAAAGTTAAATCTAGGTTACTGGGTAATTAGATAATAATTTAATTATTATTAAAAATATTAATAAAAAAAATGTTATTGAGAGGCAATTGTATTCCAGCTAATATCAAAACTCAACCGAAAAAAGACCAAAGGGCTTGAAATCGAACAGTTAAACAAAACTTGGAAGTACTCTCTATGAACTTAAAGTGATAGGAGATTAGTCGCAGTCAATTAGAGTAAGGTAGCAAGAATTTAGATTAGATTTTTTTATTTTCTCTGATTCATATAATGTATAAAGCGTTGGGCGTCTAGTGGTTTCTTTTTAAATCCTAGGTTATTTTGACACTGACAGTTGTTTTCCAGTCCAAATCTTGACAGGATGTCAGTATCATACCTCCGCGGAAGGAAATGAGTCGTTCTACGCCTTAAAAACGTTGGAAAATATTGAAAGCTTATTTTCAAACTGTGGCTGTGTACCCCAAACAGTGCGTTTTTTTTTTTTTAGAAAAGAAGTTTCTGCCGCAATGAAGCACCCACCGCCCTTGATATACGCAAGATTGTGCAAAAAGTTCATGAAACTGGTATGCTAGTGGACAACACTCATAGTTCCGTGTTCGCACGGTGCGCACAGACGAGAATGTGACTGCGTTGAAGAGTCGACTGCGAAGGGCCACCACGTCTACTGTAAAATGGGCACGCAACGTTTACTCTAAAGGTGTGTCCAGACCAAAGAAACATTTTTGAAACATTTCAGAAACATTTCAGAAACATTTAAAAAACATTTCAGAAACAGAGAAACATTTCTGAAATATTTCTGAAATGTTTCTGAAATGTTTCAAAAATGTTTCTTTGATCTGGACGCTCGCGAAACATTTCTGAAATGTTTATGAAATTTTTTTCTGTTTCCCATTCCGAATGGGAAACTTTTTTTTTTCCCAAGCATTTACATAGGTAGAAAGTGCGCGAGTATTTATTAATATAAATATAAAATGTCGCGAAAAGTGTGGAGCAACAAGAATGTTATCCAATTCATAAAAAATTATGAAATAAAAAAAGTTTTGTGGGATCAATTTGTCGAAAATTTTAAAAATAAAATCAAAAAAAGGCGGTAAAATATATGAAATTTACGAAAATATAAATTGTGATAAAAATAAAGTAGAAAAAAAAAATCATGTGCTTAAAGTGCAACACAGGCGAGATAAAAAATTACAGAGAACTCAATCTGGAAACAATGGGAAACAAAGAAACATTTCATAAATGTTTCTCAAAGCGTCCACACCAAAAAAACAAATCAGAAACATTTCTGAAATGTTTATGCAATGTTTCTGAAATGTTTTTTAAACAAATGGGAAACATTTCAGAAACGTTTTTTAAACAATGTTTCCTGAAATGTTTCTTTGGTGTAGACACACCTTAACAAACAACCATTTTGATAATAAAGTTTTAACATTTGGACGAGCTGTTCAATTGTGTAACTTGCCACGGTGATTTTGCATTGGTAACTGTATAATAAACAACTTTGACAGATGTCACCAAAAAAACATGGCCGCCACAATCTACCCACGACAGTTGGATAACCCCTTATTATAGCTACCTATTCGAAAAATATTCGAAATTCTTCGCCAGGGAATCACATAAAAATGTTCGGTAGCAAATTGTTAGCAAATATGGTCACTATGAACAGTGCGAGCAAGGACCCACAAAAACAGAAAGCCGATCGATTGTCGGCCGACAATGGTTTACACGCATTAATGAAAAATTGCTGAATTTGAATTTGAACCAGGTTCAAAGGTGCATTCAAAAACTAAAAATATCTATCTTATTTGAATGCACTCCTTTTTTTTACTTCCGCATTTGACGCAAACATTTCGATAGCTTTATTTTATGAAGACATCTTTTCGGTTCCGCCCAATTTAAGCACAATCATCTTTTCTACATATTGCTAGCTCTCTACCTTCCCCAACCATAGAAAATTGTGAACATAGATGAGTTCGCTGCAATAACCTCCGCAAAATAATACAAATATGAAAACTAGTTTTTTTGTATATGTCAATTTATATTTCAATCTGTTTTAACAATTTTCGATACAAAATGACCAAAAATTAATATTAAAACAAGTTGAAAATTTTTTTAATGAACCTAAAATGGTTTAGTCAACTCGTTTATGCAAATAAAAAAACTGCGATTTTGAGCGCTTTTGGGCTTAATGACAAATTATTATTGTTGGTCCCACCACCACCGGCAACAATAACAATGGGCAATGTGATCTGTGAACCTACTCAATTTCCAAGACCATGATGGCATGAATTTCCGAATTGTTGCTATAAAAGCACTGTCAATGATGCAAATGGTTAACAGTGCTTCTTTGCATCTCTTGGAATATCTTCATCACACTAAAAATGTTCAAACTTGTGAGTAGCATCTTTCGAGACGATTCTTATCATCTAAATGTTGACATATATATAAATAACACTTTTGATTTCTTTCACAACACACAGATCTTGGTTGCAACCCTTTTGGGATTAGCTGCTGCTGCAGATGTTGACAGAACAGCTGAGATCCGCAGTCTTACCAACGACCCCTCAGATGCAGATGGCAACTTCGCCTATGCCTTTGATACCTCCAATGGAATTTCTGTCCAGGAGAGTGGAAACCTTGCTGGTGTAAATGGAGCTGCCCAATGGGTATCACCCGAAGGTGTTCCCGTACAATTGACCTACACAGCTGACGAAAACGGATATCACCCATCTGGAGATCTTTTACCAACCCCACCACCAATCCCAGAAGCTATCCTCAGGGCTATTGAATACATCAGGACTCATCCACAAAAGGAGGAGGGCATTCAATACCAAGCCGCCAAGTCGTCACCTTTCAGAGGATAAACATAATTAAATTCAGTGATTTCATTTAATTTATTTATTCTGTCTTTGTGTTTTCATTTGCCAAGGTTAAACAAATAAATTGTTAGATCTTTATAAAAAAAATAACAACAATCTGTTAAATTTATTCATTTTAGGTGTCTATGTTTTAAACAGCTCGGTTCCCATGCGGTGGATAGTAAAACATTATTCACATTTTTATGTTTCTTCTTTGTAGTAACAAAAAGGCGTAAACTATTCTAGTTTAACTACTTGTCTATTAAAAGTTATGATTCAGATGGTATCAATATCTTTTGTTAACATTTTTATTGAGGTAATTTTTTTGTTTCTGGTTTTCGTGTGAAGATAACCATCGTAAATATTTGGTTTTATTATAAATTGCATATTTCACTTTAATTTAATTACTTTGTTTAAATGTTTGTGTACAAACATGTACAACGAGACTTAGGTATGTCGTATTTCGACCAGTGCTCAAATTTCGACCATTTAAAATCTATCTATTGATCCCTGAAGCTTTGCACTTTGATTGAACAGACCCACTCAAATTTTAACTTGAAAAACAAATAATATAAAGTCACAACGGGTGCGCCATCTTTTATGTCGGTATGTAAACATTAAATTACTTTGACATTTATTGATCGATTGACATGAGAAGATATGTTTCTGAAACGTCAAGTCAGTACAATTTTAACCATGAATTGATTTACACTGAAACACCGTGCCGAAATAGTGACGCTTTACATTGAAATTAGTCTTCAGTTGTGTTAACTCGACATGCATAACTCAACAATCATCGTCTAACAACAATAGATGCGTTTTATTATTCACAAATCTATCTGGATCCGGATCTGGATCTTCTCTTGAAAATAAAACGATACGGATCTTAGTGACAGCAGTGTTATAAGCCCGTCTCTTTTTATCCTTAGGTTTGTTAATTTTAAATTATTTCTTGTTTTTTTTTTTTTTTTTTTTTTTTCTTTACACCGTAGCTTACACTTCCTTATCATAAAAGCCATCTACCCGCTAAAGTAAGAACTAATTGTTGGATCTTAAAAATAGATTCTGATAGAGAACAGGATCCCCAATTGCTTTTGAAATACCTGTTAAAAGTTAATCCAGATCCGGATCCAGATAGATTTGCGAATAATAAAACACACCTAATATTTGTTGTTCGGTATCCAATTTTTTTGAGCACGGGAAAATTGGAATGTTCATGAATGCCCAAGAAACGGTTTGAGAAAGTGTTGTTGTACATAACCACATTACTGTTTGGGATGGCGAATATAATTCAAACTTCTTCGATACTAGAATGAGCATGAGGCACGGTTGTGTACTTAGCCTAATTTTATTTTATTTTTTTTTTACGTTATTAACGAAGAGCTAGGCTGAGTTCGTAATTGCAATGTTTGTTGCCCCTGCCCTGCCTAGAACATGCTTCGAATATATTTATGAACACAATTACAACAGCATGTGTGCAGTCATCATACTTTGTTAAAAATAAGTTCATAATTGCCAAAATAGTTTGATATCAGCATCGGACCAGATTTTGGCCTCGTATTCAATCCTGTTAATGGATAGTTATTAATTTCTTATCAAAGATGTAAAAATCAATATTTGTACTATTATAAATTAATTTCAAAAAAAAAAAATACTCACATTTGATCCTCTGCCATTTTCCTGCAAATTCAGCAACATAAAAAAATCACATGCCAAATTGACCGCATGCTGACTGTAAGTTTACTTTTATGAACACAAATGTTGCCATGCTCATGCAGAGATGTTGCTGTTTGTTTACAATTATGAACGCAATTTTTGCAGGACTGCGGCAGTTTTGCAATTACGAACTCAGCCCTACTCGAGGGAGTAAATATCTGTGCAATGCTTCTAAAAATACTTATGTATATAGATAGATAAAAAAAAACAAACTGAACAATTAAACAACCTCCAGTGCTCAGCCTTTAGGTACATGAACGGATTACTTCAAACGACTCCCTCCTTAGCACTTGAAATCCTGTTCCATCTAACAGCCCTCGATATTTTATAGCCAGCAAAGCAATTCGTCTGAAAGCTTCCTCACAGTGGAACAGTAACGAAATTGGCCACTCCACCTTCAAAATTCATTGGGATCAATGCCAAGCTTAATAGACTACACTATTCCACAATTACAGTTTCAGGTCACTATCCCCTCTAGATCCATAAGGGAGCGCTTGACATTCCTAGAAAATGAATTGATCCACTTTTGTTTTGATAGATCCAAAAACTGATCATGGGGCTGGTGCAGGTGTGTACTCAAACAGTCAAAACTTAAGTCTCTTCCTAATCACTGTTGCGTATTCTGAGTACACATTTTGGCCATAAAAGAAGTCCTGCCTTGGCTCAAAGAAAACGTGATGTCATCTTCTCATATAGCCAAGCCGCTTTAAATCCCTGGACTCTGTCTCTACAAACACAATAGTGTTTTTGAACAATAGTTCAACATTCAGATATGTTGGGTGCCAGACCACAGAGACATTCCAGGAAATTGTAAAGCTGATAAAATCGCCAAAAGTAAAACTACAATTCCTTATTGTATCTGATCACAGCTTGATCTGAAACGCTCTAACGTTTGTTGCCTCTGAGCACATTATATGTATATTGGCTCTATCATACATAATGTAGGTGTCATAATCGGACACTGTCTTAAAGTTAAACATGCAACAATATTCGGAATATTGTAAAACGAGGACGAGGAAGAGGAAGAATGGATTTCTCATCTTCTCAGTACATGTCCTGCTCTATCTCAAAGACATAGGCTATATTCTACTATAGGCGTTTGTATATTTTAGATTCTGAGCAGAGTACTGATCAGAACTTGAGTATGTCGAGTACACTTTGAGCAGAGTTTGATCAGTGCTGTCAAAGGCGTCGATCTCCGTTTTTATTTGTTTGTTTGTTTTTTTTTCGCAGTCTGTCTGTTATATCAAACGAAAAAATTGTGCGCTCAGCTTTTTAGCCCATCTGCTCGGTCATTTTGTTCTGATCTCATAAAGCCCGCTCTGAGCTATGTTGCTCTGATTGAAAAAAGAAACACAACCTGAGCGATCTGATGTGTCTGAGCTAAAAATGACACGCAGATCTTTTTTGACAGCTCAGTTCCCTGTTCTTAGCTTAAAAAAGAAAAACACCTAATAATTATACTAGCGAACTGGCAAATAAAGACATATACATACATACATATATGATTCAACGAATAGGAAGAAAGTCTACTTTATTCATGTGGTATCACAATGGGTCATCTAAGTGTGTCAAGCATTCACCCTGACAGCCACGCTAACCTGAACTTATCTAACCTATAAATGCAGGTGATCTTATAATTCTAGCTGAAAATCCAAAAAACTTATAAATTATGATTAATCGTCTGGCTAAATACTGCGATGAATGGAGCTTGGAGGTCATTTTATCTAAATCAAAATTTGTCATATTTAGAAATAGAGGAAAGACAGCTATGAGCAAAGAATGTTTTTTTTAGGGTTCTGAGGGGGAAGTAGTTAACGACTGCAAGTAAAAATTTATGTACATATATATGTAAATATATAAGTATGAAATAAAAATAGAATATGTCATTTTAGTCTTATCTAGAAGAAAAGTTAAGTTAGCTATAAATTACACTTGGTCAACAGTCATTACTCATTAACTATAGGAAAATATTCCCTTCAAACTAATTTTAAATTTTTGAAGCCACGAATAAATCCATTACGTTGTATGCAATTTAAGCATGGGAATATTTTCACTATGAAGAAACAGAAAGGCTCCGATGTTTTATCAAAAGAATATTCAAACACTTTAAACTAAACACATGTTACACATAATAACTGGTCAGTCCGCATTATTCCTATCAACCATAGGACTTAATTTTAGGTACATACGGAAAATTAATTAAATATCAGGAGAGTTAGACCTCCTTTAATATTAGCTTATATTTTGCTCTTACCAAGCCGAAATCTGAGTTTTCAGATGGAAAATACTGAGATTTGAATCAGTTTAGCAAGATGACATTGAGATTTCGTTGAATTTCAGAATTTTTCACTGAAGTTTCTAGAAATATGTTTCCTTCAATTTGGAATATCAAAAGTTGTTAACCGAAATCTCGTTTTTCGTTTTGGTGAAAAAATAGTAAAAGTAAATTGTGAAGGAAAAAATTAACTGGGCTTATGATGAAGTAAGTTTGCAGTTGTCCTTGAGGAAGTTAATAGTTGGGGAGATTTACATAGTGTGGTCTTATTCTTATATTATTTAATATAGTAGGAATGGAGCAATCATGTAGGATGTAGCAATGGCAAAAAGCGAATAGTTTCATTATGTGTATAGTAATCTCGGATATGTAGGAGTGCCGAACTATTCCGAGCATACATAAGGAAGAGTCACTTTATATAAATTATCACTTTATCAAAATTATCCCAAATGTCAAATTTGAATTTGAACTAGTGTTCAGCTACAATGACGTTTTACAACTGTGTGCGAGTGCGTGAGTAGTTCTGATTTCGATTCTGGAATTAAATTCAGAAGAATTCTCTCTTCACTAATGAAACATTAAATTCTGCACTTTTCTGTACAGAACATATTCATTAAATACATCTTATTTAGGACCCGTATTTTTTGACATTTTTGATATTATAGTGCACGTATGGGAGCCAGCGTTGCCGATGTGGCACGATCGTGCGATTTTGACACGGAAATTTTCTCGTGGCACCGTGGCACGAAAAGTTTTAATATGGCACGTTTTTAAAAAAAAATTTAAAAAATAATCCAAACATACAAAGTATTTTGCCACACTTCAATATTTTGGTATCAGAATTTTCTCATCTGAGTGCGAGAAAAATGTTCTTTTAGGCGAAATAAGAAAAATTTTTGAGATTGAAAGTATTTTTCTTGAAGATTCAAAAACGTTCAAGGTTAAGTTGTGCAAATTAAAAAACAATATTGACGAAGGAATGTTCATTAAATTTCAAAATGTATGTTGATTCTTCTTAGCTTGCCTCACGGAAGTGCATCAGCAGAGCGAGTGCTTTCAAGGATAAATAATATTAAAACAAACAACAAAAACGGACTGTCATACAAAACAATTAATGCTATAATGTCAGATAATGATATTATTAAGCCTAATAATTGTCAAAATTTCAAACCTCCAGCTAATTTATTTATTTAACTTATAAAAACAAAGCTTTATTACGCCTTTATATTTTTGAATAATAATAATAGGTATTCATCATGTGATGTGAAATATGTAGGTAGTTACATAATACATACTTATTACTTATTATGAAATTGCCAAAAACTCCTGTTTCTGTAAAATATCTATACACTAATAGAGGAAGTGATTTTTTGTTTATTTGTTTTTAATAGTATTTAATTAAAATTTATTTGTAAAGAATAACTTGAGTTTTTTTTCATATGGCACGAAAATGTCATAAATGGCACGTTTTTTTAAAGAGTGTGGCACGAAAATTTTTTTTTTGGCGGCAACGCTGATGGGAGCAGGAAGAAATGCCAGAAGACTGGCGAAAAGGCATAATATGCCCCATACATAAGAAGGGAGATGTCACAACGTGCAGCAATTATAGAGGTATCACGTTGTTCAGTACCGCCTATAAGATACTCTCCTCTATCCTACATGACCGGATAACCCCATACGCTAAAACCGTCATCGAACAATATCAGTGTGGTTTCATTCCAGGCAAATCAACAACTGATCAGATCTTTACCCTTAGGCAGGCGATGGAAAAATGTCTAGAATTCAACATCCCAACATACCATCTGTTTATATAGACTTTAAGGCCGCCTATGATAGCATAGCCAGGGTAGAACTTTACAAAGCCATGAGAGAATTCGGCATCCCAAACAAATTGACACGACTATGTAGGTTGACCATAACCAACGTAACAAGCCAAGTAAAAATAGTCGGATTGCTATCCAGACCAATCAACATCTTTAATGGACTCCGACAAGGGGACGGTCTGGCCTGCCTCCTCTTCAACCTGGCGCTGGAGAAAGCAATCCGTGACTCTGGCACGGCAACACGAGGGACCATCGTCAGCAGGTCCAGCCAGTTACTGGCTTACGCAGACGACATCGACATCATAGGAAGAACCGAACAAGCTGTACACGATTCCTTCATCCAGATCGAGCAGGCGGCACAAAATCTGGGGCTGCACATTAGTGAAGGTAAAACAAAGTACATGGTGGCGTCGAATGCGAGAGGAACAGTTGGTCAAACAATCAAGGTTGCGGAGCATGAATTTGAAGTGGTGCAATCCTTTAAATACCTTGGGTCAATAGTAGCAGCCGATAACAATATAGAAGAAGAAATACGCGGGCGGCTTCTCAAATCCAACAGAGCCTACTATAGTCTGTCAAAGCTCTTCAAATCCAGAAATCTCACCATAACTTCAAAACTGCTGCTGTACAGGACCATGGTCCTGCTAGTACTCACATATGGATCCGAAACTTAGGTGGTTAGCAAAAGGCACTCCGACCTCTTAGCTGCGTTCGAGAGAAAAGTCTTAAGGAGAATTGTTGCCCCATATGTGAGGAAGGACGATTCCGGAGACGGTACAATCATGAACTGTACGCAATCTACCTTGAAGCAGATATCGTGACAAAAATTAAGCTCGGTAGACTCCGGTGGGCAGGGCACCTAGCTCGCATGAGCGAAGAGGAACCTGCTCGGAAAGTTCTTTGTGGTACATTCTATGGTAGACGACAGCGTGGTAGACCATGCTTGCGCTGGAGAGATGGCGTAGACCAGGACGCCCGAAGCCTTGGGGTGCGCAACTGGATGGCGTCAGCTAGAGACCGGGATAGGTGGAGAGACTTGTTGAAAGAGGCCAGGACCGGAACCCGGTTGTCGAGCCGATGATGATGATTTTTTGACCCGAGATTTGTCGTCAAATAGATAGTGACGTAATTTCACTATGTATTTGTTTGTTCTTTAAAATATTTGGGAAAAATAAAACACGATTTTAAATATGAAACTTTTTTTTGTATTTTAATTAATAAAAAATAAATAATATGTACAATTATTTGTCGCATTACTATATCTTAATAAAACATAAATTCCATTGGTCTTCAATATATTCAATTAAAAACTCTTGGGTTATATATTGGATTTAATCGATCGACCTATGTATGATGAAAGAAAATCCCAAAAGAGACTTTGGAGTTTCTTTTTCACCATTAAAAGAGAACGATATGTGGATCCTAAGACCTTAATATAGCTAATTCAGAGTAATGGATCTTAGTGATAGTCTTATAGTGAGCACCCCGCTCTCTCTTGCTGTGTATCAAATACCAAGTTGACGTTCATATTTTTAGATGTTACGAGTAGACCATTTCAATTTAAATTCACATATCACAAAACATGCCTTTTCGATTCGTAATACGAAAGGTATTTCGCCAATATACATAATTGTATGTGTGTTTAATAAATTCCAAAGATTATCACAACGAGTTAGAAGAACTTGGACACGCTTGATTTCACTTTAGATATGTATATGAACAAGCTCCTGTATCAATTAGCATTAATTTGCCTTATTTTAATTTCACTTTTATCAGAAAGGTAGATTTTATTACAAACAAACAAAATCTAACAAAACTGCAAAAAAACATGTATAGCTGCAGACTCTGGGTAGTTATAGTGCTGTATTTAAATTATATTGTAGTTTATTAAGTATAATAAAGTTATAATAAATTCAAAAAAAAAAACAAATTAAACACATTGGTGCAAATGTTTTAAACAGCCTATTGTTATGGTATAATTATAATGCAACTTAACATTGCTTACTTAAAAGTAGTTTACTACATCTTCTTAATTTTTTACTTCTGTACACTCCTAAAACAATGACAGTTCGCGTATAAAATTAAGTAAACAGACTTTTTTTTGACGTTTGTAAATGTCAAAAAGTCATGTGTGAATACTAAAAAATAAAAGAAATAAAATGGTAGAGAAAGTATGATTTTAAACTCAAATAAAATTTGCAAAATTGTCTTTTTAACCAAGTTATATACAAAAACTGTTTTAACATTATACTAAGGTGCCGTGAAATAAGGCCAAGTGAAATAAGACCAACTTTTAAAAATTGGCCTTATTGCACTTTTATAAAGTGAAATTAGGCCAATTTTCAGCAGTTGGTCTTATTGCACTTTTACAAAGTGAAGTAAGGCCAAATTGGTCTTATTTCACTTTCAACAGTTGCTTTTATTGCACTTTGACAAAGCGAAATAAGGCCGAACTGCATTTTTATATTTATTTCATAAAAAAAATTTGGCCTTATGTCACTTTACAAAAGCGACATAAGGCTAAATTTTAGGACTTGGCCTTATGTCGCTTTTACAAAGTGACATAAGGCCAAATCTGTTTGTGACTTAAGGCCAAGCATAAAATGTTTCGTTAAAAATAAAAAAAGTAGTTTTTTCCGTTAGATTCGTATAATACATAATTGATTATCGGGGGCCAACGTTCTTGGTTTTCTTGGATAAAAGTACCTTGGGTGGCCCGCTTCGCGGGTTTTCAGGATTTTAACTCCCTTTTCGGGGCTCACACCCGCTCACGCAACTTCGTTGCTCCGCTTAGGGTATATTCAGTCGCCAGGCAGGCGCCTATAGCAACAGTTTTGTATTATATATTAATTGGAGTAAACAACTAACAGTTCTGTACTGTTGCCCAAGAAAAACTGTTGCTACAGGCGCCTGCCTGGCGACTGAATATACCCTAAGCGGAGCAACGGAGTTGCGTGAGCGGGTGTGAGCCCCGAAAAGGGAGTTAAAATCCTGAAAACCCGCGAAGCGGGCCACCCAAGCTACTGTTGCCCAAGAAAACCCAGAACGTCGGCCCCCGATAAACGGCACCACTACATTCAGTTGCTCTTATTACGCTTTCAAAAAGTGAAATAAGACCAATTTGGTCTTAATTCTCAAAATCATTTGGCCTTATTTCACTTTGTCAAAAGTGAAATAAGACCAACTACTGAAAATTGGCCTTATTTCACTTTAGCAAAGTGCAATAAGGCCAATTTTCGAAAGTTGGCCTTATTTCACTTGGCCTTATTTCACGACACCTTATACTAATTCGAATAAAATTTTGCGGCAATAACTTTATTATTGTGACGTGTTGATTATGAATATAAATATGATTTTGATTCTTAATTCAAATCCAGAAGAATTATTATTATGACCAATCAAAAACATTGTAAAATTTACCCAAATATCACTTTTATTTCTTGTTTAGTTTTCGTAGATTTGCATATTTTTATTATTTTATTAACTTTGTATTCAAATTAAATTATATTCATAAATGTATGCACGTGTATAAAACTTAGCAGAACTGTATCCCAAGAAGACATAATTTTACATATGTAGAATGTAGATATTTTTGACAAAAAACACATGCACGTGTATGTAGTACAAAGTACACACGCTAATACTAGCGCACATATTATTTGATACAGTATTTTGTTTTAAATTTAAGTTGCAATAACTTGTAAGCTAGAAAGATTATCGACCAATTTCAATTTTAAGAAGGATAACAAAAATGTACTTGAACAAAGAACAAATTATTTATTTCAAAACATTGGTATTTAACAATTATAACAACTAAAAACTTAAAACACTGTTAATTTCGATCATATGAATGTCCGGTGACTGCAGGGGAGTTTATAATCAACTGAGGGCAGTTTCAAATGAGTCAGTTGTGGATAATTCCTAACTTGCGTTTCGGGGTCATTGTCCTGGTAGAACCGGAAATTTGGACGAATATTTTAGTTTTCGATACTTTGAATCAAACAATTTTTTAGCATATTGAGGTATGAACATATTTCTATTCATCGTTCACTCAATGAATTTGAACTCAAAATTTGCTACTCCGACTGCAGACATACAGGCCAATACCATTACTCTTTTTTCGGCATGTTTCACGATAGGTTTAAGGTTCTTTCTTGTATGCCCTGTATTTCGTTTCTGTCTGGACATCCCATATCAAACTGGGACTGGTCCGCAAAAATAATTTGAATTTTGTCCACTGTGTTTCTTTCCTTGACAACACAATTTTCGCAAACAGACCTCCACGGCGCATGCTGTAAGGAGAGGCAATCAAACCAACAATTTTATAGTTTGCCCAATAGATTTCCCATTTTAATAGACGCTAATTTTTATTTTGGCTTTTAAAATCACACATTTAATTTGGAAACATTGATCGCAAATAAATTTAGAGTGACAATTTGGGGCATCAAATTAGTTGTGAGATTAGTTTTGAAATTATGAACCCTAAATTACTCTATGATCCTTTAACATGAGTCTGCAAACCTGCATTTAAATTTCGGTTTTAACTTTCATTAATGCTCTATTTATTTTTGTAATTCAATCTTATAAGCTATGAGACACTGTAATTTAAAAATATTTAGGCATTTATATTTTGTATCGCTCTTACGATTTGGATAAATTTTATGTTAACACATTTTGTTTTCGAACTTTATTTAGAAATGTGTCGCCCAGAGTCATAGAAAGGGACCACCAAAAAGTACAGTGCAGTCCAACGGCTCTTAAAATTTAGATTACAAACAGGAATCACCACCTACATATAGTAACTTACCAGGAATGGAGGGGACCTACAATTTATTTCCGATTCGAAGAAGGGGCATAATTTTTACTTCGCAGCAAGAGGTAGTAGACCCCTCAAAAACTTTTTGGAAGTAGCTTTCTTATGTATGTACTTTCAAATTTTACTGTGAATTAATGTTTTCCAATGGAGATTTTTGAACTTTGACAGTTGGTTGGGGCCATTTGTCTACATCTGTCAAATCAGCTGTCATTTATTAAGTCTGTCTTTCCAAATTAACATCATGGAGAGTTATAGCTTTCAACAACATGTGCAAATGAAAGCGATTCTTCTGTTCGAGCAAGTATTTCGCGCGCTTCACTTCCCCTTTCTGGATAAATGGGTTCATCAACAAGCAAAATTGTCAAATTCGGTACCATCACAATCCACACGAGATCAGCTAAATTACAGTGCCTGAAGAGAAAATCACTGTTTATGGTGTGAATTTTGGACTAGTGGCATCATCCTTCCATATTTTTTGAGATCGACCTTGGCCAGGCCATCACCGTCAACGGCGAGCGATATTGCTCAAAAATAAACAATTTCGTTTGGCTTAAAATGGATGATATGGACACCGAGATGACTTGTGGTTTCAATAGCAAAGTGGCATACAACGTAGCTCGTGTCGCAATAGACATTTTACAGGTAGTATCTAAAGTGGAAGCGATGTGAATTGGCCACTGAGATCGTGCTACTTGAGCCCGTTAGACTTCTTACTTTTTGTTGTGGGGTTTTCTTAAGTCACAGGTCTATACCAATAAACCACAAACCCCCAAACATAATGAATGCCATTTGTCAAATTCAGCTTGATTTATGCACCAGAGTTGGTTACAGTTGGTTTTATTCAAATTCAAAGATAGGAAAGAAAATATATAATAAAACTACAAAACAAAATAAGTATACGCCACAGTGTACCATTGTTTCACAGAGTCATATTCTTAATAATTTATAATTATTTTGATAAAGAATTTTTATTCTGTATTCAACATGAATTGTTTAGCTCTTACACTAAAAACGTGTCTCAAACGTCTCTTTCTTGATTCGCAAATAAAATGCTATAATGAGCCTTGAATCCAATTCTCGGCACTTTTGTAGACAACAAAATACGGCGACGGCACATGTTGCTGATTCAGAACATAAGAGCTGCTTTTTAAATGGAAAGCGAAAGCGGCTTGAGGAATTTTTACTCTCAAAAAGTCCTAAATGATCTCATCCCCTTTTGAAATGGTTTATGCGTGATTAGTATCTATTAAATAGACACTTGAGTTTCCCTAAGGAGGGTTTTCTTACTCAATTCTTAGCCCAAAGAAGCACTGTATGGTATCTATCAACTCTTAAACACTGACATCATTAACTGACAAAGTAATGACTCTATTTAGTAACCTTTTACCCAAGACGACATTGACGCTGCTGTAGTGTATGTTCTTCTTTTATGACGCACAAGTTTGGCAGGGATACCAAAACAAGACAATGCTTTATATAACTCGAAATTGATTAAAATATGGTGTATGTACGTCAATTTTGTATTCCTAAGTTTTTTTAAAGGTCCACCATTATGTAAATATTCAGTGTAAATTTTTTTCTCGTTGAAAAAAATTACAAATGTTGTCGGCAGGAATGGAAAGGACAATGATGTAGAGGATTTGTCACTTCATCGCAAGCAGGGCCGTAGCTAGAGTTGAATTTAAGGTAGGGCATCGGAGATAACATGTAGGGCGGAAGTAAAAATTTTACTCGATATGAAATATGATCTGATCTGGTAAAGGTGGTACTCAATTGTCGGGAGGTGGTGATAGATAAGTGCTAAACATTAATTTATATGATAGTTTAAATTATTATTTTTCTTAACATATTATATTTAATATACCTACATAGATAACAATATAAAGCTCTTTTTATTAAAATAACTGAATTCTCTGATTGACCATAGTATATTAACAATATGAAGGACTTCATCCAGATCAACTGACTTGGTTTTTTTCTTTTCAAGAGCCAGAAATACCATGCCTCCCTTTCTTTCGTGACTCATTGATAGCCTCTGAGGCTTATTATTTGCAGTCAAAGTTGAAAACGTAGATTCACATAGCAGTGCTACATCCTATGGTCGCGACAGATGCAAAAAGTTCATATGTATCTTTGAACGTCTCTCGCTGGTACAAAATATCAATTGTGTTTTCCTTTCTATTCTTGAGGTGACTTAAAAAAGCCTTTACCACAGCAGCCTCTTTCCTTGATGGGAATGTAAGACCTTAAAAACCAATTTTAACGCATTGCATTTTTCCAACAAAAAAGACCATTAAAAACTTTTTTGAGACATAAAGGTTGAAGTTGAAAATAAATATTTATGTTTCTTTTTAGCAAATGGGTCTTAGGATTTTTGTTATGACAAATTTAAAAGTATATGTATTTATTTATTGTCATATAAAGAGGAGCAATCAAGAAGACTTGATTTTTTTGCAGTAACTTCTTATGTCTTATGACCAGTTGCACCAAATTGCAATTAAATGGGTTTTCGCTAAAGGTTTTAAAGTTTGTTGACCTGATAAATTTATCTGTTTTTATTCGTTAATTGGCCTTCAAAGTGACTTGGTGAAACTGTATGTACATTTTACAAATAGTTTTGTTTTCTCACACTTTAGTTTTCAACGGTATCATTTTGTCTACATCCTACTCATCTATACTCGCTGCTGGATTCAGTAGATCGTCTTTGTCCGAAAATCTCCTTTGTAATTAATTAATAGACTTAAATAACTGAGTGTTCGGAGGTTCTATATTTTGTCCCGCAGAGGAACAGAAAGGGCCATATACCAAGAAGCCATCTATCCGATTTGATTTTTTGATTTGTCTCTTTTGGGTATGAGTCGTATTTTCGGAATCGAAGCTTGATGATACATTTCTGATCTAAGTTTCCTTATTTTATTTTGGGTGAGCTTAATGATTGTTATGGCGTCTTTCAATCCTGCGCTTCGGGATTGTAAAGCTGCGTCTGCAGGCTGGATAGTATTTTTTTTGGCCACAATCAAAGCCATTCGGAATTCCAAATTGAGCATCACTTTTTTGATGTCCACACTCTTGGCGACGTCATCACCCTTTAATCTGTCATTTCTAATTTCATCTAAAGTCATCAAAATCAATGAATAATTATCATGTACAAGTTTTGTTACGGCCAAGTGTCCTGACAAACTCTGTTCTAGGAGCCGGTAAACCCTTTTTTCACCATACAAGGCAGCTATTTGTCCATGCTGAAAAAATTCATGTAACATGATGCATGTATCAAAAACTAAACTAATGAAAGTCATTTCCGAGATAACCCTAATGATTACCAAATGCAAGCGATGGTTAAAGCAGTGGACGTAAGGGATTTTTCGGCCCAATTTATTTTCTATTCTGGTCGCAACTCCCAAAACTTTCCCACTCATTACACTTGCGCCATCATAGAATTGGCTTAGCATACAAGAGTGGTCAATGTTATTTAACATTAATTCCGTAAAATTGGCTGCATCAAGATTTTCAGTAGTAGTAACTGTCAGCAACGATTCATTGACAATTCCATCTTTAACCTAGCGTATTGCTATTGCAATATTTTCACGTTTATCTTTCTTTCACTATAGTAAACCAGTTTAGATCCGATTTATTACTATCTTTAACAATGTAACTTCGTACTGGTATAATCATTGCTTGAATTATTTTATTTTGAATTCAGGTGAACGGTATGTTGCAATTTGTGTATAGAGTAAGAGACTCTTTCAAATTTGGATCTTTCATGCAGGTGTATTCAAACAAAATTCTGAAATAATCCTTGTTCCTTTTCTTCCTCCGAAAAATATAATTTCCACGCGAAGCTAATTCCTTAAAAAATTGTATAACCTCAATAACAGACCTAACGTAGTACCTACATATGTCTCTCTAAAGCATTTGGATGTATCAACGTTTCAACACTGCTATAGTTGTAGAGACTCTATTTAATTTGTCCTGCCACATCGCCATAGCTTGGATATGGGAAATGGATTTTTCTTGTTTTGACAAACCAGTTTTTGAATCAGTGGCATTATGATACGATAGTTAATTTTTTAAGGTAGGGCATTGGAGGTTTTAAGGTAGGGCATTGCCCCCTAATGCCCTCCCCTGCGGCCATGATCGCAAGAGGCACTATATCTGGAAAAATATTTTTGTTTTCAGGTGGCAGTGATAGCTGAGAATCGAATACCAGAGCTCCTGTCTGACAGTACAAAGCATCTTTACACTGTGGATTACTATATAGAAATAAATTGCAAACGAATTTTAATACAAAAACTAGACAGATTTCCAAGTCTCTTATAAGCACTTATGTACAAGAACCTTTTCCTGAATAATCTTCCCAGCCATTTTTGTTTTGAATTCATTTTGACGAATGTACTTATGAAAACTTGAAGAATAAGATACGAATAAAGCCTACGGTTCTCGGATACTTTTGATGCCGGGTGCTAAATCTTTTATACAAATTTTTTCTTCCGTTTCAATTTTACTTATGTTTAAACCCGTTATGTAGGCATTTTTGTTTAAATAATTGTATTCTGGTTTTAGAGCTGCTTTTAACTATTTCAAATCATTTACTGGTTACTTTCGTAGTATGAAGGAACATTCAAAACCTATACCCAACTATTGGGAAGCATAGTATTAAAAAAGATTGTAACCACATTAGCCTCTCATACAATGACAAAATATTCTATAGTTTTACAAAATCTAATAAAAAACAGTTAAACTTTTCAGTTTTCCACCAAAGTAAGCATTTAATTAATTTCTTTGGGAATAAACATCATACATATAATTAAACACAAACATTTAAAACTATTAACAAGAGGGGTCACCGACTAGAACACTACTCGCTTTACTCAAACTTCTTAAACTTGGCATGTAGGTAACTTTTTATTCCTTTTCTGGATGGGTCCTAATATATTCGAGAGCCCTGATGATTCCAGCTGGGATTGGTGGTGGAGTTGGTAAATGGTCACCAATTGGATGATATCCGTCTTGATCGGCAGTGTAGGAAAATTGAATTGGGGTACCATCTTGAGAAATCCATTGAGCAGCACCGCTTACACCAGCGGCATTACCGCTTTCTTGGACAGCGATTCCATTGGAAGTTTCAAATCCATAATTGAAGTTTCCTTCGGCATCAGCTGGTTCATTATTCAGGCTATGAATTTCGGCATTCTTGTTAATATTATCGGCAGCGGCTAATGCCAAAAGGACGGTTACGATGAGCTATTGTAGTTGATTGATAGATGTACGCATTTGATGAGAAAATCTTTAAGGTTTATCCAATTTAACGAAATACTTACAAGTTTGAACATATTGAGGCTGAATAGGCTGATATCTCAAGTGAATCAAAAAAGATACTAATAGTAGTCACCATTCGAAGCTATGTTTTTATACAAAAAAATTGAACAAAAAAAAAAACTTGATCATAGTGTCTGTCTAACTTAAAGGTCAGTAATAAAAACATGCGTACGAAATATATATATTGAAAAAAAGTTGTTCCTATTGCCTTCTCGCATTATCATAACATCTAAAACACTCCTCTACGAAGACAGTCGATTAGCATAAAAATCATTTAAAAAATGTAAACATCAAAGGTGTGATCGACAAATAATATTTTGTAGGAACTCATAATCCCAATCCAATTTAAAACTTTATTTGGGCCGTTTAAAAGCACTAATAATGCCTGTAAGAATTGGATTAATTTAATTAGTTTTACAACCTTGTCTGGGCCCTTAATTCGCAGACGGCACTGCTTATGTGTGCAGATGGTTCATTTGCTTTTGTTGTGTTAGTCATAAAAAGAACAGAAATCGAAAGTAAACTCAAGACGGTTGACTTGAATCTAGTTTTGAAAATTTTAGACTAGAACAGGAGATATTAGTAGATATATGTACATACATAGGTAGGTATACTTAAAGTTTATTGAAACATTCCGAAAAATAGAAGACTTCTATTCTTGGTGTCAATAAATTAAGTCACTATTACTTTAATTTATGTTTGCAGTTAATGAAATCTTATTTATTTGCTAAATTTGATAAGATTGAATGTTAATTCAAATAGTGGCCGTAATTTAAGCATTTAATTTGACAAGTTGACATTTAAAAATCGATTTTTTTGTTTGATGATATAGTGTGTTCAATTTTTTTTCTAACATGGTTTGCATTGGTGCATGGGTTTTGTGTTAGAATAGAGTTCAGAAAAATAAATGAAAAATTCAAATTTTGAACACAAAAATAAAAATAGTGTGGACTTTTGGTGTCTTTTCAATTTGATCGATAGCTGAGCAACTTGTATTCAAGAAAAGAAACTAGTTCGTCTAGGTTCAAATGAATTTTTTCAGATAGGGGCTTTACCAATCTTAAGTCTAATTTATACTGTGTCGAAATCGATCTATATTTAAGAATATACCCCTATTAATAAACGATGAACAACAGGGAGTTAGCAATTATTTATATACATATTAGGGTGTGTCACTTTTGTATGGTCGGAAAAAAGTACTCTTATTTTTTAAATGTAATAGTGCTCAAAAGTTGTATTAGGGTCTGAGGTTTAAGAACATGTAAAAAAAAAATAAGATATCGTTCGTCTTTGGCTCGCTCAAATCGGTTGAAGTTGAAAAAAAAATTTAATTTACAGTAAATTTTTTTACGTATACTAAAAAACAAACTAAACAAAATACAGAAAAATACAGAAAGAATTTTTGTCTTTACAAAAAGATATACCACGATATTGTAGGTGGTGCCGTTGATTTTTAAGAATTTTTTTTTGTAAACAAAAAAAAACGATTTTATATAAAAAAACCTTTGGGATATTGTTATATGTTTTGCCTTTATTTTTGGTCATACAAAAATTTGGTTTGTCGAATATCATCATTACAGGTCTTTTTAATTTGTTTGAACTTATTTTCCTTTTCCTCAGAAGGGAAATTTTCTTGAATTCACTTTTGGTTCGCTAGATTTTTTACTGTGTGAAAAAGTATATTTTCGCCAGATGAATAGAATCAAAGCTCTACGATAAATTGGGAAAGGAGTTCAACTGCTCTATAAAGTATAAGTGGACTGCATTGCATACAGAAGCTTAGAACTAAACTTGTAGAAAAACATTGCTCTTTAAACACAATTCAATCACAATTATTGCAACCTCAAATATGTTATTGTGCCAAGCAACTTTGAAGGCAACAACTTACGCGAGGTAATAAGGAAAATGCTTAAATACTGGTGTGGCTTGCTGAGCATCAATGCTAAAAATTAAAATTGTAACTAAAAGTCTGTAATATCCGAGGTCTTTAAATGCACTATTGAATTACTGACCACTAGTCAGAAGGATAAGAAAAATTTTGTATTTCTTTAGCTTTCGTTACTGTCAATTTCCTCAAAAAAATTAAAATTTTTAACATTCTTAACAACTAAAAATTTAAAAGACAATTTAATAAATACCAAATTCGTTTTCATTGAATCGGATCTTCTTGCAAGGAATTAAGGTTTTTTTTTTTCATACATCGACTTTGATTTTCAAAATATCTGTTAAAAACATACATTTCTGATCAGTTCTTTCTCAAATTATGTAGATGTGTCAATGCACAAGCTTTTTATAAAAATTATGTTTTGTTTTATTTTAACACTCTTCTTTACTTCTTCTGAACTTTATACCAAAATGTTAACCTGTTCATGACCTATCATCCGACATATGAGAATCACGATCATTCTCTACCGCACAATCCCTCGGGAAAGAATTGAAATAATTTGTTCCAAAACATCCTTAAGCCTTTTGGGTCCACGGCTCTGCACCATATTTCATGATCGGGATAATCAATGTGAGAGCAGAGAACCTTCACTTCATAGCCCAAAGAATTGACATGAGTCTTTGTTTGATATCAGCACTGATATCGCTGTCTAAAGTTTAAACAGAATCTAGGTAAATAGTCTTTTACTATCTCAAATTATAACTACCTATGGCACAAGCTTGGTGTTGCCTTCAATGACAGTTAAATCCATCTTATTCGGATCCTTCTCAATATTAGGTTCGTTCGTTGAACTTTACCCAGGGTTGACCCAGGTTTTCTTGACAACCCTCAGAGTTGTCAATAAAACCTGGGGTTTTCGGTTTTCAAAAAACACCCAAGAGCTTTCAACTGTTTTGTTGACAGCTAAAAGCAAGACAAAATCATTTTGTGATCTGATAAAACTTTAAATTTGTTATAAATTAGTTTTAAAAATGAACGAAAACAATTTCGCGTTGTTGCTGAATGTTTCATCCGATGAGTACAAAAAAAATTTAATTGCAAATACAAGCAATAACATGCAACATGCGAATCGCCAAACAACAACAAAAGAAATACATATGAAATCTCATATGACTTTTGACAGTTTGATCGTTACCTGAACTCGCCCCAGCAAAATACCTAGATCTACTTCATGGCGAGTTCAGGGCGACCCCAGGTCTCAAAAAACACAGAATTTGCTCACCAGGGTGACTTCAGGTTTTTCAAAAAACGATTTAGGGCGACCCCAGGGTGACTTCAGGGCTCAACGAACAAACCTATTAACAAAAGTGCTTCCGACATCGCGGTATTTTCTTCTGCGTGTAATTGGATTTTTGAAAGATTGTGCCTCTATTGTTGGCGCGATTGTTTCATTTTTTTAAGATTTATGTATGTTAAAGCAATTGCATGACAATGCATCACCTTCACTAAAACCTTTTTAACGTCAAAGGTATCGGTAGGGTTTTGCCCATCTTGATGAAGCAGTGTGCATTCTCTATTATTATTATGCACAAACGGAAGAGTTCGGCGGGTATGCCGAAAGCAAACATTCATCTCTTATTCGTCTCTATATATGCTATCATAATCATACGCGACCTTGAGGTAGATAAAAAGGTGGTGGCTGCCGATTAGAAGATCTTGTTTTTTTGAGGATCGAACAAGCAATGGCCAGGTTCCATACCTGGTCATGCTTTTCATCGAACATAACCTGTTACCAAAATTTCACCAGCTGCTTTTAACAACCAATTCTGTCAGTTGCAGAAAGTTTAAGCCGTCTAAGCCGTTCGGTTTCGGAAAAAAATGTAGATCCTAACACTAAATACTTTGCATACATTTTTTGGAATGAAACGGCTATAAGAGAAGCTCAAGTGCTCAAGTCTACACTTTTTTAGAGAGCCTAAGCCTAATGACTTCTCTTCCTGTTTGCGTGTTGGCGGGAATGAAAGAGATCTAGAATTTTACAGTAGATGAGAAGCACTTTTTATGACAAGATAAAGGGCCTTATTGTGAGTGTCGTTAACGTTCGATTCGATAAAAGTCGATAGTTCCGAAATGTTTTATGCGTTAAAATTTGTCTCCAAAGCTATTTAGATAACTTAAGGTTGTTGTAACCACGTATAAAAACACAGCTTGTGGTATCTTATACAAGAATAATTTCAGATATCTTAATTTTTCGATGATCGATTTTCGACAAAAGTCGTCGATCGATTAACAAACGACACTCGCAATAAGGGCCAAACTCTTGCCGGATTTTTCACTTTCTCGCAAAAGGCAGCACACGAATGAGAATGCAGCGTCTGGGAATCGAACCCAGACCTTATGCTGTTTTTTTGAATGTGTTTTTAGTACCTTTTAACAGATTTATGTCGTACACATTTATTTCGCTTAAACCTCTAATTATTGTTCTACAATTACTTTTCCAAGCAATACTGTATTCGTTCACTAAAGAAATAACCTTATCAGTATACCTTTGAGGCTAATTTCGGACGTTAAGAAACACATTTAAAAGGTAGTCATACCTTTGTATATAAAACTTTATTATATATACAAAGGTCATACGTCCTTGAGTGCATGTTATTTCTACAAAAAAAAATACACTTCAATTAAAAATCAAACCCATATTTTTGTATTTTCTTAATTTTAATTTATTTATTTTTTTACTTTATTTTAATTGCAATTCGAAATAAAAAAAAGAAACAAATAAACTTATTTTAAAAAGGTCGCCTTTATCTAATAACTTTCAAAAAGCTTCTCAGATGGCGTTCGGCAAAATGGACAATGACCCTTTTGCAGTACTTGCAGTTCAAAGTCTTCCGCATAAAACAGCTATAAATTAAAATAAGTAATTTAATATATTTTTATTTTTTTTTATTTTTGAGAAGATATTAGGTTTTTTGAACTTACTAATAAACATTCTGGACAAAATGTTACTTGCAAATCTGGAAGAATATTCCTAAAGAAAATATTCTTCATCTGTTTTTCACGTTGCTTGACAATAAGAATGTGATTTGGATCCATTGCTCTTAGAGCATTCCGGTCAAGGCTCAGCGGTAAGGCACCAGCGACATCCTTAAAAAAAATTAATAAATCAATATCAAGTATGTAAACGTGTCATGAATTCGTATTCGAACTTACTTCAGAAAAGGGATCATGATCATCAGAAGATTTCGGTGGAGCTATAAGAAGCCTTTCAGCTTCTATGTCAGTAACGTCTATCTCCGGATGAAATTGAACCAATGGTAGTATTTCTTTATTAAAATAAATTACAAAGCAATACAGAAAGAGATATTTAAAAAAAATGAATGCACTAACCAAAAGAAACAAATGAATAGATATAATCTTGTTTACATGATGGACAACTGTTTCCATTTAAATGCGCACTATAATTAGAGCACTTGTAGCAAAGTGGCAGCAATTCTTCGGGATCGTTGAATCCACCTTTGCAAGCTTTACTGTTTAAATAGTTAATCTGAAATATATCCATGCTTTGAAAAATATATTTTTGGTTCTAAAATGTATTCGTGTTCTTACATCAATTTGCTCCTGAACTCCAGCTGGAGGTTTGAGTGTCTGAAGCTTCTTGTTAACTTGAAGACATAGTTTATTTGCTTCTAAAAGTTTAGCTTGCTTCGAGAGCGTATAGTAAATCGCACTATTTATATGCATAAAATGTATCAAACTTTACTGAGAAATTTTTAACATAAACTTACAACATGCTTATGCCCTTCGGAGTTCCTTTATGTTCTATTTCGTTGACAATGTATCGACTGACATTAAATAAACTCACCGGAGAATAACTTGTAAATGGTTCTTTAAGGTAACTGTGTATAATACTATAGGCAAAGTAGATTTTTGCAATACGCATATGGTTTTTGTACTCTTTGAAATGATGATCCATCGGAGATTGGTCCCTTTAAAGTAATTTAAAAGCGATAATTTAGTTCCACAATGAACATATTAAAAATTACAAAAAGTACTTACTCTTTTGAAATATAAACATCTAAAAACTGCTTCGCCATCAGCCAATAGAAATAGCTAGCATCCAGAAAACGTTCCTCCGCAATAGCCGAAGAACTAAGACTTTTCAAAAGTCGATTTGCATCCTTACTCCTACCAGCCTTGAGGTAGGCTTAAAATTGAAGATCAAATTAAGACTAAATCTACGCAAAATAACTTTTCATGAATCTAACCTTCATGAGCTTCTATAAACCGATCCGACTCAGCTAGCCATTGTGCATGTTGAAAATACACCTTTGGCAGAATCTCAGGTACATTATCAGCCAATCGGAATGCTTCATACCAGTCTCTAGCTTCTACGTGTAACTGAATGACTTGAGATTCGTCGCCTAACTTCTTGTAAACTTCAGCGGCTAAAGGTAGAGCTTTCAGACGCTTTAAATGTGATGCCACAAGCTCCAGGGAGCTTTTTTCATTCAAACTCAATCTCCGCCCAATGTCATAAAGCCTAAAATAAGACACAATTTAGCTAAAATTTTCAAAAGCCGCTAATATTTTCAACTCACACATCAGCCCAACCCTGTTGTGAGACAATCTCGATGGCTCTATCATTTTCCCCCGCTGATAAGAGCAACTCAGCTGCAGCTCTTGGCTCGTGCACTGAACAAGCCCACTCAGCACGTTTTCGTATCAAATCCCTTTTCGCTTCTTCGTCGCCATCTTTCAGATACTCCTGTGCCAAGTCGAACATTCTAAGATCACTGTACATGGCTAAGGCACGATCGGTTTGTCCACACTTTTGAAAGAGTCGAGCAGCTTCTCGAAATTTACCAGCAAAAGCAAAGTTCTCGGCTAGCAAGACTTCTTTGGGAACTTCCGAACGCTTTTGCTTCTCCATTAGACCATGAATCAATTGCAACCACGGAAGGTTTCGTACTTTAACATAAGCATCTTTTGCAATGTTCAGATGAAGAGATTCTAGGGCTGCCTGGGCCAGACTCTCCCAATCGGCTGTAGTCACTCCGAGACAGGCAACTTGATATGCCTCTCTTTGATTATAAAATTTGCATATAAGAATTAGGCAAACATTTTAAATATCTCTTCCATCTTACTCAAAAAATCCAGCCTCAATGAATTGCCACATGGTGGCGCCCAGAGCCAGTGGAATATTATGCATTAAATTGCCACGCAAACAAAATGCTGTTGCCCCACACAATCCAACAACAACACCAATCATATTCTGTGGACTACGCGGTGGTAAATTACCAACCCGAACGCTGAGACCTCCTGTGGTATGGGTGTAACAGAGCATTGTATCAAGATGGGTGTTCCACGCAACAGAATTGACACCTGAATCCTATTAAAGGAGCAATTGGGGTCATTAGACAAAAAATTACTTGGAAAATATATTGTTTCCTTTCAATAAAAGCTAAACCGACTAGAAACGAGAAGACTAGTTTTGCAAACTACGATAACGTTTTTTTTTTATTCGTAAGAGGGCAGACGGACTTTTAGCAAAAAAACCAAGTTTGTACTTTAAGTTTACAATATCTGGAAAAAAAACTTTGAGATAGAATTCGGAAAGATATAGTCTGGTTTTGCAGTACGAAATTTTATCAAATGATGTAATCTATAGCCAGTTATCACAGACAACAAGACGTAGAAATGTGAAAATACGAATACCTGGTAAAGCATAGTGTCGTTGACTACATCTCGCACAACCAATCTTCCAGCATCATCCACAACAGCTATACGACTTCGTGCAGCATTTAGATCTAAGCACCGTACCGCCGACATTACAGTTGTTATCAAAATCGGCAGAGCATTGTCGAGGAATATTCTAAATACCTAGGAAAGAAAAACAATTAAAAAAACAGTGTTGTTAAATATATTTGAACTACCTGTCCACTTTTGAGTCCAATAACAAGTCCCTCTCTTCCTACTGGGCCTCCAGTCACCTTGATATACCTTATAAAACTGTCCATAAGCCACTCTCTCTGGAGAACACCATCGAAATCAAGACTTTGCAGACGTTTTTCCTGACACAAAACTATATGACGAGCACAAACCACCAACAGACTACATTCGAATCGTTTTTGTATCTTTTCTCTGACCTTATAGTGCATCGGTTGATCTTCTCCAGAACTCAACTCGTAGAGAACGATTCGTTCGGGTAATTGCACAGCCAAACGATTTCTATAGATTGCAATTTTTTGCACTAGGTCTCGACACTTAATGCGAACCTTTGAATTTGATATCAAATGTTGTATGATAACGTCGCACATATTCTCACGAAATGCATACCGATCACGATACAATGCATGAACTGTACTCGATGCGATGCTATAGCAGGCCAACGTCCCATCTTGACATCCAACTGCATAGGCAAAACCACTTGGATGTAGGGAAACAGACCAAACCCACGAATCAAATGCGTCGCCCAGAGTTCCCAATCGAATGCCTTCCTTAGTGAATATCTGTAGTGTGCGACAGCATCCGCTAACAATTAGACTTTCACCATTTGGAAAATATGTTAGACATAGAGGATCAAATCCTAAGCTGCGCTCTTTTCCAATCATCTGACCCCCGAGAGTGTGAAATGACAGAGTTTGATTCCAATCGGCGACAGCAATTGTGTCTATGCTGTTAGAATTCGATGCTGGACTACATTGAACACCAAATATAGCGCTACTCGAGCCACCAGGGCGTTCAATACGAGATTTTTCTTCTCCAGACTATAATAAGTAAAGCATACCCTTATTATGGAATTTTCACATTTTTATCAGGATAATACGTTACCTTATTTCTGATTGATATTGTTCCATTGCTCAAACCGAGCACTAAATACTGTCCATCGTTGGTCCATGCGCAAGAGTTGATCCGATATGAAACTTTATTTTTTTGTACAGCCTTTTGCTCTGACGACCAGTAAGCGAAGTCGGAAGTGGAACATGAAGCTAGATGATGGGACATAGGGTTGAATGAAAGGCACTGAATAGTGTCACTATGTCTGTAAATAAATTTTTGCAAATAAATAATAAATTCTGTTCAATTTATACAAACGGACGTTTCGTATATAAACGGAATAATGTATAAATGATTAGATACAAAACCACATGTTTTTGATGTTCTGACTGATGCGAAAGTTTTCAATGCATCGGACGTTACGAAATAGCAACTTAAAAATCCTATATTTTACCACCTACAAATTTGCGTTTCATGGACTTTAAAATTGCATAGCTGTGTTCTAAGAATATATTAAAAATGTTATTTTTTTATTATGTTTACTTTTTAACTATTACTTGCTTCAGCTTTCATACCAACATCAGTGCGGATCTTGTCCATCGGATTCCTTAAGCATATTTTTTGCACGTCCATCAATCGACCTGTACTTACAATACGTTGGTTTAACGACTACAAAATTAAATGTCTGGCGTTAGTTTGTCAAACGTTGCGTTGTCGGTGTAGGAGTTTTCTCTGTAACGCTAGATATGTTTTATTTTTTTAGTCTACCCGCTGTTTTGCCCTGCATTTAGGTCGCTAATCATAAACGAGGTTGCATTGCGACATAACACTATTGCAGAAATACAAGTAAGTGTAATAGTGTTTCGTCATTGTAATGGGTACAAGAGAGAAACAACCTCAAAATGCTTCGTGGACTGTTTGTTGGAAACATGGTCGGTGAGTTTAATCAAAGCCAGTCGCCAGTATAACAACGCTGATCAGAATGAGTTAGAATTGCTTGCTATATGCGAAGCAAAATACTTATGTAAACAGAATTGCATAACTGTTATACAGGTAGTCAAGCAGATCCCAAATTTGTTGATTCTGCAACCTAGTCCTATAAATGTTTCAAACAATTTATCCTCAAAATCTTCCATAATAGGCTTTCATTATGAATAGTGAATCGAACTAAAAACCTTGCGAATTCGATAAATTCTTATTATGAATAGCGATTCGCTTAAGTTAAGTTCGCCCCTTTGAGTATATATAATATGGAGGGCTCGTTCCTTATCCCTAATGCATTGTAGTACTTGAAGTTGTGATAGGGGTCGCTGTCTCACTTTCTGTAAGTTAAGGATACAGCCGTATCCTCCGATTTGTGCTTACCTTCTCCTCGCATATAGTTCTCCGTCACATGTGATATGAAGCACTCGGCAATAACTTTGTCTTACACAAATTTGAGTAGCGCCCCCTATGATAGTCACGCATTTGGAATAGAAACGAGCATTGACATACTAGATATAATAAGTCAATGGAAACGAGCCCTCCATATTATATATACTCAAAGGTTCGCCCCAAATCTCAAAACCTTAGCGAATTTGTTTAGCGTGTGATTACAAATAGCGAATGTTCGCTAATCTAACCGCTTAAAGTGTGAAATCCAATCGAATCAAATTAGTTAGTGATAACGCTGGCGAATCGAAAATTGAAGTACCTTTCTATATCAGTTGTTATTGATTATTTTGAAAGTAATGAGCAATAAACGAAAAAGGTAGTTAGAAATAAGAAAAACGAAAATGACAATTTAATATTTCAAGAACTAGTGCGAATCAGTTTGCGAAGCTTGTAATGGAAAAAATCCTTTTTTAACTAAGGGCATATCAGCGTTTGGGTCAACAAAAACAAAAAAAAAACAAAAAGATTACTGTTAACAATTTTCAATATTACTGAATTTTCTTGGTGATCCGTCAATTTTATTTTTACAATTTTATAAGTTTTTTTGTTTGGTTGGACTACAAGCTAAATCTTAAGCAAAAACTTTCGACGAAAACAAAAGGACCATACTGCAATGCTAAATGCACTTTTCCATTGTATGACGTTTAACATGTGTTAAAAAAAGGATTGTACACTGCAATGGTAAGGAATAGCCCCGGCTTACTTAAAGTTATGAAAGCCTTAAAATTCTAAATTTATCTCTGCAATCAAAATCGAAGGTAGAAAAGTTCGAGTAATATATGTAGGTAGCGTTTTTTTTCTCTGAAAGTTGTTTCATGAAAGAAGGATCAAATGTTGGTACTTCCGACTTTTTGCCACATAATCTCAATTAAGTTAAGCGTTGTTCTATTTAAACTTATTAGTACTTTGAGTTAAATTAACAAATTGACTTTTTACGAAATCAATCTTTGATCTTCGCACATGCCGGAAAAAAAAACAGACTATCCAAAGTTTTTCACTCAGTTGAACTGGAAGACTCGTTCCTTTCGAATACATTGGAATATTGTAATGTTATATATCGATAATGAAGGATGGTAGTAGAACTTTTATGGAGAACCATCCCTAACGATTTTTAAAAACTTCTGGATTAGTTCCACCTTGCGATTAGATCCGGATATGCGAGCAATTTATTGCTCTGATTGATCCGGGAAACTTAGCTTTAGAACGAAATTCGCGTACTGCTTGTTCCCTTGGTTTTTTTTTTTTTTTTTTTTTTATAATTCACTCGCGCTCAAGGGCATTTGAAAAGACCCTTATAATGTTAAACAGAGCACGGGCGATGGTAAAATTAGGGAGGGAGAGAAAGGAGATGACGATGAACATTGGTTTTGAATGTTTGCAAATTGAAACGGCGAGGGAAAACTGTTCCGGGTAAGTTTTTCCATAATCGTGTTGTGCGACTAAAAAACGAATCTCTATATTTGACGGTACGACCAAAGTTAGGCTCAAGGGTGAATTGATGAGCGTTCCTAGCGAAGCGGGTATCACGGGTGAATTGATATAGGGGGGAATGCAACTGGCTACTTCGAGTGAACATTGTTTGTGAAAGAAGCTATAAAACGGGGAAATACACGAAACATTCCGACGGTGTTTAATAAATGGGAATGAATCCATGATAGCTCTGTTTCCTATCAGTTTTCACGCTCTGTTCTGAATTCTATCCAATAAATGGAGAGAAGATTGTGCTGCACCTGCCCAAAGGTGTGAGTTATACTCGAGTTCTGGACGTATAAACGCCTTATAAATTGTAGCCAGATCAGAAGGGGTGAAAAATTTCTTACATCGATATAGAAATCCTAAGCATTTAGCAGCATTTTTGGCGGTCTCGAGAATGTGATCATTCCAACGAAGATCGTCATTAACACACATACCGAGTACTGAAAGCTTTTCGGTTTCTTCGACGCAAGTGCCATTTAAGGACAATGGCATAGGGGGTATATTTTGTTTTAACGACAATAGACAGCAATGAGTTTTCGTAGCATTGAACTCCATTTAACAATGCTGTAAAGATCGGAGTTTAATGAACTTATCATACGATACCGTTGCAAATTCACTTCCGAAGGAGATGGACGTGAATTTGGGAACGCGTATGAAAACCTGCGAGTAGAGTCGTCGGCAAAACAATGAAGTGGATTAGAAGTTTCAAACAAGAGATCATTTATAAAAATGAGGAAGAGAGTCGGTGACAAAACGGAGCCCTGGGGAACACCAGCATTTATTTTGTGAAAATCAGACTTAAAACCATCCAATACAACATGTATTAAACGATCTAAAAGGGAATTTCTAATCCAAAGAATAAGGGTTTCGTTGATGCCAAATGCACGCATTTTCGATAAGAGAGCCTGGTGCCAAATTCTATCAAATGCCTTAGAAATATCAAGCGCAATAATCTTACTTTCTCCAAAATAACGTAAAGATCTGTTTCACTCTTCGGTGAGATATGCCATCAGATAACCAGTGGAACGAAAACCGTATTGCCGGTCATTAAGAAGCTTTTAGGCATCCGAACGAGTTGTGGCACAAGATTGAGAATCGCTTTCGAAACTTGTTTCACCACGACGCAAGGTCATAATGCTTATTCCACTATAATATGTTATTGCCAATTAGATTGACCATAATAAGGTAACAATGTTAATAATTGAGAAATTGGTCCTAGTTCACAAGATCTATTACAGAATAAACGTAAACCTAACGAATATTATGTCGATTCCCTTTACACATAAGAAATCAATTTCTGTGTGGAGATTTTGATCCCTCGTTTGTGAGAGCTTGAATTTGTATACTTAAAAGAAAGCCAGGGAACACACACCCACCCTCGTCGCCAGAAACAAAAGAAAAAGATTCATTTTAAAATATGTCCTAATAAACTTATAATAAGATTCATTTGTATGCACAGATTCACCTCCAACAGCTTATTGAATAGAAAATTTCAATAAAATCGATTACAAAAGTGTCGATACAAACACTTAAAAATCTAAGCGGGAAGCGTGGAGGGAAATTATCTGATCGTACTTATATTTTAATCAATAAAAATATCTTAATTCCCTGCATTTTATCATTTGAAACTTCAAAATATGAAAGATTACAATTCATACATAAATGTCAAAATAAACTTTAAAATATCTTTAAGTGACTTTTAAACGCGGTGAATGGCGGTTAAGTAAAGAGGCCTTAAAGTACCGTTACTTAAATGTGAAAATTCATCATAGATACCGATGTTATTCTTAAGAGATGTTTGGAGGTATTTTAAAGTTAAGCACCCTTAAAAATTTGTTTATAGACTCAGCTGCTAGTGTGTAAAGGAAATCGACATTAATTAAATTTGTGTGGGCTGAGATGAAAACGATAAACAAAGTTACGGTCGTCCCCTTTCTCAACTTCAACACATAGAAGCATCTTATAATATTGTCTTTTTTCAAGAATGAAAAACTCTTCGTCTTCTTCGATTCCCAAATCAAACTATGGTCAAGTTTCCCATACTAATTTTCTCGAAATATTATAGTTTTAAATTAATTTATCTTGAATATTGATAGCAACAATTAATACGATAAACAACCTTAGAAAAAATCTAAATTCTGTTAGAAAATCACAAGTTTGCTCGGCCAACTTCTCATTAACTTTTTATATGAGTCGAAAGTTGATAAACTATAGAGTTGAAAATCGGATGGTGAAACTGTCAACTTTAAGTGAAGAAAAACAAAATCACAAGTTGAAAATAAAGCAGTGAAATCACTTTGGATGGCTATAGTTCGCTTACATGCGTATATAGGTATTGAATAGACCTTTCGTTTGATGATATGGTTGATGATGATTGGTTAACTTTGAAAAAATATTGATTTTTAGACAAGTGGTTGACGATTTTTCCAAAAATTAATAAAAAACTAAATTTTGAGATTTGCAAAGATTGGCACATCCATGAAAAGGTCTGTTAATTCTCTATTCACAATTTATTGAAAACTGCATTCTCTTACAAATTTTGGTTGCGGAAATATCTCCTTCTGCATCTAATGACTCTTTTAGATTCGGATCAGTTTTCAGTAAAAATCATTTGAGTAGTCATATTTCGATAACCAGACCTCGCAGAACTTTCTGGTCTTCACCCGTGAAAATGTCCTAATAAATGTTTCAAAGTTGTTAAATTGTATCCCATACAATGGAAGCTTCAACCAATTTTGCTCGCTCTGCAATCTAAACTCAAAAGATGATTGCTTTCATATTCACAAAGTCTTAATTACTTCGGAAAACCTTCCCTTTCAATGCAAGTTACAATTAAATTTCAAACGAGTGGGAATGTAAAGCCCTAACCAATTATATAAAATCACTAAACAAATACATACAGAAGTTTGTTAATTTCAGAATATTTTTAAGTAATAAATCTCATTTATTGAAAAATTATTTTATTTATTTTAAAAAAATTAAACTATTTTGTGAATCAGGCTGACGAAAATGAAAACCTCACCTAATGCATTAAAAGGGTTATTTTCCTGTGCTACATTTTATTTCGTTGCCAGAAATTGGTGTGGCACCAGGAAGGAACATCTCCTAACCATTGGCTTTTTGTACTTTGTAAAAATAATGTTGGTGGTTAAATTTCTTCCAGCTTTTACAATACATCATACAAGTCTAGAAGAAGGTTGATGGTTCATCCATTAGACAGATATTTACTTACGAATACTTCAAAAGACCCTCAAGCTTGTTGGTCCATATAATAACAGATTTATCTGCACCGCCGGTGGCGAATTTTTTCCCATCTTTCGCATATGCAATGCAATGCACAGTGTCCTTGTGGGCTTTAAGTGTATTCAAAACACTTCCATCGATTGGATCGTATATTAAAACCCGGTCGCCAGCTGCAACAACCAAATGATGACCCTCCGGATGATAGCATACTGCATGAACACTGAAAAACCACTTGCATGGATATTAGAATTTCTTTAGAATAAACCAAACGCCCCAACTAAACAAACCTAACGTCATCTTCTTTGGTGTTGGGTAAGTTAATCTTTTCAACCCACTTAAGAACACCTCTCATTTTTTGAGGAAATTGGTTGGTAAAAAATTTAATTTTAATTTAACATTTTTTAGTTGTGGAAATGGAAAACTAAGAACTATTTTCTTAGGTAATTTTTTATTTCTCTAACTTCCAATTGTTTGTGTGCTTTTTGTTTTTTTCTTCTGGGATTTGTTTATAATTTACTGTGATTGTCATGTTGCTTTGGTAACAACATAAACCGTGAATAAATGGATAATGGAAATGAACACCAACACACGAAACTAGGGTTGCTCAAAAAACATCGATACATCGAAAACATCGATGTTTACTATTCGATGTATCGAATAAATCCGATGTTTCGCACCCTTTCGATGTTTACCGATACATCGATGTTTTTTTATTCGATGCATCGAATGAAACAAGCATTGAAAAAACTCACTCAAAGTGCCAAATCTACAGTTAAATTTATTTCACATGCTCTCTTCTCTTTCAATTTATGTATCAGGGTGATGGTGTATTTCATTCGATCCATATTGGATAAAGCATCGTACAATACACACTCACAACTCACAGTCACAGTACCTAACCGAATCGCTTGTGATTGATGAACCGTTAGTACTGCAAGTGCATAAGCTTATTCTGACAGAAATCAACAAACGGATGGGCCTCATAGAACAAGTTTTATCATTAGCTATCGCCACCTTGCTGGATCCGCGGTTCAAAAACTTCATTTTGAAGACCCGCTAGCTTGTGCTCAAGCTATTCAAAAAATTAAAGAATTAATGAAGAAAGATCTACTAAATGAAGAGCAAATGGAATCTGAATCTGATAGCCTGGACAAAATATCCGAAGATTTCAGCCTTTGGAGTGACCATCACAAACTAGTTCACAAAAACTGGAAAACCAACAAAAATGAAGAAAGTGTTTGTGATGAGCTTTCTGTTTACTTGAGGGCACCTGTTGGTCGTCTCAGTGAAAACCCTTTGGAAATAGGTCCGATTACAAACAACAATTCCCAAAACTTTACAAAATTGCGTACAAATACTTGACTTTGGTAGCAAGCTCAGTGCTCAGTGCGTAATAGGATTCAAGGAAAGTGCGTAAATAAAATTTTATTTATGCAAAGCTTAGAACAAAAGTATTGGGATTTTTAATTTCAAAATAATAACGCCCATATTATAATTAAATTAAACCGAAATTTAATTTAGATTGTGTCTTCTAGATGTCAAATCTCTCGATAATAGTGCCAAGTTTGGGAAAATATGCAACTTCAAGCATTCACTTAATATGCTTTGAGACAAAACTTGTTTTGAAATTCGTTAAAAATATGGTTGTTTATGTTTCCCTTTCTAATCCCTAAGATTGCTTTATAATGAAACTTATGTAATATAAAATTATAAAATCTTATTTTGCATAAAACTCATAAAAAAAAATTATTTTATTTTTTCATTCGATACATCGAAAACATCGATGTTTTTATGCGATGCATCGACAAACATCGATGTAAGGTTACGATGTATCACATCGAATAAAACATCGATGTTTTTTTTCCATGAACATCCCTACACGAAACACACATCAACAATTCAGCACTCAGCAAGTCCAACATAAAATAGATCTCAAGGGTAAAATGTGAAAAATTTCCCTCTTAGGTTGACTACATACTGCGCAAAAAAGTCAATAACAACATAAACCGAGTGTACAAAAATTCCCCAATTTCATCAGTGAATCTCATGCTTGCAGAACCGAAAATATTTATGATTAGGTAAACGAACTTCATGACGAAATCAGGGATGGAGATTGTGTGGAGGTCTTCAGATTTAAACAAAATTCAATGCATATGATTGAATTAAAAGATATAAGATATTTTTAGAGAAATTGTGAATATATCTTGAACAACTCGATCCCTCACATTTTTCCTGGGACAATCTGTACACACACAAACATTTCATCCCTCGATTTTCTATTTTCTAAAACAAAAATCTCATGGATAGATGATAAGGTGAAGCAGACAAAAGTTTCCATTTTTTTAGTTTTTTTTAAGAAATTGTTAAGTATTTAAAACAAGACTTTATTGAATGTTAAATTGGGGGGCAAACAAGATCAAAACAAAACAAGCAATAGAAATCTAGATGAAACAAAGGCATATATGGTGTGTACGATTAGCGCGTAGATGAGATAAATTAATTATTCTAAATACCTAGGAACACTTTTATTTTTGAATGAAATTAATCGAATCGTGTGAGTTGACCCTTATGAAAGGTCTCCTCATAAAATTGGGGTACTGAGAACTAACATTGAACAGCCCCTCAAGCCTATTTACAATTATTGTGCTACGATATTTCTCCTTCGACCTTCTCCTTTGTCAAGCTATCTTGCTCTTGAACAAACATGACGCACAAAAGAGACCAGTGCTGAAGCAAGTACAGGAAACACCACGTCGGTCGTTGTTCTCGACATCAATTTCAGAGCAAAACTTTTTCTGTTCGGCATTTTTTTTGGCTCAATTTAAAACCAACCGGTTACATTATTCGATTCATTTAACGAATAAACCATACTCTATTGTAGAAATAGAATTGTTATATTTGGTCTTTTATCAAATATGCAAAAGTAGTTTTCCAACAAAAGACAACAAAAAAAAACGGTTTCAAGAAAAAGTCTTCAATTTTCATATTGCTCGCAAGTCGCAACCCTGTTATCGCATTTACAAAGCCAAAAAGAGAGCGCATATTTGTACATCGTTAAAAAAAAAAACGCACGGCAGGGCAAGCATAGGATTTTCCTCAACTTGTGCATTGTTTTCATCTCTGTCTGACTACAGTCGATTGCACTGAAAAGTTGAGAGAACGTGAGCGAGAAAAAGAATAAACTGCACGAAACAACAACAGAACACGACAGTGCGATGCCGCCATTTTCATTAATTCCACATTCTTTCGTCGATTCTTCTCTTTCAGTTACGTTTCGTCGGTGAGACTCGCGAGTGTTGTTGAATCGAAATCGAGTGTTTGAAAGAAATTTATTATTTTTATTCAATGCGCGACAAATCTGTGCTGTGCTGTGTTTTTGTCCCCGCAGTCTTCTTTTTAAATCATACCAAGCCTCAGACCAATTATTAATTGATTTAAATAAATAATCTGAAAAAAAGTTGCAGCAAGTTTTCTTTCCTTTTTCTGCATAAATTAGTTGGCGCCGCTGCTGGGAGCGTAAACCTTTTCAGCTTGCTCTAGGTTTTTTTTTGGTTTTTCTAGTTCAATGATGAAGAGAATAGTTCAAACGACGACGGCGACAAATAATCGAAAGGTAAAAAAAATGATCTAGTAATCCTCTTCACTCGGTGTACGTTTTTCCCAATGTTAACTTTTTTATTTTTGAACATTTTATAACTTTATATGCATTTTTTCTTAATTTTACACAACGAGTCAGATTCGAATAACGCTGCGCCGCCATTGCATATTAGAGCTAGAAATTTCAATTTCCTCGCTCGTTGAGAAAAAAAGGAAAAAATATCGTGTGTGAATTATTTTGGCGCGGCTGCGGTTGATTTCTCGGAGTACGAGATAAAGGGAGAAGAAAATAGTTTTTTTTCTCTGTAACAGTGATGCCATACGATGAGAATATAAGATTATGAAAATTTTCAACTTGGATAAGTTTCGAAATAAACCTTTTACATAGAATGCAGTTCTTTAACTTACATTTTCTTCTCACTATTACTTTTCTTAGATTCATGCTTTTTGAAATAACGATTTAGTAAGATTTACCGCGATAGCACTTAAGACTAAAGTTGTATGGAATGAAAAGTATTTACTTGGTGAATTGTTTAAGGAACCTTTCAACTATATTGACGCTAGTTAAAGCAAATTGACATGCAAATCATTTCATAAAATTAAGTACTATTGCGGTGAAGCTTTCTAAAAAATTGTGATAATTTTAGAAGCCACGAAACTAAAGTTGATAGATTTTATCTCTACTTTGGTTTAAGGTAGCACGAATTTTCATATAGAGATAGTTTTATTCGGTAGATTAGCACTTTTAAATAACAAATAGGTATCACAATTTTAAAGTGAATACACATTAAAACTATTCTTAAATAATTTTTAATGTTAATCAATTAAAATTCACTTTTTTTTTGTTTATTTTGACTTTTCCCTTGTGTAGGTATTACCAGAGTTTTTTTTTTGTTGATTACAGGAAAGTTTCTGAGCCCATAGTTTTTCAAGCTAAAAAAAACTTTTGACATAGGTACCTGTCTGGCGACTTTCAATATCCTAAGCCGAAGTTGCGTGAGCCTGATTGGCCACCGAAATGGGAGTTAAAATCATGAGAACTTGCGAAGCGTGGTACCCACAGTACTATTAAGTTAAAAGTGTTGATATAGATGCCTGGCGACTTTACACACTGGCCATTTTCAGTACCGTTAGTCAAAAAAGCTTGAGGTTAAAACTGAAAAGTAAAATATTTTTTTTTTATTATTTCCTCACTTCAATATCTTAAAACTGTAATAATGAAATTTCTAGCTAACTATCCTAAGAAAAGTCGCCCCAAAAATAAATTCCAAAACATCATAAGCAACAATTAAATAGATTTTGTGCCGTTGACTTAGTTTTCCTATTGATTAAAACGTAAATGACGCGATATTGAAAATTATTTATAAACTCCAAACAGTTTGAAATTGATCCTGTTTTGGTTAAAACAAAGGAGCTCGTAGATACCCTAAATCTAGTGACTTACGTTTCTCAACCATGGGTGCTTTCATAAATGCATGGTTGCGAAAGTCTGACGAATGCATAACTTTCATAAATGCAAATGATAGATGTCAGATTTTCATAAAAGCAAAACGCAAATATTTGCAGCGCAAATGTGCAACTATAAAAACTCACATGCAATCTGAATTTCTTTCTTAATGAAAGAGACAGGTATATAATATAAATGATTTCCTTTCCTTTATTGTTCCATCTGTCTAATTCTTTCCCTTGAAAATTCAAAGTTCAATTGAAAACAGTAACAAACGGCACCACAACATTGTTCTGGCTCAAAATAAAGGTAAATGTTTGCAAAAAACTAAAATATTGTTCTAAAAAATTGACATATGACGAAAATCAAGAAAAAGTGTTCATAAATGCAGCGTAAAACACATGCGCAAATATTTTGTATGACTTTAATATGATTGCAATTGATCGCATGTAAACAAAGCAACCATGCATTTATGAAAACACCCCATTTCTGTGTGCGCGCTACCAGGAACAGAGGGGACCTACAATTTTTGCCGATTTCGAACGAGCTGTCTTGGAAGATGTGATTGCTGAGAATCGAATCCAAGACCTTCTGCATGACAGTCCAACGTACTAAAAATGCCAAGGGGCATTACTACTCGTTAAAAGGTTAAAAAAATTTACTAAAAGGAATCGATCGAGCAAATTGTTTCTTCATTTAAAGGGAAATTTTGGGACTTAAATTAACTAGGATAACAACCACCACTATCAGTCTTGAGCTAAGTAAAAATGAGACATGATAGCAAAATAACTATATTAAAAAGAAAAACAAAACAAACATCAACCGCAAAACATTTCGAGAACAAGCATTGGCTACCGTGTGACTCTTGTTCAAACTGTCGTACCCCAATTAGTGACAAACAGTGACTACAATTAAGCTTAAAATAAGCCAATATAATCAATTTCCATATACAATGTCAATGCATGTTACTAGAAATACAACAGCACAAAATTATTCATTAACCCATTCTCTCCCATTGTACTTTTTAAAGTACAGTAAAATGAATTTTAAAAATGGCCATTTAACAATATGCCATGAAACAAAAATCATCTTTTTGATTTTGTTTTCTCAAAAGCTAATATTATTTGAATTTTTCAGATACTTTTTTATTTTTTGATCACAATAGGTTATTGTCCAATTGTCTTTTGGTAAAAAGCATTCTGAAATATTTCTCGTTTTGTGTCCTTCAAAAACATTTGTGGTCATATAAACTTCAATCGACAAAATACAAAAATTATTTTTTGATTTTTATTTGAAACAAACATAAAGCTTACGAGTATATAAGTCCGTTCATATTTTTTGTATATATATACGGAGGTAAGCAATGCCAAAGTTTGATGTACTTTTAAAAGTACAATGGGATCATGCATGCATTATTTTTCTAGGGATTAGAATGGATTTTCAAACTATCCCTGTCAAACACTTTTATGGTAAACGTTTTCAAAATCTTCACTCTGCTCTGGAAGAACTGCATAATAATGCACATATCGTCAACGCTGATATCGTCATGATTCCTCCACCGGTGGACTACGTGACGGACGAAGAGGATATAGATGAAGACAATATGATAAAAACGGAATTACCACTAGATGTTCCAGGTGAAGTGGAGGTTTTTGTGGAAGGTTATTTAACTACTAACGACGACGTATTCGACAGCGATGATGACATCCCATTATCAGAGTTGAAGAAGTCGATTGCTCCACCGGTATGGAGAAAATCAATTTTCTCAGCTGAGTTCCAACGAACCGAACATTTCTTGCGTAGAATCCAAAACTGCACTTCAGATTTATTCGGCCTGAACGAAATAGACATTTTTGAAAATTTGTTTGATCCCGAGGTATGACAACTTATTGTAAATCAAACTATGTTGTATGGAGGGCAAAAACACCAACACAACTTTTCATTCAATGACAAGGATTTGAAAATTTTAATTGGAATCTTACTGTTATTCCAATGAAATTCGAGGCAAGAATTGGTGGTGGAACATTTTCAACTCCATGTTTTCGTCCACTGTTTCCAATGCCTGGAGGCTCCACAAGCTGACGAATAATTATAAAGGTGATCTACTCAAACTCACCAGAGCAATAACTCTTTACTACCTTAGGTTCCACACTCTGAATGCAGGACAAGGACAACCTAAACTAACTGTCAAGCGAAGCATTGCAAAGAGTCCATAATACCACTTTCCCAAAAAATTACCAAATCAATTCAGATGTCAACAGTACCATCTACGATCAAAATAGTGCTGTGAAATGTGCAATGTAACATTGTGTATAGATAAAAACTGTTTGAAAAATGTGCATGTAAACTCAAATTAAAATGATATGTATGACCCCACTGTACTATATAAAGTACACCTTCATTACCAACAATATAATTTTTTTTCAAAAACTTTTTTCGTATAAATGTTCTTATTTTAACCTCAATAAAGAGAAAATACCATAAAAATATGATTTTTCCAATTTTCAATACGCTTGGGAGTTAATGGGTTAACTAGAAATAGTCGTAAAATTTAAAATCATCTGCGAAGCATTATTAAAATATTTAGTTGACTTTAAAAATTATATTTAGAGCGATACCCGACTTGTAAATTTTAAATGACAAAGTGTACCTACTTTAATGTCGATCGCCTTTACACATAAAAAAATCGATTTCTATGTTAAGATGTTGATCCCTCGCCAGATTTTGCGTTCCTTCACACCAAAAAAATCGATTTTTCCGAAAAATGTTTGATCCAGGATTAAAATTCCTAGTGTGTAAAAGAAATCGACATAACATTGAAGCTCTGGTCTACCTTTAACAGTAGCAAATAGCTGCTTTATCTTTTAAAAGTAAATTTTATCCAGATTGATACGAAGCATTCCATACCAAAACAAGTTAAAACATTGTTGTTTTTTTTGTCTTTAAGATTTTGTGCTTCGTAAAACGATTAAATATTTAAAACAGAAGCAGTCCTCAGTAGACTGCGATGGACAAAGTAATTTGTACCTAGTTTAGTTTAGTTTAGTATATATTTATTTAGCATTAAATTTGCTATTTGTAAACTCTTTTACAGTATTCATTAATAATTTTCTTTTACAAAATAAATAATTGAGTGCTTAAATCTAGTTAAATTAGTTTCTAATTTAATATTATTAGGAAGGCAGTTAAAAAATTTGAATTCCTTTATGAAATAACATGTTTTGTGTTCTATTATTTCTAAAATATTGAGAATTATCGATATATTCTTCTTTTCCATCTTGAATAATGTAAATATCATTTAAACAATCATGCGGTCCAAACCTGCAAATTTCTGCACAATTTTATTTTTTTTATATGAACTTTGACAGTCTTTCGCCCAACTTTTTAAAGTACACTCTTTTTTAGCGAACAATTATTTATGTTCAATTTGTGTGTAGGTATTCGTTTTTAATTTTATTGATCGATAGTTGTGTTTAAATTTTTTATCTGTCAAATTTAGGGTTGTTCAACTTAAATTTGCTTGCGAAACTCAAATTAGGTAGAAGAGATGTTTAGTGAACAAGTGATATAAAGTCTCGAAAGTAAACGAATGCTTTAAGTAGCGCTGGTTGCATTCCTTAAACCAGATAACCACTCTTGAACATAATCGTTGCTTCGCACTTTATCTGTGGTCCAGGTTTATCCAGATTTTAAAGTGTAATTAAGTTTTCGATTTGCTATCGGGAACAGTTCTTTGATACTTATCAATTGTTATGGTATCGATTCTGAAATCAAATTTACAATTATTTTCTAAACTTATCTGAAGAATTGGACTTCTAAAATGTTCATTCAAATGACCAGTTGTCAGTTTGAATTTAGGTTTCTCATGGCCGATTTCATAAACAAACACTAAAAGCACTCTTATCAAAAATCCTCTTAAATTTTATCAGGCTCTTAAAAATTTTTAGTTTCACCAATCTATAAAAGGGACATTTTGGGGAAATTTTTGTTAAAATTGAGTTCTCTTCACATCCCTGGGAAAAACAAATTGTTTTTTTCTTTCTAACAAGCGAAATGTATGCGAAGAAATGAGAAAGTGATATCTGTTCAAACAAATGCCAAGAAATGAAAAAAAAAAAGAAATGCACACAAAATTATGCCTATTCTGCCACATCTGTTATTCTGCTATAGATTTTCTGTTATGAATCATAAAAGATTTCCATCTTAAAAGATCTTTTATAATTGGTATTCAGGGGCTCGAACTTTTATAAAAGTCTGTTATGCAACTTTGAAAACGAAATCTGTTATGAAACTGAACTAAATCTGCTATCAAAATCAGCTGTGATTAAATAAAATAATTCATCTGACAAAATTAAAATGGATGACGAACAAAAAAGTAATCTCTTCTCTTACACATTATTGGTGTCCTACTCTACTTACATATACATATGTTTATATAATACTCGTATGTGTGTAAATATATTTTCTTTCATTTGTCTGTCTCATTTTAAAGATTTCGTTGACGAAATATAAAATATATCGTCGTCGTTCTATGAAACGTCCATTCTTAACAAAAATGTAATTTAATTCTTATTTAATTCATTCCAGATCAGCCATATTTGCAAAATATTGTATTGCAGAATGGACGACGATGATATATCAATTTTTCATTGATATACTCGTATCTGTGTATGTATTGAAATCTTTTATGATAAAAGTCACAGAAGTTTATCTTTTATTCTTTTATGATTTTTAACAGATTTCATAACAGATTTTGGCATGCTGAATACCAAAAATGCTATTCGTAAAAGATTTTTTCTATGTTCGAACGTTTGACAGTTCATAAAAGTTTTCTTAGCAGATTTTATAACAGATTTTAGCGTGCTGAATACCAAAATTAAAATTCATAAAAGATTTGTTGACAGCTCAAACATTTGTATGGAAATTCATAGCAGAATAACAGAATAAAAGAATAAAAGATCTCGCCGAATAGGCCTAAATATTTGGAAAGATTCTGATCCTGACATTCTGTGGCATAAAATCATTAAGTAATAACCACTTTATTTATGTTGTATTGCATTGTTGGTTTTTTTTTTTTTGGTTTCAAATGAAGACCAAACATATTCAACAAACTCATCCACAGATGCTTTAGAAAGTCGGAACCACATTTTGAAGTCATATAATGTATTTCTGTGAACCGGGAATATTCTTGCTCAGCGAATAACTTTGTGTTGCACTTTATTATTGGATGAAGACGATCAATATTTTTTTCGAAATAAAGAAACAAATCATTTAAATATTAAGTATTAACCTATTCATTTTGTATCTTCAAAAATTGAACACTAAATCCTCACAAAACAATAATTTCAGCTGATATACCTATAACCAATTGTTGTTATCTACATCTGATGACATTTCAATGACACTTTTAAAATTTAATGAGCCAAAAATGGGCATTTAGTTTATAAGGGTGTTTACAAGCTTGTTTAATTTAAAAGCGCTTGGTGAAACCAAAACATCTCATTTTAAGGTTTAGAAGCCTGTTAAATGTTTAAAAGTCCTTCGTGAAATCGGGCATCAGTCCTTGATTATCTTTAATAAAGTGGCAATACTGATCAGTGCTGCTTTTTTCTTATCTGGTTTCCATCCGGGGATAAAACGAACGAAAAAAAAACTATTAATTTTTCATCACTCTTTTTTACCCCAAGCCAAGAAGAGAGAAAAACTTATGCGCATGTGTTCACTATATTCCCCCGTTCTCAACATATCGAAAGGGAAATATTTTCGTTTTTCAAGCTTCCCCTCTTGTGCCTATTATGAGTGACTTGTGTTTTGTATATTTCGTTATCCCGTCCCGTTTTCCCGTATTTGAAATCAACCAAACTAACTGCTCTGTTTCTGTTCTGCTGAGCAAAAGAAAGACGCGTCGCTGCTTTTCTCAATTTTCATTGCAAGGTGTAGGTAGTTTTCTTGTTTTGACTCGGAGAAGAATTTCATAAACACCATTAACTATTGCATCTTGATTTTCCATCAACACAAAAAAAAAATAATCAAGCTTGTATCTGTTACATTTGCAGGTGTACGGCGGTGCAACATCACAACAACAAACAGTCAATTCGACAGACATGAATCCAATGAACAGTGCAGTTCGAAAAATACACAATTTGTTATCGAGTGGCGCTGTGACCGTGACCGGACCAAATCAGCCGCGAATCTTAAAACAAAAAGTCGGTGCTACCATTGTTTCCTCGACAACAAACTCAATAACAAACAATGTCCAGCAACAACAACAAAACAGCTCTACCAGCAATAATATAGTGGGTAGATGTTACATTTGTGACGATGCAACAAATGGAACTCAAAATCAAATGCTAACAGACATGGTCACCTCACATACCAGCACCAAGTTTCCCAATAAAATTGGTCAACTGGTCGGCGATGCGTTTATGGTGATTGTCAGTGTGGAAGATGTGGTATGCCCGAGGTGTAACAATCTGATAAACTACTTGGACCGACTGGAGAACGATGTGGAGCGAGTTCGTAATAATATTATGAATTTGTTGCACAAGAAGTACGGGTTAAATGATGATTCGTCGTCGTCAGCATCTGTAGCGACATCATCTGCAACACCAGCACAAACGTTATCCAGTGGAGGAGGTGTGAGCGGAATTGGATCTGTTGGTGGTGTGAGTGGAGTAGTGAATCAACAAACATCGGCGTCAGCTTCACCGCCCATTAAAATGCAAAAGCTCAATAGTGGTAATGTAGTTAACCGTGTTGTTAACTTGAATGACGATGGAGCAGATGCCAGGTCTAGAAAGGGTGAGCACTAATTATCCATATAAAATTCTAGTTATTTTCCAGGTAATGGAAATAAAATATAGTATACATATAGGCGTGTTTTGTTGAGCTTCTTACAGTGCTTATGCCGAAATGTTCCTCATTAAGCTACTACCTACACATTTTTACCAATAACCCAATGAATTGCTAACTTGTCGGGTGCATTTGCGTGTAAAAAATTGGCTTTATGTGAACATGAAATAAATAAAACAAAAACACGCCTTATATGCATATTTTGAAATACCATTATGTATGTTAAAACCCACATTTATACCTAATTATTTTTAGATGTAGGTAGATGTTTTTTTAATTTTGCTTGAATTTGGTATTTTTTTTTTAATATTAGGCATCCATGCTTATTCGAACGAATAGCTAATTCGATAGAATAGATATTTTCATTCGAATAAACTTTGCATATTTTGACATTCGAGCGAAAAATGTTCATTGTCGTATGATTGAATAAAATGAACCTCAATGAAATTCATTTCCGAAGTCAGCTGTTTGAAATTTACTGACATTTCTATCTGATTTAATATGACCAAACTGTTTTTTTTTTTATGATTTTTATTTAAAAAAAATGATGGTCTAAGAATATAAAAATAATACTTTATCATTTAAAAAAAATAAAGTAATGCTAACGGCCTGATAAAATTTAAATTTGAAAAACATCAATAAAACTGACATTTTAAAACTTGGGAGCATTTAGAAAATTTATTGATATCAAAAAGAAGTAAAATAACGATACAACTTCTCGTATAATAAAATAGTTGATTTATGTTTTAATTTTCATTAAACTAAATTGTTTTCCAAATTGATAAACAAAAAAGAAGGCAACTTCAAAGCCTATTTAATTTACACGTATCTGGTCACATTTGAATTTTGAATTACCATTTGTAAATTGTTTTATAAAAATATTGATAAATTCAAGCGAGACGTTAAAAATCAAAATGGCATTTGTTTTATTTGTGAAAAGAGAAGACGGTGGGGAGCAGTTGTATAGGAGAAGGATAAAAGATGCATCAAATCCATTGAATACATCCATTACCACTAACATTATATGAAGCTGAAGATCGCTGCATCCAAATTTATGTTTTCATTTAGGATAGCATAATGTATCTCGATAAGTATCAAAGATATTGGAATATTTTAAACGCCAAAATGTTGGGCGCAAATTTTCTAGGGGCGATGTCCGTTCCTCTTTTTTAAATTGGATCCCGTTATATTTTATTTTAGTGAGTTTTAAAACTTTTAAGACAAACAAAATTTTAGGAGAGGATATAGACCGCAATAATTTTTTTAGAAATAAAATAAATATGACCCAATGTAGAATATACGTTTCTCTAGGGGCGATGTTTCTCCTTTTTTTTATTTTTTTTATTAGTTTTTTTTTTCGAAAGTAAAATTTTGCTTTGTTCTCGAAAGATAAATGAACTTTCCATTGATAAAGTGAACTTTCTAATCGTACGAATCTCCAAACACGAATTCGACATACTTTCTAGTGAAATCGAATGGCAAAATAAGGCTGATTAATTTTTGAAACTCTCAAGTGCATCTTTTTGTTTTATTTTAATCGCAATTTATGTGTAAATATTTTTTGTTTATATCGACTTACTCGTAGAATAACCGCGTTTCAAAATATAAATTCAAACATTCAAAATGTCGAAATGTAATACATGGATTATATGTATCCAAAATAATTCAATCTTACTCTCCTCCTAACGTATTGCCATTAAAGGATGAAAAATAAAATCCTAAAGCATCGAAAGAGATTGACCGTTTTAATGTTTGCAACAAATGATAGCGGATGGGTTCTGCAACGATGCATTTCTGAATTTACCAATATTTTCCAGCCTTTGTCTAAGTTTTTTTTTTCTATTTTAAAATCAATTAAATTTGAGTTCTCAATTTCAGTTGTGTATCACGTGTATCCATGTCACGTCTACAAGAAAAACACATGTCTGTCTTTTAAATAAACGTGTACAAAAAAAAAATCACGTCGTGTAATTACAAAAGCTGGGGTGGAATCGCGTAAGGTGATAGTTGATTATCAATTTGTTGATTGTCGTTTTGACCATCGCTCTCTCTATAATTCTTAATTGATATGATAGAGACAGCTATAGTCAAAAACGACAATCAACGAATTGATAGTCAACTATCACCTTACGCGATTCCACCCCTGGTTTCTTTCCATATTCGATATTTCAAAACCTAAGTATCTTGGTCGTATCCAAACTAAATCTATTTTGATGAGGAATAACGACCTAAACCAGCCGAATTTTATTAAGAAAAATCTTTGGAAAGAGTTTAAGAAACTTTCTAGGCAAAAGTGACAAATGATTTGGTAGCATATATTATGAAGTTGGTTTGGGTCTCCCGCTGTTACCTGTTGAACGAATTCTACTTACGATTTCTATACAGTAGTGGACATTTAAAGTAGTACACATTTTTGTTTGTTTTCATTTTTTATTAAAACAAACAACCAAATAATAACACAAGTGAAAGTTTATATTTTTTGTATCGTTATTACACATTTTGTAATACATATAATAAAAATATGTATAGAACTCTATTGTTTCATTTAATCACATCCATATTGATGGACCAAACTTCGTTATGTACGAAAAATAATTAGCTTCATTTCACCATACCCCATTAAACAACCATAACCTTAAAAGTTACCGCTCGAAGATATTAAAGTGGGAAAAAGTGTATAACGAATAATAGATTGCATTCTTTATATCGAATACACTTAATGTAAACTTTATTCAAAATTACAAAGTAAAAAGTTTATTTTCAAGGCTTTATTTCATACTTTGTTTTAAACTGATGTACATTCCTTGAAGTATTACGATTGATTTGTTTAATGGGAGGAATGCAATTGGCTATTTCACTGGAACATTGTTTATAAAATTAACCGTAATACATAATAATGAAAGACAAGAAAGAAACATTGCGTCGGTGCTCGAGAAATTCAAATTTTTCTGTTAAAGTTCTATCACCTATCATTTTAAAAGCTCTCTTTTGGATTATATCCAAGAGATTCAAGTGGGTTATTGGAGCACAAGCCCAAATATGGGAATTATACTCGAGCTTTGGACAAATATAAGCTTTATAGATTACAGCCAGATCAGAAGGGATGAAAAATTGCTTACATCGTCGAAGGAAACCTAAGCACTTTGCAGGGTTTTTGGCGTCATCGAATATGTGGTAATTCCACACAAGGTGGTCTGTGATGCATATACCAAGAACTGAAAGCTGTTCTGTTTTCTTAATGCTGTATGACATATTGTGTTTAACGTTTCATTTAATGTCAAACAATTAAGGAGATTGTAATTATTTTTAGAACTATAGAAATTAAGTAAAAATGCGACGGTTTTATATTATAAAAACTGTGTTGAAGTACACATGGCTTTGATGTTTGGAGCGTTAAAATTGAAATTAATTGTGATAGAAATTTATTAAATCGCGGTCTCAAAGTAAAGTCAATAAATACAATTTTTAATTGAATTCAATTATGATTTTTAAACATTGCATTATTTTACAACCCTGGTATAACTTGCCTGTCAAGTTAAAAAAAAGCTTACATGTTTTATCCATTTATGAGAAATGTTTGCCCATTTGCACTGCTAAAGATACGGCCAATATTACACATGTAAGTTTATGTAAGTTGCATACGTAAGCAACTTCTAAAAAAAATTACTAATGTAAGCGGTTCTTTAATTGACTTATAGTAAATTTTATCAACTTCCGTAAGCCGTAAGACGAGAGAAAAACTTGCAAGTGAAAACACGTTTGTTCTCACTTAATCACCCTTATTCCGATAGTCGTTTTAATAAAACGCCTTTAAAACGAGAAGGCTCCAGAGACCAGATTTTGGTGTTAAATAATACGAAAAGGGCAGCGTTCTCTATGTTCTTCACTTTTCTAACCATTATAACGATAATCGTTTCAATAAAATTCCAATTTTCGTTTCTAGAGCCTTGTCGTTTTACTGGCGTTTTAGCAAAACGACTATCGGAATAAGAGTGACTAAGTTCTCAAAGCTTAAACAACTGGGAGTGATAAGCATTCTGGCACATCATATTATTAAGGTATTAGTATGAGGACAGTATTAAGGGACAGTACTTGCTAGATTTGTCTCTGCTAAATTTAATAATAAAATATTCTCTTTTTTACTCCTTGTTTTGTATTTTATCCTACTCTGCACTGTAAAATCTAGCGCTCATTTCAGCGCTACCACCAGGCTAGAGTTCGCAATACAAAATCACGCTCCATGATAATGCTATAAGTTATAATATACACATGATACTACTTAACAATTTGCTAACTTTTTAGCAGGTTACTCATTCTTTCTTAACTTTCTAAATAGTATTGTGTGAAGGCTATTTTTTAATAAATTGCTCCTGAACACCTAAAATTATGACCGTTCATGCAAAAAACTGAATAAACAGACCTGTTTTGTTACAGTACAGTGGTATGTATTCGATGATTTTAACTTTAATAAAAGTGTATATTCTATATGCTATATTCAATTAAAATTTGCAAAATCGTTGTTTTAAGCTAGTTTCATACTAAAACAGCTTTAACATCGTACTTATTCAACTAAAATTTTACGCAATTAAGATTAAGGAAATGGAATTTTTTTGAAGGTACGAGTACATATTCATTGGAATATTGTTTAAGAAACAATTCTTTTTTTGAAACTTAATAAATATAATCTTCAAAATTATTCTATCTTAAAAGCTAAAATCAACCATATACATTGAAATCGGTTGCGCGTGTTCGAGCACAGTGATACGTGATTTGAATATATCAAGGTAAACAACAATGCTTTTAATACCAATTCTCTCGAATATCAAAACTTAACCGTATACTCACGCTTCAGGGAATTCCAAACAGTTTACCCTTGAGCCCAACTTCGGTCGTACAATTAAATTCTGGGATTCTTTCTTTAGCCGCACTACACGAATGTGGAATGCTTCACCCGTCTCCATATTTCCCTCCCATTATAATATTCAGACATTCAAAACCAATGTGCATCGGTATCTCTTTTTAAATCCCCCCCTGCTTACCTTAAACGCTCGCACTGTGCTCAAACATTTTTAGCATAGCCATAATCCCTTAAGTGCTTGAAAATTATAAAAAAAATAGATTTATACCTTCTGAAACAGTTTAAATTCACTCTAGTTCTCCTTGTACGCTTTTTTAAATACGCATTTGAAACCATATTAATTCTTTATTCCATATTAATCCAGTTATCCAGTTTTTTTCACAAAAAATTCTCTGTCGACAGTTTCATTTTCTTCATTGTCTGATGTAGGAATACTTACATACTTCTATCTTCTAATGAGCAATAATTATGTTAATCAAAGGCTCAGCTGTGATCCTCCCTAAGCCCCGACTGACACTACACAATTTTCTTCCATATATTAAAAAAAAAAAAAAACAGAATTTTCTTATTATTGGACGAGATATTCACTGAACAATAGAACTCGTTCCAATCCGGTAAAATACCTTCTTTCAAGGAATGGTGTATTAATGGGCACATACTTTCACAAATTAAATGGAACACATCACTTATCACGCTTACAGATAACATATTTGCATCTTTTTTGTTTTTCATACTTTTGATAAATTTCTGTATCTCGTTAAAACTTTTAACTTATAAGCCTCAAGTGTTTTCAATCTAGTCGGAATAAGTGAAATTTGATATTATTTTCTTGAATTGCACAACACTATTTGCAAAGATTTGATTAATCTTCTTGGAAAATTGATCCTATATTACATATTTATTCTTTAAAAATGTTGTCTTTTGATTTATCATTCACCACAATGACTTTGTCAAAGACTTTTTTTGTTATCTTTCACTCTGTTTGTCCCCAGAAATCACAATTTCAATAGTTTTAAGGGAATGAACTGCGTAAGCAAACAATTTACAAAAATCATTTTCCATTAAATTACCGTTTTAACAATTAGAGGTTACTGGAAAATATACATACATACATATTATGTACATAATTGTTGTATTTAAAATTTGAATTTGTTGTCTTACGTTTTCCACTTTAACTTTTGTTTCAACAGATGCTCTCGTAAACATGATCACTTATTTTACGTACATATGCATGTGCCAATGTCTTCTAGAGGGAATTTTTTTTCAATTTTATGCAGATGGATTTTTTTCTTTTGCAATACCCAGACCTAATTTTAAGGTTTTTAAAATAATTTTTGTTTTCTTATTTATAGTGAGTGCTGTTCAGCAGATCAAAATTACACCGCCACAAATTCAACAACAGCAAGTAACACAGCAACAACAACTACAAAAAAAGACAACAACAAAAATTTACAAATGTTTATCGTGCGATTTCAAAACTCAGGATTTGAAACTCTTCAACCCGCACTACGAAACATGTAAGCAACAAAATTTCCACTGCAAAATGTGCAAAAAAATATTTTCAAATTTGAATGCTATGAAACAACATATGACAGAAAAACATAATGCAACATCAACACAAGCCAATACAATTGCCTCTAATTCACAAATTCAACAGCAAACAAGTATTGATGTGCACTCTTGTCAATTGTGTCAGGTGAACTTCACCAGTGAGCTGGCCCTCAAAAAACACATGGAAGTCAATCACAATGAATACAAATTGGTCGAAACTACTCAGCTCTATACATGTAATCACTGTCAATTCAAGTCTACTGACAAGCAAATCTTTGACGAGCACATGCGAAAGCACGTCAAACCAAAACCGTTTAAATGTCGCCTCTGTTCGACCAGATTCGAAACTCGTGAGCAAGCAACTATCCACGCTAAAGCCCATCAGCCTAACATTTTTAAATGTGGAACTTGTTCGTTGTCGTTCCCCAAGCGTGAGTTGCTAGTAAAGCATTTTGAAAGTCATCAAACCAAGACACAACAACCCCAGCAGCAGCAAACACAGCAGGTCACCCAAATTATCACCCAACAGCAACATCAACAACAGCAGCAACAGCAACAACAGCAGCAACAGCAGCAACAACAACAACAGCAGCAACAACAACAGCAACAACAACAATCCCAGCCCCATGTTATTACTACGCAAAAGTTGTTACAAGAAACAATTGATGAGGCTCTTAGTGAGTCCTCAGAGGCTGGAGTGGATTCCAAAGCGATTCGATTCTTCACATGTCATATATGTTCATTGACATTCATCCAAGAAAACTATTATAACCAACACATGGAAACACATAAGTCGCAAACACAAAAAAAGACCACTTCTTCGGCGTCCTTAACATCAACTGTTTCTAGTGCGGGTGTAAGCACGTCATCGTCAACATCATCGGCGATTGTAAGCCAGAGCCTTATTCGTGGCGATGGAAAGGATACAACTGAAGCCGGCAGCTTGATAATGAGTTCTAATTCAAACAACGCTGCATCAATACTGGAAGCAGACATTGAGAGCATTTTTGAAAAAATGCATTCAGATAAGTCTGACAATGATGTAGGAGGCAATGGAACAAACTCTGGTGGCGGAGGAGATGGGGCAGCAAGTGATAATCTGGTGATTACGAGTCAGGAGAATGCTGTTGGTGGAATAACCTTCAATATAACCATCCCACAACCAGATTCCGCTGAACAGGGCAACGAGGTCAGTTCTACTTTAGATTTTTTTGTTTTTTATTTTGTTTTAATTTTGTTTAGAATTTATTTCGCGGCTTCCTTTATAATAATTTTTAAATCCATTTTTTTCTCTGTAGGGTGATGCCAAACAACAACAGCAGCAACAAAGGAGTGGAGACAACTCTGCAACACCTGTTGCTGTTAGCATTGACATGCCCGTCTTAGATCATCCGGATGAGGGCATCGATAAGTCCACAGATTCAAGTGAAAAACCGTCATCTACCGATGAAAGTTCGAAAAAACCAAGTAGTCCTACAGGTGGATCAGGGTCCGCCGCCCAACCAGTTAGCATGCCAAGCTTAGATGATGATAATGAGGCTCACGACAGTAATAGTCAGCACTCGACTACAACAATGGAGCAACAGCAATCGCAGCAAGAATCACAAGTTTCAGCAAACGCAGAATCCGAAGAGCAACAGGAAGCTCAACACCAACAACAAGAACAAACTGAACAGAGTCAAAATGACGAAAATCAACAAAATATGGGTAACGCCGATCAGGTTCAAATGGACTTGGATGAAATGCAGGCCGGCGTTGAAGGCGGTCAAATCAAATTTATCCTCAATGAAAACGGCCAACTGCTTCAGCTGGACAATCACATCATTACTGATGCTGACGGCAATCAGATTCTGGTGCAAGATAGTGAACAGATTCAACAGCTTCTTCAAAGTGTGGGTGTGTTACAGACCAGCGACGGTTTAGATGGAGAGACACTTCAAATGATCGGCGATAACAACCAAATGGTGATTGTACAGCAGGGCGACAATGAACCACAGCTTATTGATGCATCTCTACTTAATGCCGATGGGCATATTGTTATTCAACAGGGACAAGATGGTGAGTTAGGAGAGGGGGCGCATGTTATTGGCGAAGGCGGTGTTCGGATTCCCGTTTCTGTATCGTATACTGCTGATGGACAGCCAATCGTCCAAGTCACTCAGCAGACAGATAGTGTTGACGGAAAGGAAATGGAAGGCACCGTCATCACAACAACAGCTGGCGGTGAAACAGCCGTCACTCAGAGCTTGTCCCAAGCACCCGGAAGTTATTTTGCGTTAGAGGACTTGATGCAACAACCTGAACAATCGAAAACCTCCGATTAGAAGTCTTAAAAATAAGCAGTAGAAAGATTATACTGCATCTCGTTTTGATGTCAAGAACACGATCTGGCGCCCAATGATTGATAAAAAAAAAACCGGGTAATTGTAAAAAAAATCACCAAAACCATTATCATCTTGAAAACAAAAGAAATGTTAGAAATTATTCAAACGTTTAAAAAAAACAACAACTAATTTTCAAAACATTTGCTTGTAATGTATATATTATAAAATATTAATTTAAAGATTTTTCGGCTCGGTTTTGAATTATAAATACACAAACTGTTTGCTATACATAAAATAGAACATGGTTTAATGCAAGTGGTAACACCGATTTACCCCAAAAACAAGAAAGTAAAATTAACTTACACCGTAAAATTCCGCGGAATTAACACAAAATGTTGTTTTTAAGAAGCAATGACTAAATGCATAAAAAGTAAACAATTATTTGAAACAATTAAATAATTGAATAAACAAAATACAACACTATTTTATCATCATCTAATATTATTATTTTGTAATTAAGCTATAAACTGATTTCGGTTATTTAAATATTTGTTTTGAGAGGAATTTTTGAACAAATGATTTTAGGAAAAACAATAAAAATAAAAAAAAAAATAATCTACATTATATACAGAGAAAATAAAAATCAGTTTAGACCATTATTTTCACGAGTGTATATGAGACAAACAAAAAGAAATATATATAATATTATAATTAAAATGTTAAATATAAGTAGTCATTATATAGAATATAACCCAAAACAAAAAAAAAAAACAATAAACGAAAAAAAAAATCTAATTAATAAAAATATTCTTATAAAATGTTTATTTTGATTTTAAACAAAACAAAAAGGCAACAGGATTGGACGCTGTGTATAAAGTTTATTTAACATATTGTTTTCTTTCTTTTTTTTAAACAAAATAAAAATCACCCCTTATAATTGATTAATCGATGAAAACAAAATAGGGTAAAAGAAACAAAACAAAAATATATAACAAACAATAAAACAATTTATGCTTTTCTTTAAATAATAATATGAAACACTGATAAAATAGTAAACAAAAAGTATCATTTATATATTTTTTCTGATTCACACACTGGCAAATAGATTTTAAAGTATGTAATTGCCAATTCATTTGTATGCAATTGAACTTTATTTAAATTTATTATACAACAGGTAAGATATTTCAAAGAGAAATTAAGAAATAAAAATTGAGAAACCAGAAAAATGTGTTTTATTTTGAATTCTTTGAGCCGTAACGGTTTTGATTGAAGTGGAGGCAGCACCGTTTTCGAGTATCGATGTTAGTTTAGAGGTTTAGATGGGAATGCGTGATGTTTCGTTAAGATGGTATGGCATCACTGAGATACATATATAAGTTGTGTTTCCTGCAAGCTTATGGGACTGGATGGATTTTAGGGTAGAACAACTCTTAAGGGCGATTTCCTTTTTAAGGTCTTTGTGTATTTTTATTGGTTACATATTTTTGAAATTATTTTACCTTTTGCACAATAATCCCTATCCGCTGTTTTAATTGTTTTTTTTTATTTCTTCTAGTATCAAAAGTCACGTGTTGAGAATTTCACTAACCTGCCCTGTTATTTAATAAGGAGCTAATAACGAGAACGCTCTTAACATGTTCAGGAGGTAAAAAGAAACATAAAATCTAAATTCTGAAAGGCTCTGAGATAGAAAAGAAACTGACTCTTTTTGGCAACTCGGGTTCTGCTCAGAATAAGAAAAAAACACGTACATATTTGTCAGCTTCATCTAACTTTAGACATTCCAACTTCAAAAAGTTTTGTATGATTCCACTGAAGGTTTATCGTATTTCAGTTAACCTAGTACTCTAAACATTGCATTGTTTTTTGATAGCTACTAAACAAACATACATATACTTTTTTTTTCTTATAAAAATGATAACTGGTTGAAGAGACCTTTTTTCATTGTTTGCACCGTTTTGAATTCCATTACAACGTTACAACTATAGTTTGAATATCAAATTGATAGAAAATTTCCTAATGAAAATTGTGTTTTATTTTCTTTGCCATCAACAAAGTTTCGAAAATTTCAATAAATTACCATAATTTATTTCATTAATCTTGCAGCTAGAAATTAGACTTGTTAAATCTTCATTGGACCAATAGTTTTACAAATCGAACTGGCCTATACATATATATCCACAAAGTTCTAAAGTATTTGTTAGAGTCTCAATATATTCATTATTTGTCACAAATGAAATCTGTTATCTCATTTCCACTTCATATGAAGAAATGAAACACCAATTTTTAGTCTCGCAACTGTTTAGTTGCTTAAATGAAACATATGGGCTTATATGGGACACCGCGCACTTAGAGCAACTCGATTCTCGAAACTAAAAAGTTTGTGTTTTGACACAAACTAAACGATTGCCTCGCAACAGTTGAGCTTTTTTTTATAAGTGCAAGAGAGAAAAGAGTGAGCGTGAGTAAAGAGTTGCCAGTGCGCGGTTCTCTTTCAACTGGTGATTAAACTATTTGATTTCGATCACAGTTGCTAGTGCGCGCCTAGCCTAAAAGGCGAATGGAATTTTTATTCAGATTGATAAAGTAAAATCTGGACATCGCGAAGGAGGTTTGTGCTAAGAGCCAAGCAAAGCAAAGATGGGAAGTTCTTTCTTTGGAGACGCTATCTTGATATCAATATACCCTATCACACTTTGTTCCCCTGTATCCCACCTTTTTTTCATAAAAATGCATATTAGCCCGACGCTTTTCTTGTGTTTCAAGAGGATTAGATGTGTCTCTGTTTCTGGCCATAACAAAATTTTCTTGTGCATTTTCGCTGGTATCTGTGTCTTCTGAAAAAGTATACCTACATAAAGGCTCTAAGCAATACTACACGCAAAACGATACTTTAGGTATTTATTTATTGTATTTTGCATACTGCAAAACATTAAACAAAATATACAACGGTTATTCCGGTACCGGATGTAAAGTTATACGTTTAATCGAGTATCAATAATCGAGCCTCTAACCATAAACTATTCTTCTTTTGTCAAAATTGACGATTCCATTAAAATAAAAACAAACCACAGCTGATAAGTTTGACAGCCGCAATTCAGTTCTCACTTTATTGATAAAAATTCCATTCAATTCAACAAAAATAAGAAAAAAGTAAAATGTTACTAATTAAAACGATTTTGATACGAAGGCCTTTTGTTTTATCAAGTTTTATTAAATCGAACCAAGTTCAAAACATATCTATTGGCACGCGGCGTTGTCTAGCACAAAAGGTTCACACACCGCTAGTGAATCGACCCAATCTTGGCCAAAGAGATGACAGCAAGAAGATTTCACCACTTGGATATTTTCTGATAGTAAAGACAAAAAAAAAATATTTGACTATTTTACATGGTTATAAAGTTTTTCTCTTTAAGTTGATTCCTATAACAACCTTCGGTCTGGGATGCTGGCAAGTAAAACGTAAAATATGGAAAGAAAATCTTTTAAAAGAGCTTAAAGAGAAAACAATCACCGAAGCCGTGGATATTCCTGAAAAGTTGGCCACTTGAAATGTAAATTATTTATCAATCTGTAACAGATAAGCCTTTTCAGTTTGGAAGATCTCAATCAAATGGAATACCGCTTGATCAGACTGCGGGGTGAGTTCGATCACCAAAAGGAAATGTTCCTTGGTCCAAGGTCATTTATCCGACCAGACGGTGCTGAGACAGGTGGAGGACTTATATCTAGTCGCGATGGATCAAATGGTTATTTGGTTGTAACGCCATTTAAACTTTCAGGAAGAGAGTAAGTTGTAATGCATTAGTTCAAGTAATAACTTAGAGATTTTTTCAAGCCTCCATAAATATTAAATTTGGTGTTGCTATAACTCGTAGAGAACAAAATGACTTGAAACTCTCAACCACAACCATTCCTGTGTGGAATTGGGGAGACACTTTTCATGGCAAAAGATACTCTTGAAGGATTTGTCACTTTCTCGCAAGAGGTAGTATATCACTAAGAATAGAACCCAAGACTGCATGACAGTCCAATAAAGCCCTAACCATTATGCCAAGAGGTACCTTTTCACCTCTGAACAATCCAAATAATGATTTATAATAAAACAAATCCATGTTGGTCAGAGAACAGATCTGCAATAACCAGATACCCAACTGAATCATGTGTTGCAGTTATTATGTGCGCGTATTTATTTGTTTGAAGTACGTCTTGGCATAATGGTTCATGCGCTGGACAGTCATGCAGAGGTTCTTGGGTTCGATTCTCAGCCACTGCAAAAAAGTTTTTCAGGATATAATATCTCTTGTCATGAGAAGTTCTGATCATTAGCCGTTCGGAATCAGCAAAAAAAATGTAGGACCTTTTCATTCCTGGCAACACGCACACAGAAATGGTTGAGAGTGAAAGTCACTAGGTTTATGAACCGTTTTATAGCCTCTAATTTATTTTTATTTATTTTTGAATGCAATTTCGATCTATATAATAAAATACAGTTAATCACCCTTATTCCGATAGTCGTTTTACTAAAACGCCATTAAAACGGCTCTAGAAACGAAAATTGGAATTTTATTGAAACGACTATCGTTATAATGCTTAGAAAAGTCAAGAACATAGAGAACGCTGCCCTTTTCGTATTATTTAAACACCAAAATGTGGTCTCTGGAGCCTTCTCGTTTTAAAGGCGTTTTATTAAAACGACTACCGGAATCTTCTAAAATACTTCAATTTAATTGATATACAGTTGCGGTGAAAATAATAGTAGTGAAAATAAAATCATTGGTAAGTCCCTGTATTTTCATGTTTTTGTGGAGGTATATTATGTGGTCAGACGAGTAAAAGATTGTGCTATATGGTGGAAAGAGATCTCGTCAATATGTAAGAAGGCCACCAAACACAGAATATAATAAACGCTTCACAGCCAATAAAACATGGAGCATCCAGCATAATGGTTTGTGCATGTTTTTCCTTCTATGGTGTTGGTCCCATATACCGGATTGAAGGCATTATGAATTAGCATCTTTATGTGAAGATCATGGAGGAAGTTGCGTTCCCGCTTGCTGAAGATGAAATGCCACTGAAATGGGTCTTTCAATAAGACAACAATAAGCATACAGGTAAATTCCGTGAAGCAGTGGTTCCAAAAAAAAAGGTTAATGTCATGGAGTGGCCTGCGCACTCCCCAGACTTCAACTCTATAGAAAATCTTTGGTGCGATGTCAAGAAGTATGTTGCAAGTTGTAAGCCAACTACTAACACAGTCCTTTGGGAAGTTATACAGCAATCTTGGAGGTCCATACCTTTTTATTAATTCCATGGAACGTCGTTGTGCTTCTGTTAATTCTAACATGCAACTAAATATTAATTTAAGATTCAAACACTCGACTATCACTTACATGGTAGAAACTGTCTATTAACTTTCTCTTTTGTAATACATTATGTAGAGGTTGATTTTGTATGCGCTACTTTTTTTTGACCGCTGTTTTTCGAACTTATTTATTGAATTTGAAAATATTTTTTTTCTGAAATTAAAAGCCTTAAAAACATTAATTTGAAAATCTAATGACTATTTATTTCTTTAAAATAAGTAGATTAATTTATTTTAGTTTTTGTTGTGTCAAAAGGTACACTATTATTTTGACCGCAGCTATACATACCTACCTGCATATATAAAAGTTAAAATTTTTAACATACCGAGTATTTCGATGAAATATATTTTTTTCATATCAAATTTTAAAGTTTTTTCAAAGTTTCATTTTACGCACTTACAAACAATCTTTAATTTTTGAGTAATGACGTTCTTGTAACAACTGACTGATGTATTTTCAGTACTGGAATGATAAATGTCTTATAAATGGCCACTCTGTCTTTAAATATAAATATTTAATAAATATTTCTTCCAGTGCAGTTATTTATCAAACATGTTATAGCAATTAAAAAGAATTAATAGAATTTATAAGAACTATTGGTGACAAATATTGGTCTAAAAAAATATTGAAAATATTTTGTATTCATACATCAACAAGGGAATGACTTATTTGCGGGGATAAAAGCATGAAGTTGAATAAATCTACATTTATAAAATCATAATACAATTTCAATTAATCACTATAGAATCTGTTTTGTTGTTCCTGTTCTCTCAGTTTCACTTTGTGCCGTTCGTTATACATTTTATTAAGAAAAAAATACTTAAAAAAAAACAACTATTTAAAAATAAAATAGTTATTGATATTATGTTATGTTTTAATATGTCCTTATGTATGTATATAATTATGATATGTATCCTTATGTACATTTAAGTGAAACCATCTTAATCAATCGAGGTTGGGTATCAAGGCAGTTTGTTAAGGCGGAAACTCGATCAGAGGGACAAGTTCCTGGAGAAATTGAGCTTTGTGGTGTAGTGCGAATGGGAGAGAGTCGACCACAGTTCACACCAGATCATAAAGGCGGCGTCTATTTATACAGGTATGTATGATGTATGTACATATGTATGATGGTTTGAGGTTTTCTGTGATAACTGAATGAAAAACCTCTTAAAGTGTTCTTCTACCAAGCTTAAAACAAGAGTTATATCTATTTGAGACGTTATAGCAATTTTATATGATACAATAGGTGCGTTTTATTATTTACAAATCTATCTGGATCCGGATCTGGATTAAGTTTTAACATGTATTACAAAAACAATTTGGGATCCTGTTTTCTATCGGGATCTATTTCAAAGATCCAAAAATCAGTTATTACACTGGCGAGTAGATGGCTTTTTATGGTAAGGTAGTGTAAGCTATAGTGTAAAGAAAAAAGACAAGAAATAGTTGAAAATTTACAAACCCAAGGATAATAAGAAACGGACTTATAACACTGCTGTCACTAAGATCCGTATCGTTTTATTTTCAAGGGAAGATCCGGATCCAGATAGATTTGTGAATAATAAAACGCACCTAATCTCGCCCTCAAAACTTTTTTTATGATCTGTTAATGACAGTTCAATGATTAACTTTTACGGAAATTGCTCCCATTTGGCTCGGCCAAAGTGTGAAGAAAGTCTTGAATTTAATTGTTACATATGTATGTTCTTATTGAAAACTCCGTTTAATTGAAAAAAAAAATTTTATTCGAAAACTGAGTCTTGAGGCTAAAAATCACCATGTGCCTAGGTTCACGCACATGCACTACGGAATGTGTTACCCAGGCCACCTAATCAATTTAGCAAAGCTTCAGGTTTCCCAACTGCAAGTCTTGACATCTTCAAGACCTTGCCAACTATTGGCCGAAACGATTTTTAAAAAAATCTTATTCCAGTAGCAAATTACCGATGTGTAGATATTTACGTATTATTTCTAAGATCCATTTTGAAAAATAAATTGAAATTTGTATGGGTCCTGACAGCAGTTTAGTTGAAGTCAAAACTTAGATCAAGTATGTATACAGGTGCATTCGGATAAGATGCGACAAAAATCTTCGGCATGTCGGTTGAATCGTACCCAAAACATCTTAGTATAGATGAGAAGTCCTTTTCATGATAAGAGATATTCTTGGAAGGTTTGTGACTTCCTCCAAAGTTGTAGAACATTCCTGAAAAATTTTTTTTCCTGCGAATAGAAATCGCATCCTGCATGCTAGTGAATACGCTCGTGCCAAGGGATACTACATTTTTTCTAATTTTGTTGATCTTAAAAGTTAAAGGCAAAAATATCAAATTTCAGTTTTTTCCGAAACAAAAAGCAATGAATGGATTTTAAATCAGCCAAGTAGAAGACAATACTATTTATTACATGAATGCAATGTATTTTAATAAAGTTCTGATGATTCAAGGTGAGATTAGGCAATGAAATGCATTTTTTTTTTGACGAGGGGACATATTTACAATTAATCGATTGAAATTCAAATGTAAAATTTTGTAAATAAAAAAAATTATTTGTGTAGTACTGGAAACCCCGCCCGACCCAGCTAGTACAGTTCTCCATAGTTTGTTATTTATCTAATTCGCTTTCAACTGAATCTTAGTTATTCTTTGAATACAACAATTTTCCGTACAACAAAATAAATTCATTTTTATTCCTCATTAATTCCAACAGGGACCTTCCACGAATGTGTTCCGAAACCGGTGCAGCTCCTTATATTCTCGATGCAGATTATGCATCCAGCATAAAACATGGACCAATCGGAGGTCAAACTCGTGTGACACTACGCAACGAACATTTATCATACATCGTTACATGGTTTTCTTTATCAGGAGCAACTGCATGGCTTTGGTATCGTCAAATAATCAAAAGAAAAGCCTTCTAGTTTAAATCTGTTTTTTTTTTTATTATTGGTTCATTTAGTGAAAAATAAAATTATTTATTTTAATCTAAAATATAATATGTATTGTATATATATTGTTTCTGTCGCGCTTAACATCTATTAAAATAAACATATGTCTACATATTGCAAGATAATATTGATTATTTGTCAATTAAATTGGACACAAGATAAGAGAAAGACAAAGTTTCAATTTAATATAAATACAATATAATAAAAACACATAGGACAAAAATTAAGGAATATTTAAATGTAAAATTGCAACGTTTGAAGAATAATGATACTCTTGTATTAAAAAAAAATCTCGGTCTTAAATCATCTCAAATAAATACAAATTAGCAAAAAATACTGTGTGTTTGTTTTGTGTTTCATAATGGAGTGTATCCAGTAAATACTTTCTGGAGCGAACGTGATAGGAGACACAGTTTTGAACATTATTTAACTCTACAGCTGGGGGATACTACCCCATGTCCTCATCAAACTGGACCGATTGTATCGTTTTCCGATTGTTTGAACGTGAAAACCGATTTGTAGTAATTTCTCATGGTCAAGGATTTTTCTACCATCAAAAATGTAAGCTGGCTTCATCATTGATTGGTAAATACGTTTATAGTCAAGAGCCTTAAACGATAAATAATTAGAAATGGTAATTATTTACTAGTCATACTAACTTACGACAAACTCATCCCATTCAGTACAGAGAACTATCGCATGTGTATCCCGAACCGCACTATACGGATCGCTATGAATTTGTACTGCCTGTTTGACATCCTCTGGGGAATCAGTAACTGACGGATGTGTCAAATCATCGATAATTTGTTCGGGTTCCACTTTTGGGTCGTAAATGTCTAATTTGGCACCTTCTTCCAGGAGAGTCTTGCACACAGTTATAGCTGGAGTTTCGCGTGTATCGCCAGTGTCTTTTTTAAAAGCGAACCCAAAGATAGATATTCTTTTATCCGATACCGTATTGAACAGGCATTCTATTATCTAAAACATACAATCAAATTCAAGAAGTGTAATCATTACTTCTCCCTTAATTCCTTTTACCTTTTGTGAAAATCTGGACTTTTGATACTCATTCATATTGATAACCTGTTGCCAGTAGGCCGCAACTTCGGGCAGATTCAAACCCTCACATATGTACACCAAATTGAGTATGTCTTTTTGGAAACAACTTCCTCCGAAACCAACAGAGGCCTGAAGAAATTTCCTACCGATTCGGGAGTCTAACCCGATGGCACGAGCTACTTCTGCAACATCGGCACCTGTAGCTTCACAAACTGCCGACAACGAGTTAATACTAGAGATTCGTTGGGCAAGAAATGCATTGGCCGCCTGTAAAAAGAGGCATATTCAGAAACGATATGAAAACAATTAATTTGTACCTACTAATTTAGAAAGTTCTGAGCTCCATGTATTTGTTGTCAAAACATTTTCCTTTGGTATCCAATGTTCATATATCCATGAGAGTTTCTCCACAGCCTTATGTCCCTCTGGAGTTTCTTCACCTCCGATAAGGACACGATCAGCGTGCAGCAGGTCTTGGATAGCTGTTCCTTCGGCGAGAAATTCCGGATTTGAGAGAATATCATAGCGAACACCTTAAAGAAAAATAATATTTATTAATAATAATAATAATTTTAACTACGCTGTATAATTGTACGCTGACATAAAGAAAGAACACCCAATACCGACATCTAAACTCAGACAAGGATATCAGGGCTTGAGATCGAACGAAGGATAACTCTTTCTAATCTCTGATAGTTTGGGCTAAAAAAGCAATTAAATGCCAAAGTGTGTATGGATGAGGAGTAGAGGAAAAAATACAACAACGAATTATATGGACTGTAAGCCGACGTAGTCAAAAAATTAACTATTCAAAGATCGCGGTGGCTCGTCATTTGAAACGAATAAACACCAATGCCAATGACAATGGGACTCGCAAAATCTTTGAATCCCACCTAAAAGGATGGCGCAGTATATAAATAAATACGAAAGTATAACTTTAACTGCATACATATGTACATATACATATATCTATGATAATAGGTTTTTTTAATGAAACCTTAATAGCATGGCACTAGTTTGAGGAAATAGAAGCATAGGAAAAAATCTGTGTTCGCGAAGTGGATTGAGAATTAGGTGTAGGTGGTAGATAGAAAAGAATCCTGTCTAGGAGTCCAATCCTCAAGTTCTTAATTTTAATTAGTGTAAATGATTATGGTCAATTTAAACTACAGTTTTGGTCAGGTCAAAATGAATTCTAAAAAACTTACCCGGTTTCTGATTGGCACGTAATATATGCATTATACTCTCAGCGGCCCGCACTGGTACTGTACTTTTTTCCACAACAACTTTATTCGATTGTGCAATTTCCGCAATCATTCGAGCTGCACTCTCAACGTATTTCAAATCAGCGGCTCGACCTTAAATAGTTAAAATAAACAAACAAACGAATCCTTTTTATTAATAACGTTCATCAGTTTTAAAATTAAAAGATCAAGCGAACCTTTTCCATTGCCAAATGTTTTTGTTGGTGTATTTACCGAAATAAAAATCAAATCAGCTTCTTTTATGGCAGTTTCAATGTCAGTTGAAAAGAATAAATTAACATTACGACACTTCTTTACAACGTCATCAAGTCCAGGCTGAGAATATAAATAATAATAAAACAAATAAAATAAAACCTTTTAAATAGAGCAATATTTTAGTTGACGAGCTAAAACCAGTGTTGGTGTTAGATTCAATAAACTCTCGTTGACTCATTTGCATGGGTATAATTTAGTTAATGTGATGTACATTGAATTTGGTTTTTACCGAAACATGAGTAATTCAAAGAGTTAAGAAGAAATTTTGAATCAATCATTTCATGAGTCTTAGGCCCTTGTTATGATTGTCGTTTGTTAATCGAAAACGATTTTTAACGAGCTTAAATTTATACCATATAAATGGGTTTTCCAATTAGGTCAAAATAAATTACAACAATTTTGGCGTATTGTTATGTATTTAAAGGGCCTTTTGATAGACATTCCATGTGATTGAATGAATGGACGCCACGCATCTGAGAAATCAAAATTTCTATGGCCTAAATTGGCAATAGCATGGGTTATGCTGACTTTGAAGACACTAGGTGTTGACAGCTTATAGCCATATATCTTCGACTTAAGGCAACTAACTCAACAAGAAAACCATTAACGGAATCAATTCACCCGATCTCATGCCTTAAAATTACTCGTGCAGAATTTCCATTTCGACATGAGATTTGTGTCACTTAGCGCCTTTGCTGTGTTGAAACCACATGCCGTAATTCATTGATTACTGTCGATAATGAACACATTCTTTCAAAATGGGCCGCGTGTCTGAAAATGATTTTTTTTTATCAAATGAAATCGACTTAAATTAGTAAGATCAAACATTCCCATTAATTATGGAACACAATGTCGTTCAATGTCGTAAGCGAATAATCCGAAATCTTTGTGCAAAATTCTCCTCAGGTTAGTGCGTGAAATGTTGAGTTGTTGAGATCGATGGCGAGTTAGTGTTCATGAATTGAGTCTCACACTCTCGACTACAGCAGCCACATTCTCGTCTGTGCGCACCCTACGGCGACGGGAACCATGAGTGTTGTTCACTAGCATACCAGTCTCACGGACATTTTTTACAAACTTGCGAACCGCGGTGTGTGCTTCATTTCGGGCAAAACTTCTTTCCAAAAAACGCACTGTTTGGGCTACTCAATTTGGAAATAAGTGTTCAATATTTCCCAACGTTGTTTAAGCGTAAAGCGTTCCGCGCAGGTATGATACTGTTGTTTTTATTTCGAATTATTTATAAATATGGCGAACATTTATTTGGCAGACTTTGATCCCATTTGTGAAGAATATTCTTCAATAGCTTCCAGGAATTTTTCCACCTAAAGACTTTTACTTTGCGTTATCTCTTTTAGTACAAAATTCCACAAAGAATTCATTATCACCTAAAGATAATGACGGGTGATGAAATTTTTGGGTTTTCCATGCTAAGCGAACGATTTCAGAAGCATTCGGAATGCTTCCGGAAAACCAAACGAAAACGCTATAAGAACAGACATTGTATTCTGTATCTACATACAAATACATATCCATACATATACTCGTATGTACGTATACAATTTCTTTCAAATTTTAAAATTAAAACAAGTTTGCGGTACTTTTATCGCAATTAAACAGTCAAAACTAAGAATAACTATAAAAAGGTTTATTTTAATTTTCTTGTCACCTCCTAACATCAAATGTTTTCAACGCTTCACAGGAGTTTGCTTGTAATACATTTCATAAGCAAAACAACCTCTTAGGTTTTTTCTGCCTTCTTTTTAAAGATTGTTTTGGAGTGTTCTTAAAACCTTGTAGTCTTCTGTCTATCCTTACGCTTCTTGGCCTTTTTGTACTTTGTCACCTCAAATAACTTATGTTCTTATGGACATTTCATCATCATCTTGACAAAATTCACTTATTTTACCCTTAGACCGACGATATCTTTAAGTTTTTTTTAATAATTTTTAGAATATTATATTCTTAATTGACTTACATATCCCAAAGGTGTAATATTGTTTGAATAATTTTAATAATTAGACAGTTATGATTTTCATGTTTTCACCTATTCTTGATGTAAAAATACTAAAAAATAATATGGTGAAAGTAAAGTACATTACTTAATATTTTCTTGGAATTATTTTTTTCCGCCACAAACTCAACTAAAACATTAAGCATGTTTTATTGTAGAAGTTGAATCGCTCATTCCATTCACATTTAATAAAATACTTTGAGTGTCTTGACTGACCAGAAACCATTAAACGCATAATCAGATAAAATTCACCTGCAATCTTTTTTGAGTTATTTCACAAGCCTTTAAATTGCAATTGTATATTGCATGTGTCCACTCCATGTCAAAAATAGACCAGAATTAAGCTTATCATACTTCCTCTTTTGAAAATGAACTGATAACAAAATGGTTTCATTCCTACTCAGAAGTAGTATCAATGCATACATATTAAGCGATAGATTAGTGAGTCAGAGAAATAAAACTCAATAGATTTGTAAAATTGTATGACAGTGATACTATCCTAGCTATGTACATTTATATGATTAAGCTCTTAGAATATTTCAAATTACTTAACCAGGTTGCCGACAATAGGGCGTGATTAATATGTGCTGACCTTAAGCACACGATTGCAGATGTTTTAACTGATTGCAGTAGTAATTGCAAATCTTATTCAGACCCTGACATGAATCAAAATGTTAAAAAAAAAACAAAGAATTAGCTGTGTTTAAAAGCAATATTTTTTTTAGTTAGAAGTTTATAGAAGACGCATAATGCATTATTTTCTAATGCTAATAAACACTCTAATGGGTGTATAATAAAAGGAGTTCCTTCCAAACAGGTTTCAAATTTCAATTAACTTAAGAAAGACGTCTCTTAAAATTTGGTCTTATTATCATCCTTTTTCCATTCGATTAAAAAAAACGAGTTTCGAAACAACCGAATGGGCATTATGTTTCATTTATATTTTCTAAGAAAAAAGTTAATGACGTAAAAACAATTTCAAGAAAACATTTTTATGAGGCGTTAAATGAGAATTTTTTTTTTAAGTTAAAAATAAAGTTGGTGGCGGCGCGACAACTTGTGAGTGTCAGTCAATCGGCAGGAATGGATGTATGATTGTTTTAAAATTAAAAAAACGTATTTGTATACTTATAAGTGAATGACACATGTTTGTATATAAAGAGGTTTTGTTTACACTTAATTATAATCATCAATGCCAGACAGCTGCAGCATCATCCGGTTTTTTAGTGAAGAATATGGTTTTTACGTTTTTTTTTCTAAGCCCCTATTCAGTGTTCATGGCTGCATTAGAATAACTCTTCAAAACATACTCCTCACATTACTTGTTCTAAAAGCAAATTAAATTTAAATTAACTGTTGGAAATTAAAATACAACGAGCCTCGTGTAGTTATACTTAAATCTTTCCTGGTTTTATTTCATAAAATGTAAGAAATGCTTCGAACGGAGCTATATGAAAAGACCACTGTTGGTTTTGAGGTTTCTCTGTTTATTTTTGCTTTTGGCGAGTTGATGGAATGTATAGGTAGGCTAAACGAACTTGGTAAGAACAATAACTCTCACTTCATTGTCCTACAAACATATTCTGAATTACTCATGAGGCATATCCGGCGACTTCTGCATCAAATAAAGCGTATACCGACGATCTAATAACGTATAGAACAGATCAAAAGCTAGAGGCCATCAAAATTTTTTTGCAGCGCGACTTCGACAAGATATAAAGATATTGCGATGACTCGAAGTTGAAAATCAACTTTAGGAAATCTGAAACTATTCTGTCTAGGACTCCAATGGTCATCCAAAGGGATACGGAAAGAACTAGTGCAGGCTGGTGATCGTAGGGCAAGAATGACTGCCACTGACTAGTAAAAGTGGAGTATAGTGCCTTGGCATCTGGTTGGATCAGTATTTGTATTTCGAAAGACATATAAAGGCTGCTCTTGACAGGTCTAGGAAAGCGTTTGTCCTGATGAAAAGCTTGTTTTACGGCAGACAGCTTGACAGCAGGCTGAAGGTGATTTGCTATAATATGGCCCTCATCAGGCCGATGATTGCCTATGGGTGCCCGGTGTGGTTCAACGTTGCCCCATCTCAAATGGAAATGATTCAGGTGTGTCTTAGACGTTGCCTTGGACTACACCACAGAACACCAGAGTCGGAATAAAAACATTAATTTTTCAATGGAGCCAACATAAAAAGAATTGATAATTTTTTGATAAAGCTGATTCGGGATCACATTACAAAGAGCGATGTCCTCGACCAACAGAGTGGGAGAGTGTGCGTCTAAGCGGTTTTATCCCGCCCGATCCATTCCTTTACACAGACAGTCGTGGGCTGATCCAGGATGGAAAGGCGATTCCGTTAATCTACCTGTGGCTAAGCGGCTCCTTTATAGTCGAGACTTGCCAGGAGAGCCAGTTGTTCTTGGCTGTTGATAGTTGACTATGACGTCTTTGTCTTGGCCGACTTACATAGATTTAAGGTAAATATTAAGTAAGGACAGTCAGGGTGTCACAAAAAAAATATACGGGTAAAAACCCCAAAGACTGCTGCTGTGACCGTTCTAGTTTTAAGTAGTTTTAGTTTATTTTAAGTAGATTTAATTAGTTTTACTTTATTTTGTTATTTTTATATAATCAAAAAAAGTTATACAATCTGAGTTTTTTTAACCTTTCTTCGGGAAAAATAAAATCAATATAGTTTAGTATAAAAATAGTTTTTATACCGACAGGCATTAGAATTAAGATATAGTTTAACTTAGAGCGCTCGCATAGGGCCAGTAAGTTATCGGATAAGTACGAGTAGGCTAGTTTCTATAAATTTTTTGTCTAGCTTTGATAGTTATAAGATTAATGTTAATAAAAATTAATTTTAAAATTGAAGAAATGCATCAAATAAATAAAAAAAATACAAAATCTCTTCCTCTGAAGGTACTGCAAATAATCAAATTTCTTAAAAAGATAAATTTGTGGGAAGAGCCGTAGGGTGACAATAGATCCTTTAGTCGCTGTTCATTCATTCAATTATTGCTATTATTATTTTAAAGTTCATTTTAGTGATATTTAAACAATATTTGAAATGTGATCAGGGTTTGCTTAACGAAACTGTTGTCAAATATTGAGGCAAAGGTTTTGGATTACCTCTAATGTTCACTATTTAACTAAGCAAAATTTGTTGTACCTACATATGTATTTCTCGAATTAAGAAAAAAATGATAACAGGTGCTATTGAAATTCTTTAAAAATTTGATCGAACTTAATTTGAATAAAGGCAAATGCAGAAAATATCGTTATTTCTAACAATAAAAGGATTTCTCATTAAACAGCAACGACATCGGTTTAGAAGAAAGATTTTACACTTCAACAGTAAATGAGAAGGGATAAAAGATTCCATTGACAACATTTTTTCGTCCGCTTGTAGCCAAATGGCTCATGGTTATGAAAGTTTAGTAGAACACCCATATAGTTTGGGATTTGTACTTAACTGTATTTTATGGAAATGTTACCTCGTGCCTTTATATAATAGACGCATTCATTTGCAACAATCCGAAAGATTAGGAAAAAAGTCTAATGGGCTGACACATATTAAAAAAATTCTAGTTAATTTTCAACAATTCCAGATTGCTTGCGAAAGTTCGTACGTGATCTTAAAGTACTTATTAATGTATGCCTTGAATTAAATGCATCTTTTTCTTATCTGAATCCAGGTTTAAGCGGGCATTTTAAGTTTAAAATTTGAACTCACTCTTAATACAAAACATTTGTTATTTACTCAACTAACACACCAGAAAGTGCTAAACAATCGCTCCAAATGCTACCCACTTACATCATTATTATAAGCAAAAGAACTTCTACATTTGCAGAGGTGAATATTAACCAGACAACAAAATGTATTTTAAGTGCCTTGTAGTGCTGAAGATACAACTCTGGCTTCTTTCGTTTAAAAATTCACTGGACTACGTGTTCGTTAAACTGGGCAATAGCTTATAATAGGGAAATAATTTACAATGACCACTAAACCCGTCAAAATCCAAGGTAAAGTATTTGACCTTTCTCATCGATTGGATCATCACTGGTACATCAAATAGCTATTAGGTTCTCCAAATAAACAATTTTTATTTATTATGCTTACCTCGTAAATTGGAAGTTTATCGGAATTCCATTGAGCAATACGTTCGACACTTTTGTCTACTACTGTGACTGTAATTCCCGGACACTTGTATGCCATCACACTGCATGTTGGACCACCAACATAGCCAGCCCCAATGCAACACACTTTGGAAACACCGATTTCTTGAGACATTATTAAATTTAGTTCTATTCTGTTGTTGCACTAATAATTAATGTTAAACCAATTAGAAGAATTACTGAGAAAAAACCCAACAAGTAAATGCAGGAGATACCACGAAATTTTGGCGTCCGGTCAACAAAAAATTGAAAGTATCTTCGACTTCCGCTCTAAATTATGAATGATATTATGAGAATTAAACTATGTTCTAATGTTTGTTTGTACATGAGGGAAATTATTTAACCAGAATTTAATTAAAGATATAAATAAGATAAGAAAAACGCGCAAATTTTAAAGATTTTCTTGGATAAAAATGTAATTAGTTGTGGTCGGATCTTGATGGACTTGGTCGCGCAGCGCAGATGGTCGTGAAATGAGAAAGAAAATTAGCAAGAGCAGTTTTATGAGTTTTTTCATGAGAAATTTGCTTGACATATTCGGTCTGCTGTTGGTTGTTTGACATTTAGAGATGTGCAAGAAAAAATGATTGTTTCATTATTTATTTCGTTACTTCATAAAGGTATCCTTACATGCTAGGTGCGTTTTATTATTCACAAATCTATCTGGATCCGGATCTGGATTAAGTTTTAACATGTATTACAAAAACAATTTGGGATCCTCTTTTCTATCGGGATCAATTTCAAAGATCCAAAAATTAGTTATTACACTGGCGAGTAGATGGCTTTTATGATAAGGTAGTGCAAGCTATTGTGTAAAGAAAAAAGACAAGAAATAATTTAAAATTTACAAACCTAAGGATAAAAAGAGACGGGCTTATAACACTGCTGTCACTAAGATCCGTATCGTTTTATTTTCAAGGGATGATCCAGATCCGGATCCAGATAGATTTTTTGATAATAAAACGCACCTGCTGTCACCATCAGCAATATTTCATTTTATACAATATAAATGGTTTCTTGAGTTCTTTTAGGCTAGCCGCGCACTAGCAATTTTTAGTTGCGAAACTGTTTGGTTACTTATAGAAAACAGATGAACTGTTTGGTTGAATGTCCGTGAATTTGCAGATAATTATATGTTCATTAAAATGGCGAACTTATTTTAGGCAATCGTTTAGTTTGTGTCAAAACACAAACTTTTTAGTTGCTCGAACCAAGCAGTTTCGCAACTAAAAGTTGCTAGTGCGCGGCTAGCCTTAAGCTCACATTTTGCTATTGATCTTCCCTTGAAAATAAAACGATGCGGATTTTAGTGACAGCAGTGTTATAAGTCCGTCTCTTTTTATCCTTAGGTTTGTAAATTTTAAATTATTTCTTGTCTTTTTTCTTTACACAATAGCCGTGTTTTTTTTGGAAAAGTTATCCGTAGTACAGTAGGATTTTATATGAATAACAACATCCGCAGTAGGATCACTGCCGATAAAAAGAGAAGTGAAATCCTGCTGCGGATAGAGATTTGACGTTTATTCGAGTATCGTCAGTGATCTTACTGCGGATGTTGTATTTGTTTTTCATATAAAATCCTACTGTACTACGGATAACTTTTCCAAAAAAATACGCCTAATAGCTTACACTACCTTATCATAAAAGCCATCTACTCGCCAGTGTAATAACTAATTTTTGGATCTTTGAAATAGATCCCGATAGAAAACAGGATCCCAAATTGTTTTTGTAATACATGTTAAAACTTAATCCAGATCCGGATCCAGATAGATTTGTGAATAATAAAACGCACCTAATGAAACGAACCTATTATTCATGTACTGCCTGAAGAAAATCCAAAAACATTTTCTGGACAAAATTGAGTTCAAATCCAAAACTTACCGTGGGTAAGAAAAAATGAACAGGCTTTGAAATTGGATATCTGAAGCCCGCAGCAAGATATCAACTTTATTTAACCGCAGGTATACAACATTTTATATTTTCTAAGATCCTAAGCGAAGTTTCTACATTGGTCAGGGTAGACAGAGGTAGGACTTTTCTTAAATACCCGAAAAATGATATCAATATTGGAGATAGACCCATACTGTTCCCAAGAATCATATCCCAAAATATCCTTGACGAATTAGGGGACACCCTGTGTATATTGAATATATTTCTGGAATTTACCAATTTTAATTTCAAAGCCATATTTTAATTTTAAGAAATCATACAGCAAAATGATTCTTTTTTACGGAGTAGTCTAAACTATTTCTAATATACATACATACTTACTCCCACTGAACTGTGCCTGAACCATTGAAGTACAAATAACATGAGAATAATTTTTATTTTTGTTTCACATGTACTCGTACATCAATATTTTTTATAACACTAGTTTTGTAGAGGACAATTACGATTGATAGTTCTAATTCACTTTTATTTGTCAAAAGACTAACGCAAAATTGTAGTCGAATCAGTACGATGTTAGAACCGTTTAAATAGGATACTTGGTTAAAACGACTATGTTTCAAATATTAATTGAGCTTTGCATCGTACTTTCTTTTAAATGTTATTGAAGTTAAAATCATCATCAATAGCTATTTTATTTTTTTAGTGTCGTGCTAGTTTTATATGACTCTTTAATATTCACAAACGTCAAAAAAGAACTGTTTACTTTGGTTTTGCATAAACTGTTTTCAAGAAATAGCCTTACCAAGATACTAGGCACGAGTACGATAACTTGGCCGCCAAGATTTGATGACGGATTTTTGTAGAGGGGTCAAAAATAAGCACTTTTTACTATGGGAGGGGGGGTCTATCTCCCCTCGTTTAGGAGGTAGGGGCACTTTTAGAAAAAATGGTTCAAATTGAAAAAAAAATATTAAAAAACAACGGCAACACCTACAATAAAGTGCTATACTGCGTTTGAAAGCCAGAAGATTGATCTATAATCCTGCATTTAAATTAAATTACTCATATCAATAGTTCTTGAGAAATTCGCATTTAAAGTCCAAATTTTGATAAAAAAAAACGTGAAAAAAAAGTTTAGACCGGTTGTTTTCAAAATTGTGAAATGAAATTGTAAATTAGCTTATATGTGTTTCATGTATCTATCAGTTTTTAATCGAACACAAAAAATCGCATGGTTCTATGTCTTCTGATTTTTGAGAAAACCTCCGTTTAGGAGGTACGGGCACTTTTAGAAAAAATGGTTTAAATTGAAAAAATAAAAAAATATTAAAAAACAACGGCAACACTTACAATAAAGTGCTATACTGCGTTTGAAAGCCAGAAGATTGTTCTATAACACTAGTTTACAAATTTTCGGTTTTTGGCGAGTACCTCAACAAAAAAGTACTTTCTAGACTAATTTTGGCTCTCTGAACACGAAAATGGCAATCATTTATTTTTCCAAAGAAGCGTTTTCGAGATATGACCAAAAAACGTGTTTTTCTGCTCCATTTCCATGTATAAGCCTAATTCTCAAAAACGGTCGAACTAATTAACATATACTTTATAGTTTTAAACAGATATTTTGTTTGTCTTTCCAACAGTATACGACTTGTGTAAATCGGCCCAACAATCATCAAGAAAAAGCCGTTCAAAGTTTCAAAAAACACAATTTTTCGCCGTTTTTTGAAAATCGCTTGTTTTAAGTCATTCCGTAAGGATAGAACAAAAAATATTTAAAATAGTTTTAAGATCTCAGATAAAAGATATTGTTTTTACAAAGCTAAAACGCATAAGATCAATGAAATCGAATAACAAATGTGGAAGTTATGAAACATTACGTGAAGGCAGACCATTTCAGTTTTTTTTTTTCAAAAAAAATATGTTTTTTAGTTTTATCTACCTGTTTAAGAATTGTTTAAAAAAATATACAAATTCAGAGCATTTACTGTAGTGCTTTATAGTAAAGTAATGCTATATTGTCAACCTGTGCTACGTGCTTTGTGAGGTTAATTGCATTTGGAAACGGAAATAGGAAGTATTTATCGTTTGGAAAGCCAGTTGAATGGAGAAACCCAATTGATCATGTGACTGAATGTTACTTCTGCTTAACTAAAATACAAGGATGGAAATTTCGGAAAGCTTTTTATCCCGAAGTGCAATAAGTAACAAAGACGGCGCCACATTCTTCTCGGTATCCAAAACAAGAACCACCAGGAACAAAAATAACAGCCGTAGAAGTATCAGATTTGAGTTCCAGTATCATCAGCAGTTTGGAAATTGAAAGTCCAAAACTAAAGCTATTTAATCAATTCCAACTCAATGATTTATGCCGTGATCTCAACTTATCTTAAGAGAGGTTTGAGTTGCTCGTTTCGAGATTGCAGGAATTTAACTGCTTGGAAGCAGAAACAAAAGTCACTTATTACAGAAATCGGAATAAGAAATTTGAAAGGTATTATTCAAAAACCGGTGACTTTTGTTATTGCAATGATGTGACAGGATTATTTGCTGAATTTGGAGAACACCACAAAGCTAAGGATTGGCGGCTTTTTATCGACGGCAGCAAGTATAGTGTTAAGGCTGTTTTACTTCATAAAGGGAACACGAAACCATCAATCCCGATTGGTCACTCCACAAATGTAAAAGAGGATTACATGACCATGGAAAAACTTCTTCAACTTGTGAAATACAATTCCTATAACTGGAAAATCTGCTGTGATTTAAAAGTCGTGGCTTTACTTACTGGCCTGCAGGGTGGCTACACAAAATACTGCTGTTTTCTGTGTTTTTGGGATAGCAGAGCAGATGAAAAGCATTTCATCCAACGAAATTGGCCACTTCGTGAAAATCATGTAGTAGGAAAGAGCAACGTTGCTGAAAAAGCACTTGTTGAAAAACAAAATGTAATACTTCCACCATTGCACATAAAACTCGGCATTATGAAAAATTTTGTAAAAACCTTAGCAAAAGATCCCGAAAACAAAGGATTAACATATTTGAAAACAAAGTTTCCCAAGCTGTCGACAGATAAAAAAATTGTTCAGTGACACCGGATTTTTGAATTGTCTAAAAAAAAAAAAACGAGAAAAGAGCATGGAATGCTTTTCAAGACGTAGTTCATGGATTTTTGGGAAACCACAGAAGTCCAAACTATCGTCAATTGATCGAAAAAATGATGATTAGATTTTATGCTATTGGTGAGTATTTAGCAGATTAGTGTTTCAAAAACAAGGAATTCTATTGACAACTAAGATTTAAATATTTGTATTCCTTTCAGGTGCTCGCATGTCTTTGAAAATGCACTTCCTGCACAGCCATTTGGAAACTTTTCCCTCGAATTTAGGAGCTGAAAGCGATGAACAAGGTGAAAGATTCCACCAGGACCTTGCTGTCATGGAAAAGAGGTATGAGGGCTTTTGGGACCAAGGGGTGATGAGTGACTACTGCTGGATGCAGCTCCGCGAAGATTCATCGCCACATAAAATAAAAGAAGAAGTGTAAACAATACTTCATACTTTCAATAAAAATTATGAAAAAACCTGAAATGATCTGCCTTCACGTAATGTTTCATAACTTCCACATTTATTATCCGATTTCATTGATCTTGTGCGTTTTAGCTTTGCAAAAACAATATCTTTCACCTCAGATCTTAAAACTATTTTAAATATTTTTTTTTCTATCCTTACGGAATGACTTAAAACAAGCGATTTTCAAAAAACGGCGAAAAATTGTGTTTTTTGAAACTTTGAACGGCTTTTTCCTGATGATTGTTGGGCCGATTTACACAAGTCGTATACTGTTGGAAAGACAAACAAAATATCTGTTCAAAACTATAAAGTATATGTTAATTAGTTCGACCGTTTTTGAGAATTAGGCTTATACATGGAAAAGGAGCAGAAAAACACGTTTTTTGGTCATATCTCGAAAACGCTTCTTTGGAAAAATAAATGATTGCCATTTTCGTGTTCAGAGAGCCAAAATTAGTCTAGAAAGTACTTTTTTGTTGAGGTACTTTTTTTGTGTAAACTAGTGATAATCCTGCATTTAAATTAAATTACTCATGTCAATGGTTTTTGAGAAATTCGCATTTAAAGTCCAAATTTTGATAAAATAACGTGAAAAAAAAAGTTTAGACCGATTGTTTTCAAAATTGTGAAATGAAATTGTAAATTAACTTACATGTGTTTCATGTATCTATCAGTTCTCAATCGAAAGTGCTTGTTTTTGACCCCTCTACAAAAATCCGTCATCAAATCTTGGCGGCCAAGTTATCGTACTCTCCCCAGATACTAGTTAAAAAACGTTTAAAATTAAGACATTTAAAAAAAAAACTATTTTAATGGTTACAAATTTGAGGGGTTAAAAATAGCGAGGTTTCCTATTTTTGTGTCAGTGGTATAACGACTTTAATTGCTTTTCCTTAAGCCTTTACACCTTTGTCTTGACGATCCGATTATTAGAACTCAAGATATATTTAAGCTAAGTGTGAACCTTATCGGCTTTTTTGGAGATTTTTCTTTGTAGATGTTTGCTTTTTATAAAATCTTTAAAGAAAAAGCCGATAGGGTTCGCGTAAATTATCAAACACTTTATAACATCACTGTTTTCCATTTTCTCTGAACTATTAATAATTTTGATTCTGGGCTTTTTATTCAATAACACATTCACGTTATAGTTATCTCCTAATTTAATTGCGATGGCATCTTTTCCACTAATTTCTTTTTAGAACATGCAACAACTGTTTAATTTTTTGAAACCAGAAACTTGAGCACCACTATTTGAAGGATTAGCATTAGATTTGATTGCATTTTTTAATATATCTGCACGTTTGTATCTCTTAGACACTGTTTCACTATTTCCTACTGCACATGTACGTTTTGATTTATTCAAATCACTTAAATTCTTTTTAAATTTCATCTTCAATTTGATTTTGCATTGATCGTGCTATTGTAAAGTTTTTACTTTTCATGATCGCGTGAAATTATCGGAAAATGATAACCTCAGATTCATTGGTGCTCCTACAAAACCGAAGTTATGCAGGTCTGGAATTTTCAATTCTTACTTGCGACATCATGTATGTATTTGTTCAATATGGCAAATTATGGATTCGTAAAAAATTATACCTACTCGTGATTTTGATAAAATTTGGTATTACGATACTAGGGAAGTCGACAATTTTGTTGTTCATCCCCCGATAGATTTTTAAACAATTTCTTAAGGCCAAACACAATGGAATGTCTATCACAAAAAAATTATTTCCATTGGCGCGGGTAGATTTTGGCAGCCTGTGGCGGCCATGTTGTTTTGGTCACAGCTGTCAAATCTGTTTTGTTTATCATTGAGATATTGCAAAATCATCATGGTAAGTAAATCGATTAAACAGAGCGTCTAAATGCTAAAACTTTATTATCAAAATGAGTGACCGTTAGTGCAAACATGGCGTTAAGTGCGCTCATTATACGGTAGACGTGGTGGCCTTCACAACTTTCACAGCCTTCAACCTTTGGTGGCTAAATTTTAGACGACCGGTTCAGTAATCAATCAGCCATCATTCATACATGTAGATACATCAAAGGAACGTAAGATCGGCCGAGAGATAACTGCGGCCCGTAAAAGTGTGCGGCAGAATCGAGGCAGTCGATTCCTCGACGGCCACAAGAACTTGGCAATTTACATTACTCGCCGGGCACAAAGAAATTAGTGTAGGAAGATTTCGTTAAAATCATCCATCAATTGAAATATCAAAAGTTTTCAGCCGAAATCTCGCATTTCGTTTTGGTGGGAATAAAGTTTGAGACAAGTAAAGTAAGAAGAATACGAAACAAGCTAATGCTAGCAAGTTATAAGCGCAAAATGATTAGTGTAAATTGTGTGTGAATAAAGCAAAGAAATCACACAAAACAAAAAATTCTAACTTTATCGTCTTTTGCTATTATCACATCAAAGCCTGATAATTGCAAATGGTCCAATCCTTTCTGTAGTATATGAGTATATTGAAGCAATATTGATATTCAATCTTATTTTGATATGATATGATATGATGGTTTTTTTGTGTGGTTACCTTCGGGAGAAAACAATTTTTAACCATTGATGCAAGTTTTATTGTTTTTAATACAACGATTTGTGGTAAGAAACGAGCTATCCCGTGACTGTTTTCATTAATTTCGTTAATAACAATAATTATCACTGAATAAAAAAAAATGATGCAAATTTTTAATATTGTTTTTGTAGCTACATAATTCAGTCTTCATATCCATCAGGTAGGGCATTAACTCGTGGATTATGAAAAAACGTTTTGTTCCCATCACCCCAGGGAAATCTCTTATTTCGAATTCCCAAATACTCATATTTCACAAACTTTGGTCGCTCTTTTTCCGGCTCATTTTTAATGCTCAAAAATACAAATCCAGATACAATCACTAATATAGGAAATGCACCGAAAACGCTTAAGTTCTTCCAAAAATCTAATAAAATTTAATTGAATGTATGTATAATTATATTAAAAATTTTAACCTGGTGATGATGTAGGGGAATTTCGTTCGGGGCATTTTGCAGTTTGATCTTTAGGCTTTGGATTGTTACACTTAGCTTTTTTAACACTCAAGAAAGAATTCGTTTTCATGACGAAATAATTGTAAATGATCTTGTGAAATCCACGATTAAAAAATGCTTCTACGTTTTTCATGTTTGAATCGATTTTCTATTGTTTAATTTTTTTTTAATATTCTTTTTGAAGGATTGATGTTTTTATTTAAATCAAAATACACAGCAGCTTTTGGGTGTGTAAGTTAAGTTATGCCGGTTTTCTTTACACACTAGGGATTTCGATCCCGGAACGAAAATTTTTCGTTTGGTGTGTGTGCAAGTATGTGTTTTATGTACGTGTAAATCTTCCTTCAAATAAGGATTTGAAAATTTTTATTTCTGTCAAAGAAAAATCGACATTAGTTTAACTTTTGACATTTTGTTCAGCACTTTGACAAAGCAGTTGGAGAGATTTGAATACTATATCCAGTAGAAGGTGAAGGTAGCTGTCTTTTCTATAAATTTGACTTACTACAATAAAAAACAATCTAGCACAAAAATTAATATCGATTTCCTTTACACACTAGGGATTTCGATCCCTTGTCAATTTTTTCTTTTGGTGTGCGTATTTCGTATACATGTTAATCTCTCTCCAAATACGGATTCGAAGAATTTGATCTGTCAAAAAAAAATCGATTTTTTTGGTGTGAAGGAACGTATGTAAAATCATGTGTAAAGGAAATCGACATATAAGTCTCAATTTTGGAATTGATTTATAAAAAAAATATTGAGGTTTTTATCAAACGAAGCAGCTAACACTACGATGATCGAGAAGTCCAATTATTTGGTTTTCGTCCGTACGTCAACTGTGCATGGAGCCAGTGTACAGCGTCGTCGAGAGGGCGACGAAATGAATCAGGGCTGGCTTTTATTAGGGGCCCGGAAATTCGAAACAAACAAATCGTTTTTACTTATCAATTTGTTTTGGGAAAAAATAGAATTTTCATTTAATTCAATTGAATTTTCATATATGTACATATTTCTGCTTTGAATTTTTACTTACTTCTTTGGGCCTAGATTCGAATTCATTTGAATCTATAATATAATGTTCAACGATTCAACCTGTTGGTATTTCTGTTTCTACCTATCTGGAGATCTGAAGAACTGGAGATTTTCATCAGTCTTGACATTAGAATGACAGAAAAGATGATAATAGTGTCTATTCGAATACAGCATAAGCCGTTCGGCCTATTTTATCTAAACAGCATTTATAGATTTTCTCCATAATACGTTTTTTTAAATACCACAAATATCGGAACATGCGTTAAAATTTCTGATATACACAAACAATATTCACAACAATTCACGGTCTCGTGCACATGAAACGTCAACTGCATGAAAATTTTGTCACAATTGGCGTTTTTCTTTTTTAACTCTGATCAAAGCTTGAGCATTTTGAGTATACGCTCTGAATAGAGCTTGATCAGAACTCTCCAATTTATTTATAAAACACACTTGAGCACTGAACTGTCAAAGGTGTCGATCGATCTCCATTTTTACTCCATCTATCTGCTCGATCATTTATTGTGAGCCCATAGGAAAAAAGAATCACAACGTGTGTCTGAGCTAAAAAAGAAACACAGATATTTTTTGACAGCTCAGTTCCCTGCTCTGACCTTAAAAAGAAAAACACAAATAATAAAACACATAAACACAATGCTCGTATGATGATGGCGGGTGAAGGAAATGATAATATATAACATTTTCCTGCTGCGATCGCTAGTGCAAATAAAGGCATCGTTTCTTAAGACTTTTAGGATTCCAAGGTTGTCTGCCAAGATTGCCGTACGTCCACAGTAACTGTACAATGGATACAACTGCTAATTCTGCAATGTAGCAGGCTTCTTTAGGGAGAAGTCCTTGTCAGATAGTAGAATATTGTGAATTTTGTTCCCTTTTGACTTCTGCATAAGACGAGTTATTATCCTTATCTATGTGATCATCTGTACCTATGACATTTTTGATCATCTCTTGGTGTAGCATTTGAAATACTTCATCTAGGCTCTAGGGTATTGTTCTTTTTAAAGTCGGCTAGATTTGTATTTATTTGTAGTCAATTTCTTTTCCACAGGCAGGTGAACTATCTGCTATTGAAACATGGTTCAGAAAATATGTTCGGTTGAGCTAAATATTTTGACAAGTGCGGATACTATTGAATTTCTTTGTTTATTTGTTCTTGAAGTCATAATTTCATTGGCAGTATTATGGTGGGGTAGGATCGGCAAAGATCTGGCCTAGTCTGTAAACCAGTTTTTAGTCTTAGAGCCTCGATTTTAGTAGATTTCAGTGCTCCTGAAGCTGGACGAAAGCAATTATTGATCCCAGTGTCAATATCATTTCAGTTTCCGATTGTTGTCCGCATGTCGGTGGTAAGGCTACTCGTATGTTGCAATGTACCTTCTACTCATGTTTTTGTTCTCTCTATGCTGTTTAAAGATCGGTATTTTTTTCTTGGAGCATATCATTTTAAAAACGTTATTTAGTTTTTTTATTTCAATTTCCCACTGGAAGTAACACCTAAACCTTGTAATTCTTTTGAAAGAGATATAGTAGTATATGTAGTGGATGACAGTTTCTTTTTCTATTAAGATAAAGTTGTTCTAATTTTAGACGGTGGAGCTATTGCACTTTTACCTTAGGGCCCAGTTATAGCTCATCAGAAAAGTCCATCAGAAAAAATTGTGTCTTCCAAATTTGACCATATTACAACTCGATTTTGGGTAAAATTTGAATGCAATTAGACGAATACTTGCTTGAACTAATTTTTACAAAAAGAATTACAACATTTTGTTGCTAAATTTACTCAGAAAATGGATTTAAATATTTTTTCTGATGGAATTTAATTTTTCTGAACAGCTGATTGCCAAAACTAAAAATATATTCCATTTCGTTTTTCTTTTGTGTTCCTATTTTTTTCTGTTCCGAATGCATCAGAAACATTTTTTCTGATGATATGACAGCAAAAAATTGTTTGTTTTCTGACGTAAAATTATTGGTAGCTATAACCGGCCATCAGAAAAATGTTTTAGATTTCGATTGTTTCAATTTTTCTGATGGACTTTTCTGATGAGCTATAACTGGCCCCTTAGGACCATGTATGAATTGCCCTATCTGCCATTTCTAAAATAGATTTTACCTGAATCGGGTCTCCAGATGATTCTACATAAATATTGTCGACATTAACTCCCTCAAAGTCAAGATTAAGCTTAGGCTGTGAAAGTTTGAATCAATGTACAAATAGGAACTGTGAATCACAACCAAAAGATTTGTGATCTATTTTCCAGTTTGTATTGTGCAGAATTATAACCATCAATATTAACTCGGAAGGTTCTTGCAGTCATAAGGCGAATAATTACATTTATCTCAGAATCGTATTGAACTGAGGTTTTATTTTTCTCAAAAAAAAAAAAAAACACATATTTAAAACGACGGAAACAAAATGTATTATATTTAGATTATATTTCATGAGTAACACAACCAAGTTTGTTGTCATATTGCCCATAGAGGGGTGAAAGCTGCTAGAGAAACCATAAAACCAAAACAATAACCTGCAGAGATTATACCTATGCCGTCAAAATATCATTCGCTCGAAGAACAATTTGTTTTAAACAGTTTCGTTGATTGGAAACGTAAAACAACCCCTCAACCGGAAACCGTAGCAACAATTAATTTCTTTTTCATACTCAATCAAACAAAATTCATACACATAACATTATCCTTTATAATTAGACGTTTGATTTTTCATTTCTGTAGGTTTCTCATATTTGTATATTTCTTTTTTCTAAACCATGGCGCAGCAGGATGAAGTTGAACCATGTAAGCTCAAGCCACGAGCAATATTTGGATTCGATGGAGATGTTCTATTTGGACTCAATCTTCATCCCGATGGTATGCATACTATTATTCCACTGGGCAATAAAGTCGTTATAACAAACACGAAAACGAATGAACAGGAGTTTTTAACAGGACACACAAATATGGTATCCTGTTTACATGTTTCTCACAGGTTTGATTTTGAAAACTTTATAAATTAATGCACGTATTAAACAAAATCAAACCAAAATCTTAGTGGCAAGTATGTAGCCTCGGGACAAATAAATCACATGGGATTTCGTGCATACGTTATCCTTTGGGACTATAAGGACCGAAAAGAAATTGCAAGGCATGATCTGCATAAGGTAAATTCATTCATAAATTACAACCAAGGTTTGAAGACAGAAGAATTATGTACGTATATTTTTTAAGGTGCGTTGTGAAACAGTATGTTTTACTGCCGAAGATAAATATATTGTTAGTATTGGTGGTGTTGATGATGGATGTGTCATAGTTTTTGATGTTGAAACACGGTAATTTTTATCTCCTTATATAAAATCAAGGCTTAGCTTAGTTTTGGTATGTTGGCATAGTGTTTCTCAAGGTTATTACAAATCCAATGATTAAACTAGAACTAAGATTTTCCTTATAGTTTTCTCATAAAAAAGTTTTGATGTTTAACAGTTTTTATTTTTCTTAGCACCCCAATCTGTCGAGCCGTTGCTGTCAACAGCACCTCAGGAAATCCGACATATGTATGTCCATTAAATAAACTTGGATCTGTGTTCTTAGTTTCCGGGGATCGTAAGTATATAATTTTACATATTTTTCTCACAATAAACCCTTGACTGCGTGTGAATTAAAAAAATAATATTTTGCTTGGATGCAAAGAAAAATCATGCAAATGTCATTGGGACTTCTTGCAGGACTCAATTCTGACTTGATGTTTTTTCAACTCATAATAGGCAATAACACAGCCATAACTCGATCAATATTCATTTCTAAAGCATAGTACGCAGATCGCGCTAAATTTTATCTCCCATACAAAATTCTCTCCAAAATTTAGCAAAGTTAAAATTATGTCAAGTATTTTAGCCGAGAGGTATCCTGCTCCACCTAAAAATAATCAAAACTTCTCTTCGAACTGTACATAACTTATCTATTATTTAGCGCACGAAATAATTGTCCGGCACATTTATTCTCGAGCTAAATTTCAATTTCAATTTAAAATGGAATAATATTTGAATAATATTTAGAAGAATATTTGGTGACGGAAGTCTTACAAGATTTTCGACAACAAAAATTACTCATAATTCATAATTCTTAAAAAATCATACTTTAAAACAAATTCTTTTAAATCTTTGAAAAAATTCATTTAGAGAACAGCTGTTTTCTGTGACATATTCTCCACAAAGTGCTTATGTCAAAATTTTGCTTGGATTTTAGCTGTTGTTTGGAGAAAAATGTGGGAGATAAAATTTAGCGCGATCTGCGTACTAGGCCTAATAAAGCGTTAAGAGTTTTTGTGTAAAATCCATCGGTCAGTTCTCATCATCAAAGCCCAAAAATGAGTTTTGAATAAGATTATGCATCGTGGCATTAGACATACCCATGATTGTAGCTATCTGCAGCGGACACTGGTCAATAAGAGCGCATGCAGCGAAGTTAGGCATTCTTCACAACACTCACTCTGTCACTGTCATAGCTCTGGGGACCAACGGGAAAAGGAAGCAGCGTTCCATTTCCTCTAAAAATGCCCTATTCTGGCCAAGCACAATCATTAAAAAGGGCATTTTTTGACGACATTGACCAACGTTTGGAAATGAAGATTAAAGACTTTTTCTGTTTTCTCCACAAGACGAAATGACTAGGACGAACTTCGCTTACTTATCTGTGCTGTGCCCTCCGTTTGATTCAGTCGGATTGGCTAATGTTTCAGTACTATTCAATAAGCTGCCTAGCTTGGTGTAGATGGTGTCGGAGGAGTGTGACGTTTCGGTTGAGTGTGTGATTCAAGTTCCGGTTGATTGTGCAAAGCAAACAGACAATAAGACACATCAAAACCTGCTAGATCCTTTCGTGAACTCAATCCAAAACTCCGTGAGAATGTCCACAATTCCCCATATCAATTCCATCCCCAGGTTCACACCAATTATGGTATCACTTCATCACTAATTTGGCCAGAGTGCTAGAACACGAACAAATTGAGTCTCGCGGTTCCGGCTGTATGTTTGTATAAGCGTTTTCGTTTGGTAACCCGGAAGAATCTTCCAGAAATCTCTGATCCGAAATACCAAACTTACAAATTGCAACACTTTTTCTTTATTTCTGAAGTTTCTGTTTCGTTGTTTTTGTGAAAAGCTGGCCATGAAAAATCGCCAAAATGGAAACCAGGGAACGCTTCCTTGACAATATCCATTATGGCTCATGCTGCATGTTTTACATCGTCTTGTTGAAACCACACGTTTATCATGGCCCTGGAGCGTTCGCCAGTAACAGTGACCTTATTACCGATGGCGTCTTAAAAAAAAATACGGCCCAATCACTCCTTTTGCATGAACGCCGCACAACACAGTGGCTTTGAGTGGATGTAATGGCTCTTCGTGCATCACACGAAGATTTTCAGTAAACGAAGATTTTGTTTAATGACGTATCGGCTTAAGTTGAAATGCACCACGTCGCTCACGATGATTTTTTACTAAAATCGAAATTGATTGTAAAATCGTCAGTTGGCGCGACACGATTTTGAAATCGGTGTCGAAATTCACGCTGCGCTTACACCACCAACCGATTATTGGTCAAAAACTTGACTGAATTATTACACGCTCTTGTGGAGTATAGCACTACATTGCTTGTCTGTTTGTATACTACAGCTGTATAGTATAGTTCACAAAAATGTCAAATATGATTGAGGTACGACGCCATTTGCAAAAATTATAACATATTCCAATAGGGTGATTAATTTCGCGCCACCATGCTTGTACCGAGAAATAGAATATCAGACCAAAAACATAAATGTTAAAAAAAGAGCCAAGTTCTTCTATACAAAAACCTGTGCCTAACAAGTCAGTCGTCAGTTCTTACTTCATGAAGATGTAATAACGAATATTTAAAGTAGAATAATATTGAAACAGCTACAAAGTAATAGAGACATTTATTCTTTAATGATTACTGACTAAAATTTGATGGGCTTATATTTTTTCTTTGAATGCAATTTAAGCCCTGCCACTTTACTAAATTTCTTCGTTTTACAGCAGTCGGAAGTGCTTCATTCAATCAGCACGAATTCGAAGAAAGCGGGCGGATACCACGCCCTCTGAATGGAAAACCCCAATTTTTATTTCTGGTCCTTTATATGCAATTTAAGCCCTACCGTTCTACCAAATTTCATTTTTCTACTGCAATCGGAAGTGTGCCATATATAATTTACATCAGTTCTGAGGAAGTGGGCGGATACCACGCCCCTGAATCGAAAACTGCAAATTTTATATTTTTTTCTTTGAATGCAATTTAAGCTCTGCCACTTTACTAAATTTCATCGTTTTACAGAAGTCGGAAGTACTCCATTCAACCAACACCAATTCGGAGAAAGTGTGTGGATACCACGCCCCTTTGAATGGAAAACTTCAATTTTTCGATTTTTTCCTCTGCTTGCATGACAAGACCTACCGTTGTGCAAAATTACAAGATTCTACGATGTCGGGAAGTGCTCCATAATTTTGATGATCTGTCAGACAGTCAGTCAGTTACGGTCTTTGTGATTTTTGAGGTCTTATATCTCAGGAACCGTTTATGCTAGAAAATTGAAATTGGGTGAGGCGCCTGTGCCTGACTAGCTTAGCAAATATTCGGAATTTTAAGTTTATGACTTCATTGGTACTGAAGATAGGGAGGGGTCAAAAATCACCTGAGTTTGTTCCTGTAAAAAGGGTCTAGTGCCAGAACTTGGCTGGGCACTACCGTGCCCTTTTGATAAATCTTGTAATAGACTTCAACATCTTTTGTTTTGCTATAATTTGTTTAATTTGCCTGTTGTCTTCATGGATCGTCAAACCGAATTCCAAAGAATACTTTTCTTTTATCTATTGGTGAAATTAATAAAAGCGTAATTTTTCCTAAAGATGTAGTTTGATTTATTTCCTAAAATATATATTTGTAAATACTAAAAATGTTTGAAAAACTGTCAAAAAAATTGTGTGTATAAGAAAATTTATTATTAAAAAAAACTCCTCTAACGATATTTTTAAATTTTGTTGTGTCTTCGACACACCCGTTACCCGTTACATTTTCAGATCACCTTAGAATGTGGACGATTGAAAGGGAACGTAGAAAGCTGAGTGTTCAGGAAGTTCAAGTTGGAAGACATCAGCGACGATATACTTCAATGGTATTAGATGATAATGACGAAAATATTTACATTGGTACTATGACTGGTGATGCTGCTCATGTCAGGCTAAATGTTGGTGGAAAAGAAGGACAAACTGCTGTTTTGGTGGGACTTTATGGAAAGCATAATCCACGCAAACCAATTGGAAAAGATTGTGAAAAATACGTGAATGGTATACGAGAAATAGTATGCACAGTGGATGGAAACCTTTTGCTCGGAACCGGAGATGGAACTGTGGAATTAGTTGCCCTAAGAAAAGAATGTTTTAAAAATTATCCAAATCCAACTTGGCCAAAGTTGAAGATGGTAAGATGAAAGTAATAAGAAATTATATTCAATTTACTTGAAAACATACTACCAATTCCAGATAAGATCAACAAAAGTGAATGGAGCTGTTACAAGCATAGCTAAAAGCTCAGACACTATTTATTTCATTGGAACGAACAACAGTGAAATTTACATGCTTAACATTACTAACTTTGATTTGAAACTTAAAACAACTTGCCACAAGGAAGCAATCAATGAACTCATATTTCCCAAGTAGGTTTTCGGTTAAGGTTGAAAGAAGTTATGTACGTCCATGATGTATGACATCAACTTTTTATCCCTTAGAAGGTTGACCAATGTTTTTGCTACTGCTGGCTATGAGTCAATACGAATTTGGTCAATGAAACGTTTGAAAGAACTTCTGCGAATAATGGTTTATAACTTTTACTGCACTGCAATTGTATTCACTCACGACGGATCGAGTATTGTGTCGGCGTGGAATGACGGTGTTATTCGTGCTTTCACTCCAATTACTGGGAAGCTTATTTACGCTATACCCAACGCCCATAACAAGGGTAGGAATTCTTTAACATAAAGCAATATATTTCAATTATTTCTTTCTTCCTCAGGATGTAATGCATTGGCTATTTCTTCCAATGATAGGATACTTGTAAGTGCTGGAATAGAGGGACAAGTACGCGTGTGGAAGATTGAGCCTTTTCGCCAGAGTTTAATTGGGGTTCTTAAGGATCATACAGGACCGATAAGTTCGTTGGATTTCAACATATTCGACACAGAAGTAGTATCCGCAGGGACAGATGGATCATGCGTTATATGGGATGTAAAGTAAGTAGTCAGATACAATAAAGTAAATGCAATCGGAATTTAATTTTAAACTCGAAAATACCGAGTTAAAGAAAAGCTCAATACTTGTTGTAAGGACTTTGATTAGGGGAAATTTTAAATAAATAGATAGTACCTGAGGTGTATTACTAACCAGATAGGTGCCAACTTCTTGTTATAAAATTCATAACTTAACAGTTTTAAAATAAACGTTTGTTGATTGAATAAACGATATTATTTACTAATTGGAATCTAACAGCCGTATCTATAAGATTTTCTTAAACTGCATCTTAGAGGTTATTTAGTTAAGCATACTTAAATATTTAATTTGGCTTTAAATAACGAAACTTCAATTCGTATCTATAATCGATTTTTCATTGGTACTTAACTAAACAATGATTGTGTCACGTAACGTAAAAGAATGTGAAAATCTAGTACAAAAAAAAAACAAATGCTGCTTCATTTTATAGAACACAGCTGTTTTGTGACACCTTCTTTCAGTAAATAATTGGAAGACACATTTTTCTATTTGTGAAATCAAAAAAAAATGGCTATCGAACACACACCCACACCCGCCGCCACAAATAAAAGAAAAAGATCTGAAAATTGGGATGCCTCCTACAAGGAAACTTTTATTTTAGAATTTGCAGTAATACACTACAAAACAGAATTATTTTATGCACAGATTGGGCTTTTTCCTAAATGCAGTGTTGCAGCGCATCATGAATTTTGATGCTTTTTTTTATTCACTTGCTTCAATAAAATAACGTTATTAAATACGAATTCTAAATTTTATAGTTTTTTTTTAATGAATTGTAAAAGTAAATTTCAGAGTGAAGAAAAAAGTTGCAAGGTCATCAAAATCCACGATGCGCAACACTGCATTTAGGAAAACGCCTATTCTCTTCCAACAACGAGGAAGAAAGTGTCGATGCAAACACTTCAAAGGCTAAGAGGGAAGCGTGGACGAAATTTCTTTGCGCGTACACATACTTTAATCAATACAAATTTTATGTTTCTTAAATCGTTGCACTTTATAGTTCTAATATAATATCACAACAAACAATACCTACAAACTCACAATTTGAAACTTCAAAATTTCAAAGATGACAATCGATATGTCAAAATACATTTTAAAATGCCTTTAATGTCGTTTTTATTTGGCAATCCGGAATCTCTCTCCGATCCGGAATCCCAATTGAACACTTTTGTTTGCTTCTGATGATTCTGAAGTTTTGTTTGATTGTATATGTGAAACATCAAATGCGTACAATAATCAAAATCAAGAAAAATGTTTTTGAAAGCAGGGTTGGCCGAATTGTCACTTTTTAGAAATAACTACATTTGTTACGTCTGCTACGTAGTTTATGTAGTTAAATGTAGTTAATTGTAGTTAATGTAAGAAATTGTAGCATTGCTGTCAATTAACTGTCAGTTATGCATTTGAAATTTGAATTTTTAAATTAAACGTTCAGTTATTCCTACAATTCTTCATCCTTATGGTAAATGAAACTTTTTTTTACAAACCTTCATTAGATCATAAAAGTGCAAAATTGTTTTTTTTTTTTCCTTTATTATATTGATTTTTTATGAATTAACTATATACATACATATGTAGCAGACGTAACAAATTGTAGTAAATTAGGCATGTAGTTTCTTCAATAAACTACGCGTAGTTAAATACTACGTTTATATGCAGTATCGAAAGATCGAGTTGGATTAGGGTCGGATTTTCGACCCACATTTCTACTCGACACCGCTGAGACGGCTTTTAAACGAAGCAATATTACCTTGCGATTTTTAAGCCCGTAGGAGAGAGACGTGTGTGGTGGCGGGGTTACATAAGGCGGAAGATGACTCCAAAAGAGAAACTAAGATTAAAAATCGCTTTCGTGTAAAAGCAGTATGAGCGATTGGGATCGAGTCGAACGAAGCTCATTTCAACTCAATACAGGTATATAAACGTTCGAAGCGAGCTTCAAGCTCGCTTCAACATCTCATATAACCGTAGTAAATCATGTAGAAAACGTAGTGTAAATAATTCGGCCAACCCTGGTTCGCACAATTTGGATACCAAAAATCACAGCTGTTGAGGTTGACGTTTAAGTATATGAATGTGTGAGTGCTTCTGGTTTTGCTTCTGATTTCAAATCCAGAAGCAAATTTCTCTTCTTTTCAGAATCAGAACTGTCATTTTTTCCCAATTGAACACTTTCAGAAGAGTCCGGAAGGCTTCCAGATTGCCAAATAAAAACGACATAAGTGACCCCTAAACGCGGTTGATGGCGTTTAAGTTAAGAGGCCTTTAAGTAACGTTACTTAAATGTGAAAATTGATTATAGATACCGATTTCATACTTAAGAGCTACTTAGAGGTATTTTAAAGTTAAGTAACCTTTAAGATTTGTTTATAGATTCGCCTGTAAATCTATATATATAAAAATCAATACCACTTTTCGTTGTTACTTTATAACTCAAGAACGGGCTCACCTATCCAAACCAAATTTTTAGGCTTTGTTCGGACTATTTAGTAGATGGTTTATGTGAAGTTTGAACAAAATCGGTCGAGCGGTTCTTCATTTATCACATTTTTTGTAACAAATGAATTCAATAAATGTCGGATCATTTTGTTAGTGGGGATTTTGCTGTCAAATTGAAACTTTTTTCATATGAGAATTGTGCTGTCAAATTGAAACTTTTTTTTAGTGCATTCATACAAACGGTGAGTCTTGAATTGTTCAAATTTACTATGTATATGTGTGCGTGTACTTTTCTCAGTTTTTGAGCGATACTGATACACCACTATTAATGTAGAAATTTGTTTTTAATTTTATTTATTCTTTTTTATAACATGAAGGAATAATGCCACGAGCCTGGCGAGCAAATATAGGTCGGCGTACGCGTAATGCAAATGTTATGGCATTACTAAGACGATCACAAACTGCAAATGAACGCGCACAAGCTAATGCATCGCAGCGTGAACGTAATGCACGAAATTGTAGATCTGTTGACCCTGTACCCGTACTGAATCTTGCACGAAGATCACGAATACGTCGTTGCTCTTTTGGCTGAAATGATGCGTGCTGCTTTTAATTACAACTGTCAAATTGATTATAGCATGTACGGATACATTGGAATGATGAACGCAATATGTCCACATTGTGATGCGGCTAACTTTCCAGGTGAAACGCCCGGCATGTGTTGTGCTAATGGCAAAGTGAGATTGCCAGCAATAGAAACTTCACCCGAACCATTGTATTCATATATTTTTGGGACATCTCAAACGTCAAATCACTTTTTGAGTCATACTCAACAATACAATTCGGCATTTCAAATGACTTCTTTTGGTGCTACTAAAATTATTTATTAGAGATAATTTTATGTCGACGTTTAAGGTAAATACTTCAACAGGATTGTCCCATGTTTATATCAATCTGAATCATAAAGTATTCGATTGTTTTAAAAATTTTCATCCAACATCTACCTAAAATTGAGTACATGTTACAGATTCAGGGCCAGATTTATCATCAAGCTGGTTCGTTATTGCCATACCCCGACGCTGATCATCAATTTTTGCAAATTTATTTTATTGGTGATGAAAATCGTGAATTGGATCAACGTTGTGCAATTGTTTCGAATACAAGACGAGAAATTATTTATGAGCTACAAAGGTTTTTCCATCAACATAACGCATTAGTTCAATTGTTCAAAATTGCTCTCGATCGTATGCCATCTGATAATCACAAAATCGTAATAAGGGCTGATAGAACGTTTTTTGGAGAGCATACAAGGCGATTCAATGCACCCACAATTGATGAGGTTGCAATTGTAATTCTTGGTGATCAGTTTCAATCCCGTGTTATTGTACTTCATCGCAGAAATGAGCAATTGCAACGTGTTTCGGAACTTCATCGTATATGACACAATCATGCAAGCCGTTTCCAATCATGCAGGTGGATTATATTTCTTGGATGCGCCTGGTGGTACAGGCAAAACGTTCGTTATGTCATTGATTTTAGCTATTCTAACTATTCGATCGGAATAGAAAATTGTATTGGCACTTGCATCTCGGGAATTGCTGCTACATTATTAGAAGGTGGTCGGACTGCACACTCTGCACTAAAATTGCCATTGAATGTACAGGTGATTGAAACTCCAACTTGCAATATTTCGAGAAATTCTGCTATGGCAAAAGTTCTGCGATTAACGCCAATTATTTTATGGGATGAGAGTACAACAGCGAATAAAAAATCACTAGAAGCATTTAATCGAACAATGCAAGATTTACGTGGTAATCAACAGTGTTATGAATCAATATGGGGCAGTGAATTATCCAATTGAATTTTTAAATTCATTGGAACTAGCTGGTATGCCACCGCATTGCTTGAATTTGAAAGTTGGTTCTTTGATCATATTATTACGAAATATTAATCCACCAAAACAGTGAAAAAGTTATTGACAAATTTGATTAAAGCTACGATCTGAGCTGCTAAATCAAAAGGAGAAGTTTTTTTGATACCACGTATCCCTATGATTCCAACTGATATGCCATTTGAGTTCAAACGATTACAATATCCTGTGCGTTTATCATTTGCGATGTCCATCAACAAGGATCAAGGGCAAACACTTCACGTTTGTGGTGTGAATTTTGAGGAATCATGTTATTCACATGGTCAACTTTATGTTGCCTGTTCTAGAGTCGGTACCCCCAGCCGTTTGTTTATTCATGCCCAAAATGGAAAAACAAAGAATATTGTTTATCCAAATGTTTTGGATTAAGTTTTAAAATAGCTAGCAATTAATAAAATATTTTTTTGTTTGAATAAATAAATTTGATGTTGCAATTAAATTTTTTTTTATTATTTCACTTTATACGTAGCGAAGCACGTACCGGGCCGCTAGTACGAATATATTTTTTTTTTTACGAAAAACTTGAAGCTTAATTTTAAGATTATTTATGATGTTAGTATCGTTTAGGTGATCATTTTAATAATCTCAATACTCACTCCACTGAGGTCATTTTTGAATAACTTGTTTTTTTTTGTTTTTAAATTTGTCGATCTAAAAGACCAATATATGGAGTTCAGAGCTGTAACATCAATCGCTAATAAAAGTAAGTTGTTCTTAGTTATCAAGTTATAAAATTTTATATCTATGAGCGCTCATAAGACTTTATGTGTTGTTAAGACCACACCTAAACTATGATACGGAAAAAGTTGTTCAACAAATTGTGAAATAAATTGTATAAACATAAATAAACAAATAAATTTTATAACATACTTCAGTTAATAGGCTTCTAAGCTTAAGAGCGATTGTTAATTGTCCCATTATGTTTTTACTTCCGATACAGGTAGTGAAGGGCTAGTTTTGCCTTTGCAAAAAAAAATTAAATACGAGATTTTGATCATAATTTAGATAACGATCAGAGAGAACACGAAAAAAGTATGCTCCGAAATTCAATCTGTATGTATGTCTGTGTGACTGTACCTCGAACTTAAGCTTACGATCTTATGATACCTCTAAGGCTAGGAACGCACTTGCGATTTCAATCGCGCGGTTTTTTAGTCGCAAAAATTAAACACATGAATTTAAATGAGAATGAACGCACTTGATACCAAAAAATCATGACGATTTAAAAGTCGCAATTTGTTTCATTTTTCTGGCGATCCGACTGTCGTAAATTAAAATGAAACAAATGTACTCAAATGGATATGCTCACATTTGCGATTTAAATTACTGCGACTTAAAAATCGTAGTAGCAACAAGAAATTGTAATGCACGCACTTGTAATTTTTAATCCACGATTTCTTAGCCGCAAGGAATAAGACACATGGCGTTAAATGTAAATGCACGCACATGCGACTTAAAAACCATAGCGATTATAAAAATGAAACAAGTTCCTTTTTTTTAAGCGATTTTTCTGTCGCTACTTATTTGTAGCAAATGCGTTCACTCACATAAAAAGTAGTGTGTTTTATTTTTTGCGATTAAATAATCGTGCGCAAAAAATCACAAGTGCGTGCATGACAATAATTTGTAGCGACTACGACTTTTTATTCGCCTCGACGAAAAATCGCAAGTGCGGTCCTAGCCTAACTCTAATGATTTTGATAAAAAAAATTATATGTATCTTTGTAGACATGGTCTACATTTTGGTTGACAAAAATTGTCAAAAAATGGTATTGATTTTCACCTTTCGCATTAACGGCTTTTACGATTTCGATCAATATTTTTATATAGGTGCTGCTTTAAGTTTAAAATAATATTGTATATGAAAATTTTCGATGTTTGGATGTTTAAGGAAAAATATTGATTTTTTTTTAAATTCAATATCTTGAAAACGAGTAAACGATTGTTTTTTGTTTTTTAATGATTAGGTACCTTAAATGTTTATTATTAAATACTTAAAAATAACATACTATTTTTATTTTAGAAAAAAAATTTAAGGAATTTCTTATACACATAAAAAAATAATTCGTTAGTAAAAATATTTTTATTATTTTGTTTTCATAAAATCATATTTTTTTAGAAATACAGCGGCGGTACAATGATTTGTATACATTTGAAAATGTTCTCTAATAAACATCCATGTTCTTATATTTATATATAAAATTCCAAAGTACTTTCGGTCCAGTCGTACATTGTATTTATAAGTCCAGAAAGATATAAAATGCACAACTGGATAACGCGTACTTCCTTTTATGTATAAGTATTTTGGAACTCAAAATTTTTTTATAAATATAAAAACATAAATTGATTTAGAGAAAAATGTTTGATTTCTATAAAAGTATGAATTTATGCGAAAACTCGTTTACTTATTAGATAAATTAATTTTTTTATATAAGAAATTCTTTTAAAATTTTTCTAAGAAATAATTAAGGATGTAAATTTTGAGTTTTTAATAATTAACATTTCAAGAAATAATTTCAAAAACTAATCGGTTACTCATTTTCAAGATATTGATTTTTCAAAAGAAAATTGAATTTTGTGAAAGTCAAAAATCTATAAACAACGGTAGCTAATATTGTTCTTAAATATTTTTTTGATAAAAATGTAGGCCATGCTTATAAAAGATGGTTATAAAAGCATACCAAATTTTAGAATCGTTTCAATTTCTCCCTTTAGTATCGAGATTAAAGAAAATAGCTCCAGCGGGTTAGGCTTTCGGTCGAGTAATAGACATACTCGTACAGAAATACTGTCTGCATGTACGAAATTTCGGGACACACTTTTTTCGTGTTCTCGATCATCGTAATTTCGAGTTCGATATTTTTCCGAACTCAAAACTTGCCCTTAAATTCCTACATACATACATAAATCGCAATCAATAATTGAGTAAGTTAATACAAACAAAATAAAATGCACGACTGGATCGCACGAACTTGCTCTTATGTAAATGTACTTCGGAATTTAAAAATCATGTATAAATAAATACAAAACATGGATTTAATGAGATAAAAATGTTCCAATGCATGGAATTGCCGCCTGATTTCCGGAAAAGTATGAATTTACGCAAATAAATTTTAAAAATCGTTTTATTAAAGTAATTTTTCATACAACACATTTCTTTAAAATTTTTCTAGAACAAAATTTGGGATGCCAATTTTAAGTGCTTAGTAATATAGATTTTAAGAAATAATTTCAAAAAATAATCGTTCACACGTTTTTAAGATATTGATTTTTCAAAAAATAAATTGGATTTTTTTTTTCATAATATTATTTTAAACTTAAGGGGGCTTCTGGTGAAAGTTTTTGGTTGAAATCGTTAGAGCCGTTAATGAGAAAGTCGGAAATAAAAAAAACGGCTCTATAACAGGTACCACTAATAAAATTTTGCCCCAATTTTTTTTTTTTACAAAAATATAGTCCATGTCCATAATATCACACTTATTTTTTTATAAAAATCGTTAGAGCCGTTTTTGACATAAATTAGGTTATGAATTACGGGTGTATGGGGGGTACCGTCAGCTTTGGAGCTAAAAAAAATTTCAATTTCTTCTCTAGGGAATCACTGAAGACCCTTAAGTACCGAGTTTGAAGAAAATAGCTTCAGTGGCTAAGGCTCTAGATCGAGGTACAGACATACAGACATACGGACATACAGACGGAATTTTCGGACCCACTTCATTCGTCTTCGCTATCATCGTAATGTCAACTTTGATCAAAATCTCGAGTTCGATTTTTTTTCCAAATGCAAAACTTGCCCTATAGTACCTTTATCGCAAGTAAAAATTAGTCTCACTTTCTTGACAGCAAAAGTGAGGAATTACGTTCACATTGCAGAAATTGCCGAGATCTCATCAGTGATAATCGGTTATACCGTTTTTGAGAAAATCAAAAACAAAAAAATGGTTTTAAGGGGGTTACCATCAATAACAATTTTTCGGAAATTTTTTTCAGACATAATCTTACGTTAACTAAATGACGTTTTGTGAATTTTTTTTTAAATCTGTGGAACAGTTTAAAAAAAAAAAAATATTTATAACGAACAACATATTCGAAACGTTATTTTTGGTCTCAAAAAAAAAAAAATAGGGGGATGGGGGGATTAAAAAATGCTATCTACCAAGTTTACAGAAAATCGAAGGAGCCATTTAGGCTTTAGTCGAACAGACAGACAGACAGGATTGCGAGACCAACTTCTTTCGTCTTCCCTATCATCGCAGTGTCTGAACGAAATCTCGAGTTCAATTTTTTTACGAATGCATAACTTGTCATATAGTACATATGTATGTCGCAAGTAAAAATATAAGGTGTTCCATTATCGGATTGGACACACTCGTGACACGACGCGACGTTGCATCGAGCTTCTTGAAATACCCTGTCGAACGGAGCTCCACTTTCAAGCCAATGTCACGCACAAATAAAATGTGTTTTAACATCTAGAGTTAGAGTGATTCATTTTTGTGAGATGTTGTATTGTTTTTGTTGTTGACTATTTTTCCGACTTGAAAAGCAGTTTATGTTTTTAAATCATTATTGATTCTTTGTTTAAAGTGTCGATATCGTATTACACGAATAAGCTCTAGCTGATGGGAATCTTCGTAACTTTCACTTGAAAAAAACATGTTGTTCAGCATTTTAACATGTACTTGTCACTTCACTCGACCTAAACCAAATTTCCTGTCAAAATTGTCAACGAAATATAGACAAATATGTAAATTGTATATTATTGTCTGTCTTATAAAAAGTTGTCAACACAATTTTGTTAGACGATTCATGACAATTCTCGGAAAATTCTCGACAATTCATTGTCATGACAAATTGCTTATGATGATGATGACAATTTTACAAGTTTGTCAATTTTTAATGGAACAGAAATTTAACAATTGTTAAGTTACCATCATAAAAAGTAATTTGTCACCAGTCAAACTTGTCAATTTTTATGAAACAGGGCCTTGATGGTCACCGTATAGTTGCCAGGAATTATAGGGTTTAGCACTTGATGACAATTTGTTTAGTCGACAAGAGTTACATATTTCGTTTTTGTGTCTGTTACTTTGTTGAATTATTATACAAAACAATATCATGTGAACTTTTTCATCTTTTAGTCGAATGACAAGAAAACAAGTGATTTGTGCTAATACACAATTTACATGCGCTCGATACTACCCAACAGGTGTTCAGTTACTAACAGTAGGATCTGATGGCAGAATTGGTTATTGGATGGTGCGTGTTAACATTGGTTTCATACCTCATACTAAATTTTTTCAATTCCACAGGTTTTCAATGGGAGTCTTTTGCGAGAGCTAGAAGGATCCACTAAAGAGTCTGTCAATTGTGTTGCCTTCAATCCAACGGGTGATTATTTCATTTCTGTGGGCACTGATCAAATCGTAAAAGTATGGATAAATTTTTTATTGTAAAGAAACTGTGTTCACTTTCTTACTGCGATTTATTGTAATAGTTGTGGGACTATCAAAATGGAGTAACAGTTTGTACCGGACAGCAACATGCATCTCCAGTTACAAGTTGTGCCTTTAGTCCTTGTGGAAAGTTTTGCATTTCAGGAAGTTCAACTGGATCAGTTATTATTTGGGATATACCTAGGGTAAGTGTTGCTCTAAAATAAAACTTGGATTTCATTTAAAAGTCAATTTTTATATAGCAATTTTGGCCAGAGACCAAATCGAATTTAAAAGTGGGAAAAGATGCTCCTGTAAATCGCAGAAACAGTGATGCTGAAACCAAACTTGTAACAAGTTCACGCTCGTCAGTTAAAGGAAGAATCAATAAAGAAAACATAAATGGGTTAGAGACGAGTCGAAGTAATAAAGATGTTTTATGTTCTGAATGTCCACCGGTGAATAGCAAGCAAGGTTTGGACATAAATGAAGCTTATAATAATATGCCAGATGCTAAATGAGGACAACAATAAAAGTATTTGCACAATCAATATACTTTATGTTTGAATATCTTTCATAGCTTTTGGTATTTTGATTGACGTCGAAGTTTATTATTTTTTATTTGTGACCTGAATTTTGTTTATAAACGAGCTTACAAATATCAGCCCTATCGAGGTATACGTTCGGAAGAAGTCCCGAAACGATAGTCCTTTTCGATCGGAACTTAGATTTCGTTCGAGATATCCACTTCAGAACAAACAAAAATGAAGCATACAATCGTATTCATTCTATTCGATTTTTCTTAAAGTAATCTGCAACTATGTATGTATGTATTTTCTTTCGGAGAATTTTCGAAGAAATTTAACCCACAACTGTAAAAAATTCTTTGCTGAATGTACTTTACTTAATTGCAATTAGTTGATGAGCGTCGCAATTGTTGGTATCAAAAAAATAGTCTCTACAGAATTCATCTTCAAAAAATAAACGTTAATTTGTTAAGGTACTAGTACGGTCTAAAATGCCAAAAAAACGCACGATTTTTGGGAATTTTTTTCTCGGAAACCTTATTAGGTAATAACATAATTTTTTTTTTAAATAATGAATACATACATTAATTTTCGTATTTTGGCCGAATTATAGAGGGCGCAAACGTCGACTCATCAAAAAATACATGGTCCCATGGCGGACAGTTAATCTCAGAATTGGCTGGACTGAAACGAAAAAAACAAAGTGGGTTATTTAAAGGAAGGCTTCTTACAATTTACCACGTCTATTCTTACGATTCTGAGAAGAGAATTTTGCTTATCGATTTCAAGTCAGAATCCACACAAGAAAAGCACTAATACCGCTAAAATGTCAAAAGTAGAACCCAGCAGCAATATTCTTTTTTGATTTTATTTCGCTTGTGTTTCCTATAATTTAGTTCATTGGGAAATAAATTATTTAATCCAAAAGACACAAATAACTAGATAATAAATAATAAATAACTGTCGCAAATTTTCACCAACACGACACGATTTGCTAATACAAAGACAACATTTCAAAGTTGAGAAGAAGTATGTAGTTAGCACCGTTCCATTGGGTTTCAGAATGAGTTGATCCTTGAGGGAAACCATTGGAAAACGACATACAAAAATAAGGTTTTCAATTGGCGCGAGTAGATTTTGGCGGCCATGTTGTTTTGGTGACTTATGTCAAATCTATTGATACCAAATCACCATGGCAAGTTACACGATTGAACAGCACGTCCAAACGATAAAACTTCATTATCAAATTGAGTGCAATTTAGTGCAACGCGAGTTGGTGGCCCTACACAGTCGACTCTTCAACGCTTGGGGCCAAATTGGCCTGGTTTGGTAATCAGTCAGCCAACATTTGTACGTCGAAGGAACTCAAAATCGGCCAAGAAATTTGCTTCGGTCCGTAAAAGTGTACAGCAGAACCCGAAGCTGACCATTCCTAGCCATGCACAAGAACTCGACCTTTCGCAGACTTTAACTTAGCAAATTTTGTGTCTACAACCTTACAAGATCCAGGAGCTCAAAATTCATATTCATACACTACGCCACCGTTTGTTCGCAATTTCAGCCGAAAAATCATCTTTATCTACGTGTCGCATATTTGGATAAATTACTGTATTTATAAGCAAAATTGCCGTAAATGGACGACGAGGTTCACCAGTTCACCAGGTGGCTACGCATCTAAAAAAGTTACCATTTTGTATGGATTATGGGCCGGCGGCTTCATTGGTTCGTAAATTTTCGAAAACGGCGTTGGTGAGGCAGCTACCGTCCATAGCAGATAAACAATTTCTAAGGCCCCAAATTGAACCATATAGACTTAGACGACATGTGGTTTCAGGAGGACAATGCTAAGTGCAACACAGCGAACGCCACGATTGACTTTCTGCATGAGGTGAATAGGCCACAAAGACCATGCGATTTGACCACGTAAGTCTTTTTCTTGTAAAGTTTCTTGAAGTCGCAGGTCCATAGGAATAAACCACAATCGATCAATGCTTTTAAGGTGAACATATCAGAAGCCATTGCTCAAATTCAGTTGGATCTATGCGTCATCATTCATTGTAAATTGAACCACTCGAATCAGGGACACCGTAAACAGAGGAGCCGGGCATTAGAACAATGTCATATTCCATACGTAATGGCATGCATGGACCTTTCAAATAAAAAAAAAAAAAGAATTTTGATAATACCTCACAAACAGTTTGTTTTATTCCATTTCATTTACATTTAATCTATATTCCCTAACAAAAACAACATTATACACAACTCACTCCTTTTGTATGCCTTTACTCCAAAGCTTTTAAGAGTTATGTTTTTGGAGTATTTGTCCAAAGTCTTTTCCATCAGATTACTTGATAAACCATTTTTTGTATAATTACGACGTTAATTAGTACATGGTTCGTTTGGGAAGACTAGTTTTTATTTACCATTACAATTGAATAGCCTTGAAAACATTTTTTAAAAAACTAATGCAAAACGACAAAATTTAAAATAATTGAAAGAAAAAGTTGAAATAAATTAAAAACAAATCAATTTATTTATTAGCAAACGAAAGGCGATCACATTGCGTTTCCCCCAACGATCTTTATAAATTCAATGATCTAAGTGTTGCTCTGACACAGCCACCGACAAATGAAAATTTTACAAGCTATAGACCACAATTAGATGGTTGTGGGCAACCCAATCGTATATTGTGAAGCACTACATAGATTGCCCGCTTGTTATTGTCTTTGATCTCTGGAATAAATTGAAACTTTCTTTTAAAAAAATAATAAATTATATTGAAATACAAATATATGGTACTAACGAATATTTGTAAGTTTAGTCAAGACATCAACCTAAGTAGTATAACTAAAACAAAGTACCTAAAAGTTGTAAAAAAAATTTAAAGCTTAGCTTTTTTGTTGTTGATGTGTTTTTATTTTATTCGAGTAAATTTATAAGAATATGAATATTTGTAGATAATTAAAGATATATATTTGATTAATATAAATTTATTAAACTTTTTATACAGAAAATATAATTGTTGACAATTTAAGCTATAATAATTAATGAATTGGATTTTATTGGAACCTAAACATGGTTTGTATCCTAATAAGCTTTGCAAATTAATGCTGCTATTAAGTCCCTCTTTTAATTTGCAGAAATTATTTACACCTTAAAATAGCATAAGTTTAAATTAATTTTAAAAGTAAACAGCGGTCTAATGCCTCAAACTAGGTAGGTTGACCACATCCCTTACTTGTGGGGTAAAAGTGAAAGCCTTTAAGCGTACATATGCTAAAAGTATGAAAATGAGAGTATTACTAAAATTGGTTGTTAACTAATAAAAAAGTATTGAGGCAAATGTGATCGCAATATTTTTTTTTTCAAAAACAAAACGAAATATTTTTTTTTATCATTTTCAATTTTTTTTTAATTCCGATTTATGTAATTATCTTCTATTGAATTTGATTAAGTTCGGAATTAAGAATTTCTGAGACTCTCTAATTTTGAATATTATGGTACATATAATATCTACATAATGTTGGGCTAGTTTTGCATTCGTGGACACAACGAGAGAATATATTTCTTAATGTTCTGTCTATCTGCACGTCCTACATACAATATACGAAGTTAAATTGTTTTTTTTTTTTTTTTTTTTTGTTAAACTAAACAGCTTTTCATGGGTAGAATTTTGGAAAGGGTTATTCAATATGGGCGATGGGTGGGTAAAAATGGAATAAAAAAAGTTGTGTGTGAGGTATTAAAAAAATTCTTTTTTTATCTGTAAGATCCATTATTTATGGAAATGAAACAATGCATAATAATATATAACGCCTCAGCTACTTACAGTAACACCGATCCAATTTTCAATGACAACCGGGGTTCAATTTGAGCGATTGCCTGTGTTTTGTTCACCTTAAGGGCATCAGCCGATTGTGGTTTATTCGCATAGACCTGCTATTTAAAGAAACCCAACAGGATGACCTTGGTGTCTTATTCACGTCAACTCAATCGTGATGTCGGCTGTGTGGCACATAGTGACGCGATGTCCTGCTTGAACCAAACGTCGCGTTGTCTAGGTTCATATTGTTCCATTTGGGCTATAAGAAATTGGTTAACATCGTTCTGTAGCGCTCGCTATTGACGGTGATCGATTCAACCAACGTCGTTTTGAAAAAATTAAAGACCAATGACACCGGCCCAAACTTGAGGATGCATTGCCACCTAATTAATCTCGAGTGGGAAAAAAATTTTTTTGAAAATCTTATTTTTTCCTAAATTTTCATAAATTTTGTTCTGTATTGTTTCATTTCTATGATCTATCATTCAATAAAATAGAATTTTTAACTAAGATTTAATTAATATTCGCAGCACCTTTTATCTTAAAATATTTTTTTTTTATTTTTGACTTTGGCCGTTTTTAACGTTAATTTGATTTTTAAATGAACGTCATTTTTGACACATATACTCGTATATTAATATCTTCAAATGTGTAATCATCCTGCTTGCACTAAATCTGTTTGATCAACGTCAGTCAATTTTTTTGCAAACACATTTGGTGTTTACGAACACGCTCTCTATCTTTACGATATTTTAGTCATCAACTCGATTTTCTTCATGTAGAGTTGCTTCGCAAAAATTTGGCCGAACATTTAAGTTAGGTAACTCAACTGCGTTATCGAAAAAACGCCTTTGCATAAGAATTTTGTTATGGGTGTTCTAAGGCTAGCCGCGAACTAGCAATTTTTAGTTGCGAAACTGTTTGGTTACTTATAGAAAACAGATGAACTGTTTGGTTGAATGTCCGTGAATTTGCAGATAATTATATGTTCAATAAAATGGCGAACTTATTTTAGGCAATCGTTTAGTTTGTGTCAAAACACAAACTTTTTAGTTGCTCGAACCAAGCAGTTTCGCAACTAAAAATTGCTAGTGCGCGGCTAGCCTAAAAGTTCACGTTTGCAGTTTGCGTTTAAGAACAACTTACAATTGGATATTTGACGCAAATGACGTTTTCGAAAACGGGCTTTCTCATTTTCGACATAACGAACTTAAATTAAAAAAAAAAAAAATTGCATATCTATCATGCTTCTGAAAATGTGTGTCTAATAACATCCGTATTATTTATATACAACTAGCTGATCCAAAAGACGTTGTCCTATCCAAATTTCAATAAATTTGGTTGTGATCACTGTGTAAATTTTTGAAAATCTATTCGAAAATGCTAGAAATGTGTGATATTCTATCTATCCTAGTCTATTTTTTAAAGATTATTAATTTGAGCAGTACTTTTAGAGGAAAGCTAATGGACAAAATTAAATGCACCAGCATTTATAACGGGAGGTAACCATTGATATTCTCGAAGTTAGTGCTAGTGATGTGGTTTCAACGTGATTGACTTTGAACTATGCATTTTTGTTCTAAAACGTAAGTCACGATTGAATTAGAGAATTCAGAATTTCAAGTAAGTAGTCAAAAAAGAAAGGCTTTAATTCAAGTGGTTTGTTGTGAAAACACTTTTTCCTTATAAGCGCCTCATTAATTGTAGCGCTTTTAGTGGTCTCGAGAATGTGGTATTTCCAATGAAGATCGTTGTTGACACATATATATTTATATACCGAGTATTGGCAGATTATCGGTTTCTTCCATGAAAGTTCCATTCAGGGACAATGGCATATGGGGTACATTTTGCGTAAACAATCAAAACTGATGGTTTTTTTTCGAAATGGGAATGGTCAACATAAAGTTGACAATGCGCTAAGCTTGGATTTACCGCCCGTGCTATGGTAACACAAGAAATCGCAAGCGTTTAAAATCAAATGATAAGTCTGTCGGAATTATTATGGTAATCGTATGGAATTGAATCGTATAAATAAATAATTACAATTCAACTAAAAAAGGTCAATTGATTCACTTTATTGTTACTGTATAATAGTTTTAGCACAACACAAAAAATTTCAGTCCGAAATTGAGATGAGTAATGATTCAGGAACATGTAATCGGTTCCAGTCTGCGATTTATCCAAGACGACCTTGAAAAATTAACTTCAATTTCAAGCCACAGCTACACCTGCAGATGGTTACAGTTTTATTTATACCTAAGACAAGGACCCAACCGATTCTTGTTAGAATTGCCATTTATGCATCATTACGTTATTTCGTCGAAATCTTTACTTTTGAAGGTGCAAAAATACTATTACGTTGGTTTGTCACGCGTTTCATAGGTGTGGAAAAGAGTAATGTATATTTTGTTCCTAAAGAATTTCGGTGTTTAATAGTTTTTACTTGTCAAAAAACGCGCTTAATTTGAAAACAAGATAATTAATTAATTATTTAACTAATGAATTCTATAGTCTTTTTAAATTGTTACTAAAAACTTTTATAGAATTAAAATTTTGAATAACTTTTCTTGTGTGCATTTTTTTTCCAAAATTTCAAAATGAGCAATTTTTTGGACAAAACCGAATTTGCTTCAAATTTAAGAACCAACGCCATAGTTCTAGGCGGGTCGAAAAGTGCATAACGATAAAGAAATACACTTGATTATTTTTTTTATTTCATTGCTTTTTTTCTCGTAAATTCCCCTCAAGAATCGTGATTAAATTGTAGACGACCCCAATATATGCCCTTCTTGAACTTTCTCACCACAATATTTATTTTCTTTATTTATCATTTGCCTTTAAAATCTAAGCATGTTATGGGAGAATATCTTAATCCTCGTGTAAAAAAAAAAAGATCGTATAGTAAGAAAAATCTTAAATATAATTTTATTTTTGTGTTAAAAAAAGGGTGATCACAACTGTCTGATTCTCTGTTTTCGATTTTATCGGTTGCATTATTTTTATATAACCCCCCCAAAAACCCAAAGTACCACAATTAAAGGGATGTGGTTCAACCATATGAGAATCAGGCATAAGACCACTAGAAATATAGCTGAGGTCTTCTGATTACCTCAAAGAATCCATCGAAATAAATTGATTGAATTGAAAAGAGAAACTAAAGAAAAACGGGTTTTTGGCTATAAAGTATTTTGGACACAAACCTTATTCATAAAACTCAATAACAATAGCAATATAACCCAAAAACAAAATCAACAACAAAAAGAAGAAGGCCTGGACTAGTATAAGACATTGCATCAAATAATATGCTTACAAATTTCTAAATTCACCTCAAACTTGAAATTATTTTATTTAATTTTATTCTATGTTAATTAATTTAAATATTTTGTTTTATTTTTTATATTTTCTAATATGTTCCCGCGCCGAGTTCAAAAAAAGAATAGACTAGTTTCATTGACTTTGTTAAGATCGCTTTAGTGGTTTGTGTCTCAATTATATACTAAGATTTACTATATTTTTTTTAATTTTTGTGTATTTAGTTCATAGGATTCTTTTTTACGTACTCTCGAAGAAGAATGAAAAATAATGAAACAGGGTATGGGGCAGTCGTATGTCTTTCTCTAGCAAGGTCGTCCACGTCCCTCAATGGTGGCTTTTCAATTTGAGCTAGAAACATGAGTTGTGAATTAAATTCTAAATTATAGGCTTAAGAACCAGAATTATGGCATGAAGTGATCGCTCATTTTTATTTTTTTTTTTCAGTTGGATACAGAAATGGGACATTCCAGAAGCTAAGTATTCAAGAAAGCCGTGTATTATTTTTTTATATTTTAATAAAATATTTTTTATATTTAAAAAAAAATGAATACAATTTTTTAAAGCAAAACGAAACTGAAATCTTTGTAACCAGTTAATTTACGATATAGTATACGATTATTATGTCAAACAAATTAATGTCAACTTAAGATTTCTCGGAGAAGAAAAGAGATATTGGAAAGATTTAAACAGAATTGAATTAATTAAATTAGAATCCGTTATAGACTGAGAGACCATAGCAGTTTGTGTGTGTGATTGATAACAAAAAATAATTAGCATAATTAAATAGGCCTTTAGTAGTTATTTAGAAATGTGAACGTCTTGCATTCTCTAGTGGGAGCAATAGTGCACAATAGTGCATCAGATATGCAGTTCTTTCCAAAGTCTAAAAAATTGTGATAAGAAAATTGGCCATAACTTCAAAATGAAGATCTCAATTCAATTCAATTTTGTTTTATTGAACATAATACTATTTAAAATTTGGCTTACAACTAATAAGATACTACATATGTATGAAAATTTACATTTGTTGGCTCATAGGGGGCCTAACTATATACAGTGACTTAAGTTTAATTATTTTTATATAAAATTTACATGACAAAAAAAATTTAATTTAAAATGTTGGTTGACTGTATTGTCCTCAGGGTGTCAGTGGTTCAAAATGAAGAGCTAAGTGCCCTGATTGCAAATATCGAGGTCCACGACGTTTTGAAGGCGTGCAAGAAGTACCGTATTCTTATCGCGTCTGGCAGGCAGAAGGCTGTCTGCAAAACGTCTTGGACCTCGATATTTTCAATCAGGAGGATTAACTCTACATTTTGGCAAAGTTGATATCATAATTATTTAGACTTGGAAAGAACTGCATACTTGATGCACTATTATTACGCTGACCATCCGTCCCGTATTTCCCGGGACAGTCCCGTATTTTACTCGTTTGTCCTGGCTAAATTTTAAGGAAGCCCGGGACGTACAACTGTCCCGTATTTGATTTTTTGTCACGGGTTTGTCCCGTATTTTCATATATTTTTATTATTCGAATAACGTTTAAAATTTTAAACAGTCTTGTTTATTTTAGCTGAGCAGTTAGATGCTTTTCAAAATGTGTATTCACAAAAAAAACAATGCACAAATTTGAAATATATAAATCATCATTTTTTAAAATATAAGCTTATGTACTTTTACCGAATTAAAAAAAAAAATTGAGCATAACCTGGTTCAAAAAATGGAATTTGATTCTCTTAATTATTTACAATAAATTTACAAATTTGTAAAATAACTCCAAGGAAAAAATGTGAATTCAACGATGATCTTTAGAAGAAATTTTTCTTCATGCAAAGAAAAAAAATGGAGAAACCCAATATAGGTAGCAACCTGTTCAAAAATCGCTTATACGTTTTCAATACGCAGTGCTGATATTGAACAGCACTTAAAAGCAAAACAAAAAAACACAAAGTATCCGACATTGCTGCCGCTTCAAGCGAAAGTTTACAATGATTTTTTAGTTCATCAAATTTTCAAGGACCTGGAAAGAAGAATGCAATTAATGAAAGCACCTGGGCTTACCACAAAATATAACTTAGCTGATTTATTTCAGTAGTATATAGAGTTTGTATTATAAAAAACCTTCATATAAATATTCAATGCCAGGCCACGGGCAAAAAAAAATTCCAACATTAATGATTACAATTCTAATCTTTGTTGGATATAGTTCACATTGGATTTTTGTCAAAAAATTCATGTAAGATGAACTGAACTTAACAAAAATTGCGTATTGACAAGGTCCTCACAAGTCAACTGATGAGTCCATGTGAGATAACCCGGACGAAACGCCAATTTTTGTGGACTAAAGGCCAAAAAAGCTAATTTGAATCACAAAATATAACATAACCACTCATTCAGGTTTAATTATTGCGCATCGAAACTTATAAAAAGTTTTTTTGATCAAATGTATTTCCTTACACTCACAAAATGTGATCTTTTGTGCAATGTTGTTGCACCTAATTCCATCAAAGAAATTAAAACTTCTCTATGCAAAGTAAGTTTTGTAACGTTTTTTTTCTGATTGTTCCAATCATGGCTGTACAAAACTGTGTCCGCTCTTATTGTTATTTTAAACCACAACAAGGTATCGTTGTAAAGATTTTAGATTTTGAAAATCTTACAGGGGAACCTATTAGTTTTTCTAGGACTTAAGAGTTCTAGATAAATCCAGAATAATAAGAAAATATTTTTTTAGCAAAAATAAGATGTTTATTCTACAAAATTGTATGATTGAATAATTACAAAACATATATTAAACTTCAATAATTTTGCGATATTATACAAAAACTTAAATTAGAATTACAAAGTATTTTTATAACAAACTATATACATATTCATGTTTATAATAACAGAACCATCTGGCATCATTTTAAAAAATATGGCAACATAAACTGTAGTTTTGGCGGGCTAGCAAGAAAAAACTTCAAGTTGTAACCGGTATCGATCTCATTGGAGTTAATTGTGCTGCTCACGTTTTAAATAACTGTAAACAAACTGGAGTTGAATGTTCTCCAATAGATATAAAAGTTGTCATCATCAAAATCCACACTGTTCGCGTAGAAAAATTTAAAAAAAAATTTGCGAAAAAAAGACTGAATACCTTACTCTCAATAGCTAAGTTAGTAAAATAATAATAAAACTTTATAATCCCTTAAAAGAATTTGCATTTTACAATTTGCAAGAAATATTGCATTTCTAAAGTTGAAGAAGAAAAATATTAAATTGATGAAGGAAAAAGTCGAACAAAAATTAATTACTCAAAACGAATGTAAAGCAAATATTCAACAATTTTACATAACGTGTTAAGAATACTTAAACCAGTGGGATGTATCTTTCAAAGAACTTCAAGTTTTTAGTTGGGTATATTTTCAAAACATTACTAACTGGTCAGAAATTTCTATTTCTGGTTTCTTGGTTATGTTTTGTCAACCAAAAGCCGGGATACAACTCGCGACCTTAGAACAATAGGGTTCTAACTGACATTTTTTTCAAAAATGAGTTATATATGTGGTCGTATAAAATCGAGTATGCTCTTTCGATTCGTTTCATCCATTTTTATCTATCTCTTTTAGTTTTCTAATTAGTTAATAAAAATGGATGAAACAAAGTTCTATGTACATCAATTTATTAAAAAACTAAGTTCACAAAGTTCTAAGTGGTATATAGAACCTAGTGTACTTAGAAAAATAAAAATAAATTGCACATAGAACTTTGTTACACAACAGGATGTAGATTGAACTTTGTTGCTTCAAAATATTCAAACGATGCTCGTAGTTAGGACTATTAAGGCTATGAATTTTGTGTTAAAGTTGAATTTTATCTAAAATGCATTTGAAAAGTTTGTAGTGTGTAAATTTTCAAAATGTTTGTTCTAAATATGCATAAATTTTAATAAGTAAAGGTAAGTTTTTCTAGATTCAAAATAGCTTTTTTGGCTTTTAGTCCACAAAAATTGGCGTTTCGTCCCGGCGATCTTACATGGACTCATCAGTTGACTGAGGACCTTGTCAATACGCAATTTTTGTTAAATTCAGCTCATCTTTTATCGATTTTTTAATAAAAATCCATTGTGAACTATGCCCAACAAAGATTAAAATTGTAATCATTAACGTTGGAAGATTTTGCCCGTGGCCTAGCATTGATTCTATGAAGCTTTTATAATACAAATTCTATATATCACTGAAATAAATCAGCCAAGTAGAAGACTTAGCACTATGAATGGACTTGTTGAATTATTGATTCAAAATAGCTTTTTTGTCCTTTAGTCCACAAAAATTGATTTATTTCAGTAGTGTATAGAATTTGTATTATAAAACCTTCATATAGGAAAGTATTTCTATTTCAAAAGTAAATAGGTGTACTTTATTAAATATAGGTACCACTCATTTAAAATGTCGTGGTAGAGAAAGCTTTTACAGGAATGTTTTCGGTACGAACATTAACCTTGATTTTTACCATCCCAAGTTTGATAAATGTGGCAAATGTGAGGCCTATAAAGCAGCAAGAAAAGAATATGCGTTAAGTGAAAAATTTATGAAGGAACATGAGGTCCCATTTAAACTTAAAAAAGATTTTGTTCTATCATGTAAAGGTGAAGAAACTTGCCATATTTGCTAGGCTTGGATGCATCACAAAGCCCGTGTAGGGCTTACTTGAACGGAATATCAAAAAATAAGTAAGCTAGATTGCAATGAAATTGCAATTATAGTTGCTATAATGCTATACCTCGTTAAGAAAGATTTAAGGCTGTTATCTTTGCCAAACGTATTATAACTTTCAATGAAAGTCTTGCGCCTCTTGGAACGAAAAGCGAAGAAATACCTTTTACTGCAATTTGGCATGAGGGTAACTTCCGTTCGACACTGAATTCATACTACTTAAATTTTCAAAAAGTCAATATATAAAGTCAACTTTTGTTGAACCATCATCATTTGTTCGCTCTCAGCCAAGAGAAATATCAATCGACAGAATAAATGTTATTGAAAAAAATCTCTTTCAACTGTTTCCAGAAAATAGAAAACAATTCTTCCTGCGACCGACCTTAAAGCAAACTTAGACTAGTTTTAAAAATGTTGCAAAAACAATTTTTTCTTAATAAATGATTAAGTTTTGTTAACATAAATTTGTTATAGTTACTATCAATGATTAAGACTTGTTTGACGAATTTGTTTGTCTAAAATCATTCTAAACCTAATAAATTATAACAAAATGGACAGAAAACAAAACTACTGTTGCCCCAAAAATGGAGAGAAATTTTAGAGCAATTTCGTAAACAAAATATAAACTTCAAAAATCTTTTATTTATTGAAGAGTTCGACTTGTGTCTTCCAGGTTCAAATGGTCCAACCGAAAGAGTCTTTTCCATAATGAACAATATTTGAAAAAATGAAAAAACGCAACTGAGTGTTGGAACTTCCATAGCCATGTTAATTGTAAAATTAAATTATAATTTAATCTACCAGGAATTTAAAAAATATTTTAAAGAAAATGGAAATATCATCTTAAAAATTTGTTAGGCAAAAAAACAAACAATAATCTCTTGGACAATGTGTGATTAATGTTTATTTTTCAAAGTCTTGGTAAAGAAAGACTGAATATTTAAAAAAATGAAGGTTTTGTTTAGTTCTAAGCATTTTGTGCTGGGATTTAGTATTCTTTTGTTTTTGAGATTTTTGTTGATTTCTTACAAAATAAAAGTAAAAAAAAGTATGTCCCGGGTTTTGCTTTGAGAAATATGGTCACCGTAACTATTATGCACTATTGCTCCCACTTGAGCATGCAAGGCGTTCGCATTTGTAAATAACTACTAAGGGGCTATCTAATTATGCTAATTATTTTTTGTTATCAATCACACCCAAAAATTGCTGTGGACTCTCGATCTATTAAAAAATATTTTGAGATCATTATGCACCTCAAGTTGTAACATATGTAAGTATGTAAGGTAGGAAACAGCGAAAGAACGATTTTTTTTTAATTTTCAAAGACGAATATCTCGACGTGATGTCAAAGAATAATTCTGGCTTTTGATTCGGGTTCAGCACACCAAAAACCAGAAAGAATATTTTAGTTTCTCCACCAAAAAAAAAAAAATATTTAATTTTGTTGACCAGTGTTATTTATGTTCCTTAAGTCAAATTGAATGTGATAAACAAAGTACAAAATCTCAAGGACGATTGTATGTGGTTGATTCTACAAACGATGGAATTTTCGGCGGCCCCAGAAATATTTTGAAATCCGTTCAATTATTTAATCTGATTTTTTTTATAAAATTAAATCTGACTGATATCTACCTGGCCTAACAATATTATTAGGGTGACCTTATTTTATATTGCTCAAAAAATTCTTCAAAGTGTCCGATTCTCTGTATTAACCATGAATTTGTATGTTTATGAAGGCTAATTAAATTTAATTTCTATATTTCTGTGTGTACCCAAGAGAAAATACAAAAAAACTAAAGATTTATTCAGTCCCCTTAAAAAAAAACTCAGTTCTCTGAAAATCCTTTTTCAAAAAATGTCCTTAAAATCGTCATTTTTAATTTTTTTTACTGGCCGCTTTCAACAACGCAAAGAGACGTTCTAAGGCTCAACTAGAACAATTCTTACGACTTTTGGCTTCCAAAAATGTCGTGCCGAAATTTGTATCATTTTATTCCATTGTTTGTAGAATCACCCATATATTTTTTTTTAATAAAGGGTTTTTCAAGTGGCGCGGGTAAATTTTGGTGGCCTATGGCGGCCAGGTTGTTTTGATGAAATCTGTCAAATCAGTTTTTTTATTATTCAGTTACTGATGCCGAATCATCATGGCAAGTAACACAGCACGATCAAATGATGAAACTTTTTTTTATCAAAATGACTATTCGTGAGTGCAAACGTTGCGCCCATTTTGCGGTAGACGTGGTGGCCCTTCACAGGTCGACTCTCTAATTTTTGGTGGCCAAATTTGAAACGAGCCGTTCTGTAATCAATCAGCCAACACTCAACGAAATGCAAGTTTGGTTGAAAAGATCTCCTTGGTCCGTGAAAGTGTACAGCAGAACCCCCAGCACTCAGCCTGTCGCAGTCTTCAACGTGGCTAATTTTGCATCGGGATAAGGGCCTCCACCATCACAGGATCCAACTGACCCATGAGCTCAAAGTTCATGGGCATAGACAACGCCATTTGTTCGCCTTCTGAATTTCGGAGCATTTGGAAGTCCAAAACGTATTTTTGGATATATGGCTATCTTTACAAGCAAAACAACCGTATATGGGATGACATCAACCTACACGAGGCTCTCCGTCTCCAGGTTTTTTTTTTTTTTTTTTTTTATAATCTACCCGCGCTCAAGGGATTATGATTACCCTTTAAATGTTTCAACACAGCGCGGGCGTGAAGTTAAGTTAATGAAGAGAAAGAAGGATAGGAAAGATGTGTGGCACGATGTTCTGAGACTGTTGGTGGTTGTCATTGGTCAGTACTTTTTTGAAATCGATATTGGTGAGGCCGTCGCCGTTAATGGCGAGCATTACAGAATGATGATAACCTATTTCTTTCTGTCCAAATTGAGTCATATAGACCTAGATGACATGTAGTTACAGGACGGGCGCTACGTGAAACACACCGGACCGGACACCACGATTTACGTTCTGCATGAATGATTTGAGGACAAGGTTATCTCTCGCAGAGGTGATGTGAATTAGCCACCAAGGTCGTGCGATTTGAATCCGCTAGACTTTTTCTTGTAGAGTTGCCAGAAGTCGCAGGGCTATGCGAATAAACCACAATAGACCGCTGCCTTTAAAGGCAACATAATACAGGCCGTGTCGCTCAAATTATGATGAATCTATGAGGAAGAGTAATTGAAAATTAGACCACTCGGATCGGTGCATTTGTTCCATGCATAATGGAATACATATGGACCTTTCAAATAAAAAACTTACATTCATTCCATTTCAACATCTATACTCGCCCATATCAAAAAACTCAAAAAAACCTTTACAAAGTATTAAAAATGTTAATGAGTACGAAACTCTCCCCTACCTACCCAATAGATTTTTTTTTTTTAATTTTCAAGTTTCTCAAAATGGCTAAGCTGATTTGAATGAGATTTTGTATACAAATAGTGTACAAAATTGTATATAAAAAAATAGTTTTTTTTTATTTAAATTTATCGAAATTACTACATAAGCGAAGAATTTAGTTACGATTTTTCAAATTTAAAGCACAAATTTCATACTTTTGTAAATATTTTTTTAACCATTAAACATAAAAAAATTAATTTGTTCTTCGAATTAAAAAAAAAGGGCGATCACAATTATCTCACCTCCATTTTATCAAATCGCTTGGCATTATTTAACTCCATCAAACCGCCACAATTTAAGGGATGTGGTCCAACCATTAGGAGTGCGAGAAATTGGACCGCCAGGAAATATTGTGAATGTATTTAGTTAAGCCAAGAAATTTGTCAAAATATATTCTATGAATTGTAAGAAAAAGAGAATAAGCTAAAAGTTCTGTTTTAGGAAAATAATTTTGGACACAAACCTCACAATGCTCGCTCACACGGTGAAAAAGTCACATAGAATTGCTGGTTCATGAAAAATAAAACATAAACAAAAGCTATAAAACTTAATATGTGTAATGATCTGTATAAAAAAAAAATAAAAAATAATAAAAAAAAATGTTGTTAGTGTTAAAAGAGCTAAGTAATATTAACAATTAAGACTGCAAACCGAAAACTGTATATTAGTTTATAATAACCTACATAATTCACACATGCATTTAATTTTGTATTGTTTATTTTATTATTAAGGTAGGTATGTATTGCATTTTATTTCTGTGTTTGATTTAATTCCTTTTTATCTTATCTTATTTTATTTTTCTTATTTATTTTTATAAAATTTTATTTTATTTTAGGGTATATTATATTGTTATAAGAATTCTTAAAGTTTCTTATAATTTTTTTTTTATTTGACTTGACATCGATCTGGTTTGTGTCTAAATACAAACACATTTAAGAAAAGCGTAATGTTTTAAATTCTTTTATAATTCAACGATTTATATTGCGCCTGGCTTCGAAATAAGTATTTAAAATGAATACCTTTAATTAGGGCGGTCCAATGTCTCACTCTAAGTAGGTCAGCCACGTCCCTCAATCGTGGCAGCAGAGCTCCCTTATCATTTGTAAACACGAGTTGTGAAATATATTCTAAAACTAGGTTTAAGGACGACAAACAAGAGATGTGACATGCTGTGATCGCTCGTTATTTTGTAAAATCAATAATTATTATTAATTTGTAAATTATATTTTAATTTAATGAATTAATCTAATAATGATTAAAAAGTTCGAGCGTTAGGAGACAAAGTAGAATTTAATAAAATATACCCACATTGTTTCAGAGCTAACCTGCAAGCTGTTCATCCTAATTGTAAAAGTAACAATAAAATATGGAGAGACATGAAACATTACATCTGTGCTCGATTAACGTTATAGCTTCGGGTAATGTATCATCACCTATAATTCTTAAATTTCTTTTACAAATTGGATCCAATCCAACAGACTTAAGTTAGTTCAACGAGAACCTTCGCGACGCAACGTCAAATATGTGATGATTCCACAAAAAAATAAAATGCACGACTGGGTCGCACGAACTTGCTCCTATATAATCGACTAGGAATTTTAAAAACGAATGTTATTAGATAAAACTGTTCATAAGGATAAAACTATTTTTATAAATTCTTTGAGTAGTAAGAGACAAAAACAGAATGCTATGCAAATATGAATTTATGCAAGAACAAAAATCATAAGTTTAAAGTTTTTATTATTGTTCAAATAAAAATTAAATTTACGAAAACAATATTGAGCCTTTTCGGAGGTATCAAATTTTCAAAAAAAAAAAAAGAAATGATAATTTTTTTTTCAAAAATTCAAAAAATATTTATTTTAAAGTTTTTAAATGCAATGTGTTTTAGACTTTTTAGAAGCTTTTCTATAAAAAAAAATTCATTAAGATCCGTTATGTGGATAATGAGAAATTCAAAATTCGAAAAAATGGTTCTATGGTAGGTATACAAGCTGTAATATCTTAATTTCAATTTTTTACTTGCGATATAGGTACTATAGGGCAAGTTCTGCATTTGGAAAAAAAATCGAACTCGAGATTTTGATCAAAGTTGACATTACGATGATAGCGAAGACGAAAAAAGTGGGTCTGACAATTCCGTCTGTCTGTCTGTATGTCTGTATGTCTGTATGTCTGTATGTCTGTACCTCGAACTACAGCCTAAACTACCGGACGTATTTTCTTCAAACTCGGTAGTTAAGGGTCTTCGGTGATTCCCTAGAGGAAAAATTGAAATTTTTTTTTTAGCTCCAAAACTAAGGGTACCCCCCATACACCCGTAATGCAAAATCTTATTTATCTCGAAAACGGCTCTAACGATTTCGATAAAAAAAATTAGGTGTGATATTATGGACATAGACTATATTTTGGTGAAAAAAAAATTTGGGGGGAAATGTTATTAGGGGTACCTGTCATAGAACGGTTTTTTTGATTTTCGAATTTCTCACCAACGGCTCTAACGATTTTAACAAAAATTTTTGTGCAGGAACTGCTTTGCATTTTAAAAAATATAAACTAAAAATTTTTTCGAAAAAATAGTTTTTGGATTTTTAAAAAAATAAAACAATTTTTTTTTTGAAAATTCAATATCTTGAAAACCGATACAAGATTAAATTTTTAAATTACGTTTTAAAATGTATTTAATTAAATACTAACAATTTGCATATAAATTTTTTTTATAAAAATTTTAAGGAAAATTTAGTACACAAAAAACATGTTTCAGTGTGTCTGTATGTCTGTACCTCGAACTACAGCCTAAACCCTTGGACCTATTTCTTTCAATCTCGGTAGTTAAGGGTCTTCGGTGATTCCCTAGAGGAAAAATTGAAATTTTTTTTTTAGCTCCAAAACTAAGGGTACCCCCCATACACCCGTAATGCAAAATCTTATTTATCTCGAAAACGGCTCTAACGATTTCGATAAAAAAAATTAAGTGTGATATTACGGACATAGACTATATTTTGGTGAAAAAAAAATTTGGGGGGAAATGTTATTAGGGGTACCTGTCATAGAACGGTTTTTTTGATTTTCGAATTTCTCACCAACGGCTCTAACGATTTTAACCAAAATTTTTATGCAGGAGCTGCTATGCATTTAAAAAAATATAAACTAAAAAATTTTTCGAAAAAATAGTTTTTGGATTTTTAAAAAAATAATACAATTTTTTTTTTGAAAATTCAATATCTTGAAAACCGATACACGATTAAATTTTTAAATTACGTTTTAAAATGTATTTAATTAAATACTAACAATTTGCATATCAAATTTTTTTATAAAAATTTTAAGGAAAATTTAGTACACAAAAAACATGTTTCAGTGTGTCTGTATGTCTGTACCTCTCACTACAGCCTAAACCCTTGGACCTATTTCTTTCAAACTCGGTAGTTAAGGGTTTTCGGTGATTCCCTAGAGGAAAAATTGAAATTTTTTTTTTAGCTCCAAAACTAAGGGTACCCCCCATACACCAGTAATGCAAAATCTTATTTATCTCGAAAACGGCTCTAACGATTTTGATAAAAAAAATTAAGTGTGATATTATGGACATGGACTACATTTTGGTCAAAAAAAATTTTGGGTCAAAATGTTATTAGGGGTACCTGCCATAGACCCGTTTTTTTGATTTTCGACTTTCTCATTAACGGCTCTAAGGATTTTAACCCAAAATTTTTAGCAGGAGTCCCCTTAAGTTTAAAATAATATTGTATATAAAAATATTCGAAAAAATATTTATTGGGTTTTTAAAAAAAAAAAAAAAAAATTAAATCAATATCTTCAAAACCTATGAACGATTATTTTTTAATAATTTATTATTATTTAATAATAAAACGATTTTTAAGGTTTATTTGCATAAATTCATACTTTTCCGGAAACCAGACGGCAATTTTATGCATTTGAACATTATTATCTCATTAAATCCATGTTTTATATTTATAAAATGTATCTTAAATTCCAAAGTACTTTTACATAAGAGCAAGTTCGTGCGATCCAGTCGTGCATTTTATTTTAATTAAATTAAAGATCGTTAAAATTGATTAAAAAAAAACAAAATTTTATCAAAATTCTAGGCGCCGTTTTCGAGAAAAATACGATTTTTGAAAACCATTTTTTTTAATTTTGTAGCATTTGTATTTTTTTTTAAAATCAAAAAAAAAATGTTTTTGAAAATTTGAGTACACAATTCTATTTATGTTTTTGGGGAGCTATAGCAAAAAAAAAATATCGAAATCGGTTGTACTGTTTTTGAGAAAATCAAAAACAAAAAAATGATTCCATGGGGGGTACCCTAAATAACCATTTTTCGAAAAAAAATTTTTAACCATTACCTAGCTTTAACTAAATGAATTTTTTTTGTATTTTTATTTTTAAAATCTGTCAAACAGTTTTTGAGAAAAAAAAATTTTATAAAATTTTGAAAAAAATTCGTACCGCAGGTACCGTTATTTTTGGTCTTAAAAAAAAAAAGAAAAAAATGTGTGGGGGGAAGAAATTAAAAGTGATATCTACCAAGTTTGACGAAAATCGGCTGAGCCGTTTAGGCTGTAGTCGAACAGACAGACAGACAGACAGAATTGCGAGACCCACTTTTTTAGTCTTCGCTATCATCGTAATGTCAACTTTGATCAAAATCTCGAGTTAAATTTTTTTTACGAATGCATAACTTGCCTTATAGTACCTATAAGTTGCAAGTAAAAGTACACATGCCGATCATTGAAAGTTGTTCAGTTCAGTTTCCTTGATGCAAGTTCCTCTCCTGGACGCGTATTGCCAAACTGTATATCAGTACAGAGCTCCGACGCTCTATAATAGACTACAGAATGCTCATTCAAATTAAGAGCATACTATATACTGTGTCAGATCAAAAGCAGATTTTTCTGTGTTGGTATACATTTTGCTCAGGAAACTAAGAGCAAAGTACCTGTGATTACAGAGCCATCGTTCACGTTGGTATAGTTATTGTGTGTGGTGAGTTCTGGGTTGGTATACATTTTGCTCAGGAAACTAAGAGCAAAGTACCTGTGATTACAGAGCCATCATTCACGTTGGTATAGTTATTGTGTGTGGTGAGTTCTGGGTTGGTATACATTTTGCTCAGGAAACTAAGAGCAAAGTACCTGTGATTACAGAGCCATCGTTCACGTTGGTGTGGTTATTGTGTGTGGTGCCGTGACATAAGGCCAAGTGACAAAAGGCCAAATTTGTTTGAGACTTAAGGCCAAACATAAAATGTTTTGTCTTGAGCAACAGTATCTTGGGTGGCCCGCTTCGCGGGTTTTCAGGATTTTAACTCCCTTTTCGGGGCTCACACCCGCTCACGCAACTCCGTTGCTCCGCTTAGGGTATGTTCAGTCGCCAGGCAGGCGCCTGTAGCAACAGTTTTCCTGAGCAGCAGGACATAACTGTTAGTTGTTTACTCCAATTAATGTAAAATACAAAACTGTTGCTACAGGCGCCTGCCTGGCGACTGAACATACCCTAAGCGGAACAACGGAGTTGCGTGAGCGGGTGTGAGCCCCGAAAAGGAAGTTAAAATCCTGAAAACCCGCGAAGCGGGCCACCCAAGGTACTGTTGCTGAAGACAAAACATTTTATGTTTGGCCTTAAGTCACAAACAAATTTGGCCTTTTGTCACTTGGCCTTATGTCACGGCACCACACACAATAACCACACCAACGTGAACGATGGCTCTGTAATCACAGGTACTTTGCTCTTAGTTTCCTGAGCAAAATGTATACCAACCCAGAACTCACCACACACAATAACTATACCAACGTGAACGATGGCTCTGTAATCACAGGTACTTTGCTCTTAGTTTCCTGAGCAAAATGTATACCAACCCAGAACTCACCACACACAATAACTATACCAACGTGAACGATGGCTCTGTAATCGCAGGTACATTGCTCGATCTGAACTAGCATATAGTTTGCTTCAGCTTTTTTAATATTTTACAAGCAAACTGCATGTGACCACAGAGCGCTCTGTGGTAGCATACAGTTTGCTCTACAATACTTTCAAATTCGGTGAGCAGAAAATGGCTGAGCACAGACTATGGAGATCTGTGCTGATATACAGTTTGGCAATACGCGTCCAGGAGGCGTATTGCCAAACTGTATATCAGCACAGATCTCCATAGTCTGTGCTCAGCCATTTTCTGCTCACCGAATTTGAAAGTATTGTAGAGCAAACTGTATGCTACCACAGAGCGCTCTGTGGTCACATGCAGTTTGCTTGTAAAATATTAAAAAAGCTGAAGCAAACTATATGCTAGTTCAGATCGAGCAATGTACCTGCGATTACAGAGCCATCGTTCACGTTGGTATAGTTATTGTGTGTGGTGAGTTCTGGGTTGGTATACATTTTGCTCAGGAAACTAAGAGCAAAGTACCTGTGATTACAGAGCCATCGTTCACGTTGGTATAGTTATTGTGTGTGGTGAGTTCTGGGTTGGTATACATTTTGCTCAGGAAACTAAGAGCAAAGTACCTGTGATTACAGAGCCATCGTTCACGTTGGTGTGGTTATTGTGTGTGGTGCCGTGACATAAGGCCAAGTGACAAAAGGCCAAATTTGTTTGTGACTTAAGGCCAAACATAAAATGTTTTGTCTTCAGCAACAGTACCTTGGGTGGCCCGCTTCGCGGGTTTTCAGGATTTTAACTTCCTTTTCGGGGCTCACACCCGCTCACGCAACTCCGTTGTTCCGCTTAGGGTATGTTCAGTCGCCAGGCAGGCGCCTGTAGCAACAGTTTTGTATTTTACATTAATTGGAGTAAACAACTAACAGTTATGTCCTGCTGCTCAGGAAAACTGTTGCTACAGGCGCCTGCCTGGCGACTGAACATACCCTAAGCGGAGCAACGGAGTTGCGTGAGCGGGTGTGAGCCCCAAAAAGGGAGTTAAAATCCTGAAAACCCGCGAAGCGGGCCACCCAAGATACTGTTGCTCAAGACAAAACATTTTATGTTTGGCCTTAAGTCTCAAACAAATTTGGCCTTTTGTCACTTGGCCTTATGTCACGGCACCACACACAATAACCACACCAACGTGAACGATGGCTCTGTAATCACAGGTACTTTGCTCTTAGTTTCCTGAGCAAAATGTATACCAACCCAGAACTCACCACACACAATAACTATACCAACGTGAATGATGGCTCTGTAATCACAGGTACTTTGCTCTTAGTTTCCTGAGCAAAATGTATACCAACCCAGAACTCACCACACACAATAACTATACCAACGTGAACGATGGCTCTGTAATCACAGGTACTTTGCTCTTAGTTTCCTGAGCAAAATGTATACCAACACAGAAAAATCTGCTTTTGATCTGACACAGTATATAGTATGCTCTTAATTTGAATGAGCATTCTGTAGTCTATTATAGAGCGTCGGAGCTCTGTACTGATATACAGTTTGGCAATACGCCTCCTGGACAGTTGCATATTGAGTAGGTTTCGATTTAACGAGAACAAATAATGAAGAATTAAATTCTTCGCAGATTTGAATCGCCCATTGAACAAAACTCTGACAAGATCAAAATTAGGACAGACTAGAAATGATTATAATATGTCAAGAGTGTACTATAACATCTAGAAAATAGTAATTGTATCAGAATTTTTTGTCAAAAGATCGTTGGCTAATAAGAGCACAATAGCATTTCTTTCGCGAATTCTTGAAGATATATTTTAAGCTAATAAGCCACGTTTGATCATGTTCAGAACCCGATCAAGATCATTTATAAGATGTAGTAGGGTCTATTTCAACGATCCAAATAAAAGTTTCTGATCTAGTCGCTAGATCTTTATTTGATTTTATATATGATGTCTGTGTCTTGTACAAACAAAAGAGACAACAAACACAGGAAAAAAAGAGATGGGTTTTCCACTGACAAATTTAGAATTCGATCAAAAATTGAATTCTTTATTAAGAAATGCGCTTTTAAATTGATTTAATTGTGTTATATTAGTATAAGTAGGTAAGGTTGTCTCATTATTTCAAAAAATTGCATCCTTTATTTACTTTCAGTAGATAAATGTGAGCTTGATGAATTTACCTATAATAATTTTAAACTGCTTCCGTTTCTTACTAAAAATAATTTGCTTTATATATTGGACATAATTTTCCCAACTGAAATAAATTCAAAAAAACTTAAACCACTTTTGTAGTTGAAAATTGTTTTGATATTAAAATGTAGATTTACAAAATTGATTTCAAATCGAAAAATAACGCAAATTTTACCAAAATCAGGGGCCAAATTACCGCATCAGTGAACGAGTGAGTGAGTCCCATCAGTGATCGAATGAAAACGTCAAATTAGGTTAATCGGTTGCTAGTTGACGTAAGTGGTAATGCCAAAGTTACATAATTCAGTCACGTATTACTCGATAACTGATGCGGTAATTTGGCCCCAGGATTGTGATAGGTATAAATCAAAAATAAATTGATTTATTTTACTAATTGAAAACCAAAGACTCTTGTCAATCAGTTCTTATTTGTTTTGTTATGATGATGTGTATCTGATCAGATTATTGGATCATGTGGAAAATAAAACCCGACTTATAAATGGCCGCGTTCGGCTGTGTATTCTAGGGTATCTGCATTTGCTGGTGTCGTTGTAATCTCATAGGAAAACAGCTGATGAACGGAACAGCTCATGTCAAACATAAATCTCAAGCTATCCAAAAATGTTTGGTATACTCTTTGAGTATACATACATATATAATATGGAGGGCTCGTCCAATAGGGGGCGCTTCTCAAATTTGTGTAAGACAAAGTTATTTGACAGCGGCAACCAAAAAGAAGTTTTGGCTGGAAGATACTAAGTTAGAACAAAAGAATAGCATACAAATTAACAAACAAAAAAACATATTATTATTCACTATTTTTTTATCATTAAACAACCAAATAAACACTAAAACTTTTTCAAGCTAAATATTTCTACAAATTTATTTTTTTTAAATTCAACTAAAACTCATTACACCTTGAGTTCGTCTTCGAATTTGGACTCGTTTTTCGGTTCGAATTGTGCCAGTTTCTCAATCTTTACCTCATTACAAAGGTGACACAAACCACTTGCAGAGAATGGATCGCTGATGTCGAAAAAATCATTCTGCTGTTCATCTCTCTTAGTCGTGGCTAAATTACTGCAGTCCAGCTGTTGATAGATCTCCCGATTGTAGTCGCCATCCTTGGTAAATCCATTGTAGATATTGTTCACATTGTGGGGAAGCTATTCGCCTCCAAGTAGGTAACTTTAATGTTTTGATTACAAAACCAGCAATTAACAGTCACTTTAAAGTTTGGTCTTATTTTTACGTATAATTTGTAAAGAATTAAAACAGTCACAAAGCTTATTGATATGTGTTTTTTTTCGGTTTTTTGCAAACAAGACTGAAAATTTACCGAGTGCTTCATATCGCATGCGACCGAGAACGATGTGCGAGGAGAAGGTAAACACAAATTGACAGCATACAGCTGTATCCTTAACTTACAGAAAGTGAGACAGCGACCCCTATCACAACTGCAAGTACTACAATGCATTAGGGATAGGAACAAGCCCTCCATATTATATATATCTACTCCAACAGCCTTATTTATTATTTTTCACTAATACTGGGTTCAACTCGGAATAGTTAAACCGAGCCGAAGCACTTACTTCGGGTTTACGCCACGTCAAACAAATCCTTATTTAAAATTATTTTCTTAGCCGTTTTAGCTGCGCCTTCCTTATGTCAAATATACTGGGAAAAAAGTGACAAATCTAAAACTCTGGTTATACACCTAAATCAAACCCCAGCTAATTTCCATTATTATTCATTTTATTATCATTGTATGCATACTGCAAATTGGATACATTCAAAATTGGATTGTATAAAGTTCAAATCCAATAAATGAATGTACCAACCACATTGCGTTCCCAATACCATACAACTGTTAGAGAGTTTGGAAAATATAAATAATTTATTATTGCAAAATATCTATCCTTTTTTCTTAGTAAGAAATGAAAAAAAATTGCTTACACTCAAAAAAAAAATGACAAAATGACATTTAGATACTAAAACGGCCTTAAACCTCCTATGAACCAGTTTTAGCTTATTCCACCGCTATTCCTCGTGCATTTTCATTATAAATAAGGTTTTCAGGATTAGAGCCGTCGCTAAAACGAGTTAGTAAATAAGGCTGAAAGGGTATACTTAATTATCCAAGGGAAATTTTGAAGAACAACTGACATTTCAGCTGATCTATTTTCTTTGTTTTGTTTTGTGTCTAGTCGTCTCGTTTTGTTTTGAGTCTAGTCGTGTCATTTTCATATAAAATAAATATTTAACTTAAATTATTATTTAATTTAAAAATAATTTGCAATGAGACTGGAATTCAGTATCAAATAGAAGATACCGAGGATATTTGCCAACAAATAATTTGTGGTAAGTATTCACCTAATTAAATATTTTATTCCAATTATCTGGTGTAATTTATTCTTGTTCAATTTATTTTAAAGATCCCCACCCATATTAATAAAAAACGCTTATTCCTTCTATAGTCCACTGTCTTACTAAACCATAGAATAGGAGTTTAGTCCTGGCTTAAATATTTATATTAATAAAAACAAATTGTTCCCGGAATAGTAAAATGACGATTATCAAAAATCCTTTTAAGAAAATCTTCTACAAAAGTAAGCAATCTCTTTTTTTATATTCTGTGGCTACCTAAATTGATTGTCAATCGCTTGTGTCTGACTGTGGACATTTCTATTTCTTATTCCTTCGCTAAACCACCTACTTCGGTGGTTTAACTTAATCATAATTAGTAAACGTCACTTAACAGAAAATTTGTTTTATTAATGAAATTTCGCACTTAGTCTAGGACTTAACGATAAACCTCCACTAAACCATCTTTATTAATATGGGTGCCCATATTTAGCTGAAAGCTGTTTTAACTTTGACAGTAAATGTTACCTATCCGGCAAAGGTTTCAGCCAGAAAATTAATGTTATTACCATTGGTCATCTAAAAGTTATCTGATGGTTTATGGCCAATTTCATAACTCTTAAAATCTTTCGAGTTTCACCAATGTATAAAAAGGAAATTTTAGGGATTTTTTTGTTAAATTTGAGTTCCCTTTACATCACTGGAAAAAGAAATTGAAGTTTTCTTTCTAATAAGCGAATTGTAAGAGAAAAATTGAGAAAGCATTATGTGTTGAAACAAATGCCAAGAAATGCAAACAAAAAGATTTGGAAAGATCCTGTGGCGTAAAATCGTAATGATTTAATGCACTGACGGGTTTGTTTCGGTTAGTTTTAGGCTCCAAATGACGACAGAACAAATTCGATCAACATATCGCACCTCCTCCGGTGCAATAACGACGTAAGTGCAATTTTCCTAAATGTTGAGTTTAAAGTTTTCTTGTTTATCAAAATATAGTACAATACGTTTCAGCTTTTGTGTCAAACAAAAATGTGGCCTCTATTGGGCAATAGCAAAGATACAATCACGTCGATTTCACCACTTATAAAACTTGACATTTAGATAATTATGGAGTTCTTAACTCAATTTCAGAAAAATTGTAGGTACTTACGTCGATATTGCAGCAGAGGTGCGATATGCTTTGGAAAGTCAGGACCTCATTTGAAGTCAATATCGTCATAGTCGGAGAATGGAGCCCGAAATACTTTTGTACGTTAAATAAATGTGTTTCTCTTCATCGTCGGATGAGTTTTCTTATTTAACCAATCATTAAAATATTATTAACATGCAAAGTTAAAATTTGTTTATCTATTCATTTGTAACTTCAAAAATTTTAGCTGCTATATCCACTTGTTAGCTGCATCTGATGACATTTCAATGACACTTTTAAAATGTATAAGGGTGTTTAAAAGCTTTTTTAATTGGTGAAACCCAAAAATCTCATTTTAAGGTTTAGAAGGCTGTCCTTCGTGAAATCGGCCATTGGGCTTTTAATTAAAATTTAGAAGAACTGTCTCACTTTCCAGAAATATAAATGTCATTTTGAAGAGGTTCAGAAGTCAGGGGTGGAATCGCGTAAGGTGATAGTTGATTATCAATTTGTTGATTGTCGTTTTGACCATCGCTCTCTCTATAATTCTTAATTGATATGATAGAGACAGCTATAGTCAAAAACGACAATCAACGAATTGATAGTCAACTATCACCTTACGCGATTCCACCCCAGAACGTTTCTCTGAGGATGAATTGCCACTTGGTAGACCTCAATTGGAATAACGCTTGATGACTTACGAGTTCGTTCACAAATTGGTCTACTCACTGTAGATGATTTTTACTTGCGACTTATAGGTAGGTACTACAAGGCAAGTTATGCATTCGGAAAAAAATCGAACTCGAGATTTTGATCAAAGTTGACATTACGATGATAGCGAAGACCAAAAAAGTGGGTCTCGCAATTCTGTCTGTCTGTCTGTCCGTTCGATTGCAGCTAAGCGACTCAGCCGATTTTCTTCAAACTTGGGGTTTTAATTTTTCCCCCCCGGATGTTTTTTGATTTGATTTTTTAAAACCACAAATAACAGTACCTGCCATACGAATATTTTTCGAAATTTTATAAATATTTTTTTTTTTTTAAATGTCCCAAAGATTTAAAATAAAAATTCATAAAATTTCTTTTAGTTAAACCTAGGTAATGGTTGAAAAAAATTTTCCAAAAAATGGTTATTTTTGGTACCCCCCTTGGAACCATTTTTTTTGTTTTTGATTTTCTCTAAAACGGTACCACTGCTCCCCAGCAGTTTCAATATTATTCTGTATTCAAATTTTCAAACAAATTTTTTTTGGATTTTTAAAATAAGATCAAATTTTTTTTTTTGAAAACTCAATAATTTCGAAAACCCCATGCTCGATTTTTTCAAAACTTGATAAATAAAAGATTTAAGAAACAAAAATTTGTTTTACCTAAAAATAACTGTACCCTCCATACAAATGTTAAAAAGTGGTTTTCGAAAATCGTATTTTTCTCGAAAACGGTTTCGAGAATTTTACTTAATTTTTTTTTCTTTCAATTAATTTTTAAGATCTATGATTTAATAAAAAAAATTTTGAAAACTAGATATTACTGACTGTACCTACCATAGAGCGATTTTTTAAAATTTTGAATTTCTCATTATCGGCATAACGGATTTTAATGAATTTTTTTTAGAGAGAAGCTTCTAAAAAGTTTAAAAAACATTGCATTTCAAAACTTTAAGAAAAATATTTTTTTTTTTAATTTTGAAAAAAAGCTTGTTTTTTTTTTAATTCAATGTCTCGAAAACGGCTCAATATTTTTTTGTAAATTTAATTTTTATTCAAACAATAATAAAATCTTTAAATTTAAATTTTTTCTTAAAAGTGTTTTAAAAATTTTGTATATAAAAGCTTATTTTTTAAGAAACCACTACAAAGACTTATAATTTTTGTTCTTGCATGAACCTACATATTATATTTGCTTGAATCACATGGCATTCTATTTTTACCTCTAATTACTAAAGAAGTTGTTTTAGTCGTTTAAAAAATTAATTTTTATGCTTATGAACAGTTTTTCTCTAATAATATTCATTTTTGAAATTCTTAGTCTATTACATAGGAGCAAGTTCGTGCGACCCAGTCGTGCATTTTATTTTCTGATCGCTTTGAAATGATTTTTAATAAGAAAATAAAAATTGCCTCAAATTCGCTGCCCTAGACTATTAAGCTTACTTAAATCAGTTTTATTTATTTTAATGGGGTTTAATGAGAATGAAAAAAAATCAAAAATAACTAACCTGCCATTCAGCCTTTATAAAAAAGCTTATTTATCGTAAAAAAGGCTCTAACGAATTTTACAAAAAAATGATGTGTATTATTGTTAATATGGCCTATATTTTAGTTGTTAATTGTTCTTACAATAGCTGTAATAGAACCGTGTTTTTTTTTATTAACGGCTACAGCGATTTCTATCAAAATATTTATGCGGGCGCTCCTCTGTATTCGAAATAATATTGCATCTTCAAATTTTTGAAAATGTTTGGGATTAAAATCTATTTCTTAAATTTTGTTAGCCATAATTGAGATTTGTTCCAGATATCAGATGGCATTATGTTTTTATTTTAAGAATTTCCTTAACAATAATTTAGAAAATGAATGTCATGCATTTCAACATTTTTCTTTGATTACATTCATGTTTTTATATATGTAATACAATTCTTATAATTAATTTCATCTATGGACGTCAGCAAAGTAATTAACAGATTTAAAATTTCCGACTCAATATCGACGATGATTTCAAAAAGAATTGTCTTATAATGTGGCATGGCAACTCTAGTCGAATTGAGTGGAAAATGTAGGGTTTTTTTTATTAAAGGGGATATTTATTACCGTCTGTGGGCACTTAATCTTTGTCGTTTGTTTTTGCTTAATTTTTTTTCTGGACTTCTGGTCATCTGCTTTGTGTTTTCTGTTCATTGTTTTTTAACTTGTCTGTCCAAAAAATTTGTTTGGTACTGTGATGGAATTGGCTGACTCTGTCTGTGGTCGTTTAAAATAATGAACTCACTTGTATTTAACTGTAAAATATAAATTGATAACACTTATCTGATTGCTGCTCTTCGACACCCAGAATCAGTAAAAGTTAGTATTCCTTTGTGAGAAGCCGACGTGCGACGACAACTTTTTAAGATGCTTTATTCAGCCTTTGGTTTGCTGGTGTGCATATCTCTATCTGTCCAAAGTAGTCTTGGAAACAATTTATTTTCAAATGGATTCCTTGGCGCTCCTACGAAAACTCCTATTCACCAGTTCCGAGAGCCAAAAGTATTTTGGTTTCAACAAATCTTCGACCATTCAAACCCAACCAAGTATCCTAAATGGAATCAGGTGAATTTGATGTCCAACTTGTAATTGAATAATCCTAAAGATTCTATTTCATAGAGATACTATATGTCTACGGAGCACTACAAACCTGGTGGACCAATTTTTTTGATGATTGGTGGCGAAGGAAAAGAAACACCCAAATGGATGACAAGTGGTGCTTGGATTCATTATGCTGCCAGGTTTAATGCTTTGTGCATTTCCTTGGAGCATCGTTTCTATGGTGCAAGTCAACCAACTGGGTAAGTTATTGTGAAGCTTTTCTAAATTTATGGCATTTATTCAAAAATGTTCTTTCCTAGAAACTTATCAACAGAGAGTCTCCAATATCTAACATCAGAGCAGGCTCTTGCTGATTTGGCTAATTTTGTACGTGCAATGAATGTTAATTTGGATGTAACGGGTCCGAAAAAGTGGATTGCTTTTGGTGGATCATATCCTGGATCTCTAGCTGCTTGGGCTCGAGAAAAGTATCCGGAATTAATACATGGCTCAATTAGCTCAAGTGGACCTCTGTTGGCTGAGGTTGATTTTAAAGAATATTTTGAGGTTGTTCAAAGATCTTTGGCGTCATATTCGGAAGATTGTGTGATAGCAGTGCGAAGATCATTTGCCCAATTGGAGATATTGCTAAGGCATATGATTGGACAGCGAGAAATCAATGAAAAATTTCAGTAAGTAAACAAAGCTCAGTTATTTAAACCAACTTTGATGACCCTACCTGCTGCTCCATGAATCATATTTGATTCATAGTATTTTAATTTTACTTTGTTTTCATGAATAATATTTGATTTCATGAAGTAACTTCACTGTCCCTATACAACAGGAATCAAAATAATAAAGGGCGTAAAATAGGAAAATCTGTAGGGGAAATAAGATAATTTGTTACCACATTTTTTCATTCAATTGGTTAAAGAATATATCGTATTACCTACCTATTCCACTAGATAATATTGGTTTGCAAAGTTTTTGTGTTATAACATGATTCATTTAATTCTAACTTGAAATATTTTAACTTCAAAATACTCGTATTTTGTTTCCAAAAAATTGTTGAACTACTAACACTCTGTCCACCTTCATTTGAAAGGATTTGATCAGATGATAATCAATGTCATTATTATCTTATTTGATGCAGTATCCCTTAAAGAAGTGGTTTTAACAATCACGAAACAAATCCACCAAGAGTATCTTTTGGAGGAAATGATTCTCACATAAGCCGTTCAAGTTAATATGAGAATTATTCTAGCTGTCGCTGCAATAATTCAATAAGATTCTAGAGAAAGTATTAGCATCATACTTTGATTGAAATTTTCAAAATAATCGTTTTAATCTAGTATCGTTTTAACATCGTACTAATTGGACAACATTTTGCGAAAATATTGTACAAAATTAGGTGTTCATAATGTGATAATCTCTGGTTGATCATTAAATTCTAATTATGCCTAATAAGATCGATTACGATCTCAAATTAGCTACATGCATATACATAATTCACAGCTTTTAACAGTTGTTGTTTGCAAGGAAAATAAGTCATGTTTAAAATACAGGAGCTTCAATCAGAATTCAGAACATTTTTTCCCACAAACTTGCAAATCTAGAATCTACACGACTTTAATAAAATATCATTGACTATATCATTTCAAAAAACACTCCTTAAATAAATCAAAATTGAGCTAACCAGAGAGTTGATTCAAAATGGTTTAGTAAGAACAAGGCGCGCGCAGAATTATTGAATTGTTTTCTTATCAATTTCACTGCGGATTGATATGCGGAATACAATTTCATGCAGCATATGTACGAATAATAAATCGCCGATTTCTAAAACGCAAGAATTACGAAGCATATTATACCTATACAAACACAGAATACGCAATTGCAAGTGAATTTTTAAACTGCATTTTGGGACACTCTGCTTGATAGGAATTTTGATATTTACATTTCGGAATTGTTTGCGTATTATGCGTTTAAGTATTTGCCCAATCTTGTGATTTAATTTTCTCACTAGAATTTTCAAGATGTGTTTTTCTTCTTAAGAACCTAGCAGGACCTGAGCGCCACAATCTAGTAAGGAAACACAATTAAGCACAATATCATTTCTTTTTTAAACTGTCCAAATTGTTATCTTTGTTTGTGAAATAGGTGTTTTCGAGAAATTTTTCTTTTTAATTCATTTCTGGTTAGTGCAAAATGAAATAAAAATGAAGTTAGCACGATGTGCTCGGCCTTTTTTACCCAGCTCATCAAGCGAGCTCTGAGCTAAAAAACAAATGCAAGTTAAGCCCTCAGAGTCTCCATTGTGCTCTCCAGAGTGTGGGTAATGTAGGAATGAGAATAGTAAGAGCAAGGATTATTTGGAAGTCTCAGGTATGGGGTGCTTCCCTTAACCATCCTGATTTCTGAATGAAGTAAGGATTCTAACGAAGAGAGACAATTGGGGTCTGCAAAGCTTCAGTAGACACTCTGCTTTTTTCTTTGAAATATCTGATAAAAGGTTGTTTGAAACCCGACTGGTGTTAATTGTTGACCATTTGTCATTTGCGGCCTTCAGAAAACTTTGATGAATTCTATGCTTTTCTTTCTCCAGTGGCATAAGTATTCAGGGTACAATTTGGTTCGGTTCAAGTGATGAAACGTTTTTGGACAGTTCATCAGCCATTTCATTTCCATAAATGTCACGGTGCTTCGGGACTGAATTTGTTTCGCCAAAAAATCTTAATTCATTACGACAAAGAACAACAAGTTTTGATTCGTGACAATTGATGAAATGGCTCTGATTGCCGCCTGTCCATCTATCAAGAAATCAATGTTCTTGTTCATCAGTTCACATGCAAGCACTTTCGAAAATAATAGTCTGTTTGAATGTCTATGTCAGTAAAGCTTACAATGGAGCCTTTTCCATATTTTACACTTTTTAATTCCCAGAGCACTTTTGTCCACCAACTCCTTCTTGAACAGATCAAGTGGGGTAATTTCTACTTTCTGTCAACCTAATATGCAAATGTGACTATAGCCAAAGCTTTCCTCATCAATCGTATAATTTGAATCTAATATACATTAACAAGAAGCCCTTATGTTTTGTAATAATTTTTATTTAAAACCAATTTTATTCTTCAGACTTTGTGATCCAATTGAGAAATCCATAAATAATGAACTAGACATTGCTAATTTATTCGAAAATATTGCTGGAAACTTTGCTGGCGTTGTACAATATAACAAGGACAATTCTCCACATTCGAATAAAACAATAGATGATGTGAGTATGTGATTTAAAAAACCATTTCAACATTACATTTATCAAAATCTTAAGGTCTGCGATGTGATGGTCAATGAAACATTAGGCACTCCAGTTCAAAGACTTGCTGAAGTTAGTCGAATGATATTGCAAGAGAGTGGTGAAACATGTTTGGACTACAAGTATGACAAAATGATTGCAGAAATGAAAAATATTACTTGGGATGAAGATAGTGCTATGCGTCAGTGGACATATCAAACCTGCAATGAATTTGGATTCTATCAAACTTCCAACCAAACAGACCTCTTATTTAGTAATCGCTTTCCCGTGTCCTTTTTCATCAGGCAATGCATGGATATATTTTCAGAAAAGTGTGAAGCAATCACAAACGTTCATCTTAAAACACATATTTAACGATTTTTCTATTTGGTTTTAGAATGGATTCTCTTTATCTGCAGTCTGTAGTTAGAAATACAAATGAATTCTATGGAGCCTTGAATCCAAACACAACAAATGTTCTCTATGTCCATGGATCCATTGATCCGTGGCATGCGCTTGGACTGATTTCATCTTCCAACCCGAATACTCCAACGATATACATTGAAGGTAGTTGTGAGAGTTCGCATTTTAGTTTTAAATATCATATTTTTTTTTGTCTTGAAGGAACTGCCCATTGTGCCAATATGTACGAGCCTAGCAAAAATGATCTTCCATCATTGATTGAAGCTCGCAAAAAGATTCAAGACTATATTCAAAATATCCTGGAATCTTGAAACAAGAAAAAACTAAGTTCAAATCTTTAGCATTGTTATGAATGAATAAAAATTTATTGTTTATTAAAAAGGGTGAATAAATGTTTAATTATGTTTGTGAAGTTTATGAGTTTCTCTGTTCCTTGATATAGTTACAAATGTAATTAATTTGTTCAACTGAATATTTTTATAACAATAATATACATACATAAATACATAGGTACAAATTTTCAAATCTATGAAAAACTTTTTAAATACAAAATTAAGAACTTTAGTTCTTTCGTGCTTCATCGAGTTTCTGATTGAAGGTCTTCCAATATGTCTGCACAGTTGGATTGTTGATAATGTGCTTTCTACACATGGCCCATGACCAAATAATAATTTTCCAAAACAAATCCCACACTACAACAGTAACTTTGAAAAAGTACTTTTCGAGTTCTTGCTTCGATGGGAGTTCAGGCTGTTTTGTGGAATACGCTTTACAAGCTGTAAAGTCGTATGATTTCAAAATTAATGGAGAAACTAAAATAAATGTAAATTTATTAAATAAAATATATTGGTAGGTATTTATGTGACCACTCACTATTTAGTTCCTTTTGAAATGTACTTGTTGACATTATATTCATTGATGTCGGTTTATTCATTGTTGACATTTTATTCACAGATTGCAAAAGCGATGCACAAGGTGCATAGTGGAACTTTGACCGGGACATTTTAAACAGCATGGGAGCAATGCGGACTATTGACATTTTGTTGAAGTTGGAAAAATATAACAATCGAATGAAAAATGACAATAGAAATTCAAATAAGTGATGACTTCACTTGGTTTGCTTGAATATTTTATTTTGAACTAATTTGTTCACTGTACGAAAGACAGCTCAAAGTTTACAGAGCAATGAGCGCAAAAATAGGCGAATCGGCGAATGCTGATGCGAATACCAAATACCAATCTAAATATTCTATATCTATATGAAACAAATTATTGCGTCATTTTGTTTGAAATGGCAAATAGTTTCTGTTTTTCCATAAACTATTTTTGTCTCGTAGCTTTCGTTAGATCTTCGCCTCTTTTCTTTCCTGATTTTATACCAGATACTCAATTATAAAGACATGAGATTTTCGAGCCTCTTACCCTCGTAAGCCCATTTGTTTACTCGATTTGATTTGTAATTTCATTTAATACCGATAAATAAATGTGAAATCCAAAAACAATGTAACAGTAACATGTGTTATTCACAGTGTCGATTTCGGCTGATTCTATTACGCAGACTGCTAAACAAATGATTTTCGAGCTTATATAGGCAAACCGAAAGACTGCATAGGTTCTTATTCCCTTCTTTATAATCTGTGATTTTAACATTTCATAGAAGTTGAAAAAGCTTTGATAAGAATAGTATTGCATAAAAGTAACACTCCTAAAAAAAATGCTTCGATATCTTATACCTACTATGTTCCACCAAAACGGAATATACGAGATTTCGGAGGAAAAAATTTGATATTTAAAATTGATGGAAGATCTCATGGAGATTTTAACGAAATTCAATGAAAACTCTAGATTTCAACGAAATCACAATTGACATTTTTCAGATTAATATAATAATTAATAATATATTTAATATAATATTTATTATTTACATATTAATTAAAATGCTGATGAAAAGTTAATTCGTGTCTAAAAATTTCTAATTAATACAAAAAATTAACTTCTAATTCAGATAAAAGTCTGAAGAAAAAGAGCTGACTCTGAATCAAGCTTGACCTGGAGCGGTCCGATCTTTTTAAGAAACGCAATTGAGCACTGAATTATTATTGGGTAATTTTTTTATAATTTTTTAATAAACTGTCCAAATTGTCAGCTTTGTTTGTGAAATTGGTATTTTCAAAATTGTTTTCTTTTTAATTAATTTCTGAGAGAAATTTGAGAAAATAAATTCGTCGTAGCAATCATATTGCAATTCGCGACGACCAATTTATTTTCTCAAATTTCTCCCATTTTAGCAATTACAACGCAAATTTTTATAAATTAACATTAAATTATACTAGATGCTACCCTATTGTAAAGTTTTTGTGAAGAATCTATGTTTATACATATATGTTTTAAATCCCATTTGTTTTTTTAATCGTTGGTCGTTGGTCGCTCTCATGTGAATAGCCCTTTAGATCACTAGCCGACCTTCATTATAATTATAAATAACATGTATTCATCTTCTTTTCTTGTCACTATTTGGGAAAACAGAAAAAACATCCACCCGTCAGGGAAGAGCTAAGAGTACAAAACTGTATTTTTTATTTTTGAAATATACATATATTTTCAATCCAATTCAGATTTATCTATAAAAATACTTAAAGTATATCACTTTTGCACAATACTGTTAACTTTAAAGCTTTTCAAATGCCAAAGCTCTCAAATCAACAATTTAAAAATACATTTGACAAAAAGCAACAACAAATTTTGCTCAATATACACCTATTTTTTGTTATTCTTCTAAAAATTAAATTCAAACATACAGGTACATATGTAGGTATTAGTAATTGGATTCTGCGGTCAATGCTTTGGAGATGACGAATACAAGTTTAACTTCCCATATTATTTTCAATTCAACAGAAATTGTGACGCAAATTGTAAATTGGTATGTACCTACCTAACCATTTGGCCTAGGAATTCAACACTGCAACCATTTTCATAATGTCACTTTTTTACAATCATTCCTATTTCAAGCTGATGAGATTTTTAGAGTTAGGGCAATATCTCCAATTTGTTTGTATTTATTTCTAAAAGTTAGATCATCTAAAAATCTAAATTTCTGGAAGCCCTCAGTAGAGGAACCAGAACGTCCAGAACCAGTCTACCCAGAAATAATGAAATGAAATATTGAACATCTCCACTTGTTATTTACAGTTTGACAAGTCAAAGTATGCCGAACTTTCACTTAACTAAAACTTAGGTTGCGCGTACAGTAGTGCGACAAAGCGATGCGATGCGAGAAGCGTTTGCGTGTAAGAAAAATATTTACATTGATTCTTATATACTCGTACGTGCGCACAATGAAGCGATATTTGATGCGAGTGTTGCAAATTTCTCGCATGCCATCTCGCTCGCAAACTGTTCTAACCACTTTTTCAAGCGACTTTGTTCGAGAAAGTTCATATTGTTTGTTTTGAAGTTCAAAGAAAAAAAATCAAACGAGTAAATTTTTATTATTTGAGTGCTTGTGTTGTGTGGTGTAACTCTTTGATAATTTTTGTGGCAATAATTATAAATAAATTAACAACACAACCGCACAAAATCGCTTTTACTGTGTGCACTATGTCGCATCTAAATTCTCGCTTCAAATACTTATCCGTCGCTTCGCTTCTCTCATCGCATCGCTTTGACGCACTAATGTACATACATAAATTATTTTTGTTTTTGGCTGTTGAATTTCATCGATACCGTTCAAAAGCTTGAAAAATATAAGCTAGGATCCCAGCTAGAATTATTTGTTGCAAGCATTAACACACACTGAAACGGAAAAAATTACATGTTTAGTAATGTCTGTCGAGTAAACACTACTACTTCAAAATTTTAAAGATCAAATAATTGGATTAATTGTCGTAAATACGTTGTAAGACCAAAAATTTTGTCGCTACGAATGTTAATTTTTAAAATAAATTACCCCTGGTAATGCTAACTTAACAGTCAAGTTAGCTAGCAGTACCACTTCCAGGGATGGAAAATGAAATTTATCAATTGTACTGAAATCTGGAATAAAATTGTACTGAAATGATGTCAATTGTACCGAAAACGAATTTTGTATGAAAAAAAATTAATAATTCAACTATTTAAAAGTTTTCCAAAGTATTTTATTTAAAAAAAATCAAAGCAGAAATGATAAGGTTGTCTTCTTATAAAAAATATAAATAAATATAAATAGCTCCACAGAAAAAAATACTGGCGCAAAATTTTAGTTGAATTATTACGATGTTAAAGTATGTTAGTATGAAATTAAATTAAAATGACAATTTTGTAAATTTTAATAATATAGCGTCATACTTTCTCTACCCTTTTATCAAAGTTAAAACCACCGAATACCTATTTTATTTTTTAGTATCAAGCTATTTGCAAAAGCCACAAAACGTCTGTTTACTTAGTTTTTTTCTCAAGAGCTGTCATTGTTTTAGGTGTGTTCAGAAGCAATTTATTAAGAAAATTGCTTTAGTACGATACTAGTTAGAAAATGTTTAAAATTAAGAATGAATTAGTAAGCTACTTTAAAGTTAGCAAATTGTTAAGTAGTCTCATACTAATACCTTAATAATAGACTGTTTAAAATTTTGCGCCACTACCTTCATTTTAAAAGTGCATAACTATTGAATTGTATTGTAATGCTCAAACCAAATTTTTTACTTGTCCATTTTTGCGGCATCAGCATAAACAAAAAAATTTAAATATAAAACTAAAATTCACAAATTCAATATCATAAAAATGCACAGCCGAAAAACCGCAATATTATCCACAAGTTTACAGTTTAGTGTTAAGTAAACAAACCGATGCGATGTCTGAAAAAAGCTGATCGATAAAGAGCCAGAAAAGCAAGACGCCATCAAGAAGTGAAAAGAAAACTGTAATTAAGAGTAATAAGGGCTTACAGCTGAGAGTTATTGTTCTGGTATGAAAATGAATGTATTCAGGCCAGGATGATGTATTCAATTCAACTTTCAATTTCCTTTTATGTGCTTTTTATTTTTTTTTGTGAAAAATTTTGAAATTGTACTGAATTGAGACGAATTGTACTTTTGTACTTGTACAATCTGAATTGTATCGAATTCGGTACAATCGTACCGAATTTTCCATCCCTGAACACTTCTCACAATAGGGTAAAATGACCTCGAAAAAGAAAAACGACAGCATAAATAATAATTGCAAATTTGTAGTAAATATATAGTAAGAGAAAAAAAACTGTCGCATCGTTTTTTTTATAAAAAATTCCATAAAAATGCAAAAGTCCTTAAAATAGCATTTTTTCATAAAACTCAACACTACCATTCCAAAACTTTCTGGCTTTCACCTGTGGATAGCAGTAGAAAATTTAACCAGGGATTTTGAAAACCGGAGCCTCTTACAAGGTTTGGTTTTGGAAATAGACATTAGAAAGCAGTTTTGGCTCGGCATATTTCGATAACCAGACCACTCAGAAGCTTTTCGGTTGGATGTGTATATACGAATTGAATAGACCTTTCATTCGATGTACGTCTCGATGCGTTTGGGCAACTTTGAAAATTTGGTGATTTTTTTAGACAAGTGTCCATGATTTTTTCAGAATTCTCAAAAATTCAGTAAAATCACTTTAATTAGAAATATTTCGAGAACCAGACCTCGCAGAAGCTTCTGGTTTTAAATTGTGGATAGCTCTAGAAAAAGTGATCAGGGGTTTTGAAAACCGGAGCCTCTTACAAGGCTTGGTTGTGTAAATAGCGCCACCCAAGGACATTAGCAGGCAGTTGTGGCTCGAAAATCCATAAAATCACTTTGGACCGGCATATTTCGATAACCAGACCACTCAGAAGCTTTTCGGTTGGATGTGTATATAGGAATTGAATAGACCTTTCATTCGATGTACGTCTCGATGCGTTTGGGCAACTTTGAAAATTTGGTGATTTTTTTAGACAAGTGGCTGATTTTTGATTTTTTCAGAATTCTCAAAAATTCAGTGAAATCACTTCAATTAGAAATATTTCGAGAACCAGACCTCGCAGAAGCTTGTGGTTTTCAATTGTGCATAGCTCTAAAAAAATTGACCGGAGATTTTGAAAAGCGGAACCTCTTACAAGGCTTGGTTTTGGAAATAGATAGGAAAGCAGTTGTGGCTCGAAAATCCCTTAAATCACTTTGGACCGGAATATTTCGATAACTAGACCACTCAGAAGCTTTTCGGTTGGATGCGTATATAGGAATTGAATAGACCTTTCATTCGATGTACGTCTCGATGCGTTTGGGCAACTTTGAAAATTTGGTGATTTTTTTAGACAAGTGGTTAGTTAGTTCATGATTTTTTCAGAATTCTCAAAAATTCAGTAAAATCACTTCAATTAGAAATATTTCAAGAACCAGACCTAGCAGAAGCTTCTGGTTTCCACTTATGGATAGCTCTGGAAAAAGTGACCAGATATTTTGAAAACCGGAACCTATTACAAGACTTGGTTTGGAAATAGCGCCATCCAAGGACATTACTAGGCAGTTGTGGCTCGAAAATCTATTTAATCAGTTTGGACCGGAATATTTCGATATCCAGACCACTCAGAGGCTTTTCGGTTCAATGTGTGTATAGGAATTGAATAGACCTTTCATTCAATGTACGTCTCGATGCGTTTGGGTAACTTTGAAAATTTGGTGATTTTTTTAGACAAGTGGTTAGTCCATGATTTTTTCAGAATTCTCAAAAATTCAGTAAAATCACTTTAATTAGAAATATTTCGAGAACCAGACCTCGCAGAAGCTTCTGGGTTTCAGTTGTGGATAGCTCTAGAAAAAGTGACCAGATATTTTGAAAACCAGAACCTCTTACAAGGCTTGGTTTTGGAAATAGCGCCAACCAAAGACATTAGAAGGCAGTTATGGCTCGAAAATCCATTAAATCACTTTGGACCGGGATATTTCGATAACCAGACCACTCAGAAGCTTTTCGGTTGGATGTGTATATAGGAATTGAATAGACCTTTCATTCGATGTACGTCTCGATGCGTTTGGGCAACTTTGAAAATTTGGTGATTTTTTTAGTCAAGTGGTTAGTCCATGATATTTTCAGAATTCTCAAAAATTCAGTAAAATCACTTTAATTAGAAATATTTCGAGAACCAGACCTCGCAGAAGCTTCTGGTTTTTAATTGTGGATAGCTCTAGAAAAAGTGACCAGGGGTTTCGAAAACCGGAACCTCTTACAAGGCTTGGTTTTGGAAATAGCGCCATCCAAGGACATTACTAGGCAGTTGTGGCTCGAAAATCTATTTAATCAGTTTGGACCGGAATATTTCGATATCCAGACCACTCAGAGGCTTTTCGGTTCAATGTGTGTATAGGAATTGAATAGACCTTTCATTCAATGTACGTCTCGATGCGTTTGGGTAACTTTGAAAATTTGGTGATTTTTTTAGACAAGTGGTTAGTCCATGATTTTTTCAGAATTCTCAAAAATTCAGTAAAATCACTTTAATTAGAAATATTTCGAGAACCAGACCTCGCAGAAGCTTCTGGGTTTCAGTTGTGGATAGCTCTAGAAAAAGTGACCAGATATTTCGAAAACCGGAACCTCTTACAAGGCTTGGTTTTGGAAATAGCGCCATCCAAGGACATTACTAGGCAGTTGTGGCTCGAAAATCTATTTAATCAGTTTGGACCGGAATATTTCGATAACCAGACCACTCAGAGGCTTTTCGGTTCAATGTGTGTATAGGAATTGAATAGACCTTCCATTCAATGTACGTCTCGATGCGTTTGGGCAACTTTGAAAATTTGGTGATTTTTTTAGACAAGTGGTTAGTCCATGATTTTTTCAGAATTCTCAAAAATTCAGTAAAATCACTTTAATTAGAAATATTTCGAGAACCAGACCTCGCAGAAGCTTCTGGGTTTCAATTGTGGATAGCTCTAGAAAAAGTGACCAGATATTTTGAAAACCAGAACCTCTTACAAGGCTTGGTTTTGGAAATAGCGCCAACCAAAGACATTTGAAGGCAGTTATGGCTCGAAAATCCATTAAATCACTTTGGACCGGAATATTTCGATAACCAGACCACTCAGAAGCTTTTCGGTTGGATGTGTATGTAGGAATTGAATAGACCTTTCATTCGATGTACGTCTCGATGCGTTTGGGTAACTTTGAAAATTTGGAAATAGCGCTCTAGAAAAAGTGACCAGATATTTTGAAAACCAGAACCTCTTACAAGGCTTGGTTTTGGAAATAGCGCCAACCAAAGACATTAGAAGGCAGTTATGGCTCGAAAATCCATTAAATCACTTTGGACCGGAATATTTCGATAACCAGACCACTCAGAAGCTTTTCGGTTGGATGTGTATGTAGGAATTGAATAGACCTTTCATTCGATGTACGTCTCGATGCGTTTGGGTAACTTTGAAAATTTGGTGATTTTTTTAGACAAGTGGTTAGTCCATGATTTTTTCAGAATTCTCAAAAATTCAGTAAAATCACTTTAATTAGAAATATTTCGAGAACCAGACCTCGCAGAAGCTTCTGGGTTTCAATTGTGGATAGCTCTAGAAAAAGTGACCAGATATTTTGAAAACCAGAACCTCTTACAAGGCTTGGTTTTGGAAATAGCGCCAACCAAAGACATTAGAAGGCAGTTATGGCTCGAAAATCCATTAAATCACTTTGGACCGGAATATTTCGATAACCAGACCACTCAGAAGCTTTTCGGTTGGATGCGTATATAGGAATTGAATAGACCTTTCATTCGATGTACGTCTCGATGCGTTTGGGCAACGTTGAAAATTTGGTGATTTTTTTAGACAAGTGGTTAGTTAGTTCATGATTTTTTCAGAATTCTCAAAAATTCAGTAAAATCACTTTAATTAGAAATATTTCGAGAACCAGACCTCGCAGAAGCTTCTGGTTTTCAATTGTGGATAGCTCTAGAAAAAGTGACCAGATATTTTGAAACCCAGAACCTCTTACAACTCTTACACTTTAGACCGGAATATTTCGATAACCAGACCACTCAGAAGCTTTTCGGTTGGATGTGTATGTAGGAATTGAATAGACCTTTCATTCGATGTACGTCTCGATGCGTTTGGGCAACTTTGAAAATTTGGTGATTTTTTTAGACAAGTGGTTAGTCCATGATTTTTTCAGAATTCTCAAAAATTCAGTAAAATCACTTTAATTAGAAATATTTCGAGAACCAGACCTCGCAGAAGCTTCTGGGTTTCAGTTGTGGATAGCTCTAGAAAAAGTGACCAGATATTTTGAAAACCAGAACCTCTTACAAGGCTTGGTTTTGGAAATAGCGCCAACCAAAGACATTAGAAGGCAGTTATGGCTCGAAAATCCATTAAATCACTTTGGACCGGAATATTTCGATAACCAGACCACTCAGAAGCTTTTCGGTTGGATGTGTATATAGGAATTGAATAGACCTTTCATTCGATGTACGTCTCGATGCGTTTGGGCAACTTTGAAAATTTGGTGATTTTTTTAGTCAAGTGGTTAGTCCATGATATTTTCAGAATTCTCAAAAATTCAGTAAAATCACTTTAATTAGAAATATTTCGAGAACCAGACCTCGCAGAAGCTTCTGGTTTTTAATTGTGGATAGCTCTAGAAAAAGTGACCAGGGGTTTCGAAAACCGGAACCTCTTACAAGGCTTGGTTTTGGAAATAGCGCCATCCAAGGACATTACTAGGCAGTTGTGGCTCGAAAATCTATTTAATCAGTTTGGACCGGAATATTTCGATATCCAGACCACTCAGAGGCTTTTCGGTTCAATGTGTGTATAGGAATTGAATAGACCTTTCATTCAATGTACGTCTCGATGCGTTTGGGCAACTTTGAAAATTTGGTGATTTTTTTAGACAAGTGGTTAGTCCATGATTTTTTCAGAATTCTCAAAAATTCAGTAAAATCACTTTAATTAGAAATATTTCGAGAACCAGACCCCGCAGAAGCTTCTGGGTTTCAGTTGTGGATAGCTCTAGAAAAAGTGACCAGATATTTTGAAAACCAGAACCTCTTACAAGGCTTGGTTTTGGAAATAGCGCCAACCAAAGACATTAGAAGGCAGTTATGGCTCGAAAATCCATTAAATCACTTTGGACCGGAATATTTCGATAACCAGACCACTCAGAAGCTTTTCGGTTGGATGTGTATGTAGGAATTGAATAGACCTTTCATTCGATGTACGTCTCGATGCGTTTGGGTAACTTTGAAAATTTGGTGATTTTTTTAGACAAGTGGTTAGTCCATGATTTTTTCAGAATTCTCAAAAATTCAGTAAAATCACTTTAATTAGAAATATTTCGAGAACCAGACCTCGCAGAAGCTTCTGGGTTCCAATTGTGGATAGCTCTAGAAAAAGTGACCAGATATTTTGAAAACCAGAACCTCTTACAAGGCTTGGTTTTGGAAATAGCGCCAACCAAAGACATTAGAAGGCAGTTATGGCTCGAAAATCCATTAAATCACTTTGGACCGGAATATTTCGATAACCAGACCACTCAGAAGCTTTTCGGTTGGATGTGTATGTAGGAATTGAATAGACCTTTCATTCGATGTACGTCTCGATGCGTTTGGGTAACTTTGAAAATTTGGTGATTTTTTTAGACAAGTGGTTAGTCCATGATTTTTTCAGAATTCTCAAAAATTCAGTAAAATCACTTTAATTAGAAATATTTCGAGAACCAGACCTCGCAGAAGCTTCTGGGTTTCAATTGTGGATAGCTCTAGAAAAAGTGACCAGATATTTTGAAAACCAGAACCTCTTACAAGGCTTGGTTTTGGAAATAGCGCCAACCAAAGACATTAGAAGGCAGTTATGGCTCGAAAATCCATTAAATCACTTTGGACCGGAATATTTCGATAACCAGACCACTCAGAAGCTTTTCGGTTGGATGTGAATGTAGGAATTGAATAGACCTTTCATTCGATGTACGTCTCGATGCGTTTGGGTAACTTTGAAAATTTGGTGATTTTTTTAGACAAGTGGTTAGTCCATGATTTTTTCAGAATTCTCAAAAATTCAGTAAAATCACTTTAATTAGAAATATTTCGAGAACCAGACCCCGCAGAAGCTTCTGGGTTTCAGTTGTGGATAGCTCTAGAAAAAGTGACCAGATATTTTGAAAACCAGAACCTCTTACAAGGCTTGGTTTTGGAAATAGCGCCAACCAAAGACATTAGAAGGCAGTTATGGCTCGAAAATCCATTAAATCACTTTGGACCGGAATATTTCGATAACCAGACCACTCAGAAGCTTTTCGGTTGGATGTGTATGTAGGAATTGAATAGACCTTTCATTCGATGTACGTCTCGATGCGTTTGGGTAACTTTGAAAATTTGGTGATTTTTTTAGACAAGTGGTTAGTCCATGATTTTTTCAGAATTCTCAAAAATTCAGTAAAATCACTTTAATTAGAAATATTTCGAGAACCAGACCCCGCAGAAGCTTCTGGGTTTCAGTTGTGGATAGCTCTAGAAAAAGTGACCAGATATTTTGAAAACCAGAACCTCTTACAAGGCTTGGTTTTGGAAATAGCGCCAACCAAAGACATTAGAAGGCAGTTATGGCTCGAAAATCCATTAAATCACTTTGGACCGGAATATTTCGATAACCAGACCACTCAGAAGCTTTTCGGTTGGATGTGTATGTAGGAATTGAATAGACCTTTCATTCGATGTACGTCTCGATGCGTTTGGGTAACTTTGAAAATTTGGTGATTTTTTTAGACAAGTGGTTAGTCCATGATTTTTTCAGAATTCTCAAAAATTCAGTAAAATCACTTTAATTAGAAATATTTCGAGAACCAGACCTCGCAGAAGCTTCTGGTTTTCAATTGTGGATAGCTCTAGAAAAAGTGACCAGATATTTTGAAACCCAGAACCTCTTACAACTCTTACACTTTAGACCGGAATATTTCGATAACCAGTCCACTCAGAAGCTTTTCGGTTGGATGTGTATGTAGGAATTGAATAGACCTTTCATTCGATGTACGTCTCGATGCGTTTGGGCAACTTTGAAAATTTGGTGATTTTTTTAGACAAGTGGTTAGTCCATGATATTTTCAGAATTCTCAAAAATTCAGTAAAATCACTTTAATTAGAAATATTTCGAGAACCAGACCTCGCAGAAGCTTCTGGTTTTTAATTGTGGATAGCTCTAGAAAAAGTGACCAGGGGTTTCGAAAACCGGAACCTCTTACAAGGCTTGGTTTTGGAAATAGCGCCATCCAAGGACATTACTAGGCAGTTGTGGCTCGAAAATCTATTTAATCAGTTTGGACCGGAATATTTCGATATCCAGACCACTCAGAGGCTTTTCGGTTCAATGTGTGTATAGGAATTGAATAGACCTTTCATTCAATGTACGTCTCGATGCGTTTGGGCAACTTTGAAAATTTGGTGATTTTTTTAGACAAGTGGTTAGTCCATGATTTTTTCAGAATTCTCAAAAATTCAGTAAAATCACTTTAATTAGAAATATTTCGAGAACCAGACCCCGCCGAAGCTTCTGGGTTTCAGTTGTGGATAGCTCTAGAAAAAGTGACCAGATATTTTGAAAACCAGAACCTCTTACAAGGCTTGGTTTTGGAAATAGCGCCAACCAAAGACATTAGAAGGCAGTTATGGCTCGAAAATCCATTAAATCACTTTGGACCGGAATATTTCGATAACCAGACCACTCAGAAGCTTTTCGGTTGGATGTGTATGTAGGAATTGAATAGACCTTTCATTCGATGTACGTCTCGATGCGTTTGGGTAACTTTGAAAATTTGGTGATTTTTTTAGACAAGTGGTTAGTCCATGATTTTTTCAGAATTCTCAAAAATTCAGTAAAATCACTTTAATTAGAAATATTTCGAGAACCAGACCTCGCAGAAGCTTCTGGGTTTCAATTGTGGATAGCTCTAGAAAAAGTGACCAGATATTTTGAAAACCAGAACCTCTTACAAGGCTTGGTTTTGGAAATAGCGCCAACCAAAGACATTAGAAGGCAGTTATGGCTCGAAAATCCATTAAATCACTTTGGACCGGAATATTTCGATAACCAGACCACTCAGAAGCTTTTCGGTTGGATGTGTATGTAGGAATTGAATAGACCTTTCATTCGATGTACGTCTCGATGCGTTTGGGTAACTTTGAAAATTTGGTGATTTTTTTAGACAGTGGTTAGTCCATGATTTTTTCAGAATTCTCAAAAATTCAGTAAAATCACTTTAATTAGAAATATTTCGAGAACCAGACCCCGCAGAAGCTTCTGGGTTTCAGTTGTGGATAGCTCTAGAAAAAGTGACCAGATATTTTGAAAACCAGAACCTCTTACAAGGCTTGGTTTTGGAAATAGCGCCAACCAAAGACATTAGAAGGCAGTTATGGCTCGAAAATCCATTAAATCACTTTGGACCGGAATATTTCGATAACCAGACCACTCAGAAGCTTTTCGGTTGGATGTGTATGTAGGAATTGAATAGACCTTTCATTCGATGTACGTCTCGATGCGTTTGGGTAACTTTGAAAATTTGGTGATTTTTTTAGACAAGTGGTTAGTCCATGATTTTTTCAGAATTCTCAAAAATTCAGTAAAATCACTTTAATTAGAAATATTTCGAGAACCAGACCCCGCAGAAGCTTCTGGGTTTCAATTGTGGATAGCTCTAGAAAAAGTGACCAGATATTTTGAAAACCAGAACCTCTTACAAGGCTTGGTTTTGGAAATAGCGCCAACCAAAGACATTAGAAGGCAGTTATGGCTCGAAAATCCATTAAATCACTTTGGACCGGAATATTTCGATAACCAGACCACTCAGAAGCTTTTCGGTTGGATGTGTATATAGGAATTGAATAGACCTTTCATTCGATGTACGTCTCGATGCGTTTGGGCAACTTTGAAAATTTGGTGATTTTTTTAGACAAGTGGTTAGTCCATGATTTTTTCAGAATTCTCAAAAATTCAGTAAAATCACTTTAATTAGAAATATTTCGAGAACCAGACCCCGCAGAAGCTTCTGGGTTTCAGTTGTGGATAGCTCTAGAAAAAGTGACCAGATATTTTGAAAACCAGAACCTCTTACAAGGCTTGGTTTTGGAAATAGCGCCAACCAAAGACATTAGAAGGCAGTTATGGCTCGAAAATCCATTAAATCACTTTGGACCGGAATATTTCGATAACCAGACCACTCAGAAGCTTTTCGGTTGGATGTGTATGTAGGAATTGACTAGACCTTTCATTCGATGTACGTCTCGATGCGTTTGGGTAACTTTGAAAATTTGGTGATTTTTTTAGACAAGTGGTTAGTCCATGATTTTTTCAGAATTCTTAAAAATTCAGTAAAATCACTTTAATTAGAAATATTTCGAGAACCAGACCTCGCAGAAGCTTCTGGGTTTCAATTGTGGATAGCTCTAGAAAAAGTGACCAGATATTTTGAAAACCAGAACCTCTTACAAGGCTTGGTTTTGGAAATAGCGCCAACCAAAGACATTAGAAGGCAGTTATGGCTCGAAAATCCATTAAATCACTTTGGACCGGAATATTTCGATAACCAGACCACTCAGAAGCTTTTCGGTTGGATGTGTATGTAGGAATTGAATAGACCTTTCATTCGATGTACGTCTCGATGCGTTTGGGCAACTTTGAAAATTTGGTGATTTTTTTAGTCAAGTGGTTAGTCCATGATATTTTCAGAATTCTCAAAAATTCAGTAAAATCACTTTAATTAGAAATATTTCGAGAACCAGACCTCGCAGAAGCTTCTGGTTTTAAATTATGGATAGCTCTAGAATAATTGACCAGAGATTTTGAAAACCAGAACCTCTTACAAGGCTTGGTTTTGGAAATAGCGCCAACCAAAGACATTAGAAGGCAGTTATGGCTCGAAAATCCATTAAATCACTTTGGACCGGAATATTTCGATAACCAGACCACTCAGAAGCTTTTCGGTTGGATGTGTATATAGGAATTGAATAGACCTTTCATTCGATGTACGTCTCGATGCGTTTGGGCAACTTTGAAAATTTGGTGATTTTTTTAGACAAGTGGTTAGTCCATGATTTTTTCAGAATTCTCAAAAATTCAGTAAAATCACTTTAATTAGAAATATTTCGAGAACCAGACCCCGCAGAAGCTTCTGGGTTTCAGTTGTGGATAGCTCTAGAAAAAGTGACCAGATATTTTGAAAACCAGAACCTCTTACAAGGCTTGGTTTTGGAAATAGCGCCAACCAAAGACATTAGAAGGCAGTTATGGCTCGAAAATCCATTAAATCACTTTGGACCGGAATATTTCGATAACCAGACCACTCAGAAGCTTTTCGGTTGGATGTGTATGTAGGAATTGAATAGACCTTTCATTCGATGTACGTCTCGAAGCGTTTGGGAGTCCATGATATTTTCAGAATTCTCAAAAATTCAGTAAAATCACTTTAATTAGAAATATTTCGAGAACCAGACCTCGCAGAAGCTTCTGGTTTTAAATTATGGATAGCTCTAGAATAATTGACCAGAGATTTTGAAAACCAGAACCTCTTACAAGGCTTGGTTTTGGAAATAGCGCCAACCAAAGACATTAGAAGGCAGTTATGGCTCGAAAATCCATTAAATCACTTTGGACCGGAATATTTCGATAACCAGACCACTCAGAAGCTTTTCGGTTGGATGTGTATATAGGAATTGAATAGACCTTTCATTCGATGTACGTCTCGATGCGTTTGGGCAACTTTGAAAATTTGGTGATTTTTTTAGACAAGTGGTTAGTCCATGATTTTTTCAGAATTCTCAAAAATTCAGTAAAATCACTTTAATTAGAAATATTTCGAGAACCAGACCCCGCAGAAGCTTCTGGGTTTCAGTTGTGGATAGCTCTAGAAAAAGTGACCAGATATTTTGAAAACCAGAACCTCTTACAAGGCTTGGTTTTGGAAATAGGGCCAACCAAAGACATTAGAAGGCAGTTATGGCTCGAAAATCCATTAAATCACTTTGGACCGGAATATTTCGATAACCAGACCACTCAGAAGCTTTTCGGTTGGATGTGTATATAGGAATTGAATAGACCTTTCATTCGATGTACGTCTCGATGCGTTTGGGCAACTTTGAAAATTTGGTGATTTTTTTAGACAAGTGGTTAGTCCATGATTTTTTCAGAATTCTCAAAAATTCAGTAAAATCACTTTAATTAGAAATATTTCGAGAACCAGACCCCGCAGAAGCTTCTGGGTTTCAGTTGTGGATAGCTCTAGAAAAAGTGACCAGATATTTTGAAAACCAGAACCTCTTACAAGGCTTGGTTTTGGAAATAGCGCCAACCAAAGACATTAGAAGGCAGTTATGGCTCGAAAATCCATTAAATCACTTTGGACCGGAATATTTCGATAACCAGACCACTCAGAAGCTTTTCGGTTGGATGTGTATGTAGGAATTGAATAGACCTTTCATTCGATGTACGTCTCGATGCGTTTGGGTAACTTTGAAAATTTGGTGATTTTTTTAGACAAGTGGTTAGTCCATGATTTTTTCAGAATTCTCAAAAATTCAGTAAAATCACTTTAATTAGAAATATTTCGAGAACCAGACCTCGCAGAAGCTTCTGGTTTTAAATTATGGATAGCTCTAGAATAATTGACCAGAGATTTTGAAAACCAGAACCTCTTACAAGGCTTTGTTTTGGAAATAGCGCCAACCAAAGACATTAGAAGGCAGTTATGGCTCGAAAATCCATTAAATCACTTTGGACCGGAATATTTCGATAACCAGACCACTCAGAAGCTTTTCGGTTGGATGTGTATATAGGAATTGAATAGACCTTTCATTCGATGTACGTCTCGATGCGTTTGGGCAACTTTGAAAATTTGGTGATTTTTTTAGACAAGTGGTTAGTCCATGATTTTTTCAGAATTCTCAAAAATTCAGTAAAATCACTTTAATTAGAAATATTTCAAGAACCAGACCCCGCAGAAGCTTCTGGGTTTCAGTGTTGTGGATAGCTCTAGAAAAAGTGACCAGATAGTTTGAAAACCAGAACCTCTTACAAGGCTTGGTTTTGGAAATAGCGCCAACCAAAGACATTAGAAGGCAGTTATGGCTCGAAAATCCATTAAATCACTTTGCACCGGAATATTTCGATAACCAGACCACTCAGAAGCTTTTCGGTTGGATGTGTATGTAGGAATTGAATAGACCTTTCATTCGATGTACGTCTCGATGCGTTTGGGCAACTTTGAAAATTTGGTGATTTTTTTTACCCAAGTGGTTAGTCCATGATTTTTTCAGAATTCTCAAAAATTCAGTAAAATCACTTTAATTAGAAATATTTCGAGAACCAGACCTCGCAGAAGCTTCTGGTTTTCAGTTGTGGATAGCTCTAGAAAAAGTGACCAGATATTTTGAAAACCAGAACCTCTTACAACTCTTACACTTTAGACCGGAATATTTCGATAACCAGACCACTCAGAAGCTTTTCGGTTGGATGTGTATGTAGGAATTGAATAGACCTTTCATTCGATGTACGTCTCGATGCGTTTGGGCAACTTTGAAAATTTGGTGATTTTTTTAGACAAGTGGTTAGTCCATGATTTTTTCAGAATTCTCAAAAATTCAGTAAAATCACTTTAATTAGAAATATTTCGAGAACCAGACCCCGCAGAAGCTTCTGGTTTTCAGTTGTGGATAGCTCTAGAAAAAGTGACCAGATATTTTGAAAACCAGAACCTCTTACAAGGCTTGGTTTTGGAAATAGCGCCAACCAAAGACATTAGAAGGCAGTTATGGCTCGAAAATCCATTAAATCACTTTGGACCGGAATATTTCGATAACCAGACCACTCAGAAGCTTTTCGGTTGGATGTGTATGTAGGAATTGAATAGACCTTTCATTCGATGTACGTCTCGATGCGTTTGGGTAACTTTGAAAATTTGGTGATTTTTTTAGACAAGTGGTTAGTCCATGATTTTTTCAGAATTCTCAAAAATTCAGTAAAATCACTTTAATTAGAAATATTTCGAGAACCAGACCTCGCAGAAGCTTCTGGTTTTAAATTATGGATAGCTCTAGAATAATTGACCAGAGATTTTGAAAACCAGAACCTCTTACAAGGCTTTGTTTTGGAAATAGCGCCAACCAAAGACATTAGAAGGCAGTTATGGCTCGAAAATCCATTAAATCACTTTGGACCGGAATATTTCGATAACCAGACCACTCAGAAGCTTTTCGGTTGGATGTGTATATAGGAATTGAATAGACCTTTCATTCGATGTACGTCTCGATGCGTTTGGGCAACTTTGAAAATTTGGTGATTTTTTTAGACAAGTGGTTAGTCCATGATTTTTTCAGAATTCTCAAAAATTCAGTAAAATCACTTTAATTAGAAATATTTCAAGAACCAGACCCCGCAGAAGCTTCTGGGCTTCAGTGTTGTGGATAGCTCTAGAAAAAGTGAACAGATAGTTTGAAAACCAGAACCTCTTACAAGGCTTGGTTTTGGAAATAGCGCCAACCAAAGACATTAGAAGGCAGTTATGGCTCGAAAATCCATTAAATCACTTTGGACCGGAATATTTCGATAACCAGACCACTCAGAAGCTTTTCGGTTGGATGTGTATGTAGGAATTGAATAGACCTTTCATTCGATGTACGTCTCGATGCGTTTGGGCAACTTTGAAAATTTGGTGATTTTTTTTACCCAAGTGGTTAGTCCATGATTTTTTCAGAATTCTCAAAAATTCAGTAAAATCACTTTAATTAGAAATATTTCGAGAACCAGACCTCGCAGAAGCTTCTGGTTTTCAGTTGTGGATAGCTCTAGAAAAAGTGACCAGATATTTTGAAAACCAGAACCTCTTACAACTCTTACACTTTAGACCGGAATATTTCGATAACCAGACCACTCAGAAGCTTTTCGGTTGGATGTGTATGTAGGAATTGAATAGACCTTTCATTCGATGTACGTCTCGATGCGTTTGGGCAACTTTGAAAATTTGGTGATTTTTTTACCCAAGTGGTTAGTCCATGATTTTTTCAGAATTCTCAAAAATTCAGTAAAATCACTTTAATTAGAAATATTTCGAGAACCAGACCTCGCAGAAGCTTCTGGTTTTCAATTGTGGATAGCTCTAGAAAAAGTGACCAGGGGTTTCGAAAACCGGAACCTCTTACAAGGCTTGGTTTTGGAAATAGCGCCATCCAAGTACATTACTAGACAGTTGTGGCTCGAAAATCTATTTAATCAGTTTGGACCGGCATATTTCGATAACCAGACCACTCAGAGGCTTTTCGGTTCAATGTGTGTATAGGAATTAAAAAGACCTTTCATTCAATGTACGTCTCGATGCGTTTGGGCAACTTTGAAAATTTGGTGATTTTTTTAGACAAGTGGTTAGTCCATGATTTTTTCAGAATTCTCAAAAATTCAGTAAAATCACTTTAATTAGAAATATTTCGAGAACCAGACCCCGCAGAAGCTTCTGGGTTTCAGTTGTGGATAGCTCTAGAAAAAGTGACCAGATATTTTGAAAACCAGAACCTCTTACAAGGCTTGGTTTTGGAAATAGCGCCAACCAAAGACATTAGAAGGCAGTTATGGCTCGAAAATCCATTAAATCACTTTAGACGGGAATATTTCGATAACCAGACCACTCAGAAGCTTCTGGTTTTTAATTGTGGATAGCTTCAGGAAAAGTGACCAGGGGTTTCGAAAACCGGAACCTCTTACAAGGCTTGGTTTTGGAAATAGCGCCATCCAAGGACATTACTAGGCAGTTGTGGCTCGAAAATCTATTTAATCAGTTTGGACCGGCATATTTCGATAACCAGACCACTCAGAAGCTTTTCGGTTGGATGTGTATATAGGAATTGAATAGACCTTTCATTCGATGTACGTCTCGATGCGTTTGGGCAACTTTGAAAATTTGGTGATTTTTTTAGACAAGTGGTTAGTCCATGATTTTTTCAGAATTCTCAAAAATTCAGTAAAATCACTTTAATTAGAAATATTTCGAGAACCAGACCCCGCAGAAGCTTCTGGGTTTCAGTTGTGGATAGCTCTAGAAAAAGTGACCAGATATTTTGAAAACCAGAACCTCTTACAAGGCTTGGTTTTGGAAATAGCGCCAACCAAAGACATTAGAAGGCAGTTATGGCTCGAAAATCCATTAAATCACTTTGGACCGGAATATTTCGATAACCAGACCACTCAGAAGCTTTTCGGTTGGATGTGTATATAGGAATTGAATAGACCTTTCATTCGATGTACGTCTCGATGCGTTTGGGCAACTTTGAAAATTTGGTGATTTTTTTAGACAAGTGGTTAGTCCATGATTTTTTCAGAATTCTCAAAAATTCAGTAAAATCACTTTAATTAGAAATATTTCGAGAACCAGACCCCGCAGAAGCTTCTGGGTTTCAGTTGTGGATAGCTCTAGAAAAAGTGACCAGATATTTTGAAAACCAGAACCTCTTACAAGGCTTGGTTTTGGAAATAGCGCCAACCAAAGACATTAGAAGGCAGTTATGGCTCGAAAATCCATTAAATCACTTTGGACCGGAATATTTCGATAACCAGACCACTCAGAAGCTTTTCGGTTGGATGTGTATGTAGGAATTGAATAGACCTTTCATTCGATGTACGTCTCGATGCGTTTGGGTAACTTTGAAAATTTGGTGATTTTTTTAGACAAGTGGTTAGTCCATGATTTTTTCAGAATTCTCAAAAATTCAGTAAAATCACTTTAATTAGAAATATTTCGAGAACCAGACCTCGCAGAAGCTTCTGGTTTTAAATTATGGATAGCTCTAGAATAATTGACCAGAGATTTTGAAAACCAGAACCTCTTACAAGGCTTTGTTTTGGAAATAGCGCCAACCAAAGACATTAGAAGGCAGTTATGGCTCGAAAATCCATTAAATCACTTTGGACCGGAATATTTCGATAACCAGACCACTCAGAAGCTTTTCGGTTGGATGTGTATATAGGAATTGAATAGACCTTTCATTCGATGTACGTCTCGATGCGTTTGGGCAACTTTGAAAATTTGGTGATTTTTTTAGACAAGTGGTTAGTCCATGATTTTTTCAGAATTCTCAAAAATTCAGTAAAATCACTTTAATTAGAAATATTTCAAGAACCAGACCCCGCAGAAGCTTCTGGGTTTCAGTTGTGGATAGCTCTAGAAAAAGTGACCAGATAGTTTGAAAACCAGAACCTCTTACAAGGCTTGGTTTTGGAAATAGCGCCAACCAAAGACATTAGAAGGCAGTTATGGCTCGAAAATCCATTAAATCACTTTGGACCGGAATATTTCGATAACCAGACCACTCAGAAGCTTTTCGGTTGGATGTGTATGTAGGAATTGAATAGACCTTTCATTCGATGTACGTCTCGATGCGTTTGGGCAACTTTGAAAATTTGGTGATTTTGTTAGACAAGTGGTTAGTCCATGATTTTTTCAGAATTCTCAAAAATTCAGTAAAATCACTTTAATTAGAAATATTTCGAGAACCAGACCTCGCAGAAGCTTCTGGTTTTCAATTGTGGATAGCTCTAGAAAAAGTGACCAGATATTTTGAAACCCAGAACCTCTTACAACTCTTACACTTTAGACCGGAATATTTCGATAACCAGACCAGACCACTCAGAAGCTTTTCGGTTGGATGTGTATGTAGGAATTGAATAGACCTTTCATTCGATGTACGTCTCGATGCGTTTGGGCAACTTTGAAAATTTGGTGATTTTTTTACCCAAGTGGTTAGTCCATGATTTTTTCAGAATTCTCAAAAATTCAGTAAAATCACTTTAATTAGAAATATTTCGAGAACCAGACCTCGCAGAAGCTTCTGGTTTTCAGTTGTGGATAGCTCTAGAAAAAGTGACCAGATATTTTGAAAACCAGAACCTCTTACAAGGCTTGGTTTTGGAAATAGCGCCAACCAAAGACATTAGAAGGCAGTTATGGCTCGAAAATCCATTAAATCACTTTGGACCGGAATATTTCGATAACCAGACCACTCAGAAGCTTTTCGGTTGGATGTGTATATAGGAATTGAATAGACCTTTCATTCGATGTACGTCTCGATGCGTTTGGGTAACGTTGAAAATTTGGTGATTTTTTTAGACAAGTGGTTAGTCCATGATTTTTTCAGAATTCTCAAAAATTCAGTAAAATCACTTTAATTAGAAATATTTCGAGAACCAGACCTCGCAGAAGCTTCTGGGTTTCAGTTGTGGATAACTCTAGAAAAAGTGACCAGGGGTTTCGAAAGCCGGAACCTCGTTCAAGGCTTGGTTTTGGAAATAGCGCCAACCAAAGACATTAGTAGGCAGTTATTGCTCGAAAATCCATTAAATCACTTTGGACCGGAATATTTCGATAACCAGACCACTCAGAAGCTTTTCGGTTGGATGTGTATATAGGAATTGAATAGACCTTTCATTCGATGTACGTCTCGATGCGTTTGGGTAACGTTGAAAATTTGGTGATTTTTTTAGACAAGTGGTTAGTCCATGATTTTTTCAGAATTCTCAAAAATTCAGTAAAATCACTTTAATTAGAAATATTTCGAGAACCAGACCTCGCAGAAGCTTCTGGTTTTCAGTTGTGCATAGCTCTAGAAAAAGTGACCAGATATTTTGAAAACCAGAACCTCTTACAACTCTTACACTTTAGACCGGAATATTTCGATAACCAGACCACTCAGAAGCTTTTCGGTTGGATGTGTATGTAGGAATTGAATAGACCTTTCATTCGATGTACGTCTCGATGCGTTTGGGCAACTTTGAAAATTTGGTGATTTTTTTTACCCAAGTGGTTAGTCCATGATTTTTTCAGAATTCTCAAAAATTCAGTAAAATCACTTTAATTAGAAATAGTTCGAGAACCAGACCTCGCAGAAGCTTCTGGTTTTCAGTTGTGCATAGCTCTAGAAAAAGTGACCAGATATTTTGAAAACCAGAACCTCTTACAACTCTTACACTTTAGACCGGAATATTTCGATAACCAGACCACTCAGAAGCTTTTCGGTTGGATGTGTATGTAGGAATTGAATAGACCTTTCATTCGATGTACGTCTCGATGCGTTTGGGCAACTTTGAAAATTTGGTGATTTTTTTAGACAAGTGGTTAGTCCATGATTTTTTCAGAATTCTCAAAAATTCAGTAAAATCACTTTAATTAGAAATATTTCGAGAACCAGACCTCGCAGAAGCTTCTGGTTTTCAATTGTGGATAGCTCTAGAAAAAGTGACCAGGGGTTTCGAAAACCGGAACCTCTTACAAGGCTTGGTTTTGGAAATAGCGCCATCCAAGTACATTACTAGACAGTTGTGGCTCGAAAATCTATTTAATCAGTTTGGACCTGCATATTTCGATAACCAGACCACTCAGAGGCTTTTTGGTTCAATGTGTGTATAGGAATTAAAAAGACCTTTCATTCAATGTACGTCTCGATGCGTTTGGGCAACTTTGAAAATTTGGTGATTTTTTTAGACAAGTGGTTAGTTAGTCCATGATTTTTTCAGAATTCTCAAAAATTCAGTAAAATCACTTTAATTAGAAATATTTCGAGAACCAGACCTCGCAGAAGCTTCTGGTTTTCAGTTGTGGATAGCTCTAGAAAAAGTGACCAGATATTTTGAAAACCAGAACCTCTTACAAGGCTTGGTTTTGGAAATAGCGCCAACCAAAGACATTAGAAGGCAGTTATGGCTCGAAAATCCATTAAATCACTTTAGACGGGAATATTTCGATAACCAGACCACTCAGAAGCTTCTGGTTTTTAATTGTGGATAGCTCTAGAAAAAGTGACCAGGGGTTTCGAAAACCGGAACCTCTTACAAGGCTTGGTTTTGGAAATAGCGCCATCCAAGTACATTACTAGACAGTTGTGGCTCGAAAATCTATTTAATCAGTTTGGACCGGCATATTTCGATAACCAGACCACTCAGAGGCTTTTCGGTTCAATGTGTGTATAGGAATTAAAAAGACCTTTCATTCAATGTACGTCTCGATGCGTTTGGGCAACTTTGAAAATTTGGTGATTTTTTTAGACAAGTGGTTAGTCCATGATTTTTTCAGAATTCTCAAAAATTCAGTAAAATCACTTTAATTAGAAATATTTCGAGAACCAGACCTCGCAGAAGCTTCTGGTTTTCAGTTGTGGATAGCTCTAGAAAAAGTGACCAGATATTTTGAAAACCAGAACCTCTTACAAGGCTTGGTTTTGGAAATAGCGCCAACCAAAGACATTAGAAGGCAGTTATGGCTCGAAAATCCATTAAATCACTTTAGACGGGAATATTTCGATAACCAGACCACTCAGAAGCTTCTGGTTTTTAATTGTGGATAGCTTCAGGAAAAGTGACCAGGGGTTTCGAAAACCGGAACCTCTTACAAGGCTTGGTTTTGGAAATAGCGCCATCCAAGGACATTACTAGGCAGTTGTGGCTCGAAAATCTATTTAATCAGTTTGGACCGGCATATTTCGATAACCAGACCACTCAGAAGCTTTTCGGTTGGATGTGTATATAGGAATTGAATAGACCTTTCATTCGATGTACGTCTCGATGCGTTTGGGCAACTTTGAAAATTTGGTGATTTTTTTAGACAAGTGGTTAGTCCATGATTTTTTCAGAATTCTCAAAAATTCAGTAAAATCACTTTAATTAGAAATATTTCGAGAACCAGACCTCGCAGAAGCTTCTGGGTTTCAGTTGTGGATAGCTCTAGAAAAAGTGACCAGATATTTTGAAAACCAGAACCTCTTACAAGGCTTGGTTTTGGAAATAGCGCCAACCAAAGACATTAGAAGGCAGTTATGGCTCGAAAATCCATTAAATCACTTTGGACCGGAATATTTCGATAACCAGACCACTCAGAAGCTTTTCGGTTGGATGTGTATATAGGAATTGAATAGACCTTTCATTCGATGTACGTCTCGATGCGTTTGGGTAACGTTGAAAATTTGGTGATTTTTTTAGACAAGTGGTTAGTCCATGATTTTTTCAGAATTCTCAAAAATTCAGTAAAATCACTTTAATTAGAAATAATTCGAGAACCAGACCTCGCAGAAGCTTCTGGGTTTCAGTTGTGGATAACTCTAGAAAAAGTGACCAGGGGTTTTGAAAACCGGAGCCTCTTACAAGGCTTGGTTTTGGAAATAGACATTAGAAAGCAGTTGTGGCTCGAAAATCCATTAAATCACTTTGGACCGGCATATTTCCATAACCAGACCACTCAGAAGCTTTTCGGTTGGATGTGTATGTAGGAATTGAATAGACCTTTCATTCGATGTACGTTTCGATGCGTTTGGGTAACGTTGAAAATTTGGTGATTTTTTTAGACAAGTGGTTAGTCCATGATTTTTTCAGAATTCTCAAAAATTCAGTAAAATCACTTTAATTAGAAATATTTCGAGAACCAGACCTCGCAGAAGCTTCTGGGTTTCAGTTGTGGATAGCTCTAGAAAAAGTGACCAGATATTTTGAAAACCAGAACCTCTTACAAGGCTTGGTTTTGGAAATAGCGCCAACCAAAGACATTAGAAGGCAGTTATGGCTCGAAAATCCATTAAATCACTTTGGACCGGAATATTTCGATAACCAGACCACTCAGAAGCTTTTCGGTTGGATGTGTATATAGGAATTGAATAGACCTTTCATTCGATGTACGTCTCGATGCGTTTGGACAACTTTGAAAATTTGGTGATTTTTTAATCAAGTGGTTAGTCCATGATTTTTTTCAGAATTCTCAAAAATTCAGTAAAATCACTTTAATTAGAAATATTTCGAGAACCAGACCTCGCAGAAGCTTCTGGTTTTCAATTGTGGATAGCTCTAGAAAAAGTGACTAGGGGTTTCGAAAACCGGAACCTCTTACAAGGCTTGGTTTTGGAAATAGCGCCAACCAAAGACATTAGAAGGCAGTTATGGCTCGAAAATCCATTAAATCACTTTGGACCGGAATATTTCGATAACCAGACCACTCAGAAGCTTTTCGGTTGGATGTGTATATAGGAATTGAATAGACCTTTCATTCGATGTACGTCTCGATGCGTTTGGGTAACGTTGAAAATTTGGTGATTTTTTTAGACAAGTGGTTAGTCCATGATTTTTTCAGAATTCTCAAAAATTCAGTAAAATCACTTTAATTAGAAATAATTCGAGAACCAGACCTCGCAGAAGCTTCTGGGTTTCAGTTGTGGATAACTCTAGAAAAAGTGACCAGGGGTTTTGAAAACCGGAGCCTCTTACAAGGCTTGGTTTTGGAAATAGACATTAGAAAGCAGTTGTGGCTCGAAAATCCATTAAATCACTTTGGACCGGCATATTTCCATAACCAGACCACTCAGAAGCTTTTCGGTTGGATGTGTATGTAGGAATTGAATAGACCTTTCATTCGATGTACGTCTCGATGCGTTTGGGTAACGTTGAAAATTTGGTGATTTTTTTAGACAAGTGGTTAGTCCATGATTTTTTCAGAATTCTCAAAAATTCAGTAAAATCACTTTAATTAGAAATATTTCGAGAACCAGACCTCGCAGAAGCTTCTGGGTTTCAGTTGTGGATAGCTCTAGAAAAAGTGACCAGATATTTTGAAAACCAGAACCTCTTACAAGGCTTGGTTTTGGAAATAGCGCCAACCAAAGACATTAGAAGGCAGTTATGGCTCGAAAATCCATTAAATCACTTTGGACCGGAATATTTCGATAACCAGACCACTCAGAAGCTTTTCGGTTGGATGTGTATATAGGAATTGAATAGACCTTTCATTCGATGTACGTCTCGATGCGTTTGGGCAACTTTGAAAATTTGGTGATTTTTTAATCAAGTGGTTAGTCCATGATTTTTTTCAGAATTCTCAAAAATTCAGTAAAATCACTTTAATTAGAAATATTTCGAGAACCAGACCTCGCAGAAGCTTCTGGTTTTCAATTGTGGATAGCTCTAGAAAAAGTGACTAGGGGTTTCGAAAACCGGAACCTCTTACAAGGCTTGGTTTTGGAAATAGCGCCAACCAAAGACATTAGAAGGCAGTTATGGCTCGAAAATCCATTAAATCACTTTGGACCGGAATATTTCGATAACCAGACCACTCAGAAGCTTTTCGGTTGGATGTGTATATAGGAATTGAATAGACCTTTCATTCGATGTACGTCTCGATGCGTTTGGGCAACTTTGAAAATTTGGTGATTTTTTTAGACAAGTGGTTAGTCCATGATTTTTTCAGAATTCTCAAAAATTCAGTAAAATCACTTTAATTAGAAATATTTCGAGAACCAGACCTCGCAGAAGCTTCTGGTTTTCAATTGTGGATAGCTCTAGAAAAAGTGACTAGGGGTTTCGAAAACCGGAACCTTGTTCAAGGCTTGGTTTTGGAAATAGCGCCAACCAAAGACATTAGTAGGCAGTTATTGCTCGAAAATCCATTAAATCACTTTGGACCGGAATATTTCCATAACCAGACCACTCAGGAATTGAATAGACCTTTAATTCGATGTACGTCTCGATGCGTTTGGGCAACTTTGAAAATTTGGTGATTTTTTGAGACAAGTGGTTAGCCCATGATTTTTTCAGAATTCTCAAAAATTCAGTGAAATCACTTTAATTAGAAATATTTCGAGAACCAGACCTCGCAGAAGCTTCTGGTTTTCAGTTGTGCATAGCTCTAGAAAAATTGACCAGAGATTTTGAAAACCGGGGCCTCTTACAATGCTTGGTTTTGGAAATAGACATTAGAAAGCAGTTGTGGCTCGAAAATCCATAAAATCACTTTGGACCGGCATATTTCGATAACCAGACCACTCAGAAGCTTTTCGGTTCGATGTGTTTATAGGAATTGAATAGACCTTTCATTCGATGTACGTCTCGATGCGTTTGGGTAACGTTGAAAATTTGGTGATTTTTTGAGACAAGTGGTTAGCCCATGATTTTTTCAGAATTCTCAAAAATTCAGTGAAATCACTTTAATTAGAAATATTTCGAGAACCAGACCTCGCAGAAGCTTCTGGTTTTCAATTGTGGATAGCTCTAGAAAAAGTGACCAGGGGTTTCGAAAGCCGGAACCTCGTTCAAGGCTTGGTTTTGGAAATAGCGCCAACCAAAGACATTAGTAGGCAGTTATTGCTCGAAAATCCATTAAATCACTTTGGACCGGAATATTTCGATAACCAGACCACTCAGGAATTGAATAGACCTTTAATTCGATGTACGTCTCGATGCGTTTGGGCAACTTTGAAAATTTGGTGATTTTTTGAGACAAGTGGTTAGCCCATGATTTTTTCAGAATTCTCAAAAATTCAGTGAAATCACTTTAATTAGAAATATTTCGAGAACCAGACCTCGCAGAAGCTTCTGGTTTTCAGTTGTGCATAGCTCTAGAAAAATTGACCAGAGATTTTGAAAACCGGGGCCTCTTACAATGCTTGGTTTTGGAAATAGACATTAGAAAGCAGTTGTGGCTCGAAAATCCATAAAATCACTTTGGACCGGCATATTTCGATAACCAGACCACTCAGAAGCTTTTCGGTTCGATGTGTTTATAGGAATTGAATAGACCTTTCATTCGATGTACGTCTCGATGCGTTTGGGTAACGTTGAAAATTTGGTGATTTTTTGAGACAAGTGGTTAGCCCATGATTTTTTCAGAATTCTCAAAAATTCAGTGAAATCACTTTAATTAGAAATATTTCGAGAACCAGACCTCGCAGAAGCTTCTGGTTTTCAATTGTGGATAGCTCTAGAAAAAGTGACCAGGGGTTTCGAAAGCCGGAACCTCGTTCAAGGCTTGGTTTTGGAAATAGCGCCAACCAAAGACATTAGTAGGCAGTTATTGCTCGAAAATCCATTAAATCACTTTGGACCGGAATATTTCGATAACCAGACCACTCAGGAATTGAATAGACCTTTAATTCGATGTACGTCTCGATGCGTTTGGGCAACTTTGAAAATTTGGTGATTTTTTGAGACAAGTGGTTAGCCCATGATTTTTTCAGAATTCTCAAAAATTCAGTGAAATCACTTTAATTAGAAATATTTCGAGAACCAGACCTCGCAGAAGCTTCTGGTTTTCAGTTGTGCATAGCTCTAGAAAAATTGACCAGAGATTTTGAAAACCGGGGCCTCTTACAATGCTTGGTTTTGGAAATAGACATTAGAAAGCAGTTGTGGCTCGAAAATCCATAAAATCACTTTGGACCGGCATATTTCGATAACCAGACCACTCAGAAGCTTTTCGGTTCGATGTGTTTATAGGAATTGAATAGACCTTTCATTCGATGTACGTCTCGATGCGTTTGGGCAACTTTGAAAATTTGGTGATTTTTTGAGTCAAGTGGTTAGTCCAAGATTTTTTCAGAATTCTCAAAAATTCAGTAAAATCACTTTAATTAGAAATATTTCGAGAACCAGACCTCGCAGAAGCTTCTGGGTTTCAGTTGTGGATAACTCTAGAAAAAGTGACCAGGGGTTTTGAAAACCGGAGCCTCTTACAAGGCTTGGTTTTGGAAATAGCGCCATCCAAGTACATTACTAGGCAGTTGTGGCTCGAAAATCTATTTAATCAGTTTGGACCGGCATATTTCGATAACCAGACCACTCAGAAGCTTTTCGGTTGGATGTGTATATAGGAATTGAATAGACCTTTCATTCGATGTACGTCTCGACGCGTTTGGGCAACTTTGAAAATTTGGTGATTTTTTGAGTCAAGTGGTTAGTCCATGATTTTTTCAGAATTCTCAAAAATTCAGTAAAATCACTTTAATTAGAAATATTTCGAGAACCAGACCTCGCAGAAGCTTCTGGGTTTCAGTTGTGGATAACTCTAGAAAAAGTGACCAGGGGTTTTGAAAACCGGAGCCTCTTACAAGGCTTGGTTTTGGAAATAGCGCCATCCAAGTACATTACTAGGCAGTTGTGGCTCGAAAATCTATTTAATCAGTTTGGACCGGCATATTTCGATAACCAGACCACTCAGAGGCTTTTCGGTTCAATGTGTGTATAGGAATTAAAAAGACCTTTCATTCAATGTACGTCTCGATGCGTTTGGGCAACTTTGAAAATTTGGTGATTTTTTTAGACAAGTGGTTAGTCCATGATTTTTTCAGAATTCTCAAAAATTCAGTAAAATCACTTTAATTAGAAATATTTCGAGAACCAGACCTCGCAGAAGCTTCTGGGTTTCAGTTGTGGATAACTCTAGAAAAAGTGACCAGGGGTTTTGAAAACCGGAGCCTCTTACAAGGCTTGGTTTTGGAAATAGCGCCATCCAAGTACATTACTAGGCAGTTGTGGCTCGAAAATCTATTTAATCAGTTTGGACCGGCATATTTCGATAACCAGACCACTCAGAAGCTTTTCGGTTGGATGTGTATATAGGAATTGAATAGACCTTTCATTCGATGTACGTCTCGACGCGTTTGGGCAACTTTGAAAATTTGGTGATTTTTTGAGTCAAGTGGTTAGTCCATGATTTTTTCAGAATTCTCAAAAATTCAGTAAAATCACTTTAATTAGAAATATTTCGAGAACCAGACCTCGCAGAAGCTTCTGGGTTTCAGTTGTGGATAACTCTAGAAAAAGTGACCAGGGGTTTTGAAAACCGGAGCCTCTTACAAGGCTTGGTTTTGGAAATAGCGCCATCCAAGTACATTACTAGGCAGTTGTGGCTCGAAAATCTATTTAATCAGTTTGGACCGGCATATTTCGATAACCAGACCACTCAGAAGCTTTTCGGTTGGATGTGTATATAGGAATTGAATAGACCTTTCATTCGATGTACGTCTCGATGCGTTTGGGCAACTTTGAAAATTTGGTGATTTTTTTAGACAAGTGGTTAGTCCATGATATTTTCAGAATTCTCAAAAATTCAGTAAAATCACTTTAATTAGAAATATTTCGAGAAGCAGACCTCGCAGAAGCTTCTGGGTTTCAGTTGTGGATAACTCTAGAAAAAGTGACCAGGGGTTTTGAAAACCGGAGCCTCTTACAAGGCTTGGTTTTGGAAATAGACATTAGAAAGCAGTTGTGGATCGAAAATCCATTAAATCACTTTGGACCGGAATATTTCGATAACCAGACCACTCAGAAGCTTTTCGGTTGGATGTGTATGTAGGAATTGAATAGACCTTTCATTCGATGTACGTCTCGATGCGTTTGGGTAACGTTGAAAATTTGGTGATTTTTTGAGACAAGTGGTTAGCCCATGATTTTTTCAGAATTCTCAAAAATTCAGTGAAATCACTTTAATTAGAAATATTTCGAGAACCAGACCTCGCAGAAGCTTCTGGTTTTCAATTGTGGATAGCTCTAGAAAAAGTGACCAGGGGTTTCGAAAGCCGGAACCTCGTTCAAGGCTTGGTTTTGGAAATAGCGCCAACCAAAGACATTAGTAGGCAGTTATTGCTCGAAAATCCATTAAATCACTTTGGACCGGAATATTTCGATAACCAGACCACTCAGGAATTGAATAGACCTTTAATTCGATGTACGTCTCGATGCGTTTGGGCAACTTTGAAAATTTGGTGATTTTTTGAGACAAGTGGTTAGCCCATGATTTTTTCAGAATTCTCAAAAATTCAGTAAAATCACTTTAATTAGAAATATTTCGAGAACCAGACCTCGCAGAAGCTTCTGGTTTTCAATTGTGGATAGCTCTAGAAAAAGTGACTAGGGGTTTCGAAAACCGGAACCTCTTACAAGGCTTGATTTTGGAAATAGCGCCATCCAAGGACATTACTAGGCAGTTGTGGCTCGAAAATCTATTTAATCAGTTTGGACCGGCATATTTCGATAACCAGACCACTCAGAAGCTTTTCGGTTGGATGTGTATATAGGAATTGAATAGACCTTTCATTCGATGTACGTCTCGATGCGTTTGGGCAACTTTGAAAATTTGGTGATTTTTTGAGTCAAGTTAGTCCATGATTTTTTCAGAATTCTCAAAAATTCAGTAAAATCACTTTAATTAGAAATATTTCGAGAACCAGACCTCGCAGAAGCTTCTGGGTTTCAGTTGTGGATAGCTCTAGAAAAAGTGACCAGATATTTTGAAAACCAGAACCTCTTACAAGGCTTGGTTTTGGAAATAGCGCCAACCAAAGACATTAGAAGGCAGTTATGGCTCGAAAATCCATTAAATCACTTTGGACCGGAATATTTCGATAACCAGACCACTCAGAAGCTTTTCGGTTGGATGTGTATGTAGGAATTGAATAGACCTTTCATTCGATGTACGTCTCGATGCGTTTGGGTAACGTTGAAAATTTGGTGATTTTTTTAGACAAGTGGTTAGTCCATGATTTTTTCAGAATTCTCAAAAATTCAGTAAAATCACTTTAATTAGAAATATTTCGAGAACCAGACCTCGCAGAAGCTTCTGGGTTTCAGTTGTGGATAACTCTAGAAAAAGTGACCAGGGGTTTTGAAAACCGGAGCCTCTTACAAGGTTTGGTTTTGGAAATAGCGCCATCCAAGTACATTACTAGGCAGTTGTGGCTCGAAAATCTATTTAATCAGTTTGGACCGGCATATTTCGATAACCAGACCACTCAGAGGCTTTTCGGTTCAATGTGTGTATAGGAATTAAAAAGACCTTTCATTCAATGTACGTCTCGATGCGTTTGGGCAACTTTGAAAATTTAGTGATTTTTTTAGACAAGTGGTTAGTCCATGATTTTTTCCGAATTCTCAAAAATTCAGTAAAATCACTTTAATTAGAAATATTTCGAGAACCAGACCTCGCAGAAGCTTCTGGTTTTCAGTTGTGGATAACTCTAGAAAAAGTGACCAGATATTTTGAAAACCAGAACCTCTTACAAGGCTTGGTTTTGGAAATAGCGCCAACCAAAGACATTAGAAGGCAGTTATGGCTCGAAAATCCATTAAATCACTTTAGACGGGAATATTTCGATAACCAGACCACTCAGAAGCTTCTGGTTTTTAATTGTGGATAGCTCTAGGAAAAGTGACCAGGGGTTTCGAAAACCGGAACCTCTTACAAGGCTTGGTTTTGGAAATAGCGCCATCCAAGGACATTACTAGGCAGTTGTGGCTCGAAAATCTATTTAATCAGTTTGGACCGGCATATTTCAGAGGCTTTTCGGTTCAATGTGTGTATAGGAATTGAATAGACCTTTCATTCGATGTACGTCTCGATGCGTTTGGGCAACTTTGAAAATTTGGTGATTTTTTGAGTCAAGTGGTTAGTCCATGATTTTTTCAGAATTCTCAAAAATTCAGTAAAATCACTTTAATTAGAAATATTTCGAGAACCAGACCTCGCAGAAGCTTCTGGTTTTCAGTTGTGCATAGCTCTAGAAAAATTGACCAGAGATTTTGAAAACCGGAGCCTCTTACTATGCTTGGTTTTGGAAATAGACATTAGAAAGCAGTTGTGGCTCGAAAATCCATAAAATCACTTTGGACCGGCATATTTCGATAACCAGACCACTCAGAAGCTTTTCGGTTGGATGTGTTTATAGGAATTGAATAGACCTTTCATTTGATGTACGTCTCGATGCGTTTGGGCAACTTTGAAAATTTGGTGATTTTTTGAGACAAGTGGTTAGCCCATGATTTTTTCAGAATTCTCAAAAATTCAGTAAAATCACTTTAATTAGAAATATTTCGAGAACCAGACCTCGCAGAAGCTTCTGGTTTTCAATTGTGGATAGCTCTAGAAAAAGTGACTAGGGGTTTCGAAAACCGGAACCTCTTACAAGGCTTGGTTTTGGAAATAGCGCCATCCAAGGACATTACTAGGCAGTTGTGGCTCGAAAATCTATTTAATCAGTTTGGACCGGCATATTTCGATAACCAGACCACTCAGAGGCTTTTCGGTTCAATGTGTATATAGGAATTGAATAGACCTTTCATTCGATGTACGTCTCGATGCGTTTGGGCAACTTTGAAAATTTGGTGATTTTTTTAGACAAGTGGTTAGTCCATGATTTTTTCAGAATTCTCAAAAATTCAGTAAAATCACTTTAATTAGAAATATTTCGAGAACCAGACCTCGCAGAAGCTTCTGGGTTTCAGTTGTGGATAGCTCTAGAAAAAGTGACCAGATATTTTGAAAACCAGAACCTCTTACAAGGCTTGGTTTTGGAAATAGCGCCAACCAAAGACATTAGAAGGCAGTTATGGCTCGAAAATCCATTAAATCACTTTGGACCGGAATATTTCGATAACCAGACCACTCAGAAGCTTTTCGGTTGGATGTGTATATAGGAATTGAATAGACATTTCATTCGATGTACGTCTCGATGCGTTTGGGCAACTTTGAAAATTTGGTGATTTTTTTAGTCAAGTGGTTAGTCCATGATATTTTCAGAATTCTCAAAAATTCAGTAAAATCACTTTAATTAGAAATATTTCGAGAACCAGACCTCGCAGAAGCTTCTGGTTTTCAATTGTGGATAGCTCTAGAAAAAGTGACCAGGGGTTTCGAAAACCGGAACCTCTTACACGGCTTGGTTTTGGAAATAGCGCTATCCAAGGACATTACTAGGCAGTTGTGGCTCGGTTCAATGTGTGTATAGGAATTGAATAGACCTTTCATTCAATGTACGTCTCGATGCGTTTGGGCAACTTTGAAAATTTGGTGATTTTTTTAGACAAGTGGTTAGTCCATGATTTTTTCAGAATTCTCAAAAATTCAGTAAAATCACTTTAATTAGAAATATTTCGAGAACCAGACCTCGCAGAAGCTTCTGGGTTTCAGTTGTGGATAGCTCTAGAAAAAGTGACCAGATATTTTGAAAACCAGAACCTCTTACAAGGCTTGGTTTTGGAAATAGCGCCAACCAAAGACATTAGAAGGCAGTTATGGCTCGAAAATCCATTAAATCACTTTGGACCGGAATATTTCGATAACCAGACCACTCAGAAGCTTTTCGGTTGGATGTGTATATAGGAATTGAATAGACCTTTCATTCGATGTACGTCTCGATGCGTTTGGGCAACTTTGAAAATTTGGTGATTTTTTTAGTCAAGTGTTAGTCCATGATATTTTCAGAATTCTCAAAAATTCAGTAAAATCACTTTAATTAGAAATATTTCGAGAACCAGACCTCGCAGAAGCTTCTGGTTTTCAATTGTGGATAGCTCTAGAAAAAGCGACCAGGGTTTTCGAAAACCGGAACCTCTTACATGGCTTGGTTTTGGAAATAGCGCCATCCAAGGACATTATTAGGCAGTTGTGGTTCGAAAATCTATTTAATCAGTTTGGACCGGCATATTTCGATAACCAGACCACTCAGAGGCTTTTCGGTTCAATGTGTGTATAGGAATTGAATAGACCTTTCATTCAATGCACGTCTCGATGCGTTTGGGCAACTTTGAAAATTTGGTGATTTTTTTAGACAAGTGGTTAGTCCATGATTTTTTCAGAATTCTCAAAAATTCAGTAAAATCACTTTATTTAGAAATATTTCGAGAACCAGACCTCGCAGAAGCCTTCTGGTTTTCAGTTGTGGATAGCTCTAGAAAAAGTGATCAGATATTTTGAAAACCAGAACCTCTTACACGGCTTGGTTTTGGAAATAGCGCCAACCAAAGACATTAGAAGGCAGTTATGGCTCGAAAATCCATTAAATCACTTTGGACCGGCATATTTCGATAACCAGACCACTCAGAAGCTTTTCGGTTGGATGTGTATATAGGAATTGAATAGACCTTTCATTCGATGTACGTCTCGATGCGTTTGGGCAACTTTGAAAATTTGGTGATTTTTTTAGACAAGTGGTTAGTCCATGATATTTTCAGAATTCTCAAAAATTCAGTAAAATCACTTTAATTAGAAATATTTCGAGAACCAGACCTCGCAGAAGCTTCTGGTTTTCAATTGTGGATAGCTCTAGAAAAAGTGACCAGAAATTTTAAAAACCAGAACCTCTTACAAGGCTTGGTTTTGGAAATAGCGCCAACCAAAGACATTAGAAGGCAGTTATGGCTCGAAAATCCATTAAATCACTTTGGACCGGAATATTTCGATAACCAGACCACTCAGAAGCTTTTCGGTTGGATGTGTATATAGGAATTGAATAGACCTTTCATTCGATGTACGTCTCGATGCGTTTGGGCAACTTTGAAAATTTGGTGATTTTTTTAGACAAGTGGTTAGTCCATGATATTTTCAGAATTCTCAAAAATTCAGTAAAATCACTTTAATTAGAAATATTTCGAGAACCAGACCTCGCAGAAGCTTCTGGTTTTCAATTGTGGATAGCTCTAGAAAAAGTGACCAGAAATTTTGAAAACCAGAACCTCTTACAAGGCTTGGTTTTGGAAATAGCGCCAACCAAAGACATTAGAAGGCAGTTATGGCTCGAAAATCCATTAAATCACTTTGGACCGGAATATTTCGATAACCAGACCACTCAGAAGCTTTTCGGTTGGATGTGTATATAGGAATTGAATAGACCTTTCATTCGATGTACGTCTCGATGCGTTTGGGCAACTTTGAAAATTTGGTGATTTTTTTAGACAAGTGGTTAGTCCATGATTTTTTCAGAATTCTCAAAAATTCAGTAAAATCACTTTAATTAGAAATATTTCGAGAACCAGACCTCGCAGAAGCTTCTGGTTTTCAATTGTGGATAGCTCTAGAAAAAGTGACCAGAAATTTTAAAAACCAGAACCTCTTACAAGGCTTGGTTTTGGAAATAGCGCCAACCAAAGACATTAGAAGGCAGTTATGGCTCGAAAATCCATTAAATCACTTTGGACCGGAATATTTCGATAACCAGACCACTCAGAAGCTTTTCGGTTGGATGTGTATATAGGAATTGAATAGACCTTTCATTCGATGTACGTCTCGATGCGTTTGGGCAACTTTGAAAATTTGGTGATTTTTTTAGACAAGTGGTTAGTCCATGATTTTTTCAGAATTCTCAAAAATTCAGTAAAATCACTTTAATTAGAAATATTTCGAGAACCAGACCTCGCAGAAGCTTCTGGTTTTCAGTTGTGGATAGCTCTAGAAAAAGTGACCAGAGATTTTGAAAACCGGAACCTCTTACAAGGCTTGGTTTTGGAAATAGCGCCAACCAAAGACATTAGAAAGCAGTTGTGGCTCGAAAATCCATTAAATCACTTTGGACTGGAGAACCAGATCCGCAGAAGCTTCTGGTTTTCAATTGTGGATAGCTCTGGAAAGTGACCAGGAATTTCGAAAACCGGAACCTCTTACAAGGCTTGGTTTTGGAAATAGCGCCAACCAAAGACATTAGAAGGCAGTTATGGCTCGAAAATCCATTAAATCACTTTGGACCGGAATATTTCGATAACCAGACCACTCAGAAGCTTTTCAGTTGGATGTGTATATAGGAATTGAATAGACCTTTCATTCGATGTACGTCTCGATGCGTTTGGACAACTTTGAAAATTTGGTGATTTTTTTTAGCCACATGTCCATGATTTTTTCAGATTCTCAAAAATTCAGTGAAATCACTTTCATTAGAAATATTTCGAGAACCAGACCTCGCAGAAGCTTCTGGTTTTCAATTGTGGATAGCTCTGGAAAAAGGGACCAGAGATTTTGAAAACCGGAACCTCTTGCAAGGCTTGGTTTTGGAAATAGCGCTATTCATAGACATTAGTAGGCAGTTGTGGCTCGAAAATCCATAAAACCACTTTGGACCGGCATATTTCGATAACCAGACCACTCAGAAGCTTTTGGGTTGGATGTGTATATAGGAATTGAATAGACCTTTCATTCGATGTACGTCTCGATGCGTTTGGGCAACTTTGAAAATTTGGTGATTTTTTTAGTCAAGTGGTCCATGATTTTTTCAGAATTCTCAAAAATTCAGTAAAATCACTTTAATTAGAAATATTTCGAGAACCAGACCTCGCAGAAGCTTCTGGTTTTCAATTGTTGATAGCTCTAGAAAAAGTGAGCAGGGGTTTCGAAAACCGGAACCTCTTACAAGGCTTGGTTTTGGAAATAGCGCCATCCAAGGACATTAGTAGGCAGTTGTGGCTCGAAAATCCATTAAATCACTTTGGACTGGAATATTTCGATAACCAGACCACTCAGAGGCTTTTCGGTTCAATGTGTGTATAGGAATTGAATAGACCTTTCATTCAATGTACGTCTCGATGCGTTTGGGCAACTTTGAAAATTTGGTGATTTTTTTAGACAAGTGGTTAGTCCATGATTTTTTCAGAATTCTCAAAAATTCAGTAAAATCACTTTAATTAGAAATATTTCGAGAACCAGACCTCGCAGAAGCTTCTGGGTTTCATTTGTGGATAGCTCTAGAAAAAGTGACCAGAAATTTTAAAAACCAGAACCTCTTACAAGGCTTGGTTTTGGAAATAGCGCCAACCAAAGACATTAGAAGGCAGTTATGGCTCGAAAATCCATTAAATCACTTTGGACCGGAATATTTCGATAACCAGACCACTCAGAAGCTTTTCGGTTGGATGTGTATATAGGAATTGAATAGACCTTTCATTCGATGTACGTCTCGATGCGTTTGGGCAACTTTGAAAATTTGGTGATTTTTTTAGACAAGTGGTTAGTCCATGATATTTTCAGAATTCTCAAAAATTCAGTAAAATCACTTTAATTAGAAATATTTCGAGAACCAGACCTCGCAGAAGCTTCTGGTTTTCAATTGTGGATAGCTCTAGAAAAAGTGACCAGAAATTTTGAAAACCAGAACCTCTTACAAGGCTTGGTTTTGGAAATAGCGCCAACCAAAGACATTAGAAGGCAGTTATGGCTCGAAAATCCATTAAATCACTTTGGACCGGAATATTTCGATAACCAGACCACTCAGAAGCTTTTCGGTTGGATGTGTATATAGGAATTGAATAGACCTTTCATTCGATGTACGTCTCGATGCGTTTGGGCAACTTTGAAAATTTGGTGATTTTTTTAGACAAGTGGTTAGTCCATGATTTTTTCAGAATTCTCAAAAATTCAGTAAAATCACTTTAATTAGAAATATTTCGAGAACCAGACCTCGCAGAAGCTTCTGGTTTTCAATTGTGGATAGCTCTAGAAAAAGTGACCAGAAATTTTAAAAACCAGAACCTCTTACAAGGCTTGGTTTTGGAAATAGCGCCAACCAAAGACATTAGAAGGCAGTTATGGCTCGAAAATCCATTAAATCACTTTGGACCGGAATATTTCGATAACCAGACCACTCAGAAGCTTTTCGGTTGGATGTGTATATAGGAATTGAATAGACCTTTCATTCGATGTACGTCTCGATGCGTTTGGGCAACTTTGAAAATTTGGTGATTTTTTTAGACAAGTGGTTAGTCCATGATTTTTTCAGAATTCTCAAAAATTCAGTAAAATCACTTTAATTAGAAATATTTCGAGAACCAGACCTCGCAGAAGCTTCTGGTTTTCAATTGTGGATAGCTCTAGAAAAAGTGACCAGAAATTTTAAAAACCAGAACCTCTTACAAGGCTTGGTTTTGGAAATAGCGCCAACCAAAGACATTAGAAGGCAGTTATGGCTCGAAAATCCATTAAATCACTTTGGACCGGAATATTTCGATAACCAGACCACTCAGAAGCTTTTCGGTTGGATGTGTATATAGGAATTGAATAGACCTTTCATTCGATGTACGTCTCGATGCGTTTGGACAACTTTGAAAATTTGGTGATTTTTTTTAGCCACATGTCCATGATTTTTTCAGATTCTCAAAAATTCAGTGAAATCACTTTCATTAGAAATATTTCGAGAACCAGACCTCGCAGAAGCTTCTGGTTTTCAATTGTGGATAGCTCTGGAAAAAGGGACCAGAGATTTTGAAAACCGGAACCTCTTGCAAGGCTTGGTTTTGGAAATAGCGCTATTCATAGACATTAGTAGGCAGTTGTGGCTCGAAAATCCATAAAACCACTTTGGACCGGCATATTTCGATAACCAGACCACTCAGAAGCTTTTGGGTTGGATGTGTATATAGGAATTGAATAGACCTTTCATTCGATGTACGTCTCGATGCGTTTGGGCAACTTTGAAAATTTGGTGATTTTTTTAGTCAAGTGGTCCATGATTTTTTCAGAATTCTCAAAAATTCAGTAAAATCACTTTAATTAGAAATATTTCGAGAACCAGACCTCGCAGAAGCTTCTGGTTTTCAATTGTTGATAGCTCTAGAAAAAGTGAGCAGGGGTTTCGAAAACCGGAACCTCTTACAAGGCTTGGTTTTGGAAATAGCGCCATCCAAGGACATTAGTAGGCAGTTGTGGCTCGAAAATCCATTAAATCACTTTGGACTGGAATATTTCGATAACCAGACCACTCAGAGGCTTTTCGGTTCAATGTGTGTATAGGAATTGAATAGACCTTTCATTCAATGTACGTCTCGATGCGTTTGGGCAACTTTGAAAATTTGGTGATTTTTTTAGACAAGTGGTTAGTCCATGATTTTTTCAGAATTCTCAAAAATTCAGTAAAATCACTTTAATTAGAAATATTTCGAGAACCAGACCTCGCAGAAGCTTCTGGGTTTCATTTGTGGATAGCTCTAGAAAAAGTGACCAGAAATTTTAAAAACCAGAACCTCTTACAAGGCTTGGTTTTGGAAATAGCGCCAACCAAAGACATTAGAAGGCAGTTATGGCTCGAAAATCCATTAAATCACTTTGGACCGGAATATTTCGATAACCAGACCACTCAGAAGCTTTTCGGTTGGATGTGTATATAGGAATTGAATAGACCTTTCATTCGATGTACGTCTCGATGCGTTTGGGCAACTTTGAAAATTTGGTGATTTTTTTAGACAAGTGGTTAGTCCATGATATTTTCAGAATTCTCAAAAATTCAGTAAAATCACTTTAATTAGAAATATTTCGAGAACCAGACCTCGCAGAAGCTTCTGGTTTTCAATTGTGGATAGCTCTAGAAAAAGTGACCAGAAATTTTGAAAACCAGAACCTCTTACAAGGCTTGGTTTTGGAAATAGCGCCAACCAAAGACATTAGAAGGCAGTTATGGCTCGAAAATCCATTAAATCACTTTGGACCGGAATATTTCGATAACCAGACCACTCAGAAGCTTTTCGGTTGGATGTGTATATAGGAATTGAATAGACCTTTCATTCGATGTACGTCTCGATGCGTTTGGGCAACTTTGAAAATTTGGTGATTTTTTTAGACAAGTGGTTAGTCCATGATTTTTTCAGAATTCTCAAAAATTCAGTAAAATCACTTTAATTAGAAATATTTCGAGAACCAGACCTCGCAGAAGCTTCTGGTTTTCAATTGTGGATAGCTCTAGAAAAAGTGACCAGAAATTTTAAAAACCAGAACCTCTTACAAGGCTTGGTTTTGGAAATAGCGCCAACCAAAGACATTAGAAGGCAGTTATGGCTCGAAAATCCATTAAATCACTTTGGACCGGAATATTTCGATAACCAGACCACTCAGAAGCTTTTCGGTTGGATGTGTATATAGGAATTGAATAGACCTTTCATTCGATGTACGTCTCGATGCGTTTGGGCAACTTTGAAAATTTGGTGATTTTTTTAGACAAGTGGTTAGTCCATGATTTTTTCAGAATTCTCAAAAATTCAGTAAAATCACTTTAATTAGAAATATTTCGAGAACCAGACCTCGCAGAAGCTTCTGGTTTTCAGTTGTGGATAGCTCTAGAAAAAGTGACCAGAGATTTTGAAAACCGGAACCTCTTACAAGGCTTGGTTTTGGAAATAGCGCCAACCAAAGACATTAGAAAGCAGTTGTGGCTCGAAAATCCATTAAATCACTTTGGACTGGAGAACCAGATCCGCAGAAGCTTCTGGTTTTCAATTGTGGATAGCTCTGGAAAGTGACCAGGAATTTCGAAAACCGGAACCTCTTACAAGGCTTGGTTTTGGAAATAGCGCCAACCAAAGACATTAGAAGGCAGTTATGGCTCGAAAATCCATTAAATCACTTTGGACCGGAATATTTCGATAACCAGACCACTCAGAAGCTTTTCAGTTGGATGTGTATATAGGAATTGAATAGACCTTTCATTCGATGTACGTCTCGATGCGTTTGGACAACTTTGAAAATTTGGTGATTTTTTTTAGCCACATGTCCATGATTTTTTCAGATTCTCAAAAATTCAGTGAAATCACTTTCATTAGAAATATTTCGAGAACCAGACCTCGCAGAAGCTTCTGGTTTTCAATTGTGGATAGCTCTGGAAAAAGGGACCAGAGATTTTGAAAACCGGAACCTCTTGCAAGGCTTGGTTTTGGAAATAGCGCTATTCATAGACATTAGTAGGCAGTTGTGGCTCGAAAATCCATAAAACCACTTTGGACCGGCATATTTCGATAACCAGACCACTCAGAAGCTTTTGGGTTGGATGTGTATATAGGAATTGAATAGACCTTTCATTCGATGTACGTCTCGATGCGTTTGGGCAACTTTGAAAATTTGGTGATTTTTTTAGTCAAGTGGTCCATGATTTTTTCAGAATTCTCAAAAATTCAGTAAAATCACTTTAATTAGAAATATTTCGAGAACCAGACCTCGCAGAAGCTTCTGGTTTTCAATTGTTGATAGCTCTAGAAAAAGTGAGCAGGGGTTTCGAAAACCGGAACCTCTTACAAGGCTTGGTTTTGGAAATAGCGCCATCCAAGGACATTAGTAGGCAGTTGTGGCTCGAAAATCCATTAAATCACTTTGGACTGGAATATTTCGATAACCAGACCACTCAGAGGCTTTTCGGTTCAATGTGTGTATAGGAATTGAATAGACCTTTCATTCAATGTACGTCTCGATGCGTTTGGGCAACTTTGAAAATTTGGTGATTTTTTTAGACAAGTGGTTAGTCCATGATTTTTTCAGAATTCTCAAAAATTCAGTAAAATCACTTTAATTAGAAATATTTCGAGAACCAGACCTCGCAGAAGCTTCTGGGTTTCATTTGTGGATAGCTTTAGAAAAAGTGACCAGATATTTTGAAAACCAGAACCTCTTACAAGGCTTGGTTTTGGAAATAGCGCCAACCAAAGACATTAGAAGGCAGTTATGGCACGAAAATCCATTAAATCACTTTGGACCGGAATATTTCGATAACCAGACCACTCAGAAGCTTTTCGGTTGGATGTGTATATAGGAATTGAATAGACATTTCATTCGATGTACGTCTCGATGCGTTTGGGCAACTTTGAAAATTTGGTGATTTTTTTAGACAAGTGGTTAGTCCATGATTTTTTTCAGAATTCTCAAAAATTCAGTAAAATCACTTTAATTAGAAATATTTCGAGAACCAGACCTCGCAGAAGCCTTCTGGTTTTTAATTGTGGATAGCTCTAGAAAAAGTGACCAGGGGTTTCGAAAACCGGAACCTCTTACAAGGCTTGGTTTTGGAAATAGACATTAGAAAGCAGTTGTGGATCGAAAATCCATTAAATCACTTTGGACCGGCATATTTCCATAACCAGACCACTCAGAAGCTTTTCGGTTGGATGTGTATATAGGAATTGAATAGACCTTTCATTCGATGTACGTCTCGATGCGTTTGGGCAACTTTGAAAATTTGGTGATTTTTTTAGACAAGTGGTTAGTCCATGATTTTTTCAGAATTCTCAAAAATTCAGTAAAATCATTTTAATTAGAAATATTTCGAGAACCAGACCTCGCAGAAGCTTCTGGTTTTCAGTTTTGGATAGCTGTGGAAAATTTAACCATGGATTTTGGAGAGCCTCTTACAAGGCTTGGTTACGGAAATAGCGAAATAGGATTTGAATAGACATTTCAGTCAATGTATGTATTCCTCGATGCGTTTGGGAACTTTAAAAAAAATTGGTGATTTTTTTAGAAGAAGCAAAAGCTTCTAGTTTTCACCTGTCAATAGCTATGACAAATATTACCAGGTATTTTTAAAACCGCAGCCCCTTACAATGCTTGGTTTCGGAAATAGCGGTAAACAGGAAAATAGTTTATCCTTGAGGAATGATTGCAGAGAAATGACCGACTGTAAAAGAATGTTAAAGACCAATTTCTCTACAAAAAATGTATGCCTCATTCCGATTATAAAAGAAATCCGGTTTCTTATTAATTTCCAAAAGTAAATTTTTCCAACGATAAAAAAAAAAAGATCCCGTGTTTAAATAAATTAAGATCGATTGGTATTGTGGAAATTTGCATTCTTCTGCAACAATTCCTGCAAGCTACATATATTGAAGATATAAGAATCCTGGCACGGTCTATACCGCAAGCTCTTACGAAAAAATTGTTTGCAAGTATAAGCACCGATATCGATGAAGCGCACTTGGTGGTATCAACTTGTAGTAGCATAAAAAAAGGAGATGGGGTAGAAATAGTCACTGCACAAGTGCATGCGTCTTGGCAACACAAACAAAAGAAAGCTATAATAGGATTCACTGCATGGCAACTGATCCATACAAGTATTAATTTATTTTAAAAATTCTTGTTTTTTAATTTTATTTTAAGTGTTTATTTACGTTTGTACATTAGCCTATAACTTAAATTTTACAAGTACACATAATTATTATATTGAAACAAAAATTGATTGTTGCACATCAAAAAAAATTCTTCTTAAACGCAAAAAATACCAAAAACTCTCCAATATGTATACAAGTTTTTTTGTTTTTATTTTTTTTAAGAGCACATAATTGTTATTATTTATCTCGTATTTGTCTAATAATATTTTGTTATACTTTTAAAGTTATGTATTTGAGCTACAAAAAATTTCGTTGATATAAAAAAAATAATTTAGTTAACTTAGCTTGTAAATATGAAATTAAGAAAGCAAGAAGGGAATTTGATAAACGCTTAAATACATTTAAATAGTTTGGAATTTTAATTGTCAATAATTGGCCTTGACCAAAATTTTGAATGTAATTTTCTTGGAATGCACTATATAATCGAAATCGATTTTATCTTTATGTAATAACGGAGTCTTGATTACTTGATTAAATGAAGTAGCACCGAGTGGGATAATTTGAATTATGAAAATTTTATAATCCAATGACAGGCCCAAAAATTATTTGGCAAATTCAAAAATAAAAACCAAAAGAACTAATAATCTCAAAACCATTGTTAAATTCTGTTTTTGTTTCTAATGTTATGGCATAGGCTGCAAATTCTCAGTCTTTTCTAAACACTTGTAGCCAGTCGCATTTGCGATAGAAAAATTGTATAAGTAGAATATAGATTGTACATGTAAATGTTAAATAAATCTTAGTTAATAAAAGGAAAGGCATATTTTAGCAATTTGTCACAATCGTTTCGTTTTCTTCATCGTTATTCATTTTTTTCACATTTTTCTTTTTTCTTTAGAGGCATTTATTTGCCTCTCTTTACATTATACTATACAACTAAAGTACTTTATTAGTTTGTGCGTTGAAAAAACGTGTGCATTTGTATATATTTCTATAAATATCATTCCTGTGAAGCTATCTGTGAGATATTATTGTCTTTTTCATTAACGCGCATAGAATAAATACAGAAATGCAAGTTTGAGTGGATTGAAATTAGGAATAATAGCTATGATAGAACTAGCATTAGAAAGGGGAAACAAAATAAATTAGTATAATCCGCAATCTTTAAGATTGTTCTTAATAATAACGTCAGTAACAGCATCGAATACAAATTGAATGTTATTTGTATCTGTGGCGCAGGTTAGATGGGTGTAAATTTCTTTGTGGTCTTTTCGCTTATTGAGGTTTTCAAATTTCATTCTGATGTAATTGGAAGCTTCTTCAAATGTGTTGGAACCTAGGAGAATAGGAAATATTAAGTGAATTTCAAACTTTTGTATACTTTTTGTTTTTTGTTTTACCTGAGTATTCTGGGAAACATATCGTCAATGGGGATCTGTTTATTTTTTCTTCGAATAAATCTTTTTTGTTTAGGAAAAGAATTATTGAAGTCTCGACAAACCACTTTGAATTGCATATGGAGTCGAAAAGTTTCAGAGACTCAATCATACGGTTCATTTCTTCGTCTTCCGCCAGAACTAAATCATATCCTTGAAAAAATAAAATAAAACAATACATGAGTACTAGCTAGCTAGATGTTGGATTAAGATAACTGGTAATGCATTTAGTTTCTAATAATGAGATGTAACAAGTAAGTTCTAAGACCTTTACTCGGGTTTTACTATAAGCTAGAATTATCGCGATGAGAACAACTGGACATTAAAATTGTTCGATAGTGCTTTGACTGATGGTTCTTGGCGGTCATGAAGGACTAAGGACGTTATTGCATAGAACTAAAGTGAACGCCCAATTTAATTGATTGTCATTTTGATGATTGCTCTCTAACTTCCTTTCAGATATGACAAATACGGTTTTTATCACAACGAAAAAAGTCGATTTTACTCGAGGTAAGTCAAGTTACTTCGAATAAAATAAAATACGAGATCTAACATATACCACAAAAAAAACATCCCCCAGGTGTTCAGAGAATGCAAAATATACCACACAGTACACTAAGGAAAGTGCTAAGCTTGAATCGTGGCCGCATGTACTATGGTTCAGAGGTTTTATTTTGAGTTTCAGTTCAGGTTCATCATTTTGGATAAAAGTGATTATGGACCAGTATTTGTTGTGAATACATTGGAGGAAGTTTATGCTCACAAAAGCTGAATGAAAAATGCCACCAAATTCGAATTACATATGTATATCCAAAATAGAGTCCCAAAGTTTCCTGCAGGAAAGTCAAGAGGTGTTTATTAGATCATAGAATTTGAAATCCATCTTGATCTACTCAAAATTCTGATCTAATTTTATTGAATATTGCTTAACACCCCTCTAGGAGATGGAAACTCCAAAAATAAAGAAATATGTGGAAACAAATTGATACTCTAAGCCGACAAGCACTTGCCCCAAACTGGTAAAATAAATACCAAGGAAAGTCCGTGTATTGAAAAAATACGACTGCACCGCGAAATATCAATTTTTTGTTTAGAATCTAACAAACATAAATAAAAAGTAATTTTTTAAGTGTCCATTCCTATTGTTTTGTACTAATGCTAATCCTTTTCTACATTTCTAATTAAATGCATAATGTTCGTGATATGATATGAAATCTAAAACTATATTAAGTGAGCCATGTGGCCCAATTAGCGCTGAAGTACGCCATTTCGATACCATAACTCGTATGAACCCGTGGATGGAATTGATATGGGAATTTGTGGACTTCTCACGGAGTCATGCAGTTTGGATTAAGTTCAAAAAAGCTAGTAGGTTTCGATGTATTATTGTGTGTTTGCTTGTACAAAATCATCCGGAAATTCGATCACTCACTCAGCCGTATCACCACACTCATTCGACACCATCTACACTGCTGCTAGGCAACTTGTTGACTGGTGCCGAAAAAGTAGCTAATCCGATTAAGTGATTATTATATCTTAAGTTAATCTTATTTGTTCAAATTTTTAATTTAAGTTGATAATTTAATTACACATTATTGCTAACTAAATAAGTTTTAAGCTTAAATGCATAAGATTAATTTATGAACATTGGGTTATAGTACGTTCCTACCAAAATGAAATATGAGATTTCGGCTGAAAACTTTTGATATTTCAAATGGACGGAAAAAGATTTCATGGAGATTTTATGGAAATCTGAATGAAAACTAAGGATTTCAACGAAATCTCTCTACACTTATTTGAAATCTCAACGTAGTATTAGACTTTAGATTCAAACATTTAAAATGATGAAATAATCATACCTGAAAGTGCTACGCAGAAAATAATAGCAGTTACACCTTCAAAACAATGAATCCATTTTTTTCTTTCAGATCGCTGGCCGCCAACATCAAACATTCTAAAAAAGGAAGAATTTTATGTAAATGAAATAAAATTAATACTTCAATTTAACCAGTTCGGATTTCTGAGATCTCATATGTCTCCCTATTATCAAGCATTTGAAGACTTTCATTATTTTTTCGCGACTGGAGACAAATAAATAAAAAAAAATCGTGATCAGATGTCTCCACCTGCTTGGTCAATGTGATGAAGATAAAGGTTTCTTTTTTGACATCAGAACCGCGAACTGGCTAATACTATTTATATAATTAAGTCAACCAAAACTCACTTAAAATGCAAACCTTTGCAGGTGAAATGTGTTTCTACAATACCGGTGGTTTTGACTCGAGTACGAAGTACATCTTCTTGCAGCGGAATATAGTTTGGTTGAGAAATTCTGTCTAGAGAGTTTAAATAATAAGCTGCCGAATCGTTTAGTTGATATTCACGAGATCTATTAAAGAAAAAGGAAGGATTTAATACTATTAACATTTCGAGTAAGGTATATTATATTCGGTGTGTCTTACCTTGCAAAAGATTGCTGAACGCCAGCATCAGCCCATAGTTTCTTCATTAGAAGTACAATTTCTGGAATGAGTATTCCTTCTTCAGCAGCTGATGCATATGTGAAGAATTGTCGTGCAATTTCCTTCAAGATGTTTAAAATTCAATTAAAATAAAAAAAAAACATACATATTTTAATTATGAGCTTACTGTTTTTGATGGATCAGCAAAATCGATCTTGAGATGCCCCATCGCTCTTATAATTGCCATGAGACTCTGTATTGTATTGCTGTAAACCACACGACGATATTGTTCGCATTCTTCTTGAGAATATCCAGTTTCATGGATAATTTTCATTTGTTTTACAATTGTGGATTTTCCTGATTCACCGGCCCCTATAAACATAAATAAATACAAACAATTATAACTTTAGTACATTTGTGTTTGATGATTTGATTAAATGAAATTTATCGCCATCCATCCATCATAAGAAAATGATTCTTTTATGTAAACAATTCTTAAATCAAAGAGATAATTATGACGAATTTCCATAAAATCAGTTTTATTTATAATTTGCCCATTTGTAGTAGCCCATGAACTTCTTGGCATGGTGGATAGGAAAGCTTGTTCATAAAAATTTGGGGAGGAAAATCGAGTAGAGCAAAGTATTTCACAGAAAGAAACCCACGCACTGTTGATAGAAAACCAGTACAACAATGAAAGCTAGGAGTGGTTACAACGGTGTTCCTCAATGGATATCTCCTATAAGTTTTAGGGCTCTATTCTGGATGCTATCCAACAGACTCAACAAAGGAACAGGGGGCATCCATCCAGATATGAGCGCTATACTCAAGTTTTGGGGGGATGTATACTCTTTAGATGGTACTCAGATCAGATAAAACAAATTTTAGCGTTTTGTGGTAACATCGAATATATATATGAACATTCCACAAGAGATGGTCACCAATATATGTATGTACATGTGTGCAAACATACCAAAAATGGAAAACATTTCATTTTCTTTGGTGCAATTAAATTACATGCTGCTTATACCCCATTTTATAATGCTGTCACTTCAGTTCCACTAACGAAGTGCAGATTTGTGAATCTGGGGTTCCAGCACGTAACTTCATACAATTGAGTGAAGTTGATACTATCAAGTATAGGCAGTTCCTTATTTGCTTCAGTCGAATCGAATCAAAAACAATCGACTGGAACTTCTAACCCTCGATTGTACTCGTATTGACAAAACTTAATGGTATCAAGTGCCCCTGGGAACGAAAATGAAAGTGCTGTCGGCAGCGAAATAAGGAAGTGAGTTTAGGAGTTTCAGACAAGAGATTATTTATCAAAATAAGAAAGAGTGTCGATGACAAAACAGAGCCATGAGGCACCGTCTACAACAACTTCAATTAAACGTTGAGAAAGGTAATATCTAATACAACCGAGGAAACAACAATGAAAACATTTTTGATAGAAAAGGAAATATCTCTACATACTAGTGTTGAGCATAATCGAATGATTTAAAAAATCGAGAAATTAGTATTCAACCCTCAACGATGGATCGAGTGCGAAAATTAATATAAATATAAACAATATAAAAAGTCGTTGAATACACACCCGAGATACAAAAATAACCAACTTCTCGAGTTCTCGATTTTGTGAGGATTCTTTTTTGTCAATATTCGCTTCTCGGTCTGGAATGGGCACTCGAGTTTGAGAAATCATTCGAATAATTAGAGTATTCGAATGATTTAAGTGAAGAATCGGGATATCTCGAGATGTTGTCTAATTCGATTATATCATTCGAATGCGGCAATCACTACTACATACGTTACTTAGGATGTTGTCTTACCATGATTTCGAAATAAAAAAGGAAATTGAACATTGACATGACCCGAAATATTAATTTCAAGTGGGGAAAAAGTGTTAAAATTCTTTATTATGGAGTCAGGTAACGCATTAAATTCTTTAGGGTTCCTATAAATGAAGGAATTTATTGCAACATACATTTAAAGTTCACATGAGAACAGTGGACATACGGAGGGTAAAGCTAGTAGGTATACAAAAATAATATCTAAAACGATCACTCTCGGGAAGGAATTACTTGCACTTCTTTTTAAAGAAGTTCCACAAATCAAAGGATGTTTTTCTATGAAAGTGATCGAGATATTCAATTTAAATGATTTTTGAGGCATTTAAAGTTTTAAACGAATACATTTTGAGTGACTTACAATTCTCAACTAATTCTGTGGTTGTTTGTTAGTTACTCGGCAGCAAGGTACGTAACGACTTACAGTAACTAAATGACATAATATAGTTTTGGATGATTTGTCATTTTCTCACAAGAGGCAATACCCATCCAAATGAACATTCTTATTTTTTGGTATGACTTAAAGACACTTTTTAAATTGTACAATGCTTACTTTAGAAAGTATCGCATTGGTCTACTCTTAGTTGCCCTAAGTGATCTAGGTGATAATATGGAATTCTTTTCACACAATACAAAAATAAATAATTAATAATACCGGAATTTGGTAACTCACGCCGATTAATAAGAAAACAAATATGAATCATCACACAAAATATAAAACTAAATTTTGCATAAATATAATGCATTTTTTTAATTTGTTGTAAATTTTTCATAATACCCATTAGCATTTGCATATTATTATACAGGTATAGGTGGCGCAAAAGTCGGTAACCACAATGAGTAAATTCACTGCCGCGCAAAAATTAAACAAACAAGCAACACGAAAAATCGTAAACGGTTGTTAAAGATGGTGATCAACTGATGTGATGTCGAAGTTAAATGAAAAGTAAACATATTTAATAAGCATTTTCTATTTTATCTCTCCGGTTCATCATTAAAAGTAAAGTCTTTTTTAACGTCGAACAAATAATGGATCAGCGAAAGCAACATTGCAAAAAAAAAAAAAGTAGTGATGCCGAAACGACGCTAAAATATTTGAAGTTTGTGAACTCTTCCAATAAATCTAGGGGTGCTAGTCAATCGAGTGGTTAACTAATTTTTTGGAATGCATAGAATGAAGACTTTTACGGGAGTGAAGCGTGAGTTTTAAAAAAACAATAATTCTTCAAGGACACAACGTAACGCAGCGCAGTAAATAAAACAAATTTTATTGACACAATCGCGTAATTATTAAAACAGTATTGGTGTTTGGGATACCCTGTATAGTAGTAAGATTGTAGCAAAAATATTATCCTTACCCTTAACAATACTGTTCAATAATTTCAGTTAAAATGAGGTTACCTATATCCAACTCACCCAATTCTTCAATTTGAGAGAGGAAAGCAGAATATTGGACACAAATTTCTAAGCAATTAATCATGCAATTTTGATGATCATAGGCCGAGCTCTCTTGAAGAATTTTCGATTAAAATGATAGAAAACGGAAAACTCCCAAAAATCACTTCAGACTGTTGTTAATCAAATTTGCAGAGGCCATTCATCACATATACAGAAACTACAGAGTCGGAAAATAAAAGCGTGTTCGTTTGTCCCTTTGGAAGTCATCCGAAAACTTCTGAAATCGTTTATTTGGCACTAGCTTACAGTTCTTCTTCGGAGAAGAAGAGAAAATCGATTCGTGATTTGTAGAAAGAATCAAAACCAGAAGTACACACACAATTTAAACTTAAAAAATCGTTAAATGTCTTTTTTTATTATGGAGAACCCACACATTTCTTCTTCTTCATGATCGTCATCTTCAAGTGATGATGATGAATTTTATATCTAAGATGTCAAAATACATGATTTGTGCCAATACATGGTCAATTTGGTTGGTGGTTCGACCGTTTGGTGCTTTTCTGAATCTTTAGCCTTGAAAACCAAGTGCTAATTATAATCGTTATACGAGATGATGCAAAGTTTATTTTTCGGAAACCATTATCTGTTGTCGTTTTATGGAGGTTGTGCCTACCAACTAATTCACCGAAGATGTACGAGTATTCTTTTCCGACTTAAGTAATAAAGTATCCGCACACAATTTTTATATTGTACTCCAGGCAGCATCCATAGGCTATGTCCAGGAGGTAAAAAGAATCCTTCTTGACAAGTTCTTCGGCTTCAACGGTAGCGGGTGTTTTGGCTATCTTTGTCAATTGATCATTTTTACTGCCTTTTACCTAGTAAAGACTGACCCAAGTTTTATAGTAGCACCTGAGGTGTAAAGACTTCTCAATTTCCAGCTAAAAACTCTCGTTATCTATTGACGTTCCGATTGTTGTTAACATTCTGAGATTATCACTATCCGAAACTTCTCGTTTTTTTGTCATAAACATACTTTTTGTTTACGAGCTAGGGAAGTTTATCTTCCGACACAACCTCCAGACAAGGGGACAGGGCAGGAAGGATATTTTTTAGTACCTAACTCTGTTTTAAGTTAGAGTAAACTCAGAGCTGAAAAAGTTGCCTTAAAAATTAAATCGCACCACTGAACGAAAAATACGTTCTTATAATTAAGCTCCTGTTGTATCAGGTCTTTTGCACATTTGGTAAAAATTCGTGATTTATTCGTGATGACGATTTTTGAGTCTCAAAAGTTAGTTGTTCGGGAACTTTAATTTTTTGACGCTTTGTAGGTTATTATTCTAAAACAAGTCTTATTTTTTTGGTTGATAATTATATACAGCAAACTTTTTCTAGCAAAAAGAGGCGAGAAAAACTGTCTTACAATGTTCTTTTTGTATGAGTTTTCTATAGTTCTAAAATATATTTCGGATTATTCGGATACTCGAAGTTGACTGCAGAAAAAACGTAGTGGCTGTTGTTGACCTACGTCTCAATAAAAGGCAGCTAATGCAGAAACGGTCAAGTTAAGGTTATGTGGAGTGAGTTGTTTTTTATTGTATGCTGTTTGTTGATGTAGACATTTAACTTGTTTGAAGTGCCTTGTTTATATTATTATTCAAATATTTGGTTTAAAATTATGATTCTCGGAGCTTAATGCAATTCTTTACTGAAAGTGATCACGTTTCAGATGTCTAATTGTTATCTTTCGTTATAAAACCCAAAGCCATAACAATCAGCGAACACGTTTATATGGCAAGTTACGAGTATGTACGCACTTTTGATCAAACTTGACATCATGATGACTATGATGATGAAAAGACAAGAAGTGGGCTGCGCAGTTCTCTCTGTCTATTTATTTGTCATTGTCATTGTCCGTTATTCGTATATAAGTTAAATGTAAGATATAATATTCTATAACAACTTATCGGCACCAACAGAGCTCAAGAGATAACAAAAGTAAACAAACAAATTCTCTTTCAATCTGAATTCTTTTATTGGCTTATTCCAATTCCTTATAAGTCAATCACCTTAATGAGTAATCAAGGAAGCATATATAAACAACTCCGAATATGTGCCAATGCTATCACTTTCGTTTAAGAAAACAATAAGCAAATAGTTCCCAAAAGAAGTGTCGGGCCTGGAGGTGGCTACACCTATTTTACATTTCGCTTTCCTCCTCAGCCGCCATTCACTGGTGAGATGGTGTTTGAATAAATGAATTTACGAAAACTTATTCTTCGCTCGAAGTAAGCGCGCCGTTTGGCTAAACAATGTGATTTTTTGATAAGATCACCGTGAGTGTGAAAAAATCCACCGGATGCATGTGCTATTTTCAAACTTTTTTTTACGATATTCTATTGTTTGCTAATTTTAAATTCCATTTTCAAGTTCACAGTAGCGAAAAACTTTCTCATAGCTTATTCGAGCTCAATGCTCAGATGTATCAGGTTCACCCGTGCGACCGTGCGGCGTGTTGTTGGTTGGTCTACGTGCACAAATGCGTTCAAATTTCATCAGAAACAAAATGTACATAGGTTTTTTTCAGCCAAACAAAAAATTATAGTCTTCTTTCCTCCAGTGTAGCAGTGCTTGTTAGGTGAATAAATTACTCGTAAATGAGGCAAATCTAGATAACAGAGGGGTATATCGATAGAGCTTATAAATGGGCGTCACACAGGAGGGGCGGAATCGAAAACAACAAGAGCTGACTCATTCGGGGGACTCTTCCTGTTCAGCTGTGTCAACTCGTATAGTCGTCGGGTAGGGGCTGCGATGCGATAAATGAATGACGGTGTGTTTTGTTTATAGATATGCAATACGAGAACATGGGATTTTAATGAGCGCGAGTAATATTGCTCGAAACAATAATGATTAATCACAATCTGCACGTTCAATAATGTGTTCAATTGAAAGATCATCATAAGAAAAAAAAATTGCGATGTGACATATTTCAAAATGATTTTTGCTCAAATTTAGTTTTTGTGTAAAAAGCAAAGCAAAGCAACTACGAACATTTGCCAATATTCAATTCCTTGATTTATATTAAATGGCATTGGAGAGTTAGTGAGATTCCTGCAAGTAGAGCGAAAAATTGTGACACTTTCTACTTCAAAACCTCTGCCATTAATCAGCTGCAGTTCAATACCAGGTCCATCGCACACGAGAAGTAAACCGAGTTTATAGGAGAGATATTTGAAATTGTGGAATGAAACTAGCAAAATGGTCCCGCTGTTTTGAGTGGACTAATCCGAGTTGTTTTTTTTTTTTGTTCGGAAGAAAAATGAAACATATAATACAACTATTGAGATTGGAGCAAATTTTACTTTAGACTGGTTCAAAATTGACCTAGAATATTTTCAAAGTTTTCGGAGCACCATCATAGTTTATTTTCTATAACTTACAACTCTTTATTATTCGTGAACTGAACAATTTTCTACCGAGTCCGAACGGCCTTACATCGATATAGAAATCCTAAGCATTTTGCAGCGTTTTTGTCTATCTCGAGAATTGAGGGCTTTTCGGCTTCTTCGATTCAAGTGCCATTCCAGGAGAATAGCATGGGTACATTTTGCTTAAACGGCAATAGACAACATTGAGTTTTCGAACCATTAACCTAACACGATTTTGTATACCCCATGCTGTAAAGATCGGACCTAAATGTGCTTATTATACGATACTGTTGTCATTCCACTTCCGATGCAGATGGACGTTGTTGGATAGTTGTTGGGAAAACAATGAAGTGGATCAAAATTTTCAGACAAGAGATCATTTATAAAAATGAGGAAGAGAGTCGGGGACAAAACAGAGCCTTAGGGAACTCCAGTATTAATTTTGTGAAGACCGCAATGCCGAATAGAAGAAACTAACGGCGAACTGGTTTAATTAAATTTAGTAGTGCTTAATTTGTCGTAATTTTAAGAGGGAGAATTTAAGGTTGCATATTGCCCTTTTTTTATTTTTTAAATAGACTTTAATATATGGTGCAGTTGGAAGCGAAAAAATGCACGATTGTTCCGAGAAAGAAGTGAATTTTTCAAATATCTATGTATATCAACAAGTAGATCGTAAAAATTAAATTAGACAAAATTCGAAAACCATTTTTTTACATTTGTATGGTGGGTACCGTGATTTTTAGGTAAAATATTTTTTTTTCATATCTTGTAGATTGGGTAAGTGTTGCCAGGAATGGAGGGGACCTACAATTTTCTGTCAATAATCCTGACAAAATTTTTTGCAGCGGCTGAGAATGAAACTCAAGATTGCATTAAGAAGCTTCTAATCGTCAAGTTTAAAAAAAAATAGAGCATGGAGGTTTTCAAAACTCTCCCCCGTTTTTTTTCTCAGAAGTCGATTACTCTTATCATCAATCTCCCTCGAATTTAATTTCCCCCCGAAATATGTAACTTCAAACCAGTTTCGAAATATTTTAGGAGAATTAATTAATTGAAATGTTTAAACTGTCAAAGTTTGTGAATTAAATAGTGAAATACAATACATTTTTGAAACATTTCGATTCGGTATTTTTTAAAATGTATACCATAGCCTTAAAGTGATTGAAATAGTAAACGTCTGCTGGGATTGACTATTTTTTAGAAGATTTAACTTTTGACAATAATGAAAACGACTCTGATGAGCTTCCCCATATACCACAATCTCGATACATGAACGTAGCTTAACGTATAAGGACAGATATGGGAAATAGTCTGTATCTTTTTAATAATGGATAATATTTAGACAATCGGAAAACAAATGATACTATTTTTTAAACACTGATAGAAGAATGTAAATGAAAACTAAATAATTTAACAATAATATTTAAATCATTTTAAATTTCACGGGAAAGCCAATGTAACCTTATTGTTTTCTTTGCCAAAATTACAGTGACCAAATAAGCCGATTCCACACTTATCTAAACATGTTATGTATTTATCGGTGGTAACTCATTTTCATTGGATGATGCCAATCCACAAGATGTCAACCAAGTGACAATTCATTTGTTGAAAGTCAGAGAGAGCGCTACTGATCGATGGTAACAAATTTCTGTAGGCCCTATCTATGCGCCAGAGTTATCGAAAATTGAACCTTTCGAATGACCTCCAATGCTTACTTGCGGCGGCGCACAGTGGTTTGGTTTGTATGGGAGAGCGGAAAAAAATCTGTAAAATCTGAACTACTTAACGGATTTAAATAAAATTTGGCACACATGTTAAGATCTACTTTATACATACATGAGAAATAATTATTAGAAAAAAAATATTAACATTTTTCTAAAATTTATGGGTTTTTGATGTTGTACTGAAATTATTATTTTTTTTTTTTAGTAAAATATGAACTTTTTATTTTGAATAAAGTAGAACAAACTATGTTTGTATATTATAAACATAAAAACAAATTCTTCAAAAATAATATTAAAAACATAAGTAAAACATTTACAATAAATTAATTAATAATATAAAAAAGTAGAAGCAGCTATTTTACTGTGCTAAAATGAGGTTTTTAGCAGCTGCACTCATTGGTAGTATTTTTTTTTGCCTGTAGCCTCAATCCTGTTATTAGTAGATCTGAGGATATGAGCATACGGTGCATCACATCTTCATTCGTCGCAATCCGACTGCATTTTTTCGAATTAAAACTGCGATAGATTTTACAGTCCTTATTTCAGCATTCTTGGGCTTTCTCGGAGGGTGATCCAACAGGAAATGCACATTTTTTTATGATTTCTTCCATGGATCAAAACCTTATGTACGGTCCCTGCATATGTTACCATTTATAATTCTCTACAAAAAGTTGAGCATTCGATATAATTACTTCAAGAATAACATTAGTCATAAGTTCGGAACAAAAAACCGAATAAGGAATTGCGATTGAATCCATTTTAATGGAGGAAAATTATCGCTCGAACAATTCAAAAACAGCCGCTGATTAAACTCACTTTTTGTTTTTATTTAAATTTTACTTCACTTTTGCTTATTGGCTGATAAAAGATTATAATTTTTCTTACACACCTTGCACAAATGTACAATCAGTCAATAATGACTTATTTTGTTTTTAATCCTTTATAATATTATATAGTTTTAAGTAAGAACTTAAACATTCTTATGGGACATTACCTACTAATCGAGGCAGAAATAAATTGTTTTGCAAAACATCGAATTTCGCAGACCTTGGTCAAGATATGAATTTTATTTTATTTTTAAAATAAAGGTACACATTTTTTCTAAAAATAATGGGCTTAAACAGCTCGTTTTGATAATTAGAACCGAAGAAATTATAACTATTTGATATACACCACCCTCAAAACCGAGCTTTTTGAAAACCGATTCAATAAGACAAATTTGAACATAACTTCCAGATCCGCAGCTGATTTTTTCTGTGTTGTTACTTAAAGGTATTGAGCACACATTGGCGTACTTCACTACGTGTAGGCAGATGTAGCTAAACTTGAAACTCAAAAAGTTTTTATCAAAACCATATTTTGTTGGTACCCATATCTGACGCTTCTTATAGAAGGCTTCTTTTATAATTCATCTTTTTTTTTTTTTTTTTTTTTTTTTTTTAGATAACCAAGAATAGATCAACAAAACGGTATATACATTTTAAGAATTTAATTTAAGAAACTAAAATTTTGTTGAAAATACGGTTCGCGACTTGAATAAATTTTTCTTTGACTTTGAGGGCTTGTATTTATTTATTTATTTATTTATTTATTTACATCAATTAGAGATAATTAAATCTACAATTAGACTACAAAAAAAAAGAGATAAATAGGTATAACATTTAACATCTAACAAAATTACATTAAGTATTTAATACAATAATTGTGTAATCATAATTTGATTAATCAATTTGAAAAGAACAAAATTAAATTATTTTTTAAAATGTATCTGCTTTTATGAAAGTTAAAATCAATATAATTTGAAATGAGATTAGTTTCTCTGACACAACGAGTTATTGGTTCATTACGAGCATAGTTTACTCTGTGTTCCTTTTCTCGGAATAGACAACGTTCTCTTATCTGACGCGACGGAGCATACAAATCAATCAATGATAAAAGCATAGGGCATTTGATATGATGTGACAAAATATCACTAATGAACATTACAGACATCATTTTTCTTCTATTTTCGAGAGATTGAGCTCCAAGAAGTTTACATCTAGTTGAGTATGACGGGATTTCGATGTTCCAACCTAATTTCTGGATTGTATACCTTGTAAATTTTCTTTGGATCATTTCTATTCTGTTTGAATAAATATTGTAGTAAGGATTCCAAATCACACAGCAGTATTCTAAATTAGACCTAACATAGGCATTATAAAGAGATTTAAGGGCAAAAGGGTCCTTGAAGTCTTTAGTATTTCGTTTAATAAACCCTAGCATTGAATAAGATTTAGCTACAATAAATTCTATGTGCTTGGTAAAACTTAGTTTTGAATCAAATATTACACCAAGATCTTTTTTCTCCAAAACTCTTTCAAGAACAAACGTGTCAACTGTGTAATCAAATGTAATTTTTGAAAAATTGCGACAAAAAGAAAAAATTTGGCATTTCTTAACGTTCAAGAGTAATTGGTTAGTTGAACACCATTCTGTCAACTTATGGAGATCGTCTTGTAAGAGAATACAATCATTTAAAGATTTAACGCATCTGAAAAACTTCAAATCATCTGCAAATAGAAGCCTACTGGAGTTCAGAAAGATATCAGTCATGTCATTAATAAAGATTAGGAAAAGAAGAGGGCCAAGATGGCTACCTTGGGGGACACCCGAGGTTACTATAATTGGATTTGACAGCACTTGATCTATAGATACAAACTGTATACGACCCTTTAGATAGGATTTTAGCCATTGCAACATGTTTGAGTGAAAACCAAATAGTTTCAATTTTTCAATCAATATACTATGACTGACTCGATCAAAAGCCTTCGCAAAATCAGTATAAATAACATCAATTTGATAACCTTCTTCGAGTTTATTTAAGATGAAATTGGAGAAAATTGAAAGATTAGTGGCTGTAGATCTACCTGCAATAAAACCATGTTGAAATGGTGAAATATGCTCCTTAAGAAGAAATGTCAATTTTCCACATATAATTTTCTCGAAAAGTTTCGGTATACTCGATAGTTTACAAATAGGACGATAGTTGGTTACTTCCTGCTTTGGGCCAGTTTTATGAATTGGAGATAAAAATGATTTTTTCCAAACTGAAAGGAATTCACCACTCACTAGGGAGGTGTTGAAAATGTAAAAAAGGGGCACAGATATAGCAGATGCACATTTTTTTAAAATAATTGGTGGAATTTCATCAGGGCCTGGCTTACAATCACTATTTAAACTTAATAGACCTTCTTCGATTTCGGATATATTAATCTCTAACTGACTAATGTCAACCTTATAATTTTGATTATTTGAATCAGCTCTACTTAAATGATCTAAATTAGATTTCGTATAGTTTGATTCAAAATAATGGGCAAACGAATTACAAATATTGGGAAGATCCGAATATGTTGACCCAAGGTACTTCATACTACTAGGAATACCATTGGACATTTTTTTACTTTTAATAAATGACCAAAAACATTTTCCATTTGTTTTTATGTTCGATTCAATTGACAAAATGTAATTTTTATAAAGAAATTTGTTAAGAACATCGAATTCTCGCGCTAACCGAACGTAAACCTCTTTTAAGACAGTATTATTTTTGCAAGTGCGTATCCGTTTGTAAGCTTTGTTTTTTCTATTACTTAAGTTAGAAAGTCTTTTATTAAACCAAGGAGGCTTTGAGTTTTTATTAATTTTTACCTTTGGTACATTCATATCAATTGCCGCTTTCAGATTATCAATGAAAAAATTATAAAATTGAATTAAGTTCATAGAACTATAATTTAAGTGCCACGGTATACCCGACAAATAACTCGCAATGTCTGAGTAATTAGCTCTAGCGTAATTAAACTTAAATTTACAACAATTTGTACTTTTGAAATAGTCATAGAATGAAAAATTAACATTAAGAGCCAAATGGTGAACAGAGTTAGGAAAAATAGGATTAAGTGATTCATCAACTGATATATTTAATTCTCTATCGACAAAAACAAGATCCAGAATACGTTTTAAATTATTTTTGTAACAATTAAGTTGAATCAAGTCATAACTTGCAAAAGAATCGATTAATTCACATTCAAAATCTGTATTAACATTAAATGAAAACAGTTGTAGCTCTTCGGGATCAAAAACCCATTCAACATTTGTAAGATTAAAATCTCCAAGAATAATTATATGTTCATTATTTTTTAGTTTTGATAAATAGAAATTGCAATTGTTTACATGAATTTTATACAAGTCAAGTGAGCTTCTGGGTGGAATATAACTTACAACAACAAATAATACGTATTTATTTTCAAAGATGATTTTAACTATAATTTGGTCAATGTCGTACGGACAAGAAGAAGCAGAAGAAGGCAAACTCATTTCAATGCAAACATGTGTAGAGCAAACAGCAAGTAGCACACCTCCCCCTCTTTCCAAACCAGTTGTCTGAGAACAACGATCTTTACGAAAAAGAGCATAATGATTGTTGTTGCAGATTTCAGCATTAAGATGGTCAATGGATAACCAAGTTTCGGTTAGTGCAACGAAATCATACTGAATAGATGACAGAGACAAGAACATTTGTTGAATTTTTGTGCGCATTCCTCCAACGTTTTGGTAATAGCCGAACAGCTGATTGTGATTACCGGAATGCTGATAAGAGTGCGAAGGAGAGCAATTTAGTTTAGAAGATGTTGTAGATTTTGATTGTCAATTGACATTGAGTGGCGGCTGTTGTAGAGGCTGTTGAGTTGATGGAGGGGGCGGTGGTGGTGGTGGTGATGGTGATGGTGGAGGTGATGATGACGATGGTGGCGACGACGACGGCAATGTTGACTGTGAAAATGATGATGACGAAGAAGTTCCCGTAGGCTGAGATGAGGGTTTAGTTATTTCATTATTGTTTTCTCGCGAGACAAATTTTTTTATTTGGACAAAGCATGGCCAGATAGAGGAATCCATGATAATCGAATATTTGGATGAAGGAACACTCAATTTAAATGTTAAGAATTTGAGTTTTGATAAATCAGTTTCTTTTTTAATTAACGGATAGCATTTAAATTGATTTGATGGAATATCAGTTTTTTTTTATATGTGGCTAATAATATCTTCAGATTTTGTGTCTTTGTTGAATTTAGATAAGTGAAGCCATTTATAATTGGGTAAAGCACAGAGAGAGGTTGAAGTGTCAGTGCCAATTATTTTTTTTGTATAAATTGGCTTTGTTGACTTTTTATTCGAATGCACTGTTTTCCATTCACAGTTGTTTTTATTTAGAACAGGGAATTGAGGGTCGGAATTAGTTGGATTTTGCGGTTCAGAATTAAATTGAGATGAGGCAGATGATACCTTTGGTGGGTTTTGCACATTTTTCACTACCATAGGCAGGCTGGGGGCGGATGATGGCAGATCAGCCTTTTGGGAATCGTGATGGTGACTCACGTAGGGGGAAGGGGATTCAGTTTCTTTCTCAGTGATTTTAGAATTTTTTTTTGCAGTTTTTCGTTTAGGAGAGTTAATGGTAAGTACCGATTTGAGAGCACTTAGATCATTTTTTATCTCACTCACACTTTGGGAGAGCTCATGAAAATTAAGAAAGAAAGTGGAAAGGTTAATGTTCACACAAGAGTTACATTTCCAGAATATATTTGGATTAATTAAAGATTTAGAGTTATCGTCCGATAATTGAACACAATTTTTGTGAAAATGACGACCGCAGTAAAAACCACACTCGACGGATTCAGAACTTTGAGAACGTTTAATGGGTAGATTGCAATTTGCACAAATCTTAGACATTTTAGGAATTAATCTACAACCGACTCAGAGAGAAGTTAGTCGAAGACTGATGTAAATAATGTATATAAAATATATATATGTACAGCTGCGAGCAGTTAAATAGTAGTGGGAACTGTCATTTTAAATATCTTTGAGTTTGTGGAAATACAAAAGTTTTTTTAGCAATAACTGCATTGCGAAAGAGGAGTACATTTCCCTACTATGTCCATACAAAATTGCAAACTGATTTATAAAGCCGCAAATATATTTTTTTATTTTTTAACACATGATGCAACAAAATTTTCAAGAGCAATAAAATAGTAGTATGATAGTAAAAAGTATTTTATTCGAAAAATAATTATTTTTTAAAGTTTTTTTTTATAAATAAACTTAATACTTAGTAGCATGAGCATGATTTTTTATGACAGCTATACAACGATTTTTCATAGAATCTACAAGGCCTTCGTATCTCTTCAGTGGTATAGTCTCCCATGCATGTTCAACTACAGCCCAAAATTCGTTGTTGTTTTTAGGCCTAGCATCACATACTGCTTTCTTAATATCTGCCCACAGGTTTTCAATGGGATTGAGGTCAGGAGATTGAGCTGGCCAATCCATAACCTCAATTCTATTCGCCCGAAACCATTCCTTTGCCAACTTACTAGTATGTTTCGGGTCGTTATATTGTTGGAACGTCCATTTTAGCGGCATGTCCTCCTCAGCAAAAGGCAGCATAGTGTTCTGCAGTATTCCTACGTATGCATGCTTGTCCATTATATTATTAATTTTATGGATTGGACCCACACCTTTGTAGGAGAAGCAACCCCAAACCATAATACTTGATCCGCCATGTTTAACCGTCTTTATGGTGTATCGGGGATCATATTGTGTATTAGGGGGACCACCTTACATACTGACGAGACCCTTTACCTCCATATAGAATGATTTTGGATTCATCAGTCCACAATACATTCCTCCATTTCTCAATGGGCCAAGAGAGATGTTCTTTGGCGAACTGAAGACGCCGGGTCACATGGGTTTTTTTCAAAAGTGGCACCTTGCGTGGGCTGCGAGCATTTAATTTATGCTCTCGTAGTCGTCTTCTTATCGTATGAACACCACAAGTTAGGTTTAACTCGTCGCGGATTTCCACAGCTGACATTGTTGGTCGATTTTAAGCACACCTTGTGACTTGCGGTACGGTAGTCTCCGAAAGAATCCGCTTTTTGCCCCGTTTTTTGTCTTTTTTTTTTGTAAATGATTGCATTACGTATCATTGGGGCTGAACATCCAACGAGTTTTTCAACTTCCCTCTACGTCTTGCCTTGATTTATAAGATTTTGAATCCATGTCCTTTTTTCTTCGCTGCAATGTTTGCTTAGTCCCACTAAATTATGCATAGTCATATTTTTTTACTTAATACATAAATAATCCGTAAAAACTAAAACAAACTTACTTTTTTTTACAAAAAATCGAATATTTTACTGTAAATAATGTTTTTTTTTTAATAATTTTACTTTTGCTACTATTTTATTGCCCGCTAAGAAAAATCAAAGTTCGAAATAAAATAAGCTGTAAATAATAACGGTGTTGATTTGATAACAGAAAAAGCATGGCCAGGTCTGTCACATATAATTGTTCATAAATGTAACCGTAATGGAGACCAGTGGTACACAGGATTCGAAATATGTAACGAAATTCATTTTACCAGCAGGCACTACTATTTTACTGCTCGCAGCTGTATATAAGAAAATACTCTGAAATCATATGCTCTGGATATATAAAAGTACTTAGACATAAAACTTAAAATCCTACTCATTACTTTCTGAAATGGATTTTTTTCCGCTCTCAGACCACTGTGCGGCGTGCATAATGAACGATGTCATATTTCAGACATAATGTCAAAAGTTTAATCCTTGACAACTTGTTTTATTCAATTTTAACATCTGCCATTAATTTTTGTCATCTTACTGGTGTTGTAAGATTCCAAAACTTAAGTGGCAACCTTCGTTGTTAAGATACACATTCTCTTTTATAATTGTTTTTTTTTTGTTCGAAATTATAAATAAAAGAAATGATATATTCTTGACATTGTAAATTGTGGATTCTTTTCAAATAGAATCTCCCAACCGCAAAATATTTTTTAAGCTTTTAGTAATTGTTCCATCGTCGAAACTTTTTGTTGACAATGCATTTGATTTAATTGAAAAGACAAAACAAATTCCACACCAATTCTGTTCTCCAATAGAATATAATAAATTCTTGTTGAGTCTTGCTTTCGATAAAGCTCGAACTATGTACAAGTGTATTAATGGGTAATTCCCGCGAACAAAAAACAAACCTCAAGCCTACCCATTTAAAACTGAAGAATGCATAATTAATCTTTTAGCATTGTGTTCCTATGTATAACAATGACCTTTCGCTTCCTGCCAATACCCGCGGATGACTAACTTCGCTATATTACACAAAATTAAAAGCTTTCAATTTATTGTCTTAGTTATTTTTTTTTTTACAAAACTCGCATGAATGAATGAATGAATGGACTGCCCGCGCAACAAATAGCGACAATGACAGACCCCAATTCATCAATCCGACTAAAAGTCATGGGGTTAACTCTCGCAATGAAAGACTCAAGTATTTGTAGATATTCATTTGCAGTAGGGTGGTGCACAAGCACACATCGTCATCCCCCATTACTGTGGCTCGGGACAGTTTCAACGAGGAATACCACCTTATTTGTTCAACTTAATTAAACATGAAAATTGTAAAAAAAAAAAAAAAAAAAAATGTAGTGGCAAATGTAATTCCGAATGAATGGGACATTGTTGTCATGGTCTAGCATCTATGAGTATACAATGAATAGAAGAAAACCAACAAAAGGCCACATTGCGGTGGAGAGAATATAGAAATGAGATTTGTATACCACAGATACATGATGGCTATTCGAATCATATCATATGTACAGAGATTAGCTTCGCAAGGGGATATTAGTTACGTGAATTTAGCTGCAGCTGAAGTCAAGTGTGCTTCATCTTAATTTCAAGATAAGTTATAGGTTTTTTTGTTTTGTTATTTAATCATGTTATTTATTCGCATTGTTGAACCTTCAAATTGAATTAGGTGTAATAGTCTCCAACTATGTCTTTTACTACCGATTTCGCCTTTCAATCTTTATTTGTAAATGGAGAGTTGAAAAGTGGGCAGTTGTATAAGGTGCGTTTTTTTGTAGGTGACGGGGAGTATTGTTTAAAATGATAATGTAAGGCATAACTACATTAGCTACTTTTTTTTTTGCAAAAATGCGTATGTTTTTTTGCTAGTTAAGATACTATTTCTACTTTTGCAGAAGTTTAAAGATTAAAGAGATTTTTCATACAATCACTTTTTAGCACGATCAACGTTTAGCCTTATTCATTCATAACATCACAAAGCTCTACGAATATCTCACTCTAATTCTTCTAACGAAGTTCTCATTACTCTAGGTCTTTTGATGTTCAACAAGTAAAATTTAATCTGCGATGCGTAGTCACCTACCAAAAAAAATATCTATAATTGAAAAAAAAACTACTACAAAATATTATAACATGACAATAAAAGAAATTCTTGTCCAACGCACTTAAACCTGCATCGATTGCTCGTGAAGTTGGAATCTGTTCACGCACGTTTCGTGTTTTGTGTCACTGTCAAACATCTTAAGTTTGGTCTATAAACGAACAACGCTTGCAAATTATCGTATTTTATTATCAAAATGCGTGCTCTTTAAGAAAATTCATCGCGCACTTCTTCCATGTTATGGTCAGTTTAATCGACCTACTGAGGCGGCTATTCGGGCTATTGTGACTAAATTTCGCACCAAATTTACATTGTTGGACATTAAACCACCAACACGCTTACGTAGAGTGCGAACTGAGGAAAATATCGCAGCGGTATTGGCCAGTGTTAGTGATAACCGTGAATTATCGATTCGGCGCCGTACGCAGCAATTGGGCCTCTGTTACTCCAGTACGTGGAAAATTTTGCGGAAGGATTTAGGTGTGAAGCCTTTCCAAATACAGCTGGTGCAAGAATTGAAGCCGGACGACCTACCACAATGCCGAATTGAAAAGTTGGCCGAAGATCCAGTTTTCTATCGAAAAATTGTGTTCAGAACGAAGCTCATTTCGGGTTGATTGGATACGTGGAACAAGCAAAACTGCCGTATTTGGAGTGAAGAGCAGCCAGAACCATTGCAAGAGCTACCAATGCATCCAGAAAAAGTCACTATTTGGTGCGGATTATGGGCTGGCAGAATCATTGGGCCGTATTTCTTCAAAATGATGCGAATCGCAACGTTACTGCGAATGGTGAGCGCTACCGTGAGATGATAACAAACTTTTTTTTGCACAAAATGGAAGAACTTGACTTGCATGATATGTGGTTTCAACAAGACGGTGCCACATGCCACACAGCACGCGTAACAATGGACCAATTGAGAGGCGAGTTCGGTAAACAGTTTATTTCACGTTTGGGACCGGTCAATTGGCCTTGTGGGGCTATGTTAAGACTCATGTCTAGGCTTCGGATTCTCATGCACTTAAAATCTGAAAATATGCGCTTAAAAAAGCAAAATATGCATTTAAAATATGCACTTAAAACCAATTCAACATAATTTCTATTCAATATAAAAACACATTTTCTTCATCTTTTAAAATAAGTTCAAAATAAGACTCAAAAACTAAGCATGAGTGCATCAGTCAACATTTTTCAGTTTACCATATATGTAGTGGTTTATGAGTAAACCGAAAACAGTAGGCTGTTGTGCATGAAACGTGTTAAGCTTTATGAGCGAAATAGATTAAACCAGCAACAGCGCCGTCAACAGCAAACAGCACGCTGACCAGCAAATACTTTTCAAACACATTAAACCAGCATCGTGTTGTAATTTTTTGACATTTATACGTCTTATTGTTGTTGCATTTTGTGTTTTTGTAACAAGCAACAGCAAATTTTAGATTTTGACCAAAAGACTGTTGACGTTGCTGGTGCTGGTCTATTTTGTGTTGAACGATTAAAATACATTGGCGCAAAATTTTAAAAATCCTATTATTAAGGTATTAGTATGATACTACTTAACAATTTGCTAACTTTAAAGTAGTTTACTAACTCATTCTTAATTTTAAACATTTTCTAACTAGTATCGTACTAAAAGAATTTTCTTAAAAAATTGCTTCTGAACACTCCTAAAACAATGACATTTCGTGTAAAAAAGTAAGTACACGAACCTTTCTTTGATGTTTGCAAATGTCAAAGTGTCATATGAAGCTAGCACGATACTAAAAAAATAAAGTATGTATTCGATGATTTTAACTTTAATAAAATTGTAGAAAAAGTATGATGCTATATTCGATTAAAATTTGCAAATTCGTTGTTTTAACCTAGTATTATACTGAAACAGTTTTAGCATCGTACTAATTCAATTAAAATTTTACGCCATTGGGTTCTAAATAATGGCTTCCGCTGTTGCTGGTGCTGGTTCAATCTGTTTTGCGCTTTAAGCTTTACCACACACTTTTATTTCTGATAGATGATCGTTTAAATTTCGATCTCATTTATACAGTTTCAAACACACAGACTTAATTTTTTTTTCAAGTTATTATGCACCTTTGTTTATATAATGCTTTATATTGTGGTGTTTGAAATAGATAATAGTCTTAAGGTTCGTTTGCACTGACATACAATTTATATTTTTTTACTGGTCTAGTTTAGTTTTTGAAAAATATAGGTAAGTACTCTAAAAATATAAATTTATTATAAAAAATATGCATTTATAGAAAAATATGCACAAAAAAATGCAAAATATGCATTTATAGTAAAATATGCAAAAATATGCACTAACGGTTAAATGCCATTTTAAAGGAAATTTCTTGATTCGTATACATAATTAGTTGCCTTGCTTCTAAGGTGTTCCTAAAAAAATATGCATTTGCATGGAAATCCGAACCCTACTCATGTCTATAGCGACAAGCCCGCTTCGACTGACGCACTGGAAGCCAACATTGAAGCATTTATTCGTGAGATACTAGCCGAAATGTTAGAAAGAGTGTGCCAAAATAGGACTAAGCATGAAATAAAGATTTCATGCATTTTTCTGAATTTTATGTTGTTTTTTTTTTTAATTTCCGATAGCTCTTAAAAAATCACTCGTTACAACACGCAACTATCTATACTCTGTTCAATTTATATTTGTAGTACATGGAAGATAGGATATTTGCCTTTCAGTCTGACCATTATGGATTCCAATAAGCTATCTTTAATTTAAAGCTCTTACAGGATTGCCGTAGTGAGCATTAAAACTGCCGCAAATCTCAGAAAATATTTGCTACCAAAAGCTCGAAAAAGCTTAAATCCTGAAAGTTACGTAGCACAAACCAAACAAAATGCCATATGAATTTCTATAAACTTGGCAATGGTAACTCTGATTCAGTGTTCTTTTTTAATAAACACAATAAGGGTTGGTTGCAAATTGGCGATCAGTCTCCTTTTCCTTTCACCCATGGAGCAGATAGGGCGTGGTGGGTTGTACGTGAGCTCAAAGAAGGTTACACAAAAAATTTTAATGTAACTTAGTGATTCTCTTTCTTATTTCAGTGGCAATTTCTTAAGTTAAGCTGCCGTGCAAACAGCAGCAGGCACCAGTGTTTCTAAAAAAGCTCTCCCATAAGGCTTGTACAGCAAATATAAATTGAACAGAGTATAGTTGGACAATTATTACTTTCCGAAAGTACGATTAAGCGAATTTAGTAATAATTTTAAAACGTTGCCGTTGGTTGTTCTTGAACTTCCCCATGATAAAAATGTAAGCCTTGGGTGATATTTTGATGAATATATTTTGACCACGTTGAAATGATTATACTTTCAAATAGATATGGTTTATGGTTATAGTTAAGAGTTACCACTAAATACTTGTAATTATTTATACTATCTTCGATGCCATAGTGCCATTTGAGGTTGTTAGAAATAATAACGACGTCATCAACATAATGAAGCACTTCCACAACTATATCTGCGATTCTGATACCACCCGTTAAATGTGATAATGTAGATCGTTCAGGTATAGGCTAAATACTCGTAAAATACTAGTAAAATCCTCGTTTCACATCAAAGGAGCCCGAGAGAGATATTTCATCCCAAACTTGACAAGTTGTATTATTATAAGGCAATTTGTAAAGTTTTCTATTATCTTTAAAGACAGTACCAACGAGGAAAGATTAAAGAAAAGCGAATTAAGTGGGATCAGATTAAAGGCATATAAAAAATCAACACAAAATTCATAAGTTTTTTTTTTCCGTTTGATTAGATGGACAATGCCGATTAAATTGAATATATCGTTGATTGTGGAATAACCAGCCCGAAATCCAGTTCAAAGGTAGATTTTGATACCATAACTCGTATGAACCTGTGAATGATCCGAATCATCCAGTTTGGATTAAGTTCAAAAGTATGTATCTAGTAGGTTTTGATGTCTCTTCTTGTGTGTTTGCTTTTGCACAATCATCCGGAAATTGGAACACTCAATCAGCCGGACCATCACACTCATTCGACACCATCTACACTGGTGCTAGGCAGCTAGTGAATGATCATCCGTCGAACCCCCCCACCATAAACCACCGTCCAAGCCATCAGTCTCCTAGCTCGGGATCAAAGGAGTCAAACGGAGGGCACGGCACAGAAGTAACCGAAGTTCGTGCTCGGGCCATTTCGTCACATTGAGAAAAGATATTAAGTCTCTGATCTGCATTTTCAAAAGTTCGTCAGTGTCGTCAGAAAATACCCTTCCTAATGATTGTATTCTAAATTTGGCTAGAGCGGGGCATTTGTAGAGGAAATGGAGCACTGTTTTCTTTTCCCGCTGGTCCTCACAGCTATAGTGACAGTTGTAAGTTATTCCTTGCTTCGCTGCATGCTCTCCTATTGGCCAGTGTGCGCTACAAATAGCTACGATCTTGACTGTATCTTGCCTAGGTCTGCATATCAGAATAAGTGTTCGGGATTTATTATAGGTGGGCCAAATCTTTGCAAATAAGATGCAGTTAGTAAAACGGCTCCAGCTACGATTTGATTTGCTACAAAAAATTGAGAGAATTTTGTCCTTCATAAAAGGGCCACCTGACTGTATGTGATAATAGCCGTATTCCGGTTCTGGTTTGGATCTTATTTGAGTACCTTGCATGCTTTCCTGATAGCCAGTAATTCAGCTTGAAAAACACTATCAATGTCGGGTAGCCTAAACGACCTAGATATATCCAATGTCACAGAGAAGAATACTGAACCAACACCACACTCCATTTTGAGCCAGCAATAGACATAGTTGTGTAGAAATTTTTTTATCACATCCCAGTCCTTTGTTGATATGAACATAACCCTAAAATCCCTACTGATACCCATTTTAGGCATGCAGTAGTCAGTGGAAGTCGAAAAGATCCCTATTGGAATCAACTCCTTAATATTGCTGTAGCCATAAGGTGTGGCAATCCAAGAGCTCGATTCCTCTAGTCTTTATGCACTGTAAGATACTAGATACTTAATGTGTAAATCAAGTGTAAAAAGGTAGAGAAAAACGGCTGTGTATGTCCACAAAATCATCTTAAATTGAAGACCCCACTTTTTACCAAAGATTTTACTTATCATCATCATCGGCTCGACAACCGGGTTCCGGTCCTGGCCTCTTTCAACAAGTCTCTCCACCTATCTCGGTCTCTAGCCGACGCGCCATCCAGTTGCGCACCCCAAGGCTTCGGGCGTCCTGGTCTACGCCATCTCTCCAGCGCAAGCATGGTCTACCACGCTGTCGTCTACCATAGAATGTACCACAAAGAACTTTCCGAGCAGGTTCCTCTTCGCTCATGCGAGCTAGGTGCCCTGCCCACCGGAGTCTACCAAGCTTAATTTTTGTCACGATATCTGCTTCAAGGTAGATTGCGTACAGTTCATGATTGTACCGTCTCCGGAATCGTCTACAGATTTTACTACAGACGTTAAAAGCTATGCAAGCCTTTACCCATTCTTCAATATTCAGTTTCCAGTTCAACTTAGGGTCTAGAATAACACCTAGATATTTTGCATTGGAAGAGAGCAAAAGTGCTTAGCCGTTAAGTCTTGGTAGAGCGAAGGGCTGTATCTTAGTTTTGGTAGTAAATAACATCAGTTCAGTTTTGCTTTGGTTAAAACCTAATCCACAACTCGTGGTCCAGTTACTAGCCACATTAAAACTAGCAGAGAAAATTATTGTTATCAATCTAACCGTTGATTCCATTCAGTATTAACTCCGTGTAGAGCTTGTATAGTTACAGTTAGTTTAAAAGTGAAAGGCTCTATGGATTTTGTTATACGGTGCTCCAAAAAGTTCGACCATAAGGTATTAATTGCAGCTTTAGTTGAAGTCAGTTTATTTTTAAGACGAAATAGAAGATTCAGGTTATAGGTTTTATTAGCCGTGTTTTTTAAAGAGTGAATAGCCAAGTTAGCAAAATTTTACATGCAAAACAATAAAAACATCAAGAGTGAATATAATTTGGTCAGCAATCAGAGTGAATAATTGTTGATATATTAAGATGTAGAAGGCGCTTAAATCGATTGCAGAAAAGCATTTGCTTCGGAAAGATTGGTACTGGGATGTGTTCTGGAAAGCATTTTTTTTTCTCAGAGATTTTTATTATGTCAAGGCATTTGAAAATAAAGTTTCATGTCTATTTTGTAAAAGACGTACAAAAAATCTCAAATGTCAATTGATTGAAAAACTTCTGTAAAATCTAAATTTTTTCACCGAAAAATCGAAATTTTTTGGATTTTTTTTTTGTTTAGGAAAATTGCGATTTTAGGGCTTTTGAAAAGCATCTAGAAAGAAATACTCTAAGTAGGTCAAAATATAGTATATTACCCACCAACCAAGCCACAAACTGTAAAATTCCATTGGAGGATGGCTGAGATCTCGATGGATTAAAAAACATCTATAAAATCTGAATTTTTTTTTAACGAAAATCGATTTTTTTGCTCATTTTTATAATTTAGGGGCTGGCAAGAATATGGAAAAAATATTCCAAATACGTCAAAATATAAATATAAAAGTGACTATAATCGTTTTTTTTTTCAATTTTCTTTACTGAGTGGCTATCAATTTTCCATAAAACACGGCTATTGTAGCCTAGGTACTTAAACTCCTTCACAACCTCAATATCAGAACCATCTAAAATCCAAACCGATGTTCATTTTGAGGTCCCACTTCTCACAAAATTGCTCAATTTATTAATTTGAGACTTGAATATCATCGCACCATCAGTCAAAATGACAAGGTCATCAACACGGAGCAACACCTTGACTTGTAAATCACCGAAAGATACTCCACCAGGGTATAATTCTCTATATCAGTAATAAAAAGAGAGAACATAAATGTGAGCTCAAAATACAACCTTGTGGCACTCAGATCTAAATTGGGTACGGTTTGACTTTTTCCATTAAATACCACGGCAGTCATATTAAAAAGAAGTTACTAGTATGTTTTGATCCTTTTTTTATGAATTTACTATACAGTGGGTGATCAAATTATAACCCTTAGTTTAAAAAAAAACTTTAGTATTTTGTATATTAAACGTTTGTCTATAATCGCCTTTGTGAGAAGTGTGTTTTTTAGAAGTGAATTCTTTGCTGGACCGCTGAACCGGTGTTCAATAAAAGAGTCTTTATTCCGAAAAGCCATGATTAAACGAGGGTTTAACACAAAAGACTCGATTAAACCAAATTGATTGTACACACAATATAAAACTAAATAATTCCCAAAACAGGTTTTTGATTGTAAATGCAAAATCCTGAAAAGTAATCCATGAATTGTGCGCGGGTATAACTAATCCATCTGTTCCTCTTTTTTCTAATACAATACATCATGTTGCATTCAGTTTACATTTTGAATTTTATAATTATTTTAGACCTGTAATTTCAGATTCTAATTTTATTTATAATTTTGATCAAGCTAATTTTGATGCAATTTTTGATTTTCTCAATGATATTAATTGGTAAGCATTCACCCATATTCTGAAACTCGTATTTTATGACTCGTATTCGACTACAGTCGTAGGAACGGTCGATGCGATGTTTTCGTTTCCCAATATTAGTACAAGTGAAGTCGGATGTTCGACTCCTGGACTAACAACATGCGACTGTAGTCGAATACGAGTCATAAATACGAGTATTGTTTGTTAATAATGACTTAAATGAGTGTTATAATTCATTCTTAAATATTGTAAATACTGCTACTGACTTATACATACCTAAAATACAAAAAAAATTGTGGCTCAAAGCCTGTGTGGTTCAATAAAATAATCATTAATCTTAATAACAAAAAAAAATAAGGTTATAAGCAATTTCGCAAATCTAATAATCTAATAATGATCGTGAACTGTACATATAAACAATAACGGGTTCTGCAAAAAAAAAATCAATACCTGTTTTCAATCGAGTTGAACTTGAAGACAAATAGTAAATGTTTTTGGAATTTTATAAACAACTAGCTGCCCCGGCAGACGTTGTTCTATTTTCTCTAAAACAACACAACATTGATTTTTTACGAGTATGTTAATAGATAGTTCCTCCCGACAGACTTTTTTCTGTCGAAAGTTATTGACCCTTCGCAGTAATAAAACATATTTCAGAGTATTCACTTTATTTATAGTTTTATGTCTCCATAATAAACAACGATTACTTACAAATATAAGTTTTCTATTGTGTACATTGCAAGACTTTTGTAGTAGTAGTAATAATGTGGTATTTTCATTATCGTACACGATATTTTTTCTTTGATTACCTAGCTCGTAAATAAATAAAGCTGTCGGTTTTCCGACGCGAGAGTGCATTCAACATACAACTGTCCATGAGAGAAGCATGGGTTTTCCAGATTGACGCCGCAAACACTCAACGACTGACCTTGTGATTTATTTATAGTCATAGCGAAAGCAAGCCGCGCTGGAAATTGCAGCCGTTTAAATTCAAACGGTACGTCAGTTAGTATCATTGGGATGCGGGGTGTCAACACATCCTCTCCCTTATATTTTCCCTTTAGAATGGTTGCTTTGATCACATTGTTCAGTAATTTTTCCACTGCTAGCCGTGTGCCGTTACAAAGTCGCGGTTGGTTGATATTTCGTAACATTATGACCACCGACCCTACTTTTAATTGTACCAACAGGAGCATCCAAAAAGTATTATTTACAACTTTCATAAGTGCATCAGAGACATACTTTTGTTGTTGGTTCAACAGCGGACCAGATATTCGAACCGATTCCCTTAAAGCATCAAGATCGAACAATTTTTCACGTTCTAACTCTTGATTAAAAGCGTCGTGCATTGGGCGATTAGGCGCGGCCATGCCTAATTGATATAATACTTTGTTCGACATCATCAAGCACATGTCTTCAACTGATATCAACGCCTTGTTGTAAATTTCTTCTGTGAATTGTAAATGTTGATTTCCTGATCTATTGCGCATTTGATGCAAGATATCGTCACACATATCATCTTTGTATTTGATCCATAAATCAATTGGGTTTGACGAAAAGCATGTTGATATAATTATAGAAAACAATGTTCGTATTTGTTGAGCTTTTAAATAAATTACAGCATCATTTAAAATTTGATCCCAATGAGCATCATTTTTTACTTGCGACTTATAGGTACTATAAGGCAAGTTATGCATTCGTAAAAAAAATCGAACTCGAGATTTTGATCAAAGTTGACATTACTATGATAGCGAAGACTAAAAAAGTGGGTCTCGCAATTCTGTCTGTCTGTCTGTCTGTCTGTCTGTCTGTCTGTTCGACTACAGGCTAAACGACTCGGCCGATTTTCTTTAAACTTGGTAGATATCATTTTTAATTTTTTCCCCCACACGTTTTTTTCTTTTTTTTTTTAAGACCAAAAATAACGGTACCCCCCATACGAATTTTTTTCGAAATTTTATAAACATTTTTTTTTCTCAAAAACTGTTCAGTAGATTTTAAAAATAAAGATACAGAAAAATTTCATTTAATTAAATCTAGTTATCGGTTGAAAAAAATTTTCCGAAAAATGGTTATTGAAGGTACCCCCCATGGAACCATTTCTTTTGTTTTTGATTTTCTCAAAAACGGTTCAACCGATTTTGATCATTTTTTTTTTGCTAAAGCTCCCCAAAAACATAAATAGAATTATGTACTCAAATTCTCAAACAAAATTTTTTTGGATTTTTAAAAAAAACTTCAAATTTTTTTTTTTCAAAACTCAATATTTCGAAAACCCCATGCTAGATTTTTTTTAAACTTGATAAATAAAAGTTTCTCAATATGATCTACAAAATGTGAAATTTTTTTTTATTTTACCTAAAAATAAAGGTACCTACCATACAAATGCTAAAAAATTAAAAAAAATGGTTTTCAAAAATCGTATTTTTCTCGAAAACGGCACCTAGAATTTTGATAAATTTTTTTTTCTTTCAATTAATTTTTACGATCTTTAATTTAATAAAAAAAATTTTGAAATTAAGATATTACAGCTTGTACCTACCATAGAACCATTTTTTCGAATTTTGAATTTCTCATTATCCACATAACGGATCTAAATCAAAAATTTTATAGAGAAGCTTCTAAAAAGTCTAAAACACATTGCATTTCAAAACTTTAAAATAAATATTTTTTGAATTTTTGAAAAAAAAATCTATTTTTTTCTTTTTTTTTGAAAATTCGATATCTCCGAAACGGGTCAATATTTCTTTTCGTAAATTTAATTTTTATTCGAACAATAATAAAAACTTTAAATAAGCGTACCAAAATTTTTTCTTAAAAAGCTTTTAAAAAGTTTGTACATAAAAGCTTCTTTTAAAGAAACCACTACAAGGACTTATAATTTTTGTTCTTGCATAAATTCATATTTGCATAGCATTCTGTTACTACTAAAAGAATTTAAAAATTAATTTTATCCTTATGAACAGTTTTCTCTAATAAAATTCGTTTTTAATATTCCCAGTCGATTACATAGGAGCAAGTTCGTGCGACCCAGTCGTGCATTTTATTATGTACCTATTAGTTGTGTGGATAGTACCCAAAAGCAACAAAGTTCGATCATTACCTACAATTTCAACGAACAAGTATTCGATAATGCTATTAACAATGGCTGAATGTTTAGGTTTGCATTTAATTGTTCTCTTAACATAAATCGCAACGAACCCTCCCCCCCCCCCCCCCCCCACACGGTTTACTCTATTAAAACGAAAAACTCGATAGCCCTCTAACCAACAGATATCATCATTTAACTCATCCCTCAACCAAGTTCCTGTGACACAAATAACATCTAGATCAGAATCAACAAAGGTATCGCGAAATTCATCAATCTTCGGAAGCAAACTTTGCGCATTGATGTGACAAATCCGGAGCCCACATTTCTGCTTGCTCAGAACTCTAACCATCGATCGCAATGCTGTGTTATTTGACATTACAACAAGCAAAAAGAAAGTTTAAAAAAGAAAAGAAAACCAAAAAATTTTAAATAATAAAACTATTTTAAAGGAGAACAAATAAAAATTTAATTTAATTGTATATATTAAAATAAAATTATAATTTTGAAAATATAAAAAAAGGAAAAAAGAAACAATAATATTAATTTTCATTCGAAAGTTATGATCTGGCAACGTCTTCGAGTCCCTCGATGCAATCAACAGGCACAGCTGTGTCATCCGCTTTGCCTTTGATATAAACAACACCCTTTGCGAAGAAGACGCCTGTTATTTGTTTATTCTTTCTTAATTCGAGTGCGCGTTGCATTATTAATTTATTGTTTTGTGTCAAGCTCTTACTCATACAGCTTATTACTCATAAATTCATTTTATAAACAAATAAATCTATTAATAAGGGTATTTTATGCATTTTCATGCACTTGATCCTGAAAATGTGATATTTTTTCAAAGGGGCCGTAATAATTTGATCACCCACTGCATATAAATCTAATATAAAAAAACAGCTGAAGTTTACAACTTAAAATCTAATGTGTTGGATAAATATGTGCATCAGTACACTCTTCAAACATTTGCATTCTTTTTGACATTTCAAAATAGGTGTGTTTGATTGAACACATTTCAGAGTTCTCGTCGCACTCCATGAGCAGTTAAATTTCATTTAATTTAAATTAAAATGTATGTAAGACAATAAACCCGAGAGTATTGACCTTTTTTAAAAATGCAAACAAAAAACAACTGACCTACTAAATTGCAGCCAAAAATATAGCAATGTTTCTTTTGTAGCTGACAAATAAAGTGCATACTTTTTTTTACAATCTGCCATTCTCAAGGAAAAAACGATAAAAATAAATATTTTTAATACTGCTTATCATAATTCTGAAGCAATTTAAAATTTTATTTCTGTAAAAACAAAAAACCAAACAGATAAAACACCATGCAAAACTAAAAAAAGACCAGTAAATAAATCAAATCATTTCCACGCGAGCATAAAACGTATAAAATATTAAATAATTCGATGCAGTTGCACACATAGATGCAGCTAGTCATTTTATGAAAATCTCGTTCATAATCAATGAGCGAATCCGCCTTTCCTTCACCCATATACTTCGTTCAATAAAAATGTGTAATTCCGACTATACTTTCTCTAGGAAAAACTTAAACCTATAGGTGCCCCCAACTACCATGCACACATTGTATAGAGGCATGAATGCAAGCTCCCCTTGGTGGCATGTTCTTCTCTTCACAAAGTGTTCCATGTCCATGTATCTCGTTAATCAAATAAATTGAGTGACAGTGCAAAAGCATAAAAAAGCGAATGAATGCATATTGTTCCTCTGGGACATCGTGTCGCGCTGTCTACGTTTTATTCACAATCTATCGCCATGAATACGCCGGCCGACGACAAAACAACGGTCGTCTCAACGGCACCACCAACCGCATTATCAATCTAATTACTGTAATTTTGCATAATTCCACTCAACTCATCGGGAACAACTGATACTCGTAGCTACAAACAGTAACGTAATGTATTTTTTGTTGTGGTGCCTCGCAAAGTATATAATCAAGGTTCTTGTCTAAGTAACTTTTTTTTCCAAATCTCGTTATCAGGTACTTATTAGGAGAGAATAGGGTAGGCTATCGCTAGCAAAATGAAACAATTTAATTAAATCTGCAGAAAGTCGATTTTGCTCTTCCACTTTCAAGCTCCAAAGCCTTCTTTTTTCGAAATGAAGCTCATTAATTTACTCTTCTTAACATGGTTTTTGTTTTTATAGTCTCACAATAGTGTGTGAGCGGCTAACCCGTCCGTCCGTCAAGTGGTTCGTCGTGCTGTGTAGTATAGTTGGATATGGATATATGCCGGCAGCTCTGTCAGCTAAAGTGTGACTCAATTTGTGCACATACTTCGTTTGAGCGTTCCATTGTGAGGTTTTAAATTACTCATTGTTATTAAGTTGAAAATAAAGTGATAGAATTTCAGAAAATTTAGCACCCAGTTTTGTTAGTTTTGTTGATTTTCATTATTTTTTACTCTTCGGTATCTTTGATGAAATTTTCGCGTAGGCTTACTTCATTGACCGTTAAGTGTCTACATTTTATTTTTGAAATAAAACGAATCAATATTAAAAGTTTCTTTAAACGATGACAAACTTTATTTCTTTGCAGATAAATTATTACAAAAATTGTGTACATACATAGTTCCTTCTTTTCTTTTTATGGGAAACATTCATTACAAAAAGAAAAACAAGAAAAATGAAAGTTGAAACTATGAAAATCACCAAAATGGTGATTTTTTATTGTTGGACAACAAAACAAAGATTTGGAGCTGGTTTTGTAATATTGTGTTGGGAATGTATGTTATTATTAAAGAAGATGCTAATTCATAGCTACTTAACTCTTCTCATGTTATAGAAAAAGATGAAACAAATAGATTTCAAGTAAAATTAGGCTAAAGAAGTGATGAATGAACAATTCTTAAGTGTTTTTTTTTAATAAGGACATAACCTGAAAATGTAAGATTGTCTTCAAACCTGCACTTCAAACGATCTTTTAGTTCTTGATTTGATTTGATCTTGTAAGGGTCTAAGCCAAGAAATCTCCGTAAAATTTGCTGAGAGACTAAGAAACTCCCAATTCGTTTTAAACTGAAGCATTTAAAGCTGGGGTAGTACCCCTTGGCATAATGTTAGTGCGTTGGACTGTCATGTGGAAGGTCTCGAGTTCGATTCTCAGCCGCTGCTAGAAATTTGTTTTCAGGGGTGTACTGTCTCTTGCGAGGAATTGACAAATTCTCCAAGAGTATCTCTTGTCATGGAAAGTGCTGCTCATTAGCCGTTCGGAATCGGCAGAAAATTGTAGGTCCCCTCCGTTCCCTGGTAACACGCATAGAGGAATGGTTGAGAGTTTTAAGTCACTAGGTCCTGGTTCACTCCGAGCTGTTGCACCACCAAATTAAAAAAAAAAATTTAAAGCTGGGATATTTTTTTCGACCAGTGCGTTATCCCACTGGAACATTCAATATTATGTATGTTGACTAGAATTTATCCCCCATAACACATACATTCTGCCTGGTGGGACGATTCTTAAATTGGAGTAAGCGCCTTCTAAGGATGCGCCCACTGGTAATAATAATTTTCAAACGTTTGGCGAATTTCATGGTCTTACGGCGTTTACTAGTAGTGAGTGTTCACCTGGCGGAATTCGCATCAAAGCCACTTTCAAAAACATAAGCCTAATATAGACTATAGACCAAACCGAAAAACCTTTCATGAGTGAGTTTTATGAAGAATGATTTCAATGTTTTGCGCAAGTACTTGAATGCTAGAGTCGAAAATGAAGATTATTTTGGTGAATTTGTTGGAAAGCACAACCAGCAGCTTCTAATACTGTGATAAGTAGCACTAGATTTTCAATTCTATGCATCCACAAAGCAACCTGGCGTTCTTCTGTAGGTCGAACCACCAACCAAATCGGCCATTTGCTAATTGTCGCTATTCATGTATCGGGAATCTAAGACATGTGTACATTTTGAGAAATAATAGTCGAGTCAGATTATTTTCTAGTTGCGGCATAATTCAGAGCTTGACTTCCGAACGAAACAAATTGCAAACCTACTTCCCAGTTGGACGCCTTAGCATACCTGCATTTGCCAGAGTCTAGAGTGAGAGGGTTTCCGGGATCGAAACAACTTACAGAGATTTTATAAAAAAAAGCCCATAAGAGGTAGACTAATGTCGTTTTTATTTGGCAATTCGGAATCTCTCTCCGATCCGGAATCCCAACTGAACACTTTTGTTTGCTTCTGATGATTCTGAAGTTTTGTTTGATTGTATATGTGAAACATCAAATGCGTACAGTAATCAAAATCAAGAAAAATGTTTGTTGAAAGCAGGGTTGGCCCATGATAAACAGAAAACAAGGTATGCTCATTAGATGTTTGACAGTTCTGCTCTGACGTCACAATCATCTCGCTGGTAAATTAGATAGAAGAAAAAAAATCATTTCATGCGAGTTTTTATTATTTTTCTATTTTTACAGTTACTGTCTCTTAAAAATAATTTGTTTAAATGCTTAATCCTAAAATAAAGTCTACATTTAAAAAATAATTTGTTTACACTTATATCTAGAGACACAGCTTCTGCTTTTTTTAAGTGAGTTTCCATAGACTTTCCTTGTGTATATAGAACTTCTTTATTATTTATTATAAAAATACTTTCTAGTAATTTAACTCTTTCAAGGAACATAGTGCTTGATTTTTTTAGTCCTCCTTCAGATTTTTCATCCACCCAAGTAAAACTTGAAGTATTTTGGTCGTTGTACACTTTGCACTTCTTTATAAGGAAATCTGCGAGGTATTCAAGGGCATCTTCTTTTAAATCGTCGTATTTATTTAACACCTTCACTTCTTTTTCCAACTGCATGATTCGCAATTCCTTAGAGCAGTTGTATTCAACTCTATTTAAGAAATTAAAACTTAATAGTTAGTATAATAGTATATCATCTCTTAACCGTGCCTTACTAACTTACTCTGTCTGAGTACTAATACCATTGGGATATACACAATTCTCCTGATTTTCCTGATCACAATCTTCTTCTGTTGAGGGTTTAAAAGAACTGTTTAAAATAAAGTTAATGAATTGTGATGTTAACAATCAAAACAGTGCTAAAGGCACTTTTTTCAAAATATGGAGTGTGATATACCAAAATTTGCGTATTAAAGAGAGCTATAGAATGGTGGAAAAATTGTATTTCAAAACGGGCTGGTTTAGAAGTTATTACTATTTTAATGTTTTTAACAATCAAATGGGTGCTATTTTTCATACAATGCTTGTAATTTTCAAAACAGCTCTATTTTTCTCTAAATGAAATGAAATAGATAGGATTGTTTTTCAAAAGGAGCTAAATAATTTTGGGCGCTAAAATTGTTGACACTTATAAAAGGATCTTTAGTTTACCTATCGTATTCTTTGTTATCATTGTTTAATAAGTTTAATGAATTCCAATAAAAAGAACTTTTCCTTACTTAAATGTTCTCTTCTTTTTTAATTTTACAGGCATTTGAGAATCAAAATTTAAGAAACTTATTTTCAAAACGCGCTAAATATATTTTTAACAAACAAAACTGCCTACAAAAAAAAACATTTCACTAAAGGACGAAAATAAAAGGTCCCTTTAGTATTTTTATTGGTCAATCTAATAAAAAAGACTTCTACAAATTTTACAAAATTTACTGCATTAAATTATCTTAAATATTTTAGAAATTATAGTTTTCCGCCCTTTTGCTCGGTTTCATGTTCATTTTTTTTAGCCTCTGTTTGATTGTTAACGTCACAATTATAAACAATAGTTTATGATTAATTCAATTTATTAACTTTTTAAAAGCATCCAAACATTCCTGCACGATCTTTTTGTTTCCTCTGAGTTCTTGTCTCTTGTCTCTAGACGATTGTTTATGCTCAATTGGCAATTTTTTGGATGGAACTGAACCGATCTGCAAACTTATCTTCAGTATTCAGTATATCCTGAAGTCTATAATCACTCTCAACAAAATGCTCCGAGCAAACCCGACTATTTATCAAGGAATATTAGTTTTTATTTCCACAAAATTTTATCCACATTTGGCACAATTCTTTGTCCTTTGGAAAGTAGTGAAATCTAAGTTTATTTCTCATTGTTTTTTCTTCCTGGGAAATTATAAAAACTTAAAACAGCACATACAACCATTTTAAACTTCTGTTTTTTATTTTTCAAATTTTAATTTTTTAAGCTCACAAAATATAAAATCCAATAGAAATTTCCAACTAAACAAACTCGAATGTCAAAATCGGAGATGATTCCTACGTCATCACTTTTCAATATGGCGACATGTCAGATGCAATAAGCATACCTTGTTTTCTGTTTATCATGGGTTGGCCGAATTGTCACTTTTTAGAAATAACTACATTTGTTACGTCTGCTACGTAGTTTATGTAGTTAAATGTAGTTAATTGTAGTTAATGTAACAAATTGTAGCTTAGCTGTCAATTAACTGTCAGTTGTGCATTTGAAATTTGAATTTTTAAATTAAACGTTCAGTTATTCCTACAATTCTTCATCCTTATGGTAAATGAAACTTTTTTTTACAAACCTTCATTAGATCATAAAAGTGCAAAATTGTTTTATTTTCCTTTATTATATTGATTTTTTATGAATTAACTATATATGTACATACTATGTAGCAGACGTAACAAATTGTAGTAAATTAGGCATGTAGTTTCTCCAATAAACTACGCGTAGTTAAATACTACGTTTAGGTATATGCAGTATCGAAAGATCGAGTTGGATTAGGGTCGGATTTTCGACCCACATTTCTACTCGACACCGCTGAGCGATTGGGATCGAGTCGAACGAAGCTCATTTCAACTCAATACAGGTATATAAAAGTTCGAAGCGAGCTTCAAGCTCGCTTTAACACCTCATATAAACGTAGTAAATCATGTAGAAAATGTAGTGTAGTTAATTCGGCCAACCCTGGTTCGCACAATTTGGATACCAAAAATCGCAGCTGTTGAGGTTGACGTTTAAGTATATGAATGTGTGAGTGCTTCTGGTTTTGCTTCTGATTTTAAATCTAGAAGCAAAATTCTCTTCTTTTCAGAATCAGAACTGTCATTTTTTCCCAATTGAACACTTTCAGAAGAGTCCGGAAGGCTTCCGGATTGCCAAATAAAAACGACATAAGCTATAAAAAGGCTTAATAATAATAAGGCCACAAGTTCTCATAGCTTACTATGAGATCTCTTCAAGCACTGAGGTTATATTTTGATAGGGAGTATGCATCAAATCATCAACAAACTATACATGGACAGAAGCATGCCCGCTGACTGGACTCTGATCCATATTCTTCTTCTACAAAAAAGGTGATCATACGAGTATTTATGCCCTGCAAGTACTATCGAATCATATCCCTTCTAAATGACGCATATAAGATGGTAGTGTGCAAGCGATTTAAGCCAATCTGCAAATTCCTTATTCTGATGAAACTGAAAATACTGAATGGCAATCGCTACAGAATGATTAAATCCAATTTTGTAGGGTCTAAATTGAAGCATATAGAACTAGACATGTGGTTCCAGGACGGCGCTTCATGCCACACAGCGGACGCCACGATTGACATTCTGCAACGATTCGAGGGTAAAATTATGTCTCGCAGAGGTGACTATGGTCTTGTGATTTGACCCCGATAAACTTTTTTTGTGGATTTTTTTAAAAATCCCAGGTTTATGGGAATAAACCACAATCGACCGATGTCCTTAAGGTGAACATAACACAGACCATCGCCAAAATTCATGAAATATTATAATTTATGAGTGTCGAAGAACAATCTGTTATTCTCGTTGACAGCAGAAAAATTATTTTCAACACACATATTGAGATTGTATTCTATTTTATAAGTTTCATCAAAATAAAAAAAAAAAAACAATCACAAGTTCTAAGCCAATCCACGTTTCAGTCACCAACAATAATAAATTTCTTATCAACATTTAATTATTCTAGTATATTTTTAAATATTCTTAAAAAAATCAGCCTTTGAATAACTGAGGGATCTGTACACTAGGATAATTTTTATCATTATATTATCAACATAAACATTTATTACAACAATTTATTAATATTTTCAAAATTTAGTTCTTTATATGTTTGAAGACACACTATCTAGGTATATAATGAAATATTACGTCTGTGTATTTACTAAGTTCATAGGTACGCAATTAATAGCTGTAGTAAATTAGTCGAGGAATGACAAAGTTTCTGAAAAAAATATTTAGATTAGTGCTGAGTTGACAATGTGAATTTTTCACAACTCATTTAGAAATATTTTTTTAACTGTCTGAATTCACAATGACAGCTTAGCGCAATGACAACCTACCACGGTTAAGAAAAACTAAGTCTAAACATTGTTTTAGAATTTGTTTCTTTCCACAGCTAAATTACTATAAAAAGACTATTTATTGTATGTTGCATCCATTCGGTTTGCAAAAACGTTTTTTTTTTTGCAAAAGCTTTCCTGAAATCCATGTAGACTTTTGACTTCTCGAACCATCAGCAAGCTCAATGCCCTCTGCGAATTTTTCTACCTTGAATATATTGGCAGAATAGAAAGTTGTCTGATTTCTGATCCTATATGATTCTATCAATTTATTAATGTTAAACGTAAGTCCCATGACTTCCCCTCAACCCTTCAATTTTAGGCACCACATCTGCAAACCCTAAAAAACCTTTTTGCCTACTTCTTCAACTAATCTTACAGTGATCACCCGCAAAAACTGACTATTGTTTTTTTAGTTACTTTAAAAGAATCTCAAAAACCTCCATCGACAGCGTTGAAATTATCATCAAAAAGTTAATGTTGTTTCGTCAAGATGACTTCTCACATGGTCCGGATGGTTTTGCTGTTACTTTCCCAAAAAAAATGTTCCAACTCCCTCCATCAGTCACTCACAGAATTATTTCGTCTTTCATTTTCTCAAGACATTTTGCCAAAATTATGGAAGGATACTTTTATTTTTCTCGTTCACAAAAAAGAAGAAAAGGACGATATTGCTAACTACCGGGCCATAGATAAACTTTCTTGTATTCTCTTTTTACTTCCACATCCACAGATCTACCATAACAAACCTTACAGAATTCGTCTATAAGGTTCTAAATGCATTAGAAAGAAGAATTGAAGTGGACTATATCACCACAGATTTTAGTAGACTTTAATTAAAGCCCTCGTTTTTTCACCCTTTCTCATCTCATGGCTAAAATCATACCTAAAAAAACACCAGTATAAATTTATGTTTAGGTCTTCAATCTCCGATCCCTTTTATGCAACCTCAAGGGAGTCACTTCGCACCTTTGATTTTTGTCCTAGCTATTAACAACGTCATCAATGTAATAAAAAGATTCAAATCTCTCTGATATGAAAATAATTAAAGTCATTTCTACTTCAAAACGATCTTAATGTATTCCAACCAAAAGCTATAGACACTAAGGAAACAGCTTTGTGCGTTCCTAGACATAGAGGGAGCCTTGCATTTTCCAGGCGCAATTCAATGCCATAGCGGAATGTGCAGGTCGAAATCTCAAAAAGAATTACCGAAACCAAAACATTGCCATTCACCCTTATTCCGATAGGCGTTTTTCTAAAACGCCAACTGTCGTTTTAGGAGTCGTGTCGTTTTTTTTTTGGTATTCCGTAACTAAAACGCCAGCGTTTCTCTCGCTCTTACATTCCACAATACATTCCAAACATCTGACATATCAAATTGTTTGCAAATTGAATAATTTGGATTTGAAAATTATATTTGTGTGAATTTGTTTCAAACATAAAGAAAAATACGAAAAACGTACAGTGTAGAAAGTTATTTTTCTTTGAGCAGCAGTGACGACGAAGAAGAAGAAGAAAAGAAAGATTTTATACTGCAGAAGATATACATACACATTCCATCTAAAGCAAATCCTTTTGATTTGGCTGGCACAAAGTATGTATGTTATTAAATAAAAAAATATACACATATGCAGTAGGTAATTTTACCACTGGTTTTTATTTTTTATTTTATCGCATTTGTTAACAGATTCAAACTTGCTGATACCCTTAGTTTTTTTTTGCAAAAGCGAGCTACCAAAAGGGGTTGGGAACGACTTCAATTTGGGACTAGCCCAGCCAAGCCTAAGCAACATTCTTAAGGAAATACCTGCTCGCGTTTTATCTTTGCCTTTCTTTCCACGAATTCTTTTATGTTCCATTTCAATCGGATATATACATACATAGATAGATCGCTTGATACAAATATTTGTATATATACATATGCATATGATGGTGGAGAAAGAAATACTTGACTTTTGGGTATGTGATTGTGACTGATAACAGTTCAAATAAAAATACATTTTTGCAGGAGATGCTGGGGGTACCCACTCGAGCCTTTTCTTGTAACTCCTTATAGATTTGTTATTTTCACGCTTAACAAAGAATTTTAAATTATAAAAACTAAAATAAATTTAAAAAAACTTATATTTTGTATCCTGTCGTCAACAAATTTCTAGACGACAGATTTCGCTGTTTTTACAGACGTTTTTTGTATGGAAACGACTTACGGAATACCAAAAACAATATAGAGAACACGTTCCACAAGAGAGAATCGACAAATTGACGTTTATTTGGCGTCGAACGCCTTACGTAATACCAAATTCACACTGACGTTTTTATTTTGGCGTTCAACGCCTTACGGAATAAGGCTGATTATGTCAGACAGCCAAGTCGCACTCATAGTCCTATACTCTGTCCAACAAAAATACGCAGTGTGGGCAAGATAGGACGTTTGCCTCGCATTCTGGCTACAGTGAATTGCATAAATCTGTCCTTCATTAAAGCTCTCACAGGGTTATCGTAGTGTTGATTTTAAATGGACCCTTTTTTTAAAGCTCTAAAATCAAAAGCACCTCAACAGAAACCCAAGGAAAAAAAACTGAACGAGTTACGAAATGAACAAGGGTAACTCTGAACGCACATCAATATTTAATGGGGGTTGAAATTGAATAGCATTAACAGCCATAGACCACAGCAATTCAGTCACACTCAGATGTGCAGTCAATAGGACGTCGGTTCTGCGTCAGATGCAATCGAAAATTTATGGGCGCACAAACACTTTTTTATGGAGGAGTTCTTTCAATTTAGTATGGTGCAAAAATATAGAACGCTACTGATTTTGAAAAAGCTCTCCCATAAGACGTGTACTGCATATTTCTGTTGGATGAAGTATAACATCATACGTTGTTGTGGGAATATGTAAGCAGACTAAACGAACTTGGCAAAAACAATAATGCCTCGCTTTATTGGGTACCTGGGCATGTAGGTGTCCAGGGAAATGAGAAGGCACACTCCCTAGCAGAAAGCAGGATTAAAAACAAAATCAAAATAGAGGAGGCCAAAGTATCCAAAAACTGGAAAGAACTCCCAAAACTTCTTCTGGGGAACTAATGGGTGATTTTTTTACAATTTTTTTTGGCAACACTGCATATCTGATGCACTCTTATGCACTATTGCTCCCACTAGAGCTTGCAAGACATTCACATTTGTAAATAACTACTTAAGGTCTATCTAGTTATGCTAATTATCTTTTGTTATCAATCACACCCAAAAATTGTTGTGGGCTCTTAGTCTAAATGGACCAATTGAGAAGCGAGTTCGGTGAACAGTTTATTTCACGTTTGGGCCGGTCAATTGGCCGTCTAGATCGTACGATTTAACGCCTCTAGAATATTTTGTGGGGCTATGTTAAGGCTCATGTCTATAGCGATAGGCCCGCTTCGATTGCCAACATTGAAGCATTTATTAGTGAGATAAAGGCCGAAATGTTAAAAAGGGTATGCCAAAATTGGACCAAGCGGATGGACCATTTGAAGCGCAGCCGCGGCCAACATTTGCATGAAATAATCTTCAAACATTAAATTTTATCGACCGTACTATCGATTCAAATAAACATTTCATGCATTTTTCTAATTTTTTTTTTAATTTCCTTAACTCATATAGCTCTGGATGAGGACACAATAGATCTTTAGGTCGCAGTGCACCCAACCTCCCAATATTCATTCATTCAACTCCCTTACATGCGGTCTCCACTAGCGATGGATCCAGAGCATGCTTTCATCATCGCAAGTAGAGACCCCCATCGAAGCTATATTTTCATAGCTCGAGATAGAAAGTATGCTCTCATCGAATACCATTCATCGCAAGGAAAACCGTCATATTGTTCTGGCCTACCCAAAAATTTCTTTGAGTTTTACATGGAAAGAAAGCCTTTGCTTGAGATTTGCGTTTTTCTAGCAAAATTTAAAAAAAATCTGATTTGAAATTGTCCATAGAACTCATTTATATTAATTACCAATTTGAAAGCCTTTGAAATTTGGTCCATTAAAATTATTCACTATACTAAAAAAGTATACGATGAAATGCCCAGCCACAAAAATCTGATAATTCTTCTGCTCTCTGCTTTGTCTATTGCGATTGCGATAGATTTATCGCTAATGGAGACGGCGTGTTATGAAGATTGATTAAAATTAATCAATTTGAAAATCTTACAAGAACATCGTAAATTTGCTGACATTCTCTTTATGCACCAGCTCCTCGCTAGGACTATCGATTCGTCATTTCTTTTGGAAATGATTCTCATTCATACTAACTCACTTTACCCTATCCACACCTCTCTTTCTCATCACCGCACAAACTACGACCACTTTGAACCAAACTCAAGCCAATAACAACTTTGACTTCCATATTCGTTCTGGCTCACTCCGAAATTCCGTTTAAATAAATAATATGCCTTTTACATTTTTTTAATAAATTTCTGAATCTTAAAAAAGATTCACATCAAATTCAATTGAAAGTTCAATTCACCTCAACCTCAAAATGTGTCTCGCCCAGGTACGACAGTGGGCTTATCTGTTAGATGCGATATCTATGTTTACGACTCTTTTAAAAATCCTAGCATTGATATTAATTGATTTATCCAATTACTCTACTTCGCCCCAATTGTTTTGAAGGGGTGTTCTTCAACGCCGGTAAAACAATTGCGTAAGCTTTTCTATCTGTCCTACTCTACTGGTCTCTTCCGAGGGGATGGAAAACAGCATTTGTCCAGCCTGTCCCTAAAAAAGGCGAATCTTCTTCCCCCTCTAACTATCGTCCAATTGCACTTACATCCCTTCTTTCTAAAGTCATGGAAACGCTGATAAACTATCAGCTCAAGAAATATCTTGAAGAACGAAAGCTTCTTAATGACCGGCAATACGGCTTTCGTAGCAATAGGTCCACTGGTGATTTGATGGTATATCTCAACGAACAGTGGTACAAATCTTTACATCGTTTTGGAGAAAATAAGATTATTGCACTGGATATTTTAAAAGCATTTGATAGAGTTTGGCATCAAGGTCTCTTATCGAAAATGCGTGCATTTGGTATTGAGGAATCTCTTCTTCGATGGATTAGACGTTACCTTTCAAACCGCTCAATACAAGTTGTATTAAGCGGTTTTAAATCTGAAAATAAATGCTGGTGTGCCACAGGGCTCCGTTTTGTCTCCGACTCTCTTTCTGATATTCATCAACGATCTTCTGTCTGAAACCTCTAATCCATTAAATTGTGTTGCTGATGACAGTACCCTCAGCTGCTCATATTCGTTTCCAGATACATGTCCTTGTTCTTCGCATGTGAATCTAAAACGGCGACATATGATAAGCTCATTAAATTCTGATCTTGATAGCATTGTCAAATGGGGAATGAAAAACCGTGTAGAATTTAATGCTTTAAAAACTCAATGCTGTCTCCTGTCGTTAAAGCTGAACCCACCCCCTATGCCGCTATCCATGAGTGGCACTTGCGTTGAGGAAACCAAACAGCTCTCAGTTCTCGATATGTGTATCACAGACCACCTTGTGTGGAATGACCATATATTCGACGTCGCCAAAAACGCTGCTAAGTGCTTAGGAAGGAAAGTGCGAAGGAAAGACGTTGCAAGAAATTTTTTACCCCTTCTGATCTGGCTGTCATCTATAAGGCCTATATTCGTCCAAAGCTCGAGTATAATTCTCATATTTTGGCAGGTGCTCCAATAACTCACTTGAGTCTCTTGGATAGAATCCAAAAAAGAGCTTTAAAAATGATAGGTGATACAAATATGACAGAAAAATTTGAAACTCTCGAGCACCGTCGCAATGTTTCTTGTCTTTCACTATTTTACCGTTATTTTTACAAACACTGTTCTAGTGAAATAGCCAGCTGTATTCTTCCCATTAAACTATTTAACCGTAATACACGCGCTTCAAGGAATGCCCATCAGTTTACCCTTTAGCTTAATTTCGGACGTACAGTTAAATTCAGAGATTCTTTCTTTAGCCGCACCACACGAATGTGGAATGCTTTACCCGACTCTAAGTTTCCCTCCCATTATCTCCTCTTAAATCTTCTCCCACTTTCCTAAAACGATCGCACTATGCTAAAACATTTTAAGGGTAGTCATAATCCCTTTAGTGCGTGTAAATTATATAAAAAAAAAAAATCACTCTACTTAATCCACAGTAATTTTCAAATGATGCCAACTTTCGATGGTGTTTTGTCCCACTGTAAGGTGTGAGTAAATTTTCGAACCCCATCTCATTTGCTGTAATATTTTGACAAATCATGTTCTTCAATGCTAAAGCGCGTCACGAAAAAAAAGCTACAAAATAAAAAACACTTCATTGAATTCAAATGAGTCACCTCACAACGTGTAAGACATTCCCTTTCGTAAAATAGGTCAACCAACACCCATTGGAAAATCACATTTAGTAGAATGCTCTATGGTCTCTCATAATACCGAAAAAAGTTAATGTGATTTGCAAATTTCACACAGGTTTACTTAAGTCTAATTGGCAATTCAAACTTTAATTCGTCTTTCAAGAGAGAAAAAGTAAATTAGGTACACACTTTCACCTAAGGCAGGATACAAATGAATTACTTTTTGCTTCTTTGAATATTCGACTGAATGACATCGCGATCTGAACAAAAATCACCTCATTTCTTGACCAATTCTGTATTGACAAAAGAGACACACCATCAAATGCTAGGTAACTCAGTATTTCAATGATTAACTTCGACTCAAAACGATTATAAAATATAAAAATTACGAAAAAATGTTTCCCCGGAACTCAATCGTTAATCACTCATCGTCGTCGTCGACGATAACCGTCTGGTGTCATGCTTGGCTCTCTTGGGGTGGAAATTAAGACAAAATGAAATTAAAAAAAAAAAAAGCTGATGCATCTGCCGGTACACCGGTTTCCACTTCAGCAGCGAATCCGACAAAACGCGAACCAAAAGGTAGGTAGGTAACTACACCTAACTCGAGTCGGACTTATTCATCCGTGAACATAACAGAAATTCAACAATTCCCAGCGTCACTGGCCGCACAGGAAAGTTGCAAATCATAATTTCGTGTTCCCAAGACCCAAAAGACTAATTAAAAAGATTTTTCTGTTTTCTCATAAATTTCTCTGCAATGGGTCTTTAATGAGACTCCAACAGGTAAACTACTCGTAAGACGATTTCGTATGTCCATCGGAATGTGAATTGCAGCTGATATTTTGAAATCGAATCATTTTCAAGCTAAAAAGGGCAACTAGAACGTTTGTTTGAAAGGAAGGAACAAGTTTTTAAATGAAATAAAAAGCAAAAAAATATATGTATAGAAAAAGACGCACCCAAAAGTAGAAGTTTCACCTCGGAGGCAGCTCGCTCGCCTTCGGCTCGGAGTGCTCGATCGATTTTCTTCGATCGCTCGATTGCTTCCTTATCTCTAGCTGTACTCACTGCACAACCCATGGTTTATGAAAAAATTATTTTATTTTACTTTTTTTGTTAATTTTTCTTGAACACGATTTTTGTATTCCCAAAACGACGACGACGACAGGCGGCGGTTGTTACACTTTTTTTTTTTTTTTACTTCTCAAAGCGAGCACTTTTGTTTGATAATTTTTTGGTCAACACTTGTTGCACTTTTCATGTATTTTTTGTCAGAATGAGGAATTATAAACTAAATACCGAAGGATTTTGCGAATTAAATCAGAAAATAAACTAAAAAACTAGGGAAATAATTAAAAAAAAATGTGTGGCTTAATCGAAATGTGAATCACTTTTCTTCCTTCATTGGCAGCATCACAAAAAAACTAAACAATGGTATTTTAACGAAGAACGACGAAACTCACAGTTGGATTTAACGAAAGTTTGATGGGGTGAAGTTGTGTGTGGTTGAAAATGAGTTTTATCAAGAGCATTCAGTGGAGGATATGAATGGAAGTGATCAATGAAGTTAGACAGCATTCAGTAGTTTTCGTTTAAGGAAATTCAATGAAAAAACATTTTCGACTTTAGTTGGATCATTTTAAATCTGACCAAATATCACATTAATAAGTACACAGTAAACATCACTTTACTAATTTGTAACAAAACTCTGAGAAGGGTCTTTAATAGTATTGTATGTGGTTGGGTAATTTAATAAATAAAATTGGTAGAGCATGAGCTTCTGTTAATTGGTCGACATTTATTCGCTTTTTACACCTGGGAAAATTAACTTGATCTGTATATTGGGGGTTGCCGTGGCGCGATGGATGTGTGCTCGCCTGTCAACCTCATGATGACAGGTTCGATCCCTGCCGTCGTCTGTGTTGCTTTAATTCCATTAAAAACCTTCTAAAAATTGTCATCAATGGGTTGCTGGTTTACTCATTACATGTTGTTCAGGCATAACACTAACAACATGTAATTGAGTTAAACTAGTATGCCCAACAAGGATGAACACGAATAAAATAATGTGAATTATAAGCGACATAGAAATAAGACACGGCATTTCTCCGCTATAGCTCAGCCGCCATCCCTGGAGATAAAAATATCTGAGACGACCACCAACAGTCTCAGAACATCGTGCCACACATCTTTCCTATCCTTCTTTCTCTTCATTAACTTCAAGCCCGCGCTGTGTTGAAACATTTAAAGGGTAATCATAATCCCTTGAGCGCGGGTAGATTATAAAAAAAAAAAAAAAAAAAAAACAACCTTTTCGATTTCTCGGTATATGTAAGATAAATGATTTTCTATTATTTTTGTTCTGAAATAATACATTGCAAGATTACACGATTGATTGATGATTACACAATGATCTAATAGCCATTCCACACCGAACCGAAAACCCGATTTTCGGTTAAAAGTTTTCGAAACCTCAAAAAGTGTTCACACCGAATATTTACAAGTTTTCGCTTGTCATTTAAACTATTTTGACACCTACTGTCAATTAAAACTGTACATTTTTCTTCTCAGTAGCTGTCAGATGTTTTTTTTATGTCTGATTGGTATTTGAATGTTTTCATTTCATTTCAATTGAGCTTTGGATTTTTCATTAGGTGTGTTTGTTTACATCATCTCTGAATTTCAACTGGTTTTCGAGAGGTTTTATCGAAAACTTGTCAAAAACGAAAACTTGTAGTTCACAAAAATGTATGGGAAAACTTGTATTTTCGATGCAGGTTTTTGACGATAACTGATTTTTTGGCGAAAACCGTGTTTTCGACTCGGTGTGGAAAAGCTATAATACTACGTTTCCACTGAACGATAATCTAGATTATTTTCCAGTTTGATTTAAAATAATCTAGTAGTGTTTCCACTGGACTTGTTAGATTTATTTTGACATCTAAAATCTTAATTACAAGCAGTGTCACAATTGCAAGTTTTGTTGGCTATTATTAATAGAATAAGAATGTTCTCAACTGAAATTAAAATTTTGGTTTATTATTATTTAAATGAAGAAAAAAAATCAAGTTTTTGATGGCGGCCTTAAACAGACAATCTGAACGTCAGAGAAAAAACGCCAAATGTATATTTTAAAAATAATTACTCTGAGGAAAACAAAAATGTTACAGCATAAAAGATTGAAAACGAGAAACATGTGGGTCATGCACTCTGGCATAAAGAGGCCATTCAGATGGTGATCCTCCAGAAGAGCCAATCATTTTCTTTTCTTTTCTGGAAATAATAAAGTTTAACTAAAGAATTACAAAACAAAAACACCTTACTTGTATCTGTTGGTCAGATTATGTATTTTTAACTTGGATCTCACGAGGACTGAATTCGCACCCGAGAATTTGTAATATTTATTTGTATTTTGCAAATTTTTTCTAGCGCCTCACAGATCCTTTATTTTTTCTGCCCAAGCCTCCACCAACAGTGCTTCCTCTTTCTTCGACCACAACGTCCTTCTTTTTGATTTTGTTTTCTTTTCCTTAGAAATACAAATATTTAAAATCTTTTTTTCAACTAAAATACAATCGTATTTACCATTACGCTCCAGCCAAAAGTTTTTGCGGCATCAAGTAGTTTGAACGTTTGAAGCTGTTTACAGTCATTAAAATGTTTTTTTTTTTGTTCAGTTTGTCAACAGACTGTTTTTTTTTTTTTTTTCTTTTTTCTTCCATCAAACTGTCAGATTCATTGGAAATGGAAAAGTGAATCCGTTCAGTAGATTTCAAGTTGGTTTTTTTTTGAAATCTCGAATCGAGATGATTAATTTTAATATGGTAAATCTAGTAATTTCAAGAAGATTTCAAGTAGATTTGAGTAAATCTCAGATTATCGTTCAGTGGAGACGCAGTATTTAACATTTAATTGTCAGACAAATTTTCTGACAGTTATTGTAAGGCATTAGGTGTATTTTATTCATTGCTGCATAGCCAACGCAGCATTCAAGTCCGAATAAAACGATCATTATAGAAAATGTCAAAATCTGATATCAAAAAATGTTAGCTGTTGGTAAACAAGAAGAAACTTCCTGCTGACTTCAAACTCACGTTGTCGAGAGGTGTAAAAATACAGCAACGCCTTTGTTTCTTCTTGGCTCCAACGCTTTGGTCTATATAGTTAAAACTTTTTTTTTTTTTAAATACTCAAAAAATTAACTAATTTTATTTATTTACCTTTTCTTCATTTTTGAATAATTTATAGACGATGCTCCTAATGCCAAATTCAAATGTGAAATGTCATTAAACTTTGAAATATTAGCAATTGCCAACATTCGCGAAAAAAATAATTCTAAAATTAACTGCATAGCGCCATCTACATTTCAATAATTTAAAGTTCTATCACCAGCACAGCTGCCATTTTTTTTACTGGCTTCTTTTTCGCAAGCAATCAATTTGTTGTTGTTTCCCAAGGAAAATTTTGCTGTGCTAGCTATGCAGCAGTGTATAAAACACAGTTATTGTTTTTTACTGACAGATCTGACAATATTGTGTACACTTAGGTTGACAAGAAAGTAGATGAAAAAAAAATCGACAATCGAATGAAAATAATCGTGTTGAAGATATTACGTTATGAGTCACTTTGATTTGTTAAACTTTTGGTTCCATTAAGTTAAACAAGACAAAATTACAACCATGAATTTCAGAAAATTTGTCTGACAATTAATTATTAGATCATCAATCTTGCAATGTTGCAATTAATTGTCGGAAAATGTATCTGAAAGTTGATTGTAAGACAGTTAATTATAATGTATTTGATAATCGTGTACACACACAATTTACTGTCAACTCTGCCAGTTTTTATCGTTGTCTGACGTTTCTGACAATGAAGAAATTGTAAGACGTACGGTTTTTAGCATCATACAATTTGTTCACTGTCAGACAATTCGTATCCATGGTTCAAATTAAGCAGTTTCCATAACTGACAAAAACTACTGACAATTAGTTGTGTGTGTACATGATTGGTAGAAAATCTATCAATCTATTACAATTAATTGGTTTGGTAGGTATTTAGCCAGCTATCTGAAAATAAATTGTCAGCTAACTTCTGATAATAAATTGTAAGACATTGGTAGATTTTCTACCAACCGTGTACACACACAACTTAATTGTAGTCAGCTCTTTGATAGATAATTATTGTCAGACATTGTCTGGTCTTACAATATTATAAGATCTACTAATCGTGTGCACTTAGCTTTAGTATTGCCAGATATACCAATTATTTTAAACTTTATGCTTCGATTGCTTTTACCCGAGAGCGATTTTGAATCTTTACTTCTGTTTTGGCTTCCTTTCGATTTCATGAATGCATTTAAAAACAGTTGCGCAAAATTTTAGTTGAATTATTACGATGTGAAAGCTGTTTTAGTATGAAACTGGATTCAATTGACGATTTTGCAAATTTTAATCGGGTTTAACATCATACTTTTTCTACCCTTTTATTAAAGTTAAATTCATCGAATTCCTATTTTATTTTTTAGTATCGTGCTTAAGACATGTATGATCTGTATATTTCGTATTCTTTCAATGCCTCTAGTTTTGTCCTTTTTTTGACAAAAATGTTGTGGTATTAAGTTCGTCTCAAATCATGTGTGATTGTATTTGTTGTTCATCAAATGGCGTGCAAATGTTAATAGTATTTTCTTACGTAAAGGCCGATGAACGATGATGGGTAATAAGTCAAATTACATACATACATCCAAATAAATTGAAAACAGTTGAAGAGTTATTGAACGAAAATGTCAGATATTTTATACTTCACCAATAGGCGTGTTTCTTTTCAAACTCTGAGAAGACCCCTGTGCAGAGTCATGACAAGTCGAGTAAGCTCTATCTGAACAGAGATCTCCGATTCAATATAATAAATGGAACCCAATTGATTACCGAATTGTCATTGGTTAGACATTTTCTTACAAAGCTGTCAAACGAAAAATTTGTTCACTTTTTTTTGTATTTCATTAATTAAAAGTAAAATGGACAAAAGAATTATGTTGCTAGAAGAAGATAAAAATATTAAAATTACAATTTGTGTAGAATATTGTACTATTATTTATTAACCTGCAGTGGGAGAAATATTAGCTCCGCCATATTAATTTATTTGTTTTATTACGTCAGTAACTCAGGTTTTTAAACAAAAGGAACACAAATTGGGCGATATGGTGTTGATTTTTATGACAGGAATAAAGAGTGGTGGTCTCCAATTTTTCCAATCACAACAGTTTTCCGCTACCACATATGTATACATATTCGTCAATGTCCATCGCACTTGAAAGATGAAATATTTAGTCAAACTTAAGATTTAAAAATTTTTTCTGTGAATTTTTAAATAAGTATTTTTAATAAACATGGGTAGGTACTTATCACCTTTCACCCTATAAATATTGAAATCTCAGAAAATCGTGTCTTTGTGGCCTAAAAAATGTCCTTATAAGTATTTTCAAACCATTGCTCTTCTTACCATTTTTTAAGGTACAAAAATGTTATCTAAGTATTCGCCTTAGTATTTTTGAGAATCTTTGATTCCAAAGCTTTTTGACAAGTTCACAATAATTCGTGACGAAATAAATTAGAAGCAACATTGTTTCAAAAAGCATTTCAATAAAGATTAGTTGCACAAAAAGTTATTCACCCATTTTCAAAACACCTTGCTTAATTCAAAAATAGCCTCGGAAAAGCATTTTTATGATTCACACTCGTCGATGTCCTAAATTAAGAAAAATTCGAACGAGCGAACTGCAATTTATCATTGTAATCGTGTAAATATTTATGTTATCTCATAAAAATTATGATTACCCTACAACAGGAGTAGCGCTCCGTGGCTATCGTATCCCATCGAGAGCTGCTGCACAACCGGAAGAATGCGCATCTATAGAACTTCCAGCGCATCACATCGCCATGGTTAAAAAATACTTACCTACCTACCTACAACTGCAAGCAAATGTGCTGTTAAAATTCCAAAATCAATATGTGATCTAAAAATCTGGATCCAATAAAAAAAGAAAATACAATACGATTCCACGTCTCGGTCAGAGGTATCAGAATGTTAAAGATAATGAGATCCCACCATTTGGGTTGGAATGATCTGCTACAGCGTGTGATCACTTAAATTAGCTGCGGGCGATATGTCTGTTCTGTTCGGGTTGTGTTTATTGTTCTAAGAATCTTTTCTTTTTTTTTTTTGATTTTGTCTTCTCGCCTTCTCGGGACTGTAATAGATGCTCCAAGTGTAAATAAACATTTGAAGCATAGCGAAAGAGTAACGAGCGATCCCGCACAATTGATTTTTGGGCGGGCTGTGTTTGCCCTTTGACGCAACGACAACATTCCTGTCATGAGATATATTGTATGGTCCTTCGACCATATGGTCTTGGAAAATATTGCGAGATACGAGTAACAACGGTGAACTGTTTTTTTTTTTTGTTTTAACTTGAACGAAGAGGTCGAAATCGAAATTGCTAATCAATATCTCTGGGTTTTAATTTGGGAGCAAACAAGACGACCTATCGACTTAATGTTCATTAATGCCTTTAACGTCGTGAAGTTATTGTGAGGGCCAATACAAAAATTATTTTCTTTGTAAAATACAAACTTTCAGTAGTGAGTATCTCCATCCTCCCTTCAAAAACAAACTTGAGTCTGTGGACGGGAAAGAATCACTTTAACTAAACTATTGATGACGCAAATGTTTCAACAGTCAAATATTTCATCAACTAGTCATGATCCAAAGGTTATTGCAAACATATTTGCTGACCAATTCAAAGAAGCATTTGAAGAATCAGACTTTAATCATTCCTCTTCTTTTTCTTCTTCTTTTGACAGTTTTACTTATTTAAACGCAATTAATTTTGAAATAAGTGAAGATACAGTCGCTCAACAAATATTAAATCTCGATGAGTGCTTTATTCCAGGCCCCGATGGTGTTCCATCTTACATATTAAAAAAATGTGCTTCTTATTTGTCGTATCCGTTATATATTCTCTTCAATGCATCCGTAAAAAGTTCAATTTTTCCTATTATCTGGACAAGTTCATTTATTATTCCTATACATAAAAAAGGTCCAAAGAATGAAATAATGAACTATAGACCCATTGTTAAACTATCTGTGATACCTAAACTGTTTGAGTCAATTGTGAGTAATGTTCTTTCTTTTCATTGTAGTTCTATTATTTGTGATAGCCAGCATGGCTTTGTCAAAAAGAGATCCACTGTTACTAATTTATTTAACTTCGTTTCCTTTTGTCTAGATGTTTTTGAAAAATGCGGGCAAGTTGATTGTGTATTTACTGACTTTAGTAAAGCATTTGACAAGTTATGTAACAATACACTAATTTTAAAATTAAACCATCTAGGATTTAACAACAATTTTATAAATTGGATTTCTTCATACTTAAAAAATCGTCGTTATTCTGTCTTGCTTTGTAACGAAAGTTCAAGTCAATTTGTTGTCAATTCTGGCGTCCCTCAGGGCAGCCACTTAGGTCCTATATTATTTGTTTTATTTATTAATTACTTGGTTTCAAACTTAAAAAACTCGTCTGTCCTTATTTATGCTGATGACATTAAGCTTTTCAAAAGTATAAAATCCTCCTCTGACTGTTTATTACTACAAGAAGACTTAACAATATTTAGGGAATGGTGCAATAAAAACCGACTTGTTTTAAATGTTGACAAATGTAAAACCATGAGTTTTACACGTAAAAAATGTCCGTTTTTGTACAACTATACGTTTGATTCTTGTCCGTTATGTAAGGTTTCTGACTTAGGTATTATTCTAGATCCCAAATTAGCATTTAATGATCATTTAAATTATATAATTAAAAAAGCCAATAGGGTTCTTGGATTCATTAAAAGATTCGGTCGTGATTTTCAGGACCCTTATGTTTTTAAACTTCTATTTATTTCATTTGTTAGACCAATTCTAGAATACGGCTGTGTGGTATGGTCACCTTATTACTCAACACATGTTACAAGAATTGAAGCGATCCAAAAAAGGTTTCTGCGTTTCTGTCTTCGGTCTCTTCCATGGTCAAGGGAAAATCTACTTCCCCTTATTCTCAAAGACTAGCTTTGATCAGCCTTCCTTCTTTGACTAACCACAGAAAGTTTATACAATTTAGTTTTATTGTTGGGATTATTAATGGTTCGATATCATTGCCATCAGTTCTAAGTAAATTAAATTTCAGTTTCAGCCGTTCATGTTTAAGGCGACAGCAACCTATTATTCAAATATTTAGCAGATCAAACTATGGTGTATGTAGCCCTTTCAATCAATTAATAACAATTTATACGAATTTCAATTTTGTTTAGAATCTGTAAATGATACGAGTAACATAAAATGTAAAAAATTTAAACTTATGTTTTTCAACAATATTGAATAATAAATATAAATTATGATATTAGATTATAAGAACTATTTTTAATATTGTTAACGTTAGATTTTAACGAATTAAATAAATAAATAAATAAACAGTCTAGTGTCAAGGTATTAGTTTGATGCTACTAATAGGTAGTTTACCAACTTTTTTTCAATTATAAAAATGTTCTCTAACGATAGGCTATTGCTATTTTTTCCTGAACACACCTAAACCAATGACAGTACGTGCAAGAAACAGACATTTTTTGACGTTTGTAAATTTCAAAGAGTCATGCGAAATTAGCACGACATTAACAAAGTAAAATAGGTATAGTAAAATTTGATGGCTTTTTACTTTAATAAAATTCTAGAGAAAGTATGAACGTTTGAAGTATGATTTGTAAAATTGTGTCAAACTAAAACGAACAATTTTAACACCGTATCTACTAGTTCGATTGAAAATGTGCGCCAAAGTTTCTGCTTTCTTATACTAGGTTCGTTCGTTCAACATTACCCAGGGTTGACCCAGGTTTTCTTGACAACACTCAGAGTTGTCAAAAAAAAATTGGGGTTTTTGGTTTTCAAAACACACCTAAGGGCTATCAATTGTTTCGTTGACAACTAAAAGCAAGACAAAAATAATTCTATGCTCTGATAAAACTTTAAATTTGTTATAAATTATTTTTAAAAATGAACAAAAACAATTTGGCATTGTTGCTGAACATTACAACTGAGGAGTAGAACAAACGTTTGATTGCAAACACAAGCAATAGCATGCAACATGCGAATCGACAAACGACAACAAAAGAAAGAGATATGAAATCTCATGTGACTTTTGACAGTTTGGTCGTTACCTGAACTCGCCACAGCAAAATACCTAGATCTACTTCAGGGCGAGTTCAGGGCGACCCCGGTTCTAAAAAACACAGAATTTTCTCATCAGGGTGACTTCAGGTTTTTCAAAAAACGATTTAGGACTTCAGGGCTCAACGAACAAACCTACTACTACTTTTTCACCAAAAGATAATCCGAGATTTAAGGCAAGAGATTTATGTGGTGTTTCCACCGCACTAAAGGAAAAAAAAAAAGATTAACTTTGACAGCAATTATAAAAATGCTAATGGTGTTTCAATTTTTCTTATAAAGTGGAAGCTAGAGAAACAAAGTTTCATTGGTGCCAAACGATAAAAAATCATGGATATACATAGGTCAGTTCGAACTATAAAACAATTGATCCAATGAAGATTTGTTTTTAATCTACTAGATTTATGAAATAAATTTCTATGGTAAATTATCTCTTGGTGAAAACGTTGTATTATGATAAGTCAATCACAATTTGAGTATTCATTCGTTCTAACCATTAGTGGAAGGTTTAAGGCCATTTACATGATGAAGTTTTTTTCAATCGTATGAAAATGGAACAAATTATGACGACAGTCATTTAAAAAAATCATAGACAGCTGAATTGATGGTTTGTTTTGTGTTGAGTTTAAGAATTTTTTGACTATCTTAGGTTAAAAAAGGTAGAAGTGGCTACCGGTGGAGAGCCGATATACTTAGACCAAATGTTGGCACATTGTGATACCACATGAGCCCAGGAAAGCTTTTCCTACTCGTTTAACCATTTGAGCTCGTTTTGAAGCGTGTAAGATGACTTATTTTAGTATTTGCCGAATCACCCGGATAGTTGTTGGAGAAGTCACCCAAATAGAGTGTTAGTCTACGTCCTGGAGATAGAGTAGGACATGTACATAAAAGGTGAAAAATTGTTTTTTCTCCCTTTTCATCCATACAGCTTTTATAGAAATCACTTGAGCAGACTTCATCGTGTGGTGTGCCTACCTACACAGTTTTGAGTTATGACACCTATAAAGATATCAAACACCTAGAGCGCTTGTAATTCAGCTTTAGTTACCCAACGTAGATACCAAGACAATTGGAAATGAACCTCATCACTTAGAATAATGTTAGTTTAAAAGTCATAATTTTGTTCATTCCTCTTCAGTAAGGAAAAGCGCAGCATTTTCCGTGGTGTGCTGACTTCAATTCTTATATTAACAGGACAAATATATCTATCCAAAATGCGGTGCGAAGTGAGTTCTTAATAGACGTTTTCCCTTTTTAGTTCAGAAAAGAGCTCTGAGCAGAGTCCGAGCATGTCGAGCATGTTCTGAACATCCTTTGAGTTGTTTTTGAAATACATCTGAACACTTAGCAGTCACCATTTTTTTTTAAACTCCACCTGTCAAATGCTTGTGTTTGTGTTAATCATTTAACTATGTCTGCTCAGTTATTTTATTCTGAGCTGATACATGCTCAGAACAAAAAAAGGAACACATATTCCAAGCTTTAAACACTCCGAAATTAAAAAGAAACACAATTTATTTTTTGACAACCCAGGTTCTGCTCTGAACTTAAAAAAGAAAAACGCCTAACAGGTTCAATACCAGACATCATCTCAAAATCGACACACCAGTGGTTTCAGTCATGTTCTCAGCTACGGTGGTGATATGATGTAAAAAAAAAACAGATTAATTACTCCGTCTAAGCGGGCCTCAACGGGCCTGTTTAGAATCCTAGTGGGTGGCAACTCTGTGGGAACCCTCATGATCAGAATTACTGAACTCACGTTGTTCTTTATCGAACAATGTACATATATGTAGGTCCAGCGAGTGACAAGTTTTTAGCATCGAATAAAACTGCATCTGTTTCTTCCCGGCTTCAACAATAAAACATAATTTTTGTAAGATTTGACCATACCATAATATGAAAGTGTAGTTTTTGTTTATTTAATATTAGACTCGAAAAGTTATCTCCGGACAGTATTGGGCAGTATTTATAAAAAATTTACGAACTTGTTCAATTGATATCTATGGTTACCTTAATTTAGGGAACAGCTTTAAGTTGAGAACCTCAATTATTTAACCAAGCTAAATATTTTCATATCTAAATTTGTTCATATATCTTTTAAAAGACCATCCATAAATCTCAACCCACCTACTCTCTTTAGATACTAAATTAGCTTCTGTACCTATTCGTATACGAGTACACAAAAACAATTAGAAAACGAATAAATTATTCTAACAAACAAAACCAAATTACCCACATGACATTATCTTGGCGCCAAAGAATGTAATTTTTCAAAATATGTCAAAATATCGAACCCACAAAGAAAAAGAACACTTGTCTGCCTCCGCATCCGACACACGCATAGTGTTCAATTGGGCGCTTAACTATTCGAAATTTGACACAGGAACACACAATCCTGTAATATGACACCCAATATGTCCTGATGATCGCACATGAAGATCCCTTGCTTATCCCTTTTTTAGTTATCCTTATGGAACACTTGAAGTCAGAGAAAATGAAGGCAGATAATTTTTTGATGACAAATGATGGGACGATCATCTCAATTTTCCCTCATATCTCGTCGTATATTTTTATTTCGATTTGAGTAGCCCAACAAAATGATCTAATGACATACAAAAAATATAATGGAAGTCTCCTGCAAGTCGAACATATTCTAGGGACTATCAATCAACTCTTTTTAAATCTCAAAAAATCCAGACCGAAAAAGATTCAAAAAAGTTAACTCAGCTCTCCCTTATCCATCAGCAAGACACCGAAAGGCAAAAAGCAAAACGAAAAACCAACACCGACAGAGTCCATTTGAAATTCATTCAGCACTTTCAGTTGTCAATAAATTGGACTGTTTAATGATTGAGGCCTTGAACTCGGCTTTGCTGGCAGCACATGTTTTCATTTCTCGGAATAGGTAGGTTTTTCTTCATCCCATCGATATTGTAACTCGCAGCCATCATTAGTCAAGCAATCAATTTCATCAGGTCGTCTAGTGTGAATTGTTCCAATTTCAGAGACACCGACTTTCTGGAGTTTGTTCCGTTGATCTAAATTTAAGGGAACGTTGAACGATCAAATCTCGTGGCACCGAACTAGTTGTGGCTTACTTATCGCCATAGCATCGTCATCCTGACAAACTTATTGTGCTAAACATATCTACGATTAATAGCTAACCTGTCGTTACGTTTGAGTGTTTTTTTTTGTCTTCAAAAAACTTTAATATATACAAATTTTTTAATTGAAGTTTTTGATTTAGAGTAGGAGGGTGTTAGGAAAAAGGCCAAAGAGATTTCTACTCTTCTATTAATAGTGTTTATAAGAAGAGGTAAAGCTTTTATCAATTACGCTTACTTGCAGGAATATGACAACTCCGTTTTGGAAAAGGGATTTTGTGTGTAATGAAGTTATTGAATAATAAAAAAATGCAAAAAACTAAACAGAGAATTAGCCTGACTAAAATTTTGTATGTGCCAGCTTGGGTACTTCTGGAAAAATTGTTTTACGATTTTTTTTTTTGGAAAACAATAGAATCAAAAAATGGTTTTGGGCGTTTTTAGATTGGAAATTTTGAAAACGATTATTATGAAAAAATGAGTGTCATTTTCTTTTTGAGCAACTTTGGTAGTAAAGAAGAAATTAATAACATTTCTAAAAAATAACAAGTTCCATAAAATTTTAAAAAGTTGAATGAATAATGGCGACGAAATGAATAGTTTAAAGTTCAGACCTAAGTACATTCTGGAAAACACCCAGCGTAAATAAAAATAAAATGCACGACTGGGTCGCACGAACTTGCTCCTATGTAATAGACTAGGAATTTTAAAAAAGGATGTTTTAAAAGAAAACTGTTCATAAGAATAAAATGAATTTTTTAAATTCTTTTAGTAGTAAGAGATAAAAATAGAATGCTATGCAAATACGAATTTATGCAAGAACAAAAATTATTATAAGTCGTTGTAGTGGTTCCTTAAAAAAATAAGCTTTTATGTACAAAATTTTTAAAACATTTTTAAGAAAAAATTTTGGTACGCCAATCTTTAGTTTTTATTATTGTACAAATAAAAGTCTAATTTCCAAAAAAAATATCAAGCCGTTCTTGAGATATCGAATTTTCCAAAAAAAAATGACTTTTTTTTGTAAGAATTGAAAAAAATATTTTTTTTTTTTAAGTTTTGAAATGCAATGTTTTTTAAACTTCTTAGGAACTTCTTTATAAAAAATTTCATTAAAATCCGTTAGGCCGATAAAGAGAAATTCAAAATTCGAAAAAACGTTCTATGGTAGGTACAGTCAGTAATGTCTAGATTTAGGCCGTAGTCGAACCGACAGACAGACAGACAGACAGAAACGCGAGACCCAATTTGTTGGTCTTCGCTATCATCGTAATGTCAACTTTGATCAACATCTCGAGTTCGATTTTTTTTACGAATGCATAACTTGCCTTATAGTACCTATAAGTCGCAAGTAAAAATGGAAAATTTAACTTTGGAATTCAAGGTATGTGTACTTACTTATTTAAACCTGATTTCAAAAACATTCATCAGCCTGTTAAAGAAATATTAAGTTTTCAACAAAAAAAACGTGCTTACCAAAATATCGACCATTATCTAAAATAATACACAGAAGTTTAGTATTCAAAATAATATAAACTGTTTTTGAGATAGGTAATCATTTTCTTAACGGTTATATTGTAGGTACCGTTATTTTTGGAGCTCGATTAAAATATAGTTTCCCCTCAGGGAGTCAGCTAAAGATGTTGAGTTTGAAGAAAACTATTTTAGCCGACTACTGTAGATCTAGGAAGAGATATCCCAGGACCCCGAGTTCTATGTTTTAGGGATCTCTTTTGGCTGTAGTACCTATTACAAGTAAACATACTTAATATGGAAACGACAACACTTACATAATTCTATAGCATTTTTTAAGCCATAAATCTAAACCTACTTTTATTTATTGGTATGGTCAATTGTTTAAATATTTAAGTCATCTCTTAATTTGAATGTTGGTAGTGTCCATTCAGTTTTGATTTTTTTGTTTTTAAATTAATGTTTTGAAAAAAAAGAAGAAAAATCTAAAAAATGTATTTAACAGTATAATGAATTAGTTTAGATTTTTAGTATGTCGATGCCCTTCAGTAAGATTGGTTTCTATTGTTTCTTATGAAAATAATAATACAATTTAAATTAGAGCGCAGAACACTTTATCAGCAGAATATTTTTAGTTCAGGAAAATAGGTTTTTACAAGGAACAAATTAACCAGAGTCTGAAATTTGGCACGAACTATGATAATGGGATACTTAATAAATTGCTAGGTCGGTTACGAGGGGTCAAATGTCATAAAAAAGGATTTTTTAAATATATATCAATTATTTTACAGACTTGTTTCTGAGGAAATTTTCTACAAAAATAGTCAAACAAATTTTTTTCGTAACACCGTTAAAAAAATACAGCAATACAAATAATCGCAGATATCTCTATATTAACTCTGTTGTCGACATTCTTCTACCTTAGATAAGTGCCAGGTGCGTTTTTGTTTCAGTTTTCAGATACCTATATCTTATTCCACTGAGTTAAGCAAACAAAATGCTGTAAACATTAGTACTTTAATTAATCTCTGAAAGGTTAGATAAAAAAACTTGATTTTTCAGATATGATTAATAATAATTAAATAAAAGGCAACTGACGCGAATATAAAGTTATTTGCATATAATAAGTGGGATGTGCTCTAAAGCGATGTAATTGTGAGCGGGTTTTACTTTACTTAATTTTTAACAATCTCAGAAATTCTGTAGTAAAAGAATTTACTTTATGTTTTATGGATATGCCCCAACGGAAGGGTGTTTCGAAATATGCTCCAAAGACGGTTTGACAAATTTGACATTGGGGCATGTTCGAATATATGACTTTTTGTTGCTTTCCTGAAGTGGCATAAGACTATTATTTTACTACCTGATAAATTGAAAAATATGCCATACGGAATGTTTCAAATTAAAGCTTCGGGCGAATTAAAATTATTAAAAAATACGTTAAGCACGTGAAACCTTACAGGCGAAAATTCTTCCATAGTTTCACTATGGATAATATGGATAATACTAGTACATAATCCTTTAGCGCGAGAGTGTCGGTCTATATTCGATTCGATAAAAGTCGATCATATCAAAACTTCTGATATTTTAAATTTGTATACGAAGCTTTAAGTTTTTGGCCTCATTTGTGAAAACACAGTTGATTTTCGTTTAAAGTCTTTAATCGGTTAACAAACGACACACGCAATAAGGGCCATGTTTACACATCAGTAACAATTATTAGTTTTTATTTTTGAGTCAACAAGAGTTTTAACTTTAAATTGAAAATGTCTTAAAATTCATGCAAGCAATTTTTCATTTCATTAAATTTTCATCAAATTACAATCTAAACAAATTGTATGCATACTAAATTCTGATTTAAAATTTCTTTCAAATACCCTTTCATCATTTCAATGATAGAAATCAATTTTAATGAAAAGCTGATTGTCGTTTCTTTAACTTGGAACACAATCGTTCCACTGAATGTGTTCGATTCTCTTTCTATTCTCAAATGTCAGTTAGTTTTCAATGATCAACTCTAACCTCAAATACCTAGAATTGGTTGTTGTCAGTCACTGACAGGATCTTTTACTGAAACCAACTTTTCAATGACTGCTATAACTGGTCAATGAAACTTATTACCGAGGCCTGACTTCAAAAGATACGCTCCCACTAAATCGGTCGTCCCACTTTTGTGAAACTTTAATTTCGAGTTCCTCTTCAATTTGTTACCAATTTTGCAAAAATTAATTCCTCTCTCAATAAGCTGTTGAAATATTACTTTTGGAATACGATGGTTAGGAAGTTCCAATATTCTTACGATAAACCTGAATGGCATACTTAAGTGAATAACCAAAGGAGAGGTAGACCTGGGGTGGAATCGGCTAAGGTGATAATTGATTGTGATTGTCATTTTGACTATAGCTGTCTCCATCATATCAATAAAGAAATATAGAGAGAGCGTTCGCAAAATGACAATCACAATCAACTATCACCTTGGCCGATTTCACCCCTGTTTCGATATGGAGCATGTACGTTGGTGTGTTTTTTGGTAGTCTAAAGATATTTTTCAGGGAGAATCTTTCTAGTTTTTCCACTTATTAGTATTCTTTGTATCCGAATACCTGACACATATATCGCATAACGGACCTAGTGGTTGCTTCAAAAAGTTTATATTTAGAATTTTTCAATTTTATGTTATTCTTACAGTAACAAAGATGATGAACTTTTAGAGAATATTTTTTTTTGTATTATAATAAGGCGATATTTATGTATATTTATGTACATACATATGTCCTTAAATCAAAAACAAATATGACTTCACGAAAGTGACAAAAGGCAATGTGATCAATGACGGTATTTTACGTTATCAGACTCTTAAATCTTCCGAGTTTCACAAATCTATAAAAGGGAAATTTTAGGGAAATTTTTGTTGAAATTGAGTTCTCTTCACATCCCTGGAAAAAAGAAATTGGTTTTTTCTTTTTAACGAGCGAAATGTATGAGAAAGAATAAGAAAGCGTTAAGTGTTGAAACAAATGCCAAGAAATTCAAGAAAAAAAATATTTGGAAAGATCTTGTGGCATAAAATGCTTAAGTAATAACCACTTAATTTATTGCACTGACGGGTTTGTATCGATTTCAAATGACGACTAAAAAAATTCAACAATTGATCCACAGATGCCTTGGACGGTGTTCACATTGGACTTACTCAACCGATTTATTTTGACGTAAGGCCACCCTGTCGTGTTCAGACACAAAAGTACTGTGAACACTCCAGACTCACTTTGACGTCTTGTAGTTGTCATAATTGACAATGTTTACAAAATTTAATAATATTTAAGATGAATTTCAACTCAAAACATAAACCAATAATAAATAAATAAATAAATAAATAACGTTGTTGACTGCCGTGTCATATGTCACCAAAATAAATGTCAAAAAAAATCCATTAATTTTCAAATTGTTTTAAAAATTCTGACTCACCTTCTCGTCTCTTTCTTACCATGAAGTGCGAATTAGAAAAAACACAGAGGCGTCAAAATAAGTCGGCGGAGTAAGTCCAATGTGAACACCGTCTTGGAAAGTCGGAACCTTATTTTGAAGTCATATTCGAAGAATGGATTCATGTGAACCCGGAATACTCTTGCTCGGCGAATAACTATATGTGTTGCACTTTATCGTTGGATAAAGACGATCAATATTTTATTCTAAATAAAAAACAGATCATTAGTATTAACCTATTCATTTTATTTCTTCAAAAATTGAAAACTTAAATGTTACAAAACAATAATTTCAGCTCTATATCCAGTTGTTGCTATCTACATCTGATAACATTTCAATTACACTTTTAAACTTCAATGAGCCAGAAATGGGCATTTAGTTTATAAGGGTGTTTAAAACCTTGTTTAGTTCAAAAGCGCTTGGTGAAACCAAAACATCCCATTTTAAGGTTTAGAAGCCTGTTAAATGTTTAAAAGTCCTTTGTGAAATCGACAAAAAGACTCTTTTTCTTAAAGCCTTTTATCAAATATTTTTTAAGTGAGCACATTTAGAAAAGATCTATCGTACAAGTTGACGATTATGTCACAAATCTTATGAAACCATGCAGCCTCTGTATCTACATATAATGTCCTTTTTTAAATCCACATTTAATGAACACTAATAAAGGAACTATTATCACTTCGTATAAACAACTTAGGTACATTCCTTAAACATGTGTATTTGCAACAGCAACCTGATCAAATATAGTGCTTCAATTTTTTGTTTTGTTTGCCTCAGTAGTAGTAGAGAATATTTGAAGACAAAAAAAAGCATACAGTTTTATTCCCATGCACGCACTTAAAAGTGCTATAAAATCCTTTTTTACGATCCTTCTGGTTTAACGTGAATGCAGCGCAGCAATTTGTTTGCCATTCATCTCAAGAACTCATCCCTATGTAAACGTTTAATTTATTTTCTTTTGTTTTATGTTCCTCTGAGGCTAGACGGAGTCAGACATACATATAAATCATGATCATCGCGATCGCGATCATGATCATCCATTCGTTGTCATTGATTGTCTGGATTTATTCTGTACATCTTCTGCATGTGTTTTTTCATGCAGCAAACATGTGCTCCCCAATAAAATGAATAATATAAAATCCATACCCTGAGCCATACCCTCGGCATCAAGGTATAAACGATCATATAATATCTCATTCAAGGCAATTACTCAAGATCGAGATCACATAGCTGGTTGAATCTATGCGTATAGAACAAAGCCAGAACATGTGTGTTTCACTAAAAATACTCAAAAAACCCTATTGCACTATCTTGAAGATATAAATTTGAGGGAAAACGCTTTTCACTGAAGATCAGCATAAATGATTGAAGTACGCCGACATCAGTAATCCATCTATCAAACCAGGAGACCACCCAGAATCTCTCTCTCTCATATGCCACATCATATTGCAATGTTAACTTGGTGTAAACATATGTAAATCATGCGTGTGATCGGTAGCATTTAGGTTTTTGTAGCTTTGCTGATCGCAGTGCGGTTAGTGCGGTGACGAATAAGCCGTCTATACCGCAACCCACCCGTTTTTATTTTTCGTGAAGAACACCCTCCACCAGATGATCACAGACCGATCTGGGTTCACATAGTAAATTTATCATACCAGGAAGAATCAATTTCTCCTGTCTGGTGGATGTTTTGAGCTATCAACGCATGATCGGCTGCCGATCACACGCCACCGATGGAAAATCGACAAAGCACTTCCCCTTTTAATTCGGTACTGTGCCGGTTGGCATAATGATTCTAAAATTAACGTTGGAAAATCAATTTTTGGAAAATCTTTATGTTCGCAGGAAAGTGACTTTCTTCGATCTTCGGCTTGCGATGCAATTTGTTTACACTATCATGCGTCTATGTTTGTTCGGATTTCCTGAGTTGTGTCGTATCGGAGTCGTGCGTTTGTGCCTGTTGGAATGAGCTGAGAATTACTGGCGTTGTCGTTAGGTTTAACAATCTGTTTGTGGTTGTCCCGCTTGTCTTGTTCTGGCTGTACGGAGTGAGTTATGTTTCCCGTATGGCAATGACGGTGGGGCAGTGTTAGTAAAGAGTTAAAGATACCGAAAATATCGATCTCCACACTCGAGATCTTTTTGCAGGTTTACTTCACCGTGTTCTTATTTGTTCAGGGTCAGATTTGATTTGTCTTTTCATATAGGCGTTTAAGTCACAAATAGGAAAACTATAATGAAAAGATCAGGCTAAATAAGTTGGCAGAAGTCTAAGGCCAGGCGCGCACATTCAACACTTAAAGTGGTCAGTCGAGTTTATCGAGGATTGTTAAGACAGGGTGGCCGTGGCGCGATGGATATGTGCTCGCCTGTCAACCTCATGATGACAGGTTCGATCCCTGCCGTCGTCTATGTCGCTTTAATTCCATTAAAAACCTTCTAAAAATTGTCATCAATGGGTTGCTGGTTTACTCATTACATGTTGTTCAGGCTTAACACTAACAACATGTAATTGAGTTAAACTAGTATGCCCCACAAGGATGAACACGAATAAAATAATGTGAATTATAAGCGACATAGAAATAAGATGCGGCATTTCTTCGCTTTAGCTCAGCCGCCATCCCTGGAGATAAAAATATCTGAGACAACCACCAACAATCTCAGAACATCGTGCCACACATCTTTCTTATCCTTCTTTCCCTTCATTAACTTCACGCCCGCGCTGTGTTGAAACATTTTCAATTTCCGTCCACTGTCACAAGAAAGGAGATGCTCTTGACTTTCCCCCTTATACTATACTAGAGGATTGAGTGTCGTAAAGGCCGCATATAAATTCTTGTTAGCTGTACTGTGTGATAGTTTAAAACATCTAGTTAAAGCGGGAACCACACTTTTCTGATGTGGTGTGGTGAGTTGTGGAGATGTGTGTTGTGGTCTAGACTGTGACACTGATCGATCTTGTTGTATTTCAAACTGTCATAATTTACTTACGCTTTTATTGAACAGAGTTTTTTCTCTTTCCGAAAACATTAAAATCCTTTTCCACATACAAAGAGAAAAATATCAGCGACACTGGGATTCCGACACAACACACCACTCAGCTTATATCCCAAATATGGTTCTACGCATATAAAGTACATGGTAGCGATAGTGACACACCACTACAAAACACACCAAAGACCACACAAGATAAGTGTGGCGTTTGTCAGAATGGACGTAGAGCGTAGACCTTTCGATCAAATACTAAGACTCCGACACCCAAATTAATAGATGCGGTTTAGTGGCGGTCCATCAGTAAGTCGTGGATAAAGTGAAAAATTTCATTAATGAATGGCTAGTGCGGCCCTGTTTATGTGAAGGAAGGCCGTTGATTCATGATCTTTTTATATTCTCGCCTTTGTATCTGAAGCACCTGTGAAATGATACATGCCAGATATTCAAAAAAAAACTAATTGCTATCCAGACTTTAAACCGAAATTACCCTGCATAGGTTATTGGTGCCACGGATACCTACCTAGATACTTTTTCTTCTTGTAACTATTTTTGTTTACATTTAAGAATACCTATTTTATGTCGTGCTGATGCAGTCTTTGTTTATAACTCGAGGGCATAGGTATAATAGGTATATAGAGATAGAGAACCAAAACTGGTGCTTGAAGATTTTCCTAATTGGGTAAATCTATTAGCAGTTGAGAGGGAATTATTATTAGGGATACTCTCGACGGGATATGACACGCGATTGGTGGTGAATGATTAGGTGTAATTTGTGAGCTACCGATTGGTAAAGGATATTTAGGCAACTTGGGGATGAAATGGTACCTATTTTTAGAATGAGTTTCTTTGAAGTTGTTCTTTTGATTTTTTCTTGATTGAGAAAAAACTAAATTCAATTTAAAAAAAAAATGACGATAAGGCCTTGGAGGAAATTTATGACTTTGGTCTAAGAAAAAGTGATATTAGGCGGAATAAACTTTATGCCACATTTTCTATAAATTTTGTTTGCAATGATCGGTAAATTATTTTAAGAAATTTTCTGTACATAAGCGTATAGGTGTTCTTAAACTACAATAGAAATGTAGCCTAATGTAGATTTATTTAATTGCAATAAATGGCTCCATTTATAAATAATCTGAAATCTGTGGAAAATACTCATTTTTCTAATCTTTTTCCATTGAAGAGAAGAAAAAAATCAGAGGGAGCAAAATCAGTGCATAGAGTGGTTAAGGAAACAGTTCCATAGGACAACTGAGCTTATTTTGCTGGAGCATTCTGGTGATGAAAGAGTACCTTTTTTTGAACGAGGTCGTATTTTCCTAAAATCCTCATTGAATTTTTCTTATAACTTGGGAAAGTACTGTCCGGTAATAGGTTTTCCTTTTAATAAGTAGGTAGAAGATTACGCCGTGAGAATCCCATAAAATGGTTGCAATTATTTTTTCTGCTGATAGAACCGTTTTTTTCTTTTTTTTTTGAGCACTTTCGGTTGAATAATTCTACTGTTTTGTGTAGTGGTATATCCGTTAGTTGACAGAAAAGTAAGTGAGTTAGACCGTCATGCAGAAGGTATTGGGTTTGATTCTCACCCGCTACAATTTTTTGTTTTCAGGGAGTACTGACCTTTACGAGGAAGCGAAAAATACTCCAAGAGCATATTTCTTTTCATGAAAAGTGCTGCTCATCTTAGTCGTTCGGACACGTCCCCATTCCTGGTAACAAGTACACTGAAATAGTTTATACTTGTAAGTCACTAGGTTCTGGTCCTCTTCAACTTGTTGCACCACCAAATGTACATAGTATGTGTTTATAGTGGTGAATGCAAGTTTCACCAAAGTTATGAAATGCTGAAAAATATTATTTGCATAACGTTTAGAAATAGTCAAACCACTGCTTTGAAATTGTGAATCTTTTCAGTTTTTGATCAGCTGTGACCAAGCGCGGATAATTTGTTGCATGCCCAATTGATAATACACTGAAAAAATTTTTGTACATTCTTTTTATGAATGGCGATCATTCAGCCAAAATCATTAATTTTTAAGAAATATTCATATGAATAATGTAAGAATTCATAAAAATTAATTTTTGTTTTATGACCAAGTCATGATTTTCATGAAAAACCATTCATAAAATTCAAAGCAATAGAATTGTTGTTGGAAAATTAGATTATGATATTTTACATTTAAAGTATGAACAGTTCATACAAGATTTATTGTAAAGTTTTATGAAAAAATTCCTAAAATGCTTGAAACTGTTCTTTTATTGTAGGAACAAAGTGACTGATTTATATAAAACCACATTCATCAACATGAGCAAGTGACATTTTATGAAAAATTACTTTAAATTCTTGAAACTATACATTTTTTACATGCAAAATATCATTAAATGCCATTAAATTCCAAGTAGGAAACTTTGCATTTGAAATATGAACAATTCATAAAACGCATGTTTAAGGTTTCTTTTTTTTAATGAACTCGATTCTTGGCCCGTTTTTAATGAAGTTTTTTTTTTAAAAACATGCAGTTTTTCCTTGGAATCATGTACCTTTTTGGTTCAGTGTATACAAAGTCTGAATAATGGTATTATTTGGAATGGATACAATAGCCGTGTTTAATTATTATCGCCAAAGATCCATATAGATTATCGCTTGAAAATAAAGCCCATCATTTTTTATCCTTATGTTTGTTGATTTTCGGAGATTAACTGTCCGCAATGGGACAATGTATTTTTACTTGCGACTTATAGGTACTATAAGGCAAGTTATGCATTCGTAAAAAAAATCGAACTCGAGATTTTGATCAAAGTTGACATTACGATAATAGTGAAGACCAAAAAAGTGGGTCTCGCAATTCTGTCTGTCTGTCTGTCTGTCTGTCTGTCTGTCTGTGTGTCTGTCTGTCTGTCTGTCTGTCGGTTCGACTACAGCCTAAACGGCTCGGCCGATTTTCTTCAAACTTGGTAGATATGGGTTTTAATTTTTTCTCCCCGGACGTTTTTTTTTTTGTTTTTTTTTTTAAGACCAAAAATAACGGTACCTGCCATACGATTTTTTTTCGAAATTTTATATATATTTTTTTTTCTCAAAAACTGTCCCACAGAATTTAAAAAAAAAAATTGAAAAATTTCATTTGGTTAAAACTAGCTAATGGTTGAAAAAAATTTTACAAAAAATTGTTATTTTTGGTAGCCCCCTTGGGTCCATTTTTTTTGTTTTTGATTTTCTCGAAAACGGTACAGCCGATTTAAATCATTTTTTTTATGCTAAAGCTCCTCCAAAGTTTGAATATTATTACATATTCAAATTTTCAATTTTTAACTTTTTGGATTTTAAAAAAAAAATCAAAATTTTTTTTTGGAAACTCAATATTTCGAAAACCCCTAGCTCGATTTTTTTAAAACTTGACAAAAAAAAGTTTTTTAACATAATCTACAAGATTTGAGAAAAAAAATTTTGTTTCATCTAAAACTAACGGTACCTTCCATACAAATTTTAAAAAATGGTTTTCGAAAATCGTATTTTTCTCGAAAACGGTTCCGAGAATTTTGTTAAAATTTTTTTCTTTCGATTAATCTTTACGATCTATAATTTAATAAAAAAAATTTTTTAATCTAGATATTACTGACTGTGAAATATGTTGTATTATGGGCTTTAGGCCAGTGTTGATTTCAATAAAATGAAAGACAGATGTTATTTATTTTATCGACGTTTCGTCTATGATTATAGACATCTTCAGGATATATTTATTTTATTTTTATTTCAATCTGAGAACAATTAGAAAAATATGGAAGCCGTTACTTTATTATACAATTTGAAAATTTTTTTTGAAAAAATAGTGGAAGTACATATATATAAAGATTATTGTTATTGCTTACATGTTATGGTTAAAACAATTATGACATTCTCAAATTAACACAACAATAAATATACATTTATATTGCACTTTTTTAAAAACATTCATATTGCACTATTGAAGTTAACTTTTACACAACACTTTACTTTGCAAATACAAAAATACATTATTGGTTCAGACTGACAGTAGGTAAATAACGAAAACATATGATAGAAAAATATAACAAAACATGTAGATTGAAACGAGGTGATGATCGAGGTGTCAGGGGGGTCTAGATGTTTTTATTTTTCTCTCGAGTAGGTGCTTGTAGTGGGGGCTCACCGAGTCAAGATCAGTTTTGCGGTTCATCGTGTTGTCTGTATTGATTATATGTAGCGTTTCTATTGTCATTCTTTTGTTGTAATGTGTTTCTCTTTGTACTATTTTGGTGTCGTCATAATTAGGTTGGTGGTTTTCTGTGAGGCAGTGGGTTGCCAGCGCTGTTTTTTGAGGTGCATTAGATTTAAGATCCGATTTGTGTCCAGCTATTCTATTTTTAAGTTTTTGTTTGGTGGTTCCGATGGTGGTTTGGTGGTTGACGATATTTTCGCAATTGTTAAAACTTCTGACATCAACAAAACTTTAGAAGTTTTTAACAACTACAACCAAAAATTGCAATTTACAGTCGAAATTGAAGAAAAACAACAATTACCATACTTGGACACAGTTGTAATAAGAAAAAACGGTTGTTTGAAACTAGATTGGTACCAGAAACCAACATCATCAGGTAGAATCATAAACTTCAACTCCCAACATCCAAAACAAACCATTCTTAACACTGCCCAAAACTTGATAAACAAGGTCCTTACCATCAGTGATCCCGAATTCCATGCCAAAAATAAAACCAAAATCAAAAACATCCTCGAGAAAAATAGCTTTCCAAAAAACATTATAAAAACACTAGTACGCAAACACAAAGTAATAACATTTCAAACAGAAAACAAAGAAGAATCCCCAACAATCAACTACAAATCGTTCATCTATGTCAAAAACGTAGCAGATAGATTTAAAAAAGCTGCTTTAATGGACGAACAAAAATACAAAATAGCCATGTGTTCTACCAACACCCTAGGAAAGGTCTTCAGTAAGTTAAAAACGAAAATCAATCCCATGGAAGACTCAAACCTGATCTACAAAATACCGTGCAAAGGAAGCAAGGATACGATTTGTGAACAAGTCTACGTCGGAACCACCAAACAAAAACTTAAAAATAGAATAGCTGGACACAAATCGGATCTTAAATCTAATGCACCTCAAAAAACAGCGCTGGCAACCCACTGCCTCACAGAAAACCACCAACCTAATTATGACGACACCAAAATAGTACAAAGAGAAACACATTACAACAAAAGAATGACAATAGAAACGCTACATATAATCAATACAGACAACACGATGAACCGCAAAACTGATCTTGACTCGGTGAGCCCCCACTACAAGCACCTACTCGAGAGAAAAAAGAGAAAAATAAAAACATCTAGACCCCCCTGACACCTCGATCATCACCTCGTTTCAATCTACATGTTTTGTTATATTTTTCTATCATATGTTTTCGTTATTTACCTACTGTCAGTCTGAACCAATAATGTATTTTTGTATTTGCAAAGTAAAGTGTTGTGTAAAAGTTAACTTCAATAGTGCAATATGAATGTTTTTAAAAAAGTGCAATATAAATGTATATTTATTGTTGTGTTAATTTGAGAATGTCATAATTGTTTTAACCATAACATGTAAGCAATAACAATAATCTTTATATATATGTACTTCCACTATTTTTTCAAAAAAAATTTTCAAATTGTATAATAAAGTAACGGCTTCCATATTTTTCTAATTGTTCTCAGATTGAAATAAAAATAAAATAAATATATCCTGAAGATGTCTATAATCATAGACGAAACGTCGATAAAATAAATAACATCTGTCTTTCATTTTATTGAAATCAACACTGGCCTAAAGCCCATAATACAACATATTTCATTACGAATAAAAGGCCATAAAAATCATAAATATTACTGACTGTACCTACCATAGAACGATTTTTTCGAATTTTGAATTTCTCATTATCCACATAACGGATTTTAATGAAATTTTTTTATATAAAAGATCCAAAAAAGTTTAAAAAACATTGCATTTAAAAACTTAAGAAAAAATATTTTTTCAATTTTTAGAAAAAAAAGTCGTTTTTTTTTTTTTAGTATTTTTTTTTTGGAAATTAGACTTTTATTCGTACAATAATAAAAACTTAAGGTTGGCGTACCAAAATTTTTTCTTAAAAATGTTTTAAAAATTTTGTACATAAAAGCTTATTTTTTTAAGGAACCACTACAACGACTTATAATTTTTCTTCTTGAATAAATTCATATTTGCATAGCATTCTGTTTTTATCTCTTACTACTAAAAGAATTTAAAAAATTAATTTTATCTTAATGAACAGTTTTCTCTAATAACATTCGTTTTTAAAACTCCTAGTCTATTACATAGGAGCAAGTTCGTGCGAGCCAGTCGTGCATTTTATTTTATGAGTCAACGTTGGCGCCCTCTATAATTCAGCCAAAATTCGAAAATTAAAAAAAAAATGTTTGTACTCTTGACGCATGTATTCATTATTTAAAAAAATTATGTTATTACCTAATAAAGTTTCCGAAAAAAAAAATTCCTAAAAATCGTGCGTTTTTTGGCGTTCTAGACCGTATACCTACTAGTATCTACCTTAAAACTTATTTTAGATCCGGATTTATACAGATCTGTCGATTATAAAACTTACCAAATGTTAGCCATTTCATGAACATCGACCAAGCGATCGTATTGTACAATATTTGACTCTTTTAACAATTTCTTCAGTTATGACGTCACTGGGGGCTCAGCGTCATTCAAGCATCGTGAATCACTTATTCACACACATATACATACATATGTTACATATGTACGAGTATATACATAGATATAGGTACATAATATTTTTGAAGTTTTTCTCAGTCTCCTTATTGGTTTTACCTACGCATTATAAAACACAAAATTCACTTTTGGCATTTTTTTTAATTTCACGGCCTTAAGTTCTGCAAACTGCAAAAAGTTCAATATTTAATAAATTATTATTTCGTTTGTTTTGGTAAAGGACAAGAAATAAACAGTGATGTTGAAAAAACAACCTTCCATGTGTTCCGAACTCCACCTATTTCTGAAGTTACTCCTGCAAAAAAATGCGAATTGAGTGCGACGTAGAAACTGGGAATTATGTCAATGGCCGACTTTAATTTTCAGCGTTCATTCCAGATTTGAAGTTCCCGTTGGCGATGAAATGAAAAATGTGATAAAGAATGGAAAAGATTATCTAAAACAAACATTGAAGTTCCAAGCTACTCTAATGTTATGGGGATGTAATTCTGGATATCGCATTGGTAGTTTACACTTTGTATATCTCTCGTATCTCTCGTTGTATGTTGGCTCTGAGTTCCTCTTACGGCTTCGGCTTGATAGCATAGACCAATGCTAATGGTTTAATGTAGCCCCATAAAAAAAGTCTAGAGGTGTTAAATCACACTATCTAGGCGGCCAATCGACAAGATCATTTCATCAACAAAAAAAAAATGTCTTGTCCATGCCACTGACCAGAGAAAAACTCGTCTCTGTAGCTATCTCCACTGTCTGTAAGTTTGGTAATACATTTTAATTATTTGCAGTAATCTTCATTCTTGAACTTCACTATGAAAAAAATGTTGTTTTTACTGAATGGTTTGACAGTTTGGTTATTGGCTTAAGAGTACGTTCACAGTGAAAGTTGAAAGTTGTCAAATCCCAAATGGAAAACCTTTTACTTAAACAGCGGCAGTAGCTCCTTGGACGTACGACAATTATTTTTGCTGGCTAAAAATCGGTAACAGGCATTAATAGCCGTGTTTTTTGAAAGAGTGAATAGCTAAGCTAGCAACATTTTACATACAAAACAATAAAAACATCAAGACTGAATATAATTTGGTCAGCAATCAGAGTGAATATAGAATGAACAAAAATTGTTGATATATTGAGAAGTAGATGGCGCTTAAATCGAGTGCAGAAAAACATTTGCTTGGTACTGGGATGTGTTCTGGAATGCATCTTTTTTTCTCAGAGATTTTTATTATGTCAAGACATTTGGAAATAAAGCTTCATGTCTATTTTGTAAGAGACGTACAAAAAATCTCAAATAGCAATTGATTGAAAAACTTCTGAAAAAATTAAAGTTTTTCACCGAAAAATCGAAATTTTTTGGATTTGTTCAGGAAAATTGCTATTTTAGGCCTTTTGGAAAGCATCTAGAAAGAAATACTCTAAGTAGGTCAAAACATAGTATATTACCCATCAACCAAGCCATAAACTGTCAAATTCCATTGGAGGAAGGTTGAGATCTCGATGAATTAAAAAAAACATTTAAAAAATCTGATTTTTTTAACGAAAAATCGATTTTTTTTGCTCATTAAAATTGTAATTTAGGGGCTGGCAAGAATATGGAAAGAAATATTCTAAATACGTCAAAATAAATTTGAAATTACTCTAAAATTCGTGTCAAACTTTGAGATTAAAAGAGTGTGAATATAATCGTTTTTTTTTTTCAATTTTCTTTACTGAGTGGCTATTAATTTTCCATAAAACGCGGCTAATGAAGGTGATTTGTATTCTGCGTTCAGATCCAAAATTCGATACAGAAAAAAGGGTTTTTCAAAGGTACTACCCCTTGTGAGGAGATGAAAAATCCTCTGAGAGTATCCCCTGCTACGAATTATGCTTCTCATCTTGGCCATTGGAGTCGAAAACCGTAATCATTCCGAAAACACGTTCTACGAGCTGCCGCGTAACCAAATTAAGTTCACTTTAGTTTTATGGATCTTAAAAAACCATAGTAATAGAATTATAGAATTTGTGGAATAGAAGAATACACTTTCATCCGAATTTGACGTTTCGTTGGAATGTTTCATTCTCAACTACGCTTAACTATTGGTTATGGTATGTAGTGCTTTTTGGCAATAGTAGAAACATATCTATCGTTGTATGGTAAGCAGTAAATGTTCAGGCCCCATACAATCTTCCTTGGCTCAAAATTTTAACATAAATGTTTTGATAAAATACGTACATAGATATTACAGGCAAATTGTTTTTCTTTAAACCATTGCATTGCCTTGAAATATCCCTGGATTGTATTAATCTGTGAAATGTGTATTATTTCTGGATTAAAACGAAATCTTTTAAACTTGTTTACGATTAACTGGGTAACAACTGCAATTCACCGTCATTCATGTAACATTATCGGGGAAAACGATAATTATATTAAAATATCTACAATGTAATCTTCTCAAAAGAAAACCAGGACCGTATACTCGTGGTGCATAAAGTATACCAATCTTTTTCAAAATGGTGTAGAGCTATTGAGTTGTCGACTTTATGGCCGCATCCAAAAGCCGTATCTGGATCATCTCAATCTGCTGCTTGCGGATGCCAGTGCCGCACGCCACCGGTTAAGCACCCGCATTCTCAAAATAGCTGTATCGTTCGTTGGGTCTGATTTATCTGCTCCGCAATTGAAAATTACCGCATGAGCTCGAGTCGAAAAACATTTCTCCCATAGGAAGAGGGTAAAATTTGTTGTCTGCGCACATTGGATTGGCTGACGGCATAGCATGGCATCATGACGACTCGGGTAGGGAATTTCGAGAAAAAAAAAAAACAAGAAAAAGAAAAAGAAGATCTCGGTGGGCGGATCAGTAAGACATTTTCCTGCAAATAATTAAATTTAAATTGGGAGCGAAAAAAAAAACAACATTGGGCAAGAAAAAAATAAAAGACATTCAACTACACCATCATGCCGAAAATCGAACGGCGCGAGGACGACCAACGAGGGGATCTACAACCAAAGGTAATCTGTTCACTGATCACCACCTTCGCCGTCGACGCCGAGCCGCGTAATAAATCGACTTTTCCTCGAATCGATTTACGATGCAATTTATCACTATTTTAATTGATGAAGTCTATTGGGGGAGAAAAGAAATTTATATTCACCGAAACGTTTAGGTACGTAAATCAAAATAGCTTTGTTTTGCTATTTTTAAAGGCTGAGCTATGAGCTGTATTCACCTACCTACTTGTCGAGAAATGCAGCCCGCTATTTAAATAGAATTCATTACTAATATTAATTTCTGATGCCACTTAAGCCCGGATTCTCAAGGTGCATACAAATTTGTGTAATTTGTAAGTAAACAGTTCACACAACAGCGATTGTTACACCTTTTTTAAAAAATCGTCGCACGACTATGCGACGCTTTTTGTTAGAAATATTCTTAGGGAGACGTCTAATAAATTGGTTTTTAAAAATGACAAATTTGTTTAATGCTGAATCTCATGACACCAATGCGATTTTTGCAAGCCTTACAAAGTTATAGCAGAGATAATAGGGTAATATAAATTTTGCGTCCTATGCAAACAAAAATTATCACTTTTTCAATCACTTTATTGCTTCTTCTTATTTGCGTCTTACGATTACAAAGTGATCAATTTTTATTTGTTCAATGGTTCTGGTTCATGTTATATGAAGATGGCGTTCTTGTATTGAACTTTGTAAACAAATGTTACCTCTGACCTTTATTCAATGGGCCTGTTCTCGTACGGTAAATTGCTTAAAACTTAGACATAAGGTTAGACATAAGACACAGTTATTTCCATACGTGTGAAAGTCAACCTAAAAAATTTCTTCAACTCTAGGGCTGTCAAGAACGAGTGATATTAAATTGTTCTTTAAGGGGATGTTACCTTCCGTGAAACGGGCAGTGTATGTGTGTATAGTGAAATGTGCATTTTTTATTTAATCACTGTGAATTCCTCAAATAGTCTGTTCGCTTGATTTTGTTTCAGTGTGCAACATGCAACTAGTAAATATCCTACAGACAAACCAAATTCGTAGACAAGAAACCCGCACATGCTGATAAAAGGTTTAATCGTTCATTTATTTCCATTGCAGTAAGCACTCATAAGAATATTCTATTGTCTTACATTGTTTTTTATTTACGTTGGCAAAACTTATTTTAAAAAGTCCACCAAAACCGAATCCCTTTCAATTGCACATTCATCTACTCTCTCCTCTTCATTTAAACCTTGATTAAATTCAAATTTAAAATACAAAATCGATACTTAAAAATGTCACCATTACTTAAATTAAAAAATAAATGACACAACATTTTAAACGACACACGTATTAGTATTAGCATCATTACTAATATTTTCCTCATTTTAAACACGTTTAACTAGTATAAACAATGACAGTTCGTTTAAAACCTAAACGAACACACCTTTTCCATATTTGTAAATATCAAAGTGTCATATGAAGTTTTGCGATATTTGAAAAAATAAAACAGATATTCGATGTTTTGTAACTCTACTAAAATGTCGGCCTGTGGTGGCCATGTTGTTTTTGTGATATCTGTCAAATCTGTTGTTTATTATTCAGTTCAGTTACTGGCTAGTTACACGATTGAACACCACGTCCAAATAAAAAAACATAAGAAAACACATTTTGATAATGAGTGTTCGTTAGTGCAAGTGTTGCGCCAATTTAACGGTATACGTGGTAGCAATTCACAGACGATTCTTTTACGTTTGGTGGCCAAATTTGAAACAAACGGTTCTGTATTCAATCGGCAACATTCTTACCTCAAAGCCGTTCCATTTCTCGTCGTGCACAAAAACTCGCCTTTTCGAAGACTTCAACTTGGCGAATTGTGTGTCGGGACTTGAACTTTCACCCGTACCAGATCAAACTGACCCAGGAGCCCAAAGTTCAAAACCATAGACAACGCCGTTTGTACGTTGACTTCGCGTTTAAAAAAAAGCGTTTTTAAGAGGACCCCATATTTGGGCGAAAAAACATCTTTAGCTACAAGGCGCATTTTTGGATGAATGGTTAGTAAGCGAAATTGGCGATGACCGCCACCAACCCACAAGAGTTTCACCAAAAAGTTACCGGCATTCACCGTCAATGGCTAGGTCTCAAGTTCGATTCTTAGCCGCTGCAAGAAAGTTTTTTTCAGGGGTGTATACTGCCTCTTGCGAGGAATTGACAAATCCTCCAATAGTATCTCTAGTCATGGAAAGTGCTGCTCATTAGCCGTTCGGAATCGGCAGAAAACTGTAGGTAAGTAAACATCAGCTAATGAGGCAGCTGATTTTGACAATCCAAGTGACATAATAGAGTATTTTCGACTGAATTACTTGGCATTATAAGTTTATAAGTAGACTCGAAAATTTAAATCATTCACTGGCCTCTTGGACCAGCTATTGACAACTAGTTTCCCTCACGTTCTATAAACCACATCTCAACAAGTTTATTTTGTTTATACCACCAAATAGAATATTTATCATTTTTTAGTTTTGTATATAAACAGCGATATGACTCGACTGAAAAAACTGACCTATTCCAAGAATAAAATCCAATACAATAGCTTCCATAGAATAATACGAGTAAGATATAGGAACACGTTCATTCATTGAATCTCTAAACTAAATAAAAAACAAAATTCCCAATTCATAAAGCATCTTCGGCGGGACGGCATCAGTGGTAGCCTTTGTTACCAAAATATTTACATCAATCCACGTACTTTTAAATATTTACAAATTGCAGAGGATCAGCAAGTCTATAAGGCAACCGATAATCACACAGATGTGCTCCTGCGGGACTAACAACATAATTTAACAAAAATTTACTTTTTTTCTTGATTTTTTGTGTTTCTCTATTTTTTTTTGTTAACAAAATGAATTAGTAAATATTTACAATTATTCACCACGCGATATGCGTAATTGGCTTTGGGTGAGTGTTTTGGTTGAAATTGATTAGGCCACTCAACCAAGTACCGACCTCAGATGACAGATCTTGCAATTGGATAGAAAACGCGTTTCCCCTTCGATCCTGGCGCGCTCTTACTTCAAATGCGATTAATAAACAATCACAGGCGTGATCATTACTTTGCAATACATTCTATTCCATAACGTTGTATAAAGTTTAGATTTTGATCTTACTTCGGTCTGGATTTTCTTCATCTTCCACCAGACACCACCACCATCTTCGCCAGCTTCCCCGATCAACTGAAGATCGCTAAAATGAGCTCCTCGATGCTCGATCATTTGTTGATATCTCCAGAGTATACAAACATTTTCCATTTGGTTTACTATAATGCGCTTTATAGTAAACTTTGGTCAATAATATTATTCTCTAACATGGCGATCTCATAACGAGCGTGATTCGAGTGATGATTTGATTATAATGATGGGCAAGTTCGTATTGTTGATGGGGCTGGAGAGCACGTGACCGACCTGTGACGTCAGATGTGATAAAATATATACATAGTAGTCAAGTCCAGCATATTGATAAATTGTTTATAATCGAGTGAATAGAGTGGTAGAGGCTGAGAAACAAATCAAACATTCCTAATGAAAATATTTATAATTATATAATTGTGTATATAGAGTTAGTGCTGCGCCTGACACCGCTACCGCCCGAAAATATAGCTATTTTGTTAGCCGATATCCTTGGGATTGGAGAGTGAGAGTTCACAGATATTAGTTTACTTTTGGGTCTTATGTTTATTTACGAACACGGCAGGTTGTTGCTATTAGATAGTTAAGAATAGTTTTGATAGTAGTAATTGAAGAACTATTTAAAAAAAACATTATTGTTTCCCTGTTATGATTAGTTTTGGAGTGCGGGTATTTTGGACAAATATTTTTTGTTTAGGCTTCATTGAAGGCTGTCTGGTTAGAACTAGACCCTCGATTTTCAGGGGGCTCATAACTTTAGTGTTTATTATTGATTGGAGTATTTGAGTTTTATGTGAGATGCTTTGACAGACGATGGAAGTGTCGTTGCATACATTTATAGAGATACATAATAATGGGTGTGGTTATGTATCACATATAGGATCATACGGTCTTATGTGTTTTTCGCAAAGTGACATACTAATTTACTCAAAACTAGTTCGACACAGATAGACTTTTGTCTTATATTTAATTATTTATTTGATTCATGTAAATTATTAACATAAATTGCTTATCGACCTCTACATGAAGATGGCGGCACTCGTCGACAAAAGCGCATTTTTGGAAAGGAGCTGATTTAAATGTCATTCATTTTTGACGCACAGTTGTTGTTTGACATTCGTTTGAATGAGTCAATGTGAGTATTTTTTTGAGAAATTGGAAAAAATCGTGTACGTATTTGAAATGCACTATATGCAAATCAATGATGAGTTGGACGCCGCTCTTTACAAGAATACTCCCATGTGATTTTGGGCAGTATTTGCAAGTTGATATAAAGACGATAGACGTTTGGAACTTTCCAAAACTGCAAACACTGATGGTGACATTAATAAAACTCACCAAAAGCTGCACCGTGAGTCGAATAAAATTGAGAGAGATAGCATGAAAATGTGTTTGAAGTTTGAACATTTCCAACTCTCTATTGGCGTAGTAATCCAATAAGTCAGAGTATTGGCCGCCATCGATTAATAAATGTACTCGTATGTACATGAAACTTGGATACACTTTTGTACACCAGTGGACTACGAAGGGAAAGCCGGCTCGAAGAAAGTAATTTCGACTGTTTTTTGCAATAGTGATAGACTGTCATTGCCATAGTGTTCAATGTTTTTGTTAGGACCCTGTCTATAGTAGACATAATGTGGGCAGATGCAAACAATATCATACTGGATTCAGAGTTCAGCTTTACGATCGGACATGACGCAATTCCATACCGGTATAACCAATGTATCTAGAATGGAGTGTGCAGGTTACTTTGGTCTCTTTGATTTTGAGAATCCTTTTGATACCATTTAATAAGAGTCGGTCTCTATCTAAAGCTGACCAGACTTATGGTAAGTCTAACTCAGGCAATTTCGTACGCCGACTAAATTATTACATATAGAATAGCTTCAAAAGTTGAAGTTCTCAGAAGTGTTTTGCAGCGATATTATGATGATGTCAGAAGTTGAAAATTATCTTTCAGAAATTAGAGCTAGGAGAACTTTCAATGTAACGAAACTCTTGTTTAATTATACCCTTCTTGATAGAATCATGAATATAGTTTTCTACATGATGGTATGGTTCAACGTTGGAGTAGTTGACTTGGATAACAAAAGAACTCCCAGAGTCGAAGTACACACGATATTATTTCAACAATTACTAAGGAAATAGTCTGGGAAAGTTAGACATTTAACAAGGAATTTTGGTTTTTGTGAGAAAATAAACGAATTCAAGTTCTTTGGTGAGTGCCAAGTTATACTATGCCTGCCGATATAATCGATTGACAAAAGAAACCAATCAATCTTACATAAGAAAATCTAAAGAATATCATTCATATTTTAATGAACAAGAGTAGTATTTTCAGAAGTATTTAAGTGACGAGTTTTTACCTTTATAGAATTTATATTTACACAGCCTTTTCCGATCCCTCAAATTACCAAAGAGAACCAGAAGACTCATCTTTGATAGCTAGCTTTATTGACACAATAATCACTGGTTTGGCTTTTTAAAAGTCTCAAATGATATTATTCATTGACAGCTACATATAACTAACTCCTTACTTTAAAGAGGATACTCGATTTTTATGATTTAAGGTACTATACTCTGTTCAATTTATATTTGCAGTACAGAGAAGATAGGATATTTGCCTTTCAGTCTGACCATTATGGATTTCAATAAGCTACATATCTTTAATTTAAAGCTCTTACAGGATTGCCGTAGGAGCATTAAAAATTGCCGCGAATCTCAGAAAAAAATTTGCTACCAAAACCTCGAACAAGCTTAAATCCTGAAAGTTACGTAGCACAAACCAAAGAAAATGCCATATGAATTTCTATAAACTCGACAATGGTAACTCTGATTCAGTGTTTTTTTTTAATAAACACAATAAGGCTTGGTTGCAAATTGGCGATCAGTCTCCTTTCAGCTTTCATCCATGGAGCAGATAATTAATGTTGGGTTGTACGTGAGCTCAAAGAAGATTACACAAACAATTTTAATGTAACTAAGTGATTCTCTATCTTATTTCAGTGGTAATTTCTTAAGTTAAGGTGCCGTGCAAACAGCAGCAGGCACCAATGTTTCTGAAAAAGCTCTCCCATAAGGCCTGTACTGCAAATATAAATTGAACAGAGTATAGTACGGTACTTAAGGTAGTGTAGTGTTTTTGGGAATATTTTGACTTTATTATCTACATCTAAGAACGCACTCAACTTTATCTGTCATCTGTCAATTTTTACTGATCGCTAATGTGCCCATAATTCGTTATGAGTCTATCGGCTAACAATTATCGACTTATTCATTTCATTTACGTTTTCATTAGGTATACTTCAATTATTTTTTCACTCGATATTGCATTCAATGAATGATTTCAGTATAGGTACTGCTTCAATTCATTTTACGAATTTTCCCATCTTGTTCTTTGTTGTAAGATATTATAAAGTTGCTACGAATCCTTTAATGGAATTTGACAGTTTTTGGCATGTCAAATAGAAGACGAATTCTATTTCGACCTACATAGATTATTTTGTACCAAATGTCACCATAAAGTCTAAAATGGTTTCTTTTCCGGAGGAATAAATAAAATCTTTTGCGGAGGAATAAATAAAATCTGATTTTTTTCACAATTTTTGGAGGTTTTTTAATAAATAACTAATTTTAAGCCATTCGTTGATGGAATTCGATAGTTCGTGGCTTCACAAATAGAGGAATTCTATTTCGACGTACATAAAACATGTCTTTTTAAATGTCATCAGAAAGCCCTAAAATTGTTTTTTTTCTGGAGCATAAACAAAATCTTAATTTTTAGCAACTTCAAAATCAGTTAATTTCTAACTATCGATAGTTCAATTCGTTCGATAGTGCACATAGCTACCATCTTTGTTTTATTTATTACAAATAAATACGGGGTGCGTTTTATACCAAAAGTTGATTCTTATCTAACGCAGCAATAATGTGTTGAAAGTATTAAAACCATTGACTTATTATATGGTATAATACGTCAATGATTAAAACATTTTATTAAAATAACTATTCAATTGTAAATAAATTGCAAATTATTATGAGTGACGAAGCAAATTTCGACTTGTCTAATGGCTTTGTAAATAAACATAATAGCCGCTATTGGGGCACTGAAAGTGAAAACCCTCGAATGATACAGCAAAGACCATTACACCCTCGTAGAGTAATGAAATAATGGCAAAAAGTAGTTATTTCAACTGATCCCCAAAATCCTCTAATATGACACCTCCCGATGTCTTCTTATGGCAGTACTTAAAGCAAAATGTGTACGAACTAACAACAACCTTAATGCTTAAGGGCAGCATTAGAAAGGAAATTGCTGAAATTACAACAGAAGTTTGCAAAATTGTTATGCTAAATGTGCTTAAAAGAAGAGCTCTCCCGCCCAGTGGCGCCTACTTAACCGTCATAACATACCATACATGTTAAAGAGAATATCGCATGCTTAATGGAATACTGACCCATTAGGAGATAGGTGAAAATTGAGTTACGTACAAATACAGGCTTTTGCAAGTCTCAGATCTCATGAATAGTTCATCATACTTTAAGAATACCAGTATAATTCATGAATTAGTTTTAATTTTATCTGTCAACAAGTAAGACAAATCCTCATAGTAAGATCTTTTCTTGCAACTTCCCAAAAATTGTCTTTTCGAGTTAGGTCAGTATTCCATTAAGCATGCGATATAATCAATCAATAAAATATAAATTATAGAATTGTATTTTATTTATTAGTTTTTGAAAAAAAAAACATTGACCCGGGATATAAGACGCAGCCTGTACATTGAATTAGAGTTACCATTCCATCGTCTATCCTTTTTCTATAGTTCATTTAATGAGCTTTCAATATTAGAGCTTTTGAGAAAAAATAATTCAAATGAAGGGAATGAAATGTTGACCTTTATGGTCTCCATATATTCCTTTGGTGTATGTATAGCGCAATAAACTATTACTTTAAAGATTGGATTTTTCTTCTATGAAGATACATATTAACATCAAAAAGTTTTTCACCGGACACAGGTCCAAAGAAGAATTAGAAAATTGTTGACGCAACTAACTAATTTTACGATCTTCTTAAAAAGAAGAGATAAGCTTTTCAAATAAAACACACCTTTCATCAATTTATTTCGGTCAAGATGATTTTGGCAATGAAATTTTAATCTGCAGTTGGTAACCCTTCTGATATTTGTCACAAATTTGCGATAATTTATAATGCTCACTACGGCAACTTTATAAGAGCTTTAGAATGGAAAAAGCTTTCTCCTCCCTGTACTCAAAATATAAATTCGATTTTCGAAAGAAATGTGAGAGTTTAAATCTAATGCGATCTGCGTAAAATTTCGATCTGGAAAACTTCCAGAAAGTTAGCTACAAGATAATAGAGTAAGAAATCTTTTTTTTTAAATTTGTGTCTAGTTATATGAAAAATGTACAATAAAAATAAATTTAAAAAAGAAATAGATAGATGAAGAGGATTAGTTAAAGCAAGTGAGCAAGTATAGTGTTGAATTTGACATGAGTATCTGATGAAGTTTTAAATTGGCAAATTCTAATTTCAATCCAAAGTTGTTTTTTTCATGGCGAATGGAATGCGATTTCAAATTGATTTATTTTCGTCATGGCAGGTATCCATATATTAATTCTATCATTCTTAATTTAATTTCAGTAGAGAAATATGAGCTTGATATTTTTTCCTTTGATATAATTTCCTTCGTGTTTTGGATAATAATTTTCACAATTGAAATAAACTAAACAACCTAAAACCACATTTGCAAGGTGACAGCTGAAAATCGTTTTAGTATAAGTACAGGGATTGATTTACAATCCAAAAATAAATCAATTTTTTTTTGCCCAATGGAATGCAAAAATGACCAAACCGGCATTTTGACAGATCTAAACCGAAATTAAATTGATATTTTATACCAATGGAAAACCAAACTAGTTGTTTTCCGAATTTATGATACCTATAGGTACCTAAAATCTCAACGGAACGATTTTGACTGAAAAGCTGTCCATTCCGTTAAGGTAAGGTTTGTTCAATTTAGTTTAAAATATTTGGATTCTATTTCGTGTAAATTATTTTCTTATTTCCAAGTATGAATCTGTATGTCAAGTTAGATGAAATTTTAATAGATCGCAACAAGGAACTCATTTGCATTAATGAAAAGCGAGAACTTAGTATTAAGTCAGTACGTACGACCCAGTGTTGTACCTACCCAATTTTGTTAATCAGTCAAGTCCAGAGCCCGGCATAATGTAAGTGATTTAATCTGGGTAGGTTAGGCCATTTAATTTTTATTAATTGCAAAGAAAACCAAATTTTTAATTTGGTGCTGTGATCATTCGGCTTGGACCTCCAACAAAAGAAAACATAGCGCGATCGTTTAGCGAAATCATAAATCTTTCGCTTTAAGCACACGCAGCCATATTGATTCCCATCATGCCTCCCGCTAACGTCTTCGAGTTGTATGAAGCGAAGTGACTTGGCATTCATTATGGTACGGTGGATCGAACGGAATCATATCATAAAATGGTGATTTCTTTTCTTTTGTCTGTCTGAAAAGATGAGCACAAAACAGAAACAAAATTATTGGCATCGAAGTCGAAGCGAACAGGAAAAAATTCTTTGGCGACTGTTCAACGATCTATCTATCGGCAGACGCCCGCCTGCCGCCTCCTCATCCCGCATACTGCCAGGCCGGGCCAATGGAGGGAAAAGCGTGGTGGCTGGTGGCTCTGGCCCCCCTCCGTCACTACTACTGATCTTCTATAGAAAGGCGGAGTTTGTTTATATGAACGAAACAACATGCGATTGGCGGTTGCGTGTGAGAATTGCTTGAAAGATCATTTAATTAGGAACAGAATGGCGGGAACCGGTTCAATTTTTCTTCATGTTGTGTTTTTGCATTTTTATTTCATTTTGGAATTTCAATTTTTTGTTTTTCAATTTGTACCTATTCTCATAAATTTGGAAAATTGATGGGAGGTCAATACTTAAATATAAATAGGTAGGTATGTATATGATTATTTCAAAATAAGATATTCACATAATTCTAAAATAGTAAAATTAAGATAATAATAGCCATTGTCAATGAAGAATACATTTTTCTGTAGCAATCAAGCTGCCTGCCTAAAGGCCTATAACTGCACAGCAGCAGGTAGATACATTTTATTTAAATAATAACTATTTCGTTTTATGTGGTAGCCTTAATATGGAATCTAGAACTTTTTCGCTATTAATCAAGTATCATTTTAATAAAAAATTTAGTTTCAAATTTTTCTGGGTAAAATTTTAGTCGAATTATAGTAGGGTAAGTCGGTCGAATATGCCACACTTAACAGTAAAACAATAAAATTAGATAGTAAAAGACAAGTTTAGTTCAAGATTTTTTGAATTTAATTAAAATGTTGTTTAATTTAATAGAAAAACCAAAAAAAAATAAAGTTGTGTCATATAATATATTTCAAATTAAGATAAAAGAAAAACCTTAAAAACTGGCATTTTACCCACACGTGCGGGGAATATGCCACTTTCGAAGGGGTGAAATGCCAGCAACCATTTAGTATGGTATATACATATAGTATGCACTTTTTTAATCTTGATCTATGTTTTATGCCATTTCTTTCTGCAAAAGTGTAGGCCAGATTTCTAACTGATGCAGCTGTCAATGGATAACCCATCTTTTCAAGTCTCTTGATGTACTTGACCTGCTCATTTTCGTTTTCGGATAAACAGCTTTTAGCTCCCAATTTCTTTTTTTTTATGCAGTTTGTTTGAATGTGACGTTTAAGTGTGCGATATGGAATTTTAAATTCTTTTGCGGCTGTCCATGGTTTAATTTTACCCTCCCGTACTTCACAAACAGCTTTAGCCAAGTTTTCTTCTGTCCACGATGCTCTTTCGGTTCTTCTTTGATAATTTCGAGGCATTCTTGTTTTTGCAAGAAATATATATCAAAGCGGGGTAATATGGCACTTTAGTGGATAAAACGCCAGTTGGTGTGAAACAAATGTGGCATTTTACCCCAAAACGCCAGAAAATTTAAATACATCCCTAAACGAAAATTAACGCAACATATCATGTCTAGACACGAACAAAAATTAGATATATAAATGGAGTCTTACCTTTTTTGAAGAAACTTTCATATATTTTATTGAGAAACCCGAAAAAAAACCGTTTTTATTCACACTGAATTTTATAAAAAATAACTTCGATTTATATTTTTTCGAATATTTTCCAATTAAAATTAACTAACAACTTGCGCATCCGTGTGCCCAGAGAACTTAGTTAAACTGATCGAACTACATTGTAGGCATTGCCAATATCAGCTTAGAAATGTAAAATATTGAAAGATGGCATATTACCCAAACTGGCATATTCGACCGACTTACCCTATACGAGTTGATATTTTAGTATATGGTATTCCAACAAGAAGTTCCATTTTAAATTTCGCGCCATTTTTTAATTGTTAACATTAGTAATAGCTAGGGGATTATTAATTATGAAGTCGATAGAGAATACGCACGTCTTTTCTTAACGTGTTGAAATTGTAAGAATTCACAGCAAAAAAAGTGACGAAGCTCACTAAAATTTATCTAGGTAGGACCGTAATAAACAAAATTGTGGCATATGGGGCTTTGAAATAGTGGAATAATCTCTTCATCCACAATTAGTGACAGTATGGATCGGTTTTTGGGCTGGTTTTATCATTTTTTTTAACGAATGCATGAATCGATTTCCTAAGACTGCTTTTAAACGAAGCAATATTACCTTGCGATTTTTAAGCCCGTGGGAGAGAGACGTGTGTGGTGGCGGGGGTACACAAAATTGCTAGGGTTGGAAAAATTGCAGAGTTATCGTTCTTTCTTCTTTGTGGTTTTCTTTACTTGTCAGGTATGTTTCATTTCTATTTGGCGTTCGCTCAGTGAACTTCGATCTACTCACTAGAGTAAAGGGTGCGGAGAGATGACTCCTTTTCAATAGAAGAAAAGTTAACTTTCATTAAAAATCGCTGTGTTTAAAAGCATTCATGCAATCGAAGGGAAGTCAAAAGAGAATCAAAGATTAAAAATCGCTTTCGTGTAAAAGCAGTCTAACGAACCGATTAATAGATATACTATTGACTTCAGCGACAATAACTTTGAGCAGGACAGCGCGGCCCCACTTTTTTCCGACTTTATGACCTTTATGACCTGGCCATCTCAGTCGTTGGAGCTTAACTCTTTCGAAAAACATCATCACTTCTAATTTTTTGAATTATTTTAAATAAAACCTCTTGTTCGATTAGCCTTTATATTACGAGTTTATGAGAAGACAATTTTAACTTTAACTTTTGTCGATTTCCTTTACACACTAGGGATTTCGATCCCGGATCAAATTTTTTCTTGTGGTGTGAGCATTTCCTATACATGTAAATCCCTCTTCAAATACGGATTCGAAGAATTTGATCTCTGTCAAAAAAATATCGAATTTTTGTTGTGAAAGATCGAAATCTTCACACAGAAATTGATTTCTCATGTGTAAAGGAAATCGGCATTAGTGCAATAAGTTTGATTCTACACTAACATCAAACGTCATTTTGAATTTTATGACTTTTAACACAGTCGTTTAGTTGCGAGCATGTCTAACTTTCTCATAATACATAAACGCTAACTAATGTGGGTTTTGCAACATAAAGCAAATTTACGCTAAACAACACTTTATTTGACAGAAAGAACTCAGACAAAACTACACAAGACATTAAATTAAAGTTGAACACGACCAACTTCAAAACAAATAATTCTTCGTTGGAAAAAGTCATATTTTGTGCTGTTAAAGTTAAACGAGCACTTTAACGTTAAAGTATACTTTAGGTGATTTTAAATTAACAAACGGCTATCGCCTTAACCGTATTTCTTAGAGTCAACTTTAATTTTTAAAGTTATATACATAGATTTCGCCTTCAGAGAAAATACCTTGAACCCTAACCAAGATCTTTGCCCACACGAGACGAATATTAAATCAAAGTCTTGATCAATTATCACGACAGAATAATCAAAAAGGTAATATTCTCTAAAAATATTTCGTCAAATTGAACTTCTCTATACAAATTATAGAATAGTTCTTTGTTTTCCAATTTTTTTTTGCCGAAAAGCAGATCTTAAATTTGTATACTTTTAGATAGTTAGATAGATAGATAGATAGATAGATAGATAGATATTTTATTAATAATTCATTGTATATAAAATCAGTACACATTTTTTCACAAAATATTAATAATGTAATTTAAATATTACAGTATTATTGGCATAACATTTATTGTTGTCTGCCAGGTTGACTAAATATACATATACTAATATAAATCATACACTCAAAAAATTTCGTGTGTAAATACTACTAATTCATGCGTGCATTCTACGAATTTTATTCGTGGTTTTCAGCCACGAATAGTATTCGTAGAATGGACGTTTATTAGTACATTTTACTAATATTCGTAGAAAAACAAACGTATATTGTACGAATACCATTGGTACAATGTACGAATATTATTGTAATATTTACCAATGCCATTCGTATATTGTACAAATATCATTGTAATATTTACTAATGCCCTTGTCTTTCATTCGTAAATTATACAGCTCCATTCGTATATTGTACGAATATTATTGTAGAACTTACTACCATTTATGTTCTCTGAAATTTCCTTAAATAATTCATTTTACTGTCATATATACAGGGTGTCCCACAGTCACCGCCCCAAATGAAAACCATGGATTCCTGAGGTCATTTTAAGTCGAAAAACTTAAGAGGTCATTTTCTCGTTTTCGTCCCGTTTTCGAGTTATAACGGTTTTTATTATTTTTCCATTAACTGGCTTTATCTTTGCCAAACTGCGCCCGATTCGTGAGATTTTTTTTATAATCGATCAAGAATTTAATACAGTTTTAGTTTGTCCAAAGACTTTTTTTTCTGCGGACAACCGTTTTTCCGCAATTTTGTATCAAACCCAATTTTTTCGTTTTTTAAGTAGTTTTTTCACTTTGATATCAATTTATTCAAAAAAACACGTTAATGAGTATTCATTTTTTCACTTATTATAAAAGCCCAGTTCATTTTCTAAAATTAGATATTTTTTTTCCTTAAAAAGAATACTAAATGTAATTAACAAAAAATAAACAAACTGAGTGAATTTAAAAAAAAAAATAATTTTTAAGTACAAAATTAACTTTTTCTGAGCTATTGTGGTTAAGAAAAGGACAAATAGATAAAGTTAATTAGTAAGACCGTTAACTAATGTAAACATTAAAGATTTGCATTATGATTTGAAGGTTGTAAATGTCTTTCTCGCGTGAACTAGCGTCCGCGTCGTGTTCTTTCACTTGATACTCCATTTTGGATTTGTTATTCAAGTTGTAGTTTTTTCTCAATTATTTGCGAACAATGGATTACACTAATCAAGAATATCTGGAAATGTTTTTAATATACGCTGAAATGGGACAATTTTATCTATTTGTCCTTTTCTTAACCACAATAGCTCAGAAAAAGTTAATTTTGTATTTAAAATTTTTTTTTTTTTAAATTCACTCAGTTTGTTTATTTGTTGTTAATTACATTTAGTATTCTTTTTAAGGAAAAAAAAAATATTATTTTTTTAAGAAAATGAACTGGGCTTTAATAATTAACGAAAAAAATTAATACTCATTAACGTGTTTTTTTGAAAAAAATGATATCAAAGTGAAAAAAACAACTTAAAAAACGAAAAAAATTGGGTTTGATGCAAAATTGCGGCGAAACGGTTGCCCGCAGAAAAAAAAGTTCTGAGACAAACTAAAACTGTAATAAATTCTTGATTGGTTATAAAAAAAATTTCACGAATCGGACGTAGTTTGGCAAACATAAAGCCAGTTAAGGGAAAAGAGAGCAAAAATCATAAAAACCGTTATAACTCGAAAACGGGACGAAAACGAGAAAATGACCTCTTAAGCTTTTCGACTTAAAATGACCTCAGGAATCTATGGTTTTCGTTTGGGGCGGTGACTGTGGGACACCCTGTATATGAATAAAGTTAAAAAATAATTAATTCATTATAAATATAATTAACAATCAAATTAATATTAAAATACTCCTCATTTTATGTACTTAGGGCCACTGAAAATAGATTTAAAATTTAAAATTGAAATTTTCCGAAAAAAAATTGTACTTACATTGAGATTCTTTCAGAAAAAAAATTCCCACGTATGTATTCTCGGCTACTTCTGGATGATGGATTTTAAATCCTACTAATATTATAAATGTGAATGTTACGATGTATGGATGTTTGTTACTCAATAACGCTTGAACAACTGAATGGATCTTGATAAAATTTAACACACACAAAAGTTATAGTCTGGATTACCGTATAGGTTACTTTTTTTTTATTATCAGGGGAGGGGCATTGGGTGGTCGAAACACCCCAAAATTATTTGATTAATTTACCTAAGCAGTAACGATAAAAACACTCAAAAAAGTTTAAAAAAAAAATAAAACAAAAATAAAATTCTTCGAATTAAAAACAAAAAAAATTTGACAAATATGTATTTGTGTGTCTTTGAATTTAAACTATTTTAAGGTAAGTTAAACTTTATGTGCCTACAGGTTTAACTACATACATTGTTATAGGATAGTTACATATGTATGTGATTTGCTCATTGTTTGTTAGTTTTTTTCAAAATATCCTTCGCTTGGCTCCATTACCTTTAAGAAAAGGACTTGATTGGATTTATTGGTTTGCTTTTTTGTTTTAATCCAAGTACATGCATACGCTAAATAAAAATAATTCGTACGCTTTCAACTTCTCATGTTGAACAGGAGATCAGTTGTGACAGTTTTTGGCTAAGCTAAACGTGTTAGAGCTGTTCAACGATGACACACAGAAGTAAAATAAAGACCCAAAAACAACATTCCGTACTTCACACAAGATTTCCAATGCAAGAAAAACTGAGCGAATCTACAGAAACTTTTAGATACATGATTTATTTTGAAAAACTTCAGTTGACAAAAAAAAATTTGCTTGCGGGAGTTCCCGCACGGGTACGCTAGTATAAAATAAGCTTTAAAGCAAATGTATGTCTAGGTACTTACCTCGTCTTTTCGAAAAAAGCAGATGTTAGTCTGATCCAACACTGCAGCACTTTATAAATAATATCACGTTTCAACGTGTTGACTAATGGAATAGATACATTTAATTTTTAGAACTGACACATATTATTTTTTTTACTCATGATTAGTAAATAATACTAATGCGCACTTCATGAAAATACGAAGTTATTAGTACATTCTACGCATAATGCGTACGGTCAACCTACGAATGAATTCTGTCTACTAATATTAGTATTACTTAGTAAATAGTACGAATTTATTAGTAAATACTACGAATGCAAAAGATTAAAGTACGAAGTCATTCGTACGAGAAATTAACGAATGTTATTAGTTATATGCACACAAAAATTCGTACAATGTACTCAAACAAATTGTTTACTTATTGTTTACGAATGAAATTAGTGTATTAAACGAATAGATTCGTGGATAGTACGACAGTTATTAGTAAAATTTTACGAATGCATTCGTAGATATTAGACTGTACAAATACTTCAATGCACGAATATTTTCTTTACGAATATAATTCGTAGCCATTTTACTAATAAATTTTTTGAGTGTATTATAAAATTAATATAAAGGTAGCAACATCGTATTTTTTTATTTCGTATTCCTAATTATCATTACTTTGTATAATATTTCTAATTATTAACAAAATTCATTGATTAATAACTCTCTATACTTTAAACAATAATTTAAAAAAACTGAAAAGAGATTGAAAGTTTTTGCCGTTTAAAATCTCATAGAGCTCTTCAAGAGAAAGCACACTTTTACCGAAACATACAAGTCTAGTCTTCTTGAAAACTGGACATCTGCCAATAAAATGGTATGTATTTTCCACTTCATCTTGCAAATTGTGCAAATACCGACTGTTTCTTTTTTGAAAGCTTTGACGTTAATATTGAGGAGCCCACCCCTAGCTTTGAGAACTAGGCTAACCAAATGGGAAGAATTTTCGTCGACAAAGTATGGTTTGAAGTTGTAATCAAGGTGAGGATATAAATCATGGAATTGTGAATTTCTGGCACTACTGATGTTATTAGTGGTTTCGGAATTTTTCAAGCTTTTTAGAATATTCTTATGCAGATCGATCAAGGAAGATGAAGAAGTAAATGCATTAGTATCTATAACTATATCTAGGTCACTGCATATATGTATCTCTCCACTCGCGGGCCCAATAAATGTTTTCAGCGAATGTCTCCTCCGCAAGGATCCTAGTCAATCTGGATCTACATAAGTGTTTTTCTTATGTAATTAAAATGTAGTCGTAGAGTTTGAACAAATTGAGAGTAAAGGCCAACCTCCAAATGTAACATATAGTTGGGGGTGATACTGGGGAGGTATGACATTTTTTTAATGAAAAATCGAAATAGTTTTTCAACCTGCTCAAATCGCTTGTAGCTTCAAACTTGAGCGCCATAAAACATAATTGATTTTGCTGCAGTCTCAAAAATCTTAAGTTTTTTAGAAATAACTATTTTGGGGTTTTTAATATAATTAGACCACGCTGCATTAATTGCATTCTTTGAAACAACTAGCCTAGAGTCGAGATGTTTATTAAAAGACAAATTATAGTTAAGTAAGTATAACACCCAGATATTTATATTGATTTACAATTTGAATGGAGTTCTCCCCATAATTCCAGTTAAGATTTTTAGAAATTCTTGTACCATCACGGAAAACAACAATTTTCGACTTATTTAAGTTGATTTTCAGACTCCAAAGGGAGCAATATTTGAAAAGATGATCAATCATTTGTATACTTTTCAACTTAATTTAAGAGAAGGGTACACTAAGTCAGGAAATTTAATTCAGTTCTACCTACCTATGTATATGTACGTATATGTATGTATATCCAAAATTAAATTTAACACCGCAAAACTAAAAAAAAATACCAACACATGCCATAATCTGGCAAGCCTTTGTAGAAAATCGAAAAGCGATTGTAATGTGAACTTTTGATAACTAGAGTTTTTTTTCGGATTTTCGAAAATTTCATAAAATGCGAATTTCGTTACACGGAATCCTTCGAGAATTGGTTATAAATTGTTTTCAAATTGTAAATTGGCAACTTTTAACTTTTACTGTGATCGCGCCTTTGAATTAATGACTAAACTGTCAATGTGAACATATTCATTTAACACACTTTCGTCATGCTGAAGCTCACGAACGAAGAACATTTACAAATAAATAAAATTTATTACCAAAATTCCGAGTCGGTAACGGCAACATTTAGGAGCTTTAACGCCAATTTTTTGTCGTAATTCTCGTCCCAGTGTATGAGCAATTCACAGCCAAGTAGTGAACAAATTTGAGTTTAAATTTGCATTTCTGTAATGCAACGGGTTTGTATGCCGTTCAAGCGTCCCTCGCAATGCAATTAAAACAGTCCGTTCCACGACTTTTTTAAAAATAGGGCATCGCTAAGATCACACTATGTCAAATTTAGAGAAAGGATCTGGCCCGGCACCCTCATGAGATGGAGTTAAATCGACGCCGACGTAAGTTTTGGAATGAGCTATGGAAATGTTGGAAGAAGATGTACTATTTCAGGGCAAAATCATCTTCAGTGACGATGCGCATTTTTGGCTACACGGCTTTGTCAACAAAAAGAATATGGTCCAGGTGGAAACTCTCATGTGGCTTCCAGAAACACCACTTCATCAACAGAAAATAAATGTATGGTGTGGTTTTCATCCGGGTGCAGCAGTTTAGTTGGACTGTGTTTTTCGTTGACCAAAATGACGGTCACGTCACAGTCAATGGAAGTTACTACGGAGACATGTTACAACGTTAATATTTTGGTCAATTACAAGGACTAGACATTATTAATATGGAGTTTCAACAAGACGGAGCGACATGCCTCACAGTGGGTGTAACAATCGTCTTATTGAAAATTCAATTCAATTAACGTATATCAATGAAATATTCCTGTCGATTGCGCACCTACTAGACCGTCTGATTTAACACCGAATCGACCTCTCAACATGCCCATGGTGGACATATGAACGACCTCGAGCAGAGACAAATCTAGCAAGTACTGTCACTATGCTTAAGATGTCGCCACAATCGTACGTCTTCTTGATATTACCTTTGCATATAAAACTTATAGTTCTATCAAGAGGACGAAATATTATGGCGACATCTTAAGTATAGGGACAGTACTTGCTAGATTTGTCTATGCTAAAATATATAAATAATAAATAAATAAATAATAAAATATTCTATTCTTTACTACTTCTTTTATATCTTATCCTACTCTCCACTTACAGCGCTACCACCGGGCTAGAGTTCGCAATACAAAATCACGCTTATATTCATTTTCATAGAAATGATACATAAGAAAATCACAAAATAATTGTTTTCTTGTCTCCTTGTTCTCTATATTCTATTTTTCTTTTACTATTATTATCCTCTATTTTTAATTTCTCAACTGTCCTTAAGTTTCCACTACTCTACCTGAACTTGTGTGAAAGCGAGTTAGTCAGCAGACGATGTGCAGTTCGTTTTACACTGGTTTTACCATTTAATCCGAGTTTCATTTGCAAACTTTAACGAAATAAAATTTCATCTAAATTACTGAAAAACTTGAAAAGTAGCAAATTTTATTACTTTCGTTAAGATTTTTTTATTTATTTATTATTGTTCGTTTGAATTTTACCTAAAAAGCAACTATTGACATTTAATATAAAAAACAAATGAATGTATTATTTTAAAGATCTAGTCCTAGTCCTAACTCCCCTTTAATATATCGGCTTAAAACTCTACGATCTTCATGTGAGATTGCAAATTCTTACGTTACGTGCTTACATTCTCCCATTTACATAAGACGTCATTCACACTCGATAGTATACGTAAATATTGCAAATTCCAATCAATCCAGAGTATCTTTTTTTTTATAATTTTGTTTTGAATCAGTGTCAAGAGGATTAGTTGCAGTTCAATCTCAATAATTTAGTTCCCTCTCAAAAATATCTTTGTCATTTGTTTAAACATTGTTCAAATGTCATAACAAATTTTCAAATTTCGAATGATATTTCCAATAATTTTTTTCGCACACAAAATTGTTTCAACTTTGTAATTTTTGTTTTAATTCCGAAGAAAAAAAAATTAAATCGAACAAAAAAAAATCCTATTGGCACCGATTTTAACTCAATTCGATTTAGAATAAAAACTCAATCTAAAATTAGAACACAACTCAAGTGATATACACACATTGAAATCCCATTGTACAGATCGTTCTTAAAGATACACACGTTCCATTCCAATTAGCATCCCGCGCGCACAGACACCCCCACACACTGATATGCAAATCGCATTTAAAATGTATCTAGATACAATCTGAATGTGTATATCTCTGGATCGCTAGATCTCATTATTGAAGCCTTTAAGGATGGTATCATGCGTAACTGCGAGTAACTTTTGCTTTAGTCAGTTTAAAAAATCGGTACAGTGCGGTAGAACGGCTCCTGATCCTTGGTTTTTGTTTAAATTATTTTCTTGAAATCGGTATTGGTCATTGAGTTTAGACTTAGAGGTGCCATAATAGTGTTGTTTGCTTTTGACTAAAAGTGATTTCTGTGCCTCAATGATGATTAAAAGTGAAGACATGCTCGATTCTGGTGCACCGCATCATCAGCATCCTATCTATCGGGGATTGCCTTCCAATATTCTATCGACCGCCAATTTCCAGCCATTGCAATATGATCAATCCGCGATCCGTTTGCATCAGAATTCTCCAGAACTTTGCGATGAGAAACCGAATATTAACTACCTCGATAGGAAGTACTATATGCAGCAGAGCCCCTCACCCTATACCAACCAGCATCACCATGTTCAGATGTCCACCCCTTCCGGTAGTCCACAATCTGTTCTTATGTCGACCGGGGGCCTTAATATGTCTCCAGTTCCGAAAATCGAAAACGCCATGAACTTGGGAAATTTTTCTCTCAACGGCAATAGTGGTAATAAATCTATTTTGATTCCTTCCTCTTTGGGGCAGATTAATCATTACACATCGACCATTAAATATTGTCCAAGTAGTTCGGTTTTAAATTCTCTTAATAATTCGAATAACTATCACAATAACAATAACAATTCGAACAATAGCAATAACAACAACAGCAGCATTTCCAATCATGAAGTGGAAAATTTGGATATAAAAACTACGGCGGCAGATATGCTGGCAGCCAGTGGGGCCATTCAGAGGATTCAACATGTCAGTTCCAGTGGAACAAACTGCATTGATTCGGTGACTTATTCGAATAGTTCGTCACCTGCGAAATCAATTAATGGTCAGGCGGAACAGGTCGGGCAGAGCCAGCAACCAAACTCAACTCCCCCGGATACAACGAAGAAGTCAGGAGCAAGAAGACCGGAGAAACCCGCTTTGAGCTACATTAATATGATAGCTATGGCGATTAAGGAGTCGCCTAGTGGAAAACTGACACTTAGCGAGATTTACAGTTATTTACAAAAAAAGTGAGTACCGTAAAGAGATATTTCTTAAAGTCTTGCTTTGAAGTCGAACAAAAGTAGGGAAGCGCCGACGGTTTTTCTTTTTTTTATGTTTTTCGGTTTCGGTTTGTTTAATAAAACTTAATTCGTTTAAATCAAATGCTAGTTTCAAAAATATTGTTCCTTTAAGAAAATAATAAAGCTGAATGTTAACGTTCTCATCTTTCAATTTATGTGAAGAACGAAAAAATCACAAGCTTTAATTTTCTTCTTTTTGATGAAAGTCTTCTTTGTTATAAGCCGGGCCCCATGAAATTCAAACTTTGAAAGTATTCGATTCTTATTTGTTGTTAAACATAATGGCGCAAAATTTTAATTGAATTAATGCGATGCTAAAGCTGTTTTAGTATGATACTAGGTTAAAATAATGAATTTGCAAATTTTAATCGGATATAGCATCATACTTTCTCTTCCCTTTTATTAAAGTTAAAATCATCGAATACCTACTTTATTTTTTTAGTGTCGTGCTACTCGTAGCTTCATATGACTCTTTGACATTTGCAAACATCAAAAAGGGTTCGTGTACTTACTTTTTTACACGAAATGTCATTATTTTAGGTGTGTTCAGAAGCAATTTATTAAGACATTTCTTTTAGTACGATACTAGTTAGAAAATGTAATGTTTGAAATTAAAAATGAGTTAGTAAACTACTATAAAGTTAGCAAATTGTTAAGTAGTATCATAATAATACCTTAATAATTGGCTGTTTAAAATTTTGCGCCAATACCTTAGATGTTAGAGTGGCTGTAAAACCGCGTTTGTAAAACAAATATCTATTAATTGTTTTTCAAAATGAAAGCGAAAACAAAATTAGTCGTTTTTCCTTGTAAATAACAGTGAAAGTAAAAGAAAAATATTAAGCCAATTGCCAAAAACTAAAAATATTTTTTTTTCAGGTCTTATATTAAAGTGGTCTTTGGTTACGTACTATTATATGAACAATTTATATTTCTTGTATGAAATTTGGTCAAAATCAGTTAAAAGTTATTTGAAAAACGCTAAAGCTCTGAGAAATATATGTATAGTTTTTGTAGGTTTGTTACCATTTTTAGGCTTGGAAGTTAATGCATTCTGGTGGACTCATAAACTCTAAAGTGCAAGTTGCTACTACGGTGCAAGGTGGCGCAAAAATTGTCACCCACTGCACAAATTTTAACACGATTGTCTCTGTCAAAGTTGAATAGACATTTGCGCCATTTTCAATAGTTATAGCACTTTCCGATATGGTGGATGTCAACTCCCACTTATAAATGCATATTAATACTCGTATTCTTAAATTTGATAAGATACCAACTTTTAATTTTGATATCATGATGGATGGTTATGTCAGATTTGACAGGAATGTTAATAGTATTGCCACTTTTTTCTCTAAAATATAGGTACATAAAAATTATTTTTATTAAAAATTTTCAGTATCTAATCCTGGATTTTGGCATTTAAATTAAGCTTTTACTTAAGGTGAAGATTAATGTCGATTTCCTTTACACACTAGGGATTTCGATCCCTTGTCAAATTTTTTGAAGTAAAACTTCTTTTCCGGCGTTGGGGGTAAAAAATTTTCAATGCAGCTGTCAGTGACATGTCAAAACGATACGTTATCAGTCAAAGACAGCGACATGTTCTTAGAATATAAAATATTTGTACGTTTATAGGTTAGAATCTTACAGAGGCTTTGCTAGAGGGAAAGAAGTTTTACTTCTACCGCGCGTACGTCAGTACATACAACTTTTTTTGTTCTTTTGGTGTGCATATTTCGTATACATGTAAATCCCTTTTCAAATACGGATTCGAAGAATTTGATCTCTGTCAAAAAATATCGTTTTTTTTGGTGTGAAGGAACGTAAAATCTGTCGAGAGATCGAAATCTTTACACAGAAATTGATTTCTCATGTGTAAAGGAAATCGACATAAGTTTTTCTAAAACAATATTGTTGTTTACTTGACACTGTTTGTTGTTTATTTGACACTGACATTCAATTATTTGTGGAATGCTTTGTGGAACATTATATGACCGTGTTCTTGTAATTTGGTTGTGCTTTCATTTGATTCTTTATATAGTACTTTCATGGCGATGACTTTAAAAACTTTCGCGGAATGAGTTTTGAGGAGTTCCGCCAAACCGAATCTGCACTAAAGTATTGTCCGTGGAGTCAACACTTATTCTGAGGTAGATATACTGCTTAACTCATTTGAAGTTGCTGCTACCAATAATGAAGTCTTGTCTCAGTCGGCTAACAGGTCCTATAGCTTATACCTAGTTCCAAGTTATAATCAGTACAAAAGTGGCAGTTCTGATTTAAATACTAACTTCAGGACTTGAGGAAAAATCGTGTAAAATTTAAACAAGCCAGAAATTACTGAAATTACTTAATTCAAAGAACCAAATTCTTACATCAACTAAAAATATTGCAGTTGTCCTAAATGCAACTATTTTGAATCAATACTTGAGCAAGTCCAATAATAGCGCAAAGTCTTTTACTTGACTGATTTATTTCAGTAGTATATAGAATTTGTATTATAAAAACCTTCATAATGTAAATATGTATAGTCATTCGCTAAGAATATTAAAAATTTAACATCTTTATCAGTTAGCATGTTCATCTTAAATTATAACCCTGTCAATAGTTCTATGTATATAAGGCCAATGTGTTTGCATAACAATTCGCAGCTAACTCTACGTTGCCTGATAGTGATAGGATCCTACTTGTACTTGAGAACGTAAATTTTTCTTTATATTCAATACATTTTTGAAGGGCTTTTGTTGTAACAGATTTGGTGGCTTTTCTCACCGAAAAGTGGAATCACTCCTTACATCGTTTTGGATAAAGAAAGATTATTGCGCTCTAAGACATTTGGCATAATTTCACACTCTCTCTTATAGAAAATGCATGCTTTTGTTATCAAGATGTTTCGCTTCTTCATTGGTTTATTAATTACCTTTCTGACGGTTTAATCCAAGTTCTTTTGAAACTTGGCTAAACGTCTGAAGTTCTGAAAATAGAAACTGGTATGCCGCAATGCTACGTATTGTACATGACATTATTTCTTATCACCATAAATGAGCTTTTGTCTAAAACTAATGTTTCTCTGATGAAAGCACTCTTAAGGACTATTCACATGAGAGCGACCAATGACCAACGAATGAGCGAACATTCGTCCATTTTGACATTTCGTTCACATGCAATTTTTTTATTCGTCGCGATTGGCGTTTACTTAGACAACTAAGAATGATTTTGAGGTAAGCCGTGCGCGAACAATTCATTCGTTGCAGTGTGGATGGTCACAACAACCAATTTATTTTGTCAAATTTCACTTATTTTAGCAATTACGACTCAAATTTTAATATAACATTAAATTTAACTAGATTTCTACCCTTTTGTAAAGTTTTTTTTTGAAGAACTTAGGCTTATATGTATATACTAGCGTTGCCAGACGTCCCGGTTTACCCGGGATATCCCGGATTTCAGACATAAATTCATGTGTCCCGCCGGGACAGCTTTTTTCCCGGGTTGGGTCTCAAACTCAAAAAATAATGCCTAATGTATGTACCTTAATATCTTTCAGTGATAACGAACAATTTGTGATTTGTGAACTACATTGTGATTTAACCATAAGAAATTAATTTTAAAATTTCAATCAAGCAAGTTAGGTTTAACGAAAAATTTATTTTTGTAAGCTGACATCTGTCACTAAAATTGACAAAAGAAAATTATTTGCAAATGAAAATGACAAAAAAGTCATTTAATTAGTAATTAATAAAAGAATTAATTTATTATGATCTACATGCATTATATGATTTTTACTTGCGGCTTATAGAGATTTTGATTAAAGTTGGCATTACGATGATAGCGAAGACGAAAAAGTGGGTCTGCCTGTCTGTTCGACTACAGACTAAACGGCTCGGCTGATTTTCGTTAAACTTGCGATATCTACCAAGTTTTACGAACATTTTTTCCCCCAATTATTTTTTTCTTTTTTTTAAAGACCAAAAAATAACGGTACCTGCCATACGATTTTTTTTTTCAAAATTTTATACATACATAGATAAATATTTTTTTTCTCAAATTTCATTTAGTTAAAACTAGGTAATGGTTAATGGTAATGGTACGACCGATTTTGATCACTTTTTTTTATATTAAAGCTCCCCAACAGTTTAAATATTATTGTGTATTCAAATTCTATAATTTATATAAGAATTCTATAATTTAATAAAAAAAATTGAAATCAAGATACATATTACTGACTGTACTTACCACAGAACGATTTATTCAACTTTTGTATTTCTTATTATCGGAATAACGGATTTTAATAAATTTTTGTAAAGAGAAGCTTCTAAGAAGTTTAAAAAACATTGCATTTCAAAACTCTAGAACAAAATATTTTTTTTTTAAATTTTGAAAAAATCAATTTTCTTTTGAAAATTCGATACCTCAAAAACGGCTCAATATCTTTTTTTCTAAATTTAATTTTAATTCGAAAAAATCAAAAACTTCAAATTGACGTACCAATATTTTATCTTAAAAATGATTTGAAAATGTATAATTATACAACATTATTTACATACTTTATATTTTTACGAAATTACTAAACCGAAGTATAATTTTGTTCTTGCATTGATCAATATTAGTTTGAATCACATGGCATCCTGTGTTTAGCTAGTAGGAGCTTGTTTTAGTCATTTAAAAAATTATTTTTTCTCTAATAACATTCATTTTTAAAATTCTTAGTCTTTTACGTAACAGCAAGTTCGTGCGACCCAGTCGTGCATTTTATTTATTTTGTCCCGGGATTTTTCATTATTTAAGCCACTTGTCCAGCCGAGGTGCAAGAAAAATCTGGCAACCCTAAAGAGGACCCAAATTTTGGCCGAAAAATCATCTTTAAAGACGTGACGCATTTTTGGATGAATGGCAAAATTGCGGTAGATGGGATGTCACCAACCTATCACACGAGGTTCACCACCGTAATTGATCTGTACGTTTTCGAAAAGACGTTGATGAGTGTCACCGTCAATGGCGAGCGCTACAGTACGATGATAACCAATTGCTTACGGCCCAAATTGAAACAAAATATAATTTTCACAATTTAAATAAAGAAAACAAACCTAAGACCACATTTTTAAACTCACATTTCAAAAATCTTTTGCTATTAGTACAGGAAGGGGTAAATCTGCTGAACCATTACTTGCACAATTAAATCGAAAAATAAAGCAATATTTTCGCCCAACAGAATGCAGAAATTGCCAAAATTGCCTTTTGACAAATCTAAATCGAAAATAAATTGATTTATTTTACCAATGAAAGAATAATGTCGATTTCCTTTACACATGAGAAATCAATTTCTGTGTGAAGATTTCGATCTCTCGACAGATTTCACGTTCCTTTACACTAAAAAAATCGATTTTTTTTTGACAGAGATCAAATCCCTCGAATCCGTATTTGGAGAGGGATTTACATGTATACGAAATACGCACACCAAAAGAAAAAAATTGACAAGGGATCGAAATCCCTAGTGAGTAAAGGAAATCGACATAAGACTCATTTTTATTTTGTTCACAATTACCAAAATCCATCAATCCGTCGCCCACACGTGAGGGATAAAAATATATTTGTCGTACGTTTAGTAAAGTCGTGTTTTTTTTTAATATGACAGTTGTAAAAAGACATTCAAAAACTGTCAAAACACAAATCTGTTAGTTTCTTTCACTTTTAACTTGAAATGGCTGTGCAAAAGTTCTTATCCTACTTAAACTCCCAAAAGTTCTGGTCTTACTTTAACAATTAACACTAAAATGTGCTACAGCGCAGTTGTGTGAAGCATATTTTTCATGCGGACAATTATAAAAAAAATCTTTTAGCATTAGCGGTTCATGGCAAATGAATTAATGTTGCCTATAAATAAATTTGTTTAAACTACTATCAATTATTGTTGTTCTCTTTCCCAAGTTATTGGGCTGATTCATTAGGCGAAATGGTTAGTACAAAGGAGTGTCACATTAGCGTTGAGAGAGGTCTAAGTTCGAATACAGAATGTACACCTTACATGAGGTTTTAGTTTTTCTTTTCAGAGGTGTTGCCTTTTGCGAGAAAGTGACAATCCTCCAAAAGTATCTTTTGTCACGACTAAGTAATTCTCAACTCAGTCGTTTGGATTTGGCAGAAAATTGTATGCAGGTCCTCAACTGCTTACTAATAACATGTCCAAGGGAATAGTGGAGGTAACAATTTACTGCCCTTAAATAATTTTTTAAAGAGTAACAATTCCTTCAAGTCAAATCTGTAAGTAAGTTCGTATGAACAAATTTCTTATAAGTGTACCGTGAGAACATACCTTATCTTAAATAAGGAACATAATTCTTTACTCAGAAACACAAGACCAACAATAAAAAAAAACATCACTTTTCGATTCGTGTAAACAATTTCAAAAATCAGATGGGTAATAAATTAAGAAATATTCAGCTCGACCGGCAATTTTATTCGTTTATTTATCTATCGTCCGAGAATTGTCCAATGCCCCAGTTCAACTTTTTTGATTTGCCATTTATCGAAAATAAAATTCACCCGAAACCGGAAGTTATTATTTTTATTTTGCCCGAATTGAGTGTTTGTTGTCGTAAGAAAAAAAATATTATATTACGCATTTTTATGTTTTTCAGATTTGAATTCTTTCGCGGTCCATACGTGGGATGGAAGAACTCAGTCCGTCACAATTTAAGCCTGAACGAATGTTTCAAAAAACTACCCAAAGGTATGGGCGTTGGCAAACCTGGCAAGGGAAACTACTGGTCTATTGAACAAAATTCCGCTTACATGTTCGAAGACGAAGGAAGCCTAAGACGTCGACCTCGCGGTTATAGGTCAAAACTGAAAATGAAACCGTACAGTGCTGCTAATGGATTCTACTCACCGTCACCGTACGATGGTGGATCAATGGTGAATTGGAGGGTTTGTATATATTGCTGATTGTGTTTTAATTTATTTTTATTTTGCTTGTTCTTTAGGATAACCCGAACTTTTATGCTCCACAAGGTTATAGTTCTTACGAATACTCGACACCATCAGCATTTGCTACGGAAGCATGGAACCATCCCCAAACAGCTCTGCCACAGTATTCGAATATTGCTACACATCACAGTGCGGCGGCGCTGCACAATGGAAACTCTTCACCACCACCTCCTCCCTCATCAACGTCGTCTGGTTCGATGCAAAGTACAAATCCGGGCCTGGATTATGCCAACTACCAGTACAGTACGAGTTCCTATAACATTGACAACGGTAAGTAGGAGTAGAAATATTCAGAAGGGATTTTGAACTTCACAGTTCAAAAACCACCGACGCATCAAGATCGGCGCGCATCTTTCTTCTTATAAATCCCGCTGATGGTTGAAGAGGTCCATGAAAATGGGCATCTACGAGTATATGGATGGAGAGATTGCACTTAGAATTGGGGGAACATGTGTTGGGCTGTAAACGCATTAACCATAAACCTTGTCTGCGACGACGATCCATATGTGATGGACCAAAACAGTTTATTACACTTTTCAAGTGCCACAGACGATATTATAGAAATTCTCTTGAGTTGTTTATGTGGGGTCTTAATGATTGTTAATTAGAGAAGACAGATCAATTTAAAGAAGGATTCTCGGACAGCAAAGACTTTTGATGATGCTGAAATCTGATACTAGCCATCGAAGTCATAATTGTTATGTGTTCATTTGGACTATTAAGCTTTTGAATTTGGAAAAGAACTTTTTATTAGAATACCATCACTTAGTTTTTGTTATAGAATTGGTGGGTGACTCTTTGATTATTTTTTGATACATTTTTTTTTTTTGATTTTTATATCTTATACATATCGTATGGTATACGAAATATATGAAATATCATTGAATTATCTAAAACTAATAACTCGGGTGTCAGCATTGCATTTTGGGAAATAGTTTAACACACATCCATAATTTAATGGGGAAGAAATAAAGAGCAAACAGAACTCTACATATAAGCTTGTGCATAAGTAAACAGGGTATATTAAGTGCAATGCATTTATTTCAAGCTGTGAATTCGAAGGTTATAATCTTTTCTTTACCAAAAATATCGAATACAAGTTAGTAAATCAGGTTGGTGTAGAAAATGAGTATTTTTGGGTTTTGGTAAATCTTATATCCCTCGGATCAATTAAAAGTGAATAAAATGCTTTAGCTCACTTTTATATTCGCTCTTTTTTTGTAATTTCAAAATCAGTGCGACGTGTCATATTTCACACTTTTCTCTCAAATTTTACTCGCGCCATCTAAGCTTACAACATTTCAACAATTTTAGTTCACTACTTTATTAATGTTCACTTTAGGGTTTTTTTTAGTTCAGAGCAGGTCCTGAGTTGTCAAAAAATAGATTGTATTTCTTTTTCAATTCAGAGTGTTCAGAGCTTTAGATAATGTGTTTCATTTTTCGTTCTGAGCATGTTCTGAGCGTGTTCAGAGTGCGCTCTATGAGCTTAGAATAATAATAATAACTGAGCAGACAGAGTTAAATGCTTAACGCAATAATTTGACAGATGGAAATTAAAAAAAAATTGTGAGAGCTAAGTGTTCAGGTGTATTTCAAAAACAACTCAGAGGGCTCAGAGCACGCTTTGTTCAGAGGACGTTCAGAACATGCTCGACATTCTCGGACTCTATTCTGAACTAAAAAAGAAAAACAGTTTTTATGTTAATTCTAATTGGTGACCTAAATTGTTTTCAATTTTAGTTTTGGATTCGTTCGAGTGTTAAAATTTGCTCACCTGGCTATTTTGTTAATAAAAAATAATGAAATATTGACAGTTGTCATTTTCGGTTTGACAGAACTATGCACTAAGCATGTAAGAGAGTATTCACATGTATTCTGGGTGCAGCACTGCATGCATAGATACGTGCGAACATTCTATACGTCTCACAGTGGGGCAAAATGGCAAAAAGATGGCATTAAATCAACCAACAGGTCTAGAAACTTGAAATTTGGCACAAATACTACTGATACCAATGTTAATACATGGCCAAAGTTTCTAGTGGCCACGCCCATTTCTAGGGTTACCACCCATACAAATTTCATTAGTTTACGAAACTACTCAAAAACGGCTCAAACGATTTAAATGAAACTCTGCGTGTGTTGCACCCTTCGTGATTGTAATACAACTACATTTATAAAAAAAAATTAAAAAAAAAATTATAGGGTTACCATTTTGGGATATTTTGTGTTACTAATTTTTGTTTGCTAAACTTAGTATCCTTTCTTCAATAGAAATAAATTCTTTGCTTTTCAGCTACATTTACACTTTTAAAAATTCAATTTTAATATGTCTACAATATCTATTTGAGCTTGGAAGTGAATTTTTGTATATTATTTTAACACCAGAAACTAAGCGAAGTGGAACAAGGCAAGTAAGAAAAACAGTCGATCCTACCTTGTTCAATTCATAAAAGCCTTGCTTATTTGATTTGTGACCAAAACTCCCATCAAAGTCCCATTTAGAGTACAAGCATACATTTATCAATTCTTAGTGAAGTGAATAAATCTCGTCTTTTTGGAGAATAATTAAGCCTTTAACTGTTAAGTTTAACAAACTTTGTAAACTTGTACTCACAGAAGTTTTCGAAACAATGATACATATATATTCAGGATCGGTTTAGCAATTTTTTTAACACTCCTGAACTATTTTATACGAAGGAAATACTTAAGAAGCTTTTGATCTGATAATTTCATATTAAAATTTAAATAAGCCTGCTTTGAAAATTAACGCTAAAGCTTCTTCACCATTCATCGAAGTAGGTTAAATGGACTCTCTTAAAGCTTTCCTACGCTGTTTGACTTTTCTAGGACTTTGGGGTACTTCGTGAATTAGTTTTGCAGCTACCGACTGCCCACATGTTCTCAAACTAATTTCAGATGCATATATGCCAATTCAGAAAGAATGTATGTCATTTCAAAAGTTACCCAAGTATTGAGTTTGCCTTACAATTTCTTCCTTTAAAAAATCCATCTGGCTATTAAATCCTTGGCAACTTGACTTCTTCTTTATATTAAAAAGATCTTGCTTGGTTATTGGTAGTATTTCTGATTTTGTTCGGCGTAAGAAATGTCAAAAATACAATAACATTGACGAAAAATATCTTTTTCTAGAAAGTGACGTCACCAACAAAAATGTACACAACACACAGGGGAGCAGATTGGAGCAAGAAAATTTTGCACATTCTGAAAGGAGAATGTACACTTAACAAAATGACATATAAAACTTATTGGCACCTTACGGCGAACACAACTAAACGTCTAAGGATTTCAGAGAAATGCAAAAAAACAAGCAATTTTTTAACTTTTTCTTATATTCAACTACGAATTAAAATAAAAACAATTTATTTTTTATAAAAAAAAAACATACAGAAATGCTTTTGAGCTTACTGATTCTATTGCAATTTAATTTAATTTGATACACGCAATAAATAAAAAACTGTACACAATTTACTTAACCAACTCAAAATGACAAAAAGAGGTCTGCGATCGACTCAAAACGTGAACTTACTCTTCATTTGAGACGATCTGCAGAAGATTACGTGATTCAAATAAACTTTCTCTCTCTCATTTCTAATTCTCTATCATATTTGGAAGAGAAATAGAACGGTTATTTAAGACAAAGCTCAACTTCATAATTTGATTAAATGCCAGCTTTTTTACGTTTTGCCCCATTGTGCGTCTGTTATAATATTCCAAAACCAGAAAAAGAACGAAAAATTACTTATGAGGATCATTAATTTTAAATTACCTTAGAAAAACCATGGTTTTAGCTTGTAACTGTGAAACAATCTGTTTACATCTTCTCTTATTAGAATTTGTCTTCCATTTCGTTTGATGCTAGCTGGGTTTCGGGACACCCGACTTTTTAAAAATGATCTTAAGCCCCTTTTACATTGTATTTAGACGATCAGTTGTTCCTTCAGTTATCTGTTCAGTTGTCAGTTCAGTTTAAAAAAAAACAGTGTATTTAGACGTCAGTCCAGTGTTCAGTTGAGCTTTCATTTTACTTGTGAGCGGTCGAAAATCAGAGGAAATACATTGCGTAATGGACGACGAAATCCTTATTGCAATAGCTATAGTTTTGTCGCTCAATAAATCACTGCAAACTTTAGACGATCAGTTTCAGTTGAGTTATCAGTTAAGCTTTCAGTTAAACTGATGTCTAAATGCAAAAACTGAAACGTTTAACTGAGACTGAAACTGAAACTGATGAAATTCCCATAAGTTTTCAGTTCAGTTATCAGTTAAACTGATGTGTAAATACCTTACAGTTCAGTTGTCAGTTCAGTCGTCATTTCAATTTTAGTTTGCGGTGATTTATTAAGGTGTGTCCAGACCAAAGAAACATTTTTGAAATATTTCAGAAACATTTAAGAAACATTTCAGAAACATTTAAAAAACATTTCAGAAACAGAGAAACATTTCTGAAATGTTTCTTAAATGTTTCAAAAATGTTTATTTGGTCTGGACGCTCGCGAAACATTTCTGAAATGTTTATGAAATGTTTTTCTCTTTCCCATTTCGAATGGGAAACTTTTTTTGTTTCCCAGGCATTTACATAGGTAGAAAGTGCGTGAGTGGTTATTAATATAAATATAAAATGTCGCGAAAAGTGTGGAACAACGAGAATGTTATCCAATTGATAAAAATTTATGAAATAAAAAAGTTTTGGGGGATCCATTCTTGACGAAAATTTTAAAAATAAAATCAAAAAAGCCGATGATATATCTGAAATTTGCGAAAATATAAATTGTAATAAAGATGAAGTAGAAAAAAATTCATGCGCTTAAAGTGCAACACAGGCGAGACCAAAAATTACAGACAACTCAATCTGGAAACAAATGGGAAACAAAGAAACATTTCAGAAATGTTTCTCAAAGCGTCCACACCAAAAATCAAATCAAAAACATTTCTGAAATGTTTCTGCAATGTTTCTGAAATGTTTTTTAAACAAATGGGAAACATTTCAGAAACGTTTTTTAAACAATGTTTCCTGAAATGTTTCTTTGGTGTGGACACACCTTTAAGCGACAAAACTATAGCTATTGCAATAAGGTTTTTACCGTCCATTACGCAATGTATTTCCTTTGATTTTCGACTGCTCACAAGTAAAATGAAAGCTCAACTGAACACCGGACTGACGTCTAAATACACTGCCTTTTTTAACTGAACTGATAACTGAAGGAACAACTGATTGTTTAAAAGGGGCTTTAAGCCGATCACTTTTAGTTCACTTGTCAATATTATTCAAATTTTCTTCCAAAGGAGTATGTATGATTCGAAATCAGCTAAGCCAGTAAATATACTAATTGTAAGTCCAAAATTAATTTCATTCATCATTGATTTAAATTAATTAACGAATTTATTATATTTACACATAATGTATGTACATATATGACGGCTAGTGAATTACGAAATTGAGATTTAATTCAAATCAGCCGCAGAGCTTAATTATTTTAAATCAGAGGTTACTTCTGTTAACAAACTTTCGTGCAAGTGGATCTTAATTGGCCTAGCAAGCACGCCATCACAAATAATAATTTTGTTTTCAGACTTAAATCTTTATTTTATATTTATTCGTCTTTTATATTTAAACGTATTTAACGGATTCAAGAAGTGAATAAAACCCCTGGTAATGACCGTATTTCTTTTGAATTTTTTAAACATGCCTTAGAAGACTTCATTTCATCACTAACCATTGAATTCAACCGAATTTTCGAGCGTGCAGCAGTTCCTAACAGCTTCAAGAAATCAATTATTTTTCGACTTCGCTAAAAGGAAGCCATGAAGATCCATCAAACTACAGGGGAATTTCTTTCCTAAATACCAGTGCTAAACTATTTCGCCGGGTTAATACGAGTATACAGTCGTTGGCAAAATTATTTGCACAACGTTTTTTTGTGTTTTTGTAGTTGTGTGAGTTATGCATCTGTCAAATTAAGGGTTGTTCAACGCAAATTCACTTAGGTTCTGTTGTAAAAGTCACATTAGTTAGAAGAGTATTGTCTAACGTGATTAAAATTATGAAAAAGTTAGACAAAGTCTCCAAGCTAAACGACTGCGTTAAGTAGAACCGGTTTTATTGCTTAAGCGAGAACTCTTTAAAATTTTGCGCCAGTATTATTATTTACACTTTAAAAATTTCACAGATCAAAAGTACGAGTACACAGTGGACCCTGCCCCTAAGAAGTATTCGCTGGAAAATTTTTTTACTCATTAAAAATGAACAAGAAGAACTTAAAACTGAAAACAAATCAGAAAACACGATAAAAACTTATTTCGATTTTGGCTTCTTTATTTTATGAAATTAAAAATAGTACAGACAAACAAATTCACCCATAAGTCTAGCCTACTGCAAATAGCTAGTCTTCATAAGATAGATAGATATTTTTTATTTCGTACTTCTGATAAGTAATTTTAATACTATTATAATTTTATACATCTCCCAAAGAAAAATATATTCATTATTTATAAATATTTAAAAAACAGACATATAAATTACTGAAATATTATTTCATAATATCTTTTTTATTTCAGGGATTCGGTCTATGTCATTATCTCAAATACCTTCGATGTCATCACTTACACCCACTAGTTCACCTTCCAGTAGTTCATTAATTGATCGCAAAACCGGGTATTTACCGCCAATAACTCCACCATCATCAATGTCCACACCGCCCTTGCATCACCAGAGTTCTTTGAATATTTCTGCACCTTCAACATACTTTGAACCCATAAAGTATTCCAATTAATTAAATTGTAGTTTTATAAAAAAATATTTACAATATTGCATCTCATATTTTTTTTAGATTTAAATTATTAAAAAATCTTATTTATTGTACAGCTATTGCGAAAAAAAATCAAAAATATAATTTTAAGTTAAATAAATTTAAAAAAAGTAAAACGTAAACTTGATATGTCTAAACATTGAACATATTAATAAAAAAAAATAAACTCAATTTTATTAAAAGTTTTATATAAAACTTACCTGAAGAAACACACCTTTTAAAAAAATTCAGCGCTAGTCAAACGTCAAAAAAGAAACTGATGAGATACTTTCTAAATGAATTAAAGACAGCTGGCAACGGGAAAACTAATTTGAATTTATGTATGTAGTAATTGACTTAAAGTTGACTTATTGGATTTCTTAACAATAACCAATAAATTTGTCCGTGGTAAGCCATATTGCTTACTAACCGATAATACCCGCTGTTGCCAGAATCTTTTATTTGGTAAGACTTTATGACTGCAATCTGCAATCCTCGAACTGAATATTGATATCAAGCCAAAAAATGATTTAAAATCATGATACGGAAAATTTTCAAAATTTAAGTAACGGATGCTTACTTTTTTTCGTTTAAAATACTTTTCATAGCGCTCGCCATTGACAGTGACCGCCTCACCAAAGTCGTTTTCGAAAAAGTACAGACCAATAACGTCACTGACCGAAAATACACACCAAAAGGTAAGTTTTTGAGGATGAATTATGATGTGACCCGGTGGACCTCATGTGGGGTTGGTGTCGTCCCATATTCGACAATTTTCCTTGTTAACATAGCATTCAAAAATGCGCCCCATCGCTAAAGATGATTTTTCAGAGTCCTCTTCCAACCGGTCCTAAGCCCAATCAGCAATCAAACGGCGTTGTCTATGGTCATGAACTTTGAGCTCCTGGGTCAGTTGGACGCATGAATGTTAGTTGATTAATTATATCAAACCAGTCGTCTCAAATTTCGCTACGAAACGTTGAAGAGTCCACTACGAAAAGCCATCATGTCTACCGTAAAATCGGCGCAATGTGCGCAACGTTTGCACTAACCAACACTCATTTTTATAATAAAGTTTGATCATTTAGACGAGTTGTTTGATCGTGTTATTTGCCATGTTAATTTGGCATCAGTAACTGAATAATAAACATTAAATTTGACAGATGTCAACAAAACAACATGTCCGACTCGGGTCGCCCTATTCTACCAACGCCTATTGAAAAAAACCTCAACATTGCTTGCAGAATGATCATTGTCATTATTATCGCCTTTCGTCAATTGAAAGCTTATCAGTTAAAACCCCTTTTTTAATAATTCTGGCAAGTCATTTTCATCAAAGGTTGGTGAATAGGGACGCAAATTCGCCATCGTTGTTAATTACAGAAGTTGGAAATAAACAAAAAAGTATTTTTTTTTATCAAAAATTCTATTAAATTTTTATAAGAACGTACACAAAATTTTATCTTCTTAAATTAAAAATTCCATCAATTTTTGTTAGCCACAACTTATTGTTTTGTTTCGGGCGGCAAATATCCTAGCTACGCCGCTAAATGAGCAGTAGAGTTGTGCTATTTAGTTCATTTGACTGATCGATCAATTTAGTTCAATTCAACCTACTGAACTGGTTCGTTCATTGTAGTTCAAAATAGTTCGTTTAACAGGAGAATTTATAAGGAACACTTTCTTATATATCTTGAATAAAAATTGAGTTTGTTTTTCACCAATATCACTCCTTATTATAATTTTAACCATTTTTGACATAAATGGAAACTGATAAACAATTTCATATTCCAAATCCAAATTAATAATATCTAACATCTCTTAAACCTGGATTTTTAAGCCTATCGCTTAAAGCAATAAAAATCAAAAGTGACTGGAAAGATTTTGTTTTTCAAAAATTTTCTACATATGCCAACAAAAAAACGCGTGGATAAAAACTTCATCAAACATGGGTAAAATATTTGTATTTTATCTTTCCAAAAATATCAAATTCCCTAAATTCCAAGATTATTGTGATTTATTGGACCTTTCTAACAATTTCGACAATTTTCTAAAATTTCTTATATTTAAAAAATCCATCGCCCACAATAAAAATTAGTTTTCTATACCTATACCTGTTAACAAAATAGCGCGTTTGTTGTTTATTAAATTAAGATGATGGAAGCCGTTTAAGGAGTTGATGACCAAAAACTCAAAACTAAGCTTTCCATTAGATTTTCTGACGATTATAAACAAAAAATATTTTCCCCAATTACGCAATTGATACCCATAGAAATAAATTAATACTCGTAAGTATATTGCATTTAAATTCAAAAGCCTTGAAATTAGTGTTCCTTAAACATCGATAGTCTATCGATAGTTATCGATAGTATTCGACTATCGAAAACATCGATGTTTTATAAACTATCGCATGTCCCGAAAATTAATAGCATCTACTGAATAGTATTCCACGAAAAAATTTCTTTATTTACTTTACGCATTCATTCCACATTTCACATTGGTAGTAGTTGAATGTTGACATTTTGTTTGATCTTTGAAGTATGCCATGTCAACAAAAGTATTTAACAGGCGTTTTTCTTTTTAAGCTCAGAGCAAGAAACTGAGCTTTAAAAAAAGATCTGTGTTTCTTTTTTTGCTCAGACGCATTAGCATATATGTATATAGTATATACTCGTATACTCTCAGCCTTATTTACTAACTCGATTTATCGACGGAGTAAAGTTACTTCGACTTTACAACGACTATAATCCTGAAAAGATTATTTATAAAAAAAAAATACACGAAAAATAAAGGCGGAATAAGCTAAGACTGGTTCATAGGAGGTTTAAAGCCGTTGTATTTAGTATCTAAATCTCATTTCGACATGACATCGTGTGAAAAAAGGAGTATAAACAATTTTGTTCCGTTTGTTACTAAGACAATATGAATATTTATTTTGCTAAACAAAAGGTATTGAAGAATAATGAAAATCAGCCCGAGAATTTTAGATTTAGGCGTAGATAAAACGGTTAAGAAAATATTTTATACATAAGGATTTGTTTGACGTGGCGTAAACCCGAAATAAGTGCTTTGACTCGCACTCGCACAACTTGAAAGGTTTGACCGAGTATCAGTGAAATCTATACATAAGACATACATTTAGAGTCGACTCCCATTCTAAAATTGATTCAGAGCAGGTTGTTTAAAATTCAGTCATTAGACGAATTACTTTTTTTTAAAACAAAATGATATATTTTTTTGGTCAAAATTAGAAAAAAATCAAAAATATTAGAGTTAAAATATTTATTTCTTTATTAATAACTTTATAACTAAAATGAAAAAAGTAATCCTGACAAATGTTGATATAATAACGTCTTGGAAACTATCGATTAACTATCGATTTAGATTTAGATTTTATTCCGTAAAAAATAACTTAAAGGTAGTGTAACCGCACATTTTACAATTCAGAGATTTGATTAAACTTATCTTACATCTGAAACATTATCTTATTTTATTTAAACGATCATTTGGGCAATAGGTTATTTGAAGGAAAATGCTTATTAAAAAAAAAAACCTTCAATTTAAATTTAGAGAAAACAAAAAAAAAAAAAAAATGACTAGATTGCAATAAGTTAAGGAAATAACAAACAACGTTTCACAATAATTGATATAAATGAATAAATAGTAAAGCTGCAACAAATACATAAGTGATTAGAATCAATAATAAATACAAAAAAAAAACAATAAATTAATAAATAAATATATATATCAATAAATAAATAAATAAATAAATAAATAAGTAAATAAATAAATAAATAAATAAATAAATAAATAAAAACAAAAAAAAAACACAAATGAATAAATATATACATATATCAATAAATAAATAAATAAATAAATAAATAAATAACTACAGTCGACGTCACCTATAACGACGTTGCTTATAACGACCAGCCGCTTTTAACAACCACTTTTTCTTCAGTTGGTTGGTTTTCATACAATTTGTACTAATGTGACGTCGGATATAACGTCGCCGGCTATAACGGCTCGTTGGATATAACGACGAATTTATAGCAGAAAATACTTTTCTACGGCCGCTTATAACGACAACAAAAATTTCGCTTTCCAAATTGATTACATTCGTCAATAGGAAAAATAGATGTTAAATAAAACAAATTAAAACAATTCTTTTGACGATAGATAATTGTTCTTGCCACCCGCATATTACAAATTTGAATGCAATTAAAATTGTATTTTTACTCGCAAATACAAAATCCGTACTCCAACCCTTAGAGCTTAGATCAAAGAATCATTAAAAATTTAAAAGTGTGCTTCCGAAAATTTTTCGTACTAAAAATTATTGGGCAGCAAAAAAATCTCTAATTGCTTTAGACATGCTGGGTTATGTTCGGCAGTAACTCTGATTAGATACACTTCAGATAACGAGCTCAGCAAGGAGGATGATATTTTCTTTAAATGAACTCTTGCATACAATAATCCATAGGGTTGTACCAACTGAAGAATGATGGGAGTAATATACGAGTATAACAATAGACGATAACGTTGCAACATAGAAGATCCAAACAGATGAGGATATTCTGCAAGAATTAGCTTGAGATCATCAAGACTAAGGTAGTGAAGTAGATGAGGAAGATCCAGAAATAGGATAAGTATTGAATTACTGCGCAATTTTGTATATTGCAATGATTACAACGAAAATATTTTAAGTCATTTCTCTGCTCTTGAAAAAAGTTTAAAAATTGATTATTTAAAATTAATGGAAACAAAAGAAACAAAATTAACTGATTTTTTCAATCAAAATACATACAAAATTGAAATTATTTATGTATATTTATTGTTGTAGTTTTGTTTTACTTTTTTTTCTTACGTCGGATAAAGCGACCGCCGGCTATAGCGACCAGTTTTGCTTGGTCCCTTGGTGGTCGTTATAAGCGGCGTCGACTGTAGTAAATAAATAAATAAATAAATAACAAATTAGTTAATGGATATATAGGCCGAAGGACAAAAGAACAAATATTTATCACAGTGTGTTAATGAGATTAACTATCGATACTATCGGGTGTTTTTCAAAAACTATCGTTGACTATCGCAAGCGCCGACTATCGATGTTTAAGGAACACTACTTGCAATAAGCTAATCCAACTCGACTTTTTGATGTTTCATATAAATGGGGTAAGAAAGTTTTGTCAACTGCAAGTCAAGCAAACGTCAGATTGACTGGAAAAGTGGAATGAACTAAATGAACTATAAAACTAGGTGTATGAACTAAGTTCACTAGTACATTTGAGCGAACTGGTTCGTTCACGAACTACACAAATCTAATGAACAGTAGTTTTTATGACAAGAGATACTCTAGGAAGATTTGTCAAATTTTTGCATCGGATGAGAATCGAAACCCTGAACTTTTGCATGACAGTCCAACGCGCTAACAATTATGCCAAGATGTGCAACATGAGCTAACCAAACAACTTGAAAATGGGTTTCCACGTCAACGAAATTATTCCAAATGTCAAAACACATACAAATGTATTTTGCTTTAAAATTGCAAGAAATTAAAATTCCAGTCTAGATTTTGAAAAAAAAAAAATCAAATTGAAATTTTCAAAAATACTGTACTTATTTTGGTATATTATAGATATAAGGACTGTCATTTATTTAGTATGTCTTGCCAAATCAACAAGTTGTTATAGCGTTCAGAAACATGTGCAAATGATTTAATTGTTTTATAAAAGTGGCTCTTCTGTTCGAGCAACATTTCGCGCGCTCCGTAGACAAGTTCACACATACATAGATAATTAGGATAACCAGGGCCGCCGCTACCATATGTGCAAAATGTGCGGCGCACAAGGGCGCCAACGTCTAGGGGCGGAAAATTAAGAGATCGATCTAACTCAACGTGTATAGCATACTCCAAAAATTTTCCTTAAGTTATTGGAACCTGTTTACATTTGACCGTTCACTACGTAGTGCCCGCACACAATCTACTACCAATCTTTATTCATATTTTGTTTGTGACTATCGCACCTCACAACAAATAACCTCTTCGATTGCAGTCGTAGTCTAAACTGCTTAACACCATGTCGCCATAGATTGACACTTGGGAAATAGCTTTCCATGCAACCTACATCTCAGACCTACGAGTATAAACTCGAAAAGTATATTGATTTTTTTTTAATTTACAGCCCATGTATTTTCATTAATTTTTTTATTTACTCGTATTTTTGTATAAATGGGTATCAATATTCTGATTGCAATGATATAGCTAAATATCTTAAATCTAAGTTGGTAACTTTAGAACAAAATTAATAGAAGGTGATTTAAAATCAGTAAACCCAGAAATTTAACGTTTTATTGGTCGTTCGAATTTGAGCTTTCAATTGACATTCAGAGTTCAGACTCTATTTATATCAAAATATAGTTCGCACACAAATCACAAAATGTCAAATTCCACTAAAGGATACCTAAGATGTCAAGGAATTATATATAATGCTTCCAGATCCGGAAGTAAATGATTAAGGCCCATTTGCTGATACAGAACATAAACACTTATGTTCCACATAAACTCTTATGTAGTAGAACATAAGCCCTTAGGTTGAACATAAATATTTAGATAAGTTTCGTTTCAGCAAATGGCCCTAAGTGTCTTAAAAAGAGAGTTGAAAACAAAAACTTTTTAAAAGTATCAAAAACTACTTTGTCTTCGTTCTGTCAAGCTATAAACTATTGATTTTTACCAAAGGATTGATTTGACATACATAAATTAAAAACTGTGCTAGGAACTCGAATCTTTGCATTTTACATGAAAATGGTTTTGTTGAAGAAAATTATTCGCAATCGCCAAATTTTGTGTTTCCTCTTAAAGTAAAATGCACGACTGAGTCGCACGAACTTGCTCTTATGTAAAAGACTTAAAAAATTAATGCGATTAAAAAAAAAACTGTTCATAAACATAAAGTTCATCAATTAAATGACTAAAACAAATCTTAGTAGTAGCTGCAGCTAAGAATAGGATGCCATGTGATGCAATCAAATATAAGTTTATGCAAAAATCTAATCAAAAAATAATCTATTAAAATCCGTTCAGCCGGTAATGAGAAATTAAAAAAATCGACAAAATGGTTCTATGGTTGGTACAGTCAGTAATATATTGATTTCAATTTTTTTTGTTTAATTATTATAGAACGTAAAAATTTATCATAAGAAAAAAAAATTATCAAGATTCTCGAGAAAAGTACGATTTTCGAAAACCATTTTTTAACATTTGTAGAGTAGGTATCGTTATTATTAGGTAATATATTTTTTATTTATCAAGTTTTTAAAAAATCTACCAAATCCAAACTATTTTTTTTTTGAAAATTTTGAAAAAAAAAAGAAAAAAAAACGTGTGGGGACAAAATTTCGAGACCCACTTTTTGTCGTCTTCGCTATCATCGTAATGTCAACTTTAATCAAAATCTTGAGTTCGATTTTTTTTTACGAATGCATAACTTGCCTTATACATAGTACCTATAAGTCTCAAGTAAAAAGAGTAAAAAATCTTAAGAGGATGCAAATATTGTATATGCTATAACAGAAACTCTCAAATTCATTTACAGGAGAGACCCTTCCCCCCCCAAATCCTAGTCTGACTACGTTCATTTTATAAGAATTTGATGTAGATTGGAACGCGACAACAACAATGCACGTTTGCTTAAATTTTTCAACTGCGAAATTGAGAATAAATAAAACTTCCACTTATTCAACGTATATACCCCCGGCACACAAGATATGGGGCGGCAATCCAAGGTTCTTGCACAAGGGCGCACGAACAATCAGCGGCGGCACTGAGGATAACCAACAATTTTAGTTTAGGATGGGTTAAATTTAACACGAACTTGCTATGATTTCCTTGATATCTTACAAAGTTTGTTGGTTGGCCTAAAAATATGAGTCCCACATTTTTAGGCATCACCCTTTTCGTTTTTCGCACAAAATTACTGGAACAAAATTAAATGCACTTCAAAATCGAATTCTTTGGCATAGATACATTATGTATTTGAAGTTTTCAGTTGTCAAAAAGAATAAATATTTCGTTAAATATGCCGAAAGATTCACATAATATTTGACAAAAAAAAATTACGAAATTGCGTTGAGTAAAAACTTTAATTTGTTGAAATTTTCTTCAGGATCGACTATATGTTCAATGGCTCCTTCAAATAGGTACACTGATACTCGTAAAAATGCTTTAAGACTCATCTGACCAAAACGTGTCTACAAAAAATCTCAATAAAATGTACAGCATTTTATCTACTAAACTGAGGGAATATAATGATTCCAGATTGAAATGAGAACATTAAATTAGACAATATAATACACTGTAATTATATAAGTTTAAAAAAAAAATAGTTAACTTTTTATTTATCTTTTTTCTTCACAAAACATTAGCAGAGTAACTGGCCACAATTCTGGTATAACATTTATACAAAAAACAATATTCAAATTCGATGAGTTTCCGTTTGAATCTGTTATATGTATATTTAAAAATGAATTTTAACGCCACCTGTATTTTCTTACCATAATGTTGTATTTCGAGTCTCGTACGAATATTTTGGTTTGTGTATATACTGTATTTTATATATATTAATATAGATAAGAACCTTTTGCAAGACAAGAACCTTCGGATACATTCCGAGAGGGTTGAAAATTACCTGCTTCGTTTTCGGAGTCGTAAGTCCGAAATTAGTCCGAGAACCAAAAAAAAACAAAGAATTAAATAAAGTTACTAAAGTGTCTCTTATTCAGCTCTCCACTGTAAAATCTAGTGTAAATCTAGTTGAGAGCTTAGATGGCGCTTGATTCAATTATAGAAATATTTGAATTGTGACGCTGATGGTGACATCGAATTTCATTAAATTCATCATGAGGCGGTTTTGTTTTTAAATTAGGGCAGAGTCTGAGTTGTCAAAAAATGTGTTTCGTTATAGTTCAGAGCGAGGAAAGAGACTAAACAAAATATTAGCCGTGTTTTTTTGGAAAAGTTATCCGTAGTACAGTAGGATTTTATCAGACCAAAACCATATATGTTAAAAAAAGAGCCAAGTTCTTTTATACAAAAACCTTTGTGTAACAAGTCAGCCGTGAAAAGTACTGAGATCTAAAAGTACGCCAAGTTCTTACTTCATGAAGGTTTAATACCGAATATTTACAGTAGAATAATATTGAAACAGCTACAATGTAATAGAGAAATTTTATTATTTAATGATTACTGACTAAAATTTGATGGGTTCACTTGTCAAGTTTTTAAAACCTTTCGAATTTGGGCATAAAAAAAACTTGCCAAGTAAGCTCATCAAATTTTAGTCAGTAATCATTAAATAATAAAATTTCTCTATAATACATTGTAGCTGTTTCAATATTATTCTACTTCAAATATTCGGTATTAAACCTTCATGAAGTAAGAACGTAGTTTTAGATCTCAGTACTTTTCACGGCTGACTTGTTACACAAAGGTTTTTGTATAGAAGAACTTGGCTCTTTTTTTAACATTTATGTTTTTGGTCTGATCTCACTCCTTTATGCAAAGATTTTAATATTTTGCCATGTCAAAATCTCGAAAGATACGGAAAGATAAAAGGGTGGACTCTACCTACTAAAATCAACTTAGTTTATAGCTTCCTATTTCTTTTGGTATATATTTCCTTTTTGTTATTGGTTGTTTGATTTGCGCTTCAATTATATCTTCTTGTCCTGGCAAGATACCTAACACTAACATACCTACCTTAATTACGGCAATCAGAAGTGCTCCATATAAATTAAACATTTTCTCAGAAAGCGGGCGGATACCACGCCCCCTGAATGGAAAACCGCTAATTTTATATTTTTTTCTTTGTATGCAATTTAAACCCTACCACTATACCAAATTTAATCGTTTTACAGCAGTCGGAAGTGCTCCATTCAACCAACACCAATTCGGAGAAAGTGGGCGGATACCACGCCCCCTGAATGGGAAATTTCAAATTTTCGATTTTTTCCTCTGCTTGCATGACAAGACCTACTGTTGTGCAAAATTACAAGATTCTATACGATGTCGGGAAGTGCTCCATAATTTTGATGATCTGTCAGTCAGTCAGTTACGGTTTTTGTGATTTTTGAGGCCTTATATCTCAGGAACCGCTTATGCTAGAAAATGATATTTGGTGAGGCGTCTGTGCCTGACTATAGCTTAGCATATATTCAGAGTTTTAAGTTTCTGACTTCATTGGTACTGAAGATAGGAAGGGGTCAAAAATCGCCTGAGTTTGTTTCTGTAAAAAGGGTGTAGTGCCAAAACTTGGCTGGGCACTACCGTGCCCTTTGATAAAATCCTACTGTACTACGGATAACTTTTCCAAAAAAACACGGATATTGTTTTCTGTTTAATAAGCACCATCAACAAAATTACATTGCAAAGTGGCGTCAATTGAAGTATGTTTCAAAAATAATTCATAGCGAACAGAGTGCACCCGGTGTGGAGGACGATCAGATAGTACTTTATACGCCCGAACTCTGTTTAGAGCTCTGCTTTGAGCGAAAAAAGAAAAACACTATGATTATATATTTCGAAATTGAAAAAATGAGTATAAGAGTTTTATTCACTTTTAATTGCTGTGCTAGTTATAAGTTTTACCAAAATACGATTCAAATGTTTCAGTTACGATTAAATGTCAATATTGTTTAATATCGCTCATTATTATAAACACTAAAATTTTAGTTGTTAAACTGTATTTCGTAATGTATTTTAGCAACAATAGATTGACAAATATTTCTACGCAAAGTTAATAAGCCACAAAATCATTTTTGTGGCTTATTAACAGGGTGAAGCATAAATAAAAATTCTTGTTAAACCCATTTAGATGCACAGTTCGGCGTGGAAGAACCTCAGAAAGGATCATTATACCATATTTTTCGAAAACGGCGAACAAGTTGCGGTAAATGTGGATGGCTTTCAATACCGAGCAATGATTGACATTTTTTTAAGGCCAAAGGTAGAGAACAATTCATAGTTGTGGTTTCAACTAGATGAAGCCACAGCTTTCACAACTCATCAATCTTAGGCTCTCCTGAGTGAAACTTTTGGTGTTCGGATACATAATATCTCGTTTTTCCGATATAAGTTTTTTGGGTATACCTAAAAAATAAGGTGTATACCAATAAGCCAAGAGCCGTGTAACAGCTTAAGACCAATAGCAGGAAGGGCGCTGGGATCTGAAATTCTAAGAAAAGTAATGGAAACTGCTCTGGAAAGAGCACGTCAGGTCGAAGCAAACAATGGGCGTTGCACATTATTTTTTAGAAAACTGATTCGACTGATAAATTGGAGGAAACAGACTCTACATCTAATTTTTTCTTTCTTTTGCGAATCACACTTTATATTTTTTGGCTTTAGGCTTCATTTAAACATTTTTAAAATTAAAAAAGTGTTAACGGGGGCTTGTTATACGGAAATTTTATCAAAGATATTCCTTCACTAGACTGTGAGTAAAGATTGGTGAACAGGATAAGGTTGAAAGGATTCACAGAATGCAATATATCTTATGGCGATGGATTATCAGTGTATACTAATGAATTTGGCAAATTGAGTTTTTCAAAATGTATAAATTTTGTTTTCAAAACAAGCAAACAAGTTTTCGTTTCAAGGCATTTCCCTATGCATATTCGATTGATATTATTTAATGCATATGTTTACTTGAATCAACTAAGATCAAACAAGCAGAACACCAAACTAAATAATTCGATCAAAAAAGTGAGTTCCGATGAAGACCTATGCCGAAAAATTTTCAAAATGAAAGGTTGAAATTCTAAGCCCTTCGATGCAATCTCAAACTAATCTCACTTAACTTAACCATCTTATGCTGCATTGACCTCATTAAGTGTATAGGTACCTCACTCCTCTCGTTTGTAATTGAGACCATTATACTCTACAAAGCCGAAATAATTCAAGCCAATAAAGTCCAATTATACTCCCATTATATAGTTCAAAATCCCATCAAGCAGTCATCGGCTCAGCACGATCATCTCTATTCCTATCTTCTGTCCTAGATCTATCTGGATGGCATTTCAATACGTATAGTTTACCTTCCGAGTCCACGCGAACACTGAGACCACTGAGACAACAGTCTCCTGGGATAATCGGGATTACCACACCTTAAAAAGTTAATACGTCCATCACCACATGTTATATTTGCATTGCCAAATGCGAATCCTTTTGGCAGTCTCAGTAGTTGTAGTCGTTGGCCCATTAGGATTTTCCACATCCCCGATGCTATTGTCAAGTGTAATGTTGACGCAGAGAATTATTCGATTATGGAAAGAAAACATTCGTTGTGGGATTTAACAGAGTCAGAAAAACAACACCACAACACAAAAGTTCCTTGTGTCACCTCAACCAGACAATGGACATTTTCCATCAGGACTTACAGTGAGAACAGGACAATCAGGCGAAAGAAAAACACCAGCATCCAGAAAAACGTCCAGCCTCCTCCAATTGGTCGATTCAATGCAACGACCACACATCTCTGAAATCTGTTCTTCAGGGCCTCGAAAATGTTATGATAGGTGAATTACAAAAATATTCCCGAATCTCGATGTTTGTTCAATGTTCACTAAAAAAAAAGGTGAAAGAAATATTAATTTCTTCGAAAACGAATTTTTGTCAACCCATCAACGGTTTACCCTGAGCGGAGGTTGAATATACGAAAATCCCAAAAAAGTGCGTGGTCGCTCGAAAGTTATTTTAAAGTTTCAAGTGTGTTTTTCTTTGAGATAAATTATTTCCTCGTCATTAACACACCTTTCTGATGGTGGGTTTCCTTTATAATTTTTTTTTGTTGTTCAGTGAGAGGGGACGCTCATAAAATTTTCATGAATGAATTTATTATTGAATTTGTGAGGCCATTTGAAGTGGTGGTGGTGGTGGGACTGACAAGGACTCCTGTGATGTTATTCAGGTGCCTTATAAATTGTTGTGCCTCCATTGACGGGAAGACATTGTGATTGTCATTACTTGAAATGTTTATCTTAGCTCTGGCAGACAGTTGGGCATTTTCACACTGACAATTGGAAGATAGACCCATATCCCATACCACCCATGTGTATGGATGGTCTCATTTTTGTAGGTCCTTTGAAAAGGTGCACAAGGCATAACTAAGTGCGTTTTAGGCGTAAACCTGTATTAAGCCCTTCAAGGGTATTAATTAATTTTAATTGAATATACAAAATGGCCGCTGGCGATATAAAGGTGGAATTGAAGTCTATGGTAAAATTGACAATTGAAACACAAAGTAATGGAGATATTAACAAAGTTAATGGCGTCAAATGGTTGAGTGGTGCAATTTTATTTTTGAAATCAGTTAATCTTAAGCTCATACCTATAACTTTTTAATTCTTCGAAAGTTCCAGCGAAAGAGAAAGTCAAGGCATTTAAATGAATACAATCCACCCACATTCCATTTTTAAATCACTCTGACTCTGAGAGAAGTTTTTGCAAGGGATTTTTGTACAGAAACTAGCTCAGCTGTACTTATTAGTTCAAAGTTGTTCCTAAAAGGAAGACCCAAGATTTTTCATTTGATTTTTTTTTATTTATAAAAAAAATATTTTAAAATGTTGAATTGTTTAAGTTTCTATGATTCACTGGTGAGCTAAATTAAAACAAAATCGAAATTTAATAGAAGTAAGTATGTATGGGAATAACTCAATTATAAGGCAATTTTTTCAAAACACACAGAATAATACCCTTTTTCCATAAAGGTGCCAATTTTTTTAACCTTGAAAAGTTTTATTATATAAATAGCTTTAAAAATTTAAAGTTCCAGTTTGAAGTTTAGCCCAAGGGGACCTAAGGGGACACAAATCCGAATTCTTTCCTTAGGACTCACATAAAAATGCTCTACAGCAAATTTTGAATGAAAACCTTTCATGCGTTAGACTCGACCTAGATGCACACCTTAACGAACAGACGCATATTTAAAAGGAAAGATGCACAATTGCAATTGTATTCGAGAACAGCAGAGAAACTGAACTAAGTATGTATATATATAGGGTTAGGTTCACAAACAAAGCTGCAGCATATGGGGATAGTATCGAAGATCCAATTATAACATTGGATCCTCTAAATCCACAACGAGTGACAGTTAGATGCGGTTTTTGGGCTAGAGGTTTCATTGGGCCAAATTTCTTTGGAAGTAATGCAGATGCGAACGTTTCAGGGAATAAATTGCGTTACCGATTGATTTTCACATACTTTTTTTTACTGGCATTAATGCTATGCACGTCAGCAACAATTATGTTTATGAGGCTACTTAGTCCAAACAAATTTATCGCAGATATGATTTCTCGAAATGAAGAATTTAATTGTGCGATTTAACGCCATTTGACTTTTTACTCGCGATGAATACATAGGTACTAAAAGTGAAGTTACGCATTCGTAAAAAAAATTAAACTCGAAATATTGATTGAACTTGACATTACTGATAGGAAATTTCAAAAATTCAAAAGTAGCGGTATGTTCCATACAATATTTTTTTAAATTTTTTATTATGCTGAAGCTCTTAAAAACTTTGAATGCTATTTTGTATTCAAATTTAAAAAAAATGGTCTTTTAAGATTTTTTTTTTAAACTCAATACCTACATATTTCGAAAACCATGTGCCTTGTTTTTTTTTTATTTTTTTTTAACATTTTGTGAAAGATATGGAAATATATTTTTGTTCTATTATCGAAATAACGGTACTCACAATATATAAATGTTTAAAAATCATTTTCGAAAAGCGTATTTTCTCGAAAACGACTCCTGAAATTCTGATAAAATTTTTCTGTACTTATAAGTATATAGTTTAATTTTTACTATCTATAATTTGATAAGAAAAAAATAATTGAAATCAATACATTACTAACATTTTCTACCAAAAACCAGCTTTTTTTTTAATTTTGTAGTTTTTCATTTTCGACACAATGGAGTTAAAATTGTCGTTTCGAAGAACAGAAAATGATTGTGCTATATCCATTGTTGAAAACTTACCAAAAGCTTCTGTGAAGTTTGGTTTTCTAAATATTTGCATCCAAAGTGAATTTGCTGAATATCAAACTGAAATCTATAGAAGTCTTCGCATGGAGATATTTCCGCATTTGCAGTTTTATTTGCAGAAGAGAGAACGAAAAGAGCTTTCCATGGATATGTCAATCCTTCAAAAACGAGATTTGTGAGAAAATCATAAAAAAATGTTACCATTTTTTCACAGTTTCCCAAATTCGAGACATACATAGATAAATGGGATAAAAGGTCTATTCAATTCCTATATAAACATCCAAACCCATCAGAAGCTTCTGAGTGGTCTGGTTATAGAAGTATGCAGGTCCAAAGTGATTTTATAGATTTTCGAGCCACAGCTGCCTACTAATGTCTTTGGTTGGCGCTATTTCCAAAACAAAGCCTTGTAAGAGGCTCCGGTTTTCAAAATCTCTGGGTTTTCCCAAACGAATTTAATTTTTGAACTTTGAAAAGTGATTTCAGACATATTGTTGAAGCTACATCTGTCAAATTGGCTGTCATTAATTTAGTCTGTTTTGCAAATACATATAGCTTTATATGTATATAACATACAGCGTTCAACACCACCTGAAAACAACACCTTTCGAGAGGACTGTTCGCAACATGGTGAATAAATCATATGAAATAATGTAAAACTCTTGAAATCATGTTTGTAAATTAATTATTTTGTAAAGCCTTCACAAACTATAAGATTTAATCTTAATAATAATAAATGCGAGTTGACCGGTTCAGTAACACAAGATCTTCAAAAAAAAATATCGCCGCTTTCCGTGAGCAGGGGAATCCGAAGCAGTCAATTCCTCGCCGCGCTGAAGAACTCGGCCCTTCGCAGAACACAACTAGGCGAATTTTGCGTCATGACTTGGGCTTACATACATACGTACAGACTTCAACTACCCCAGGAGTTCAGAATTATCTACCAATGAGAACGACATGTGTTCGCTTACTGAACTCCAGAGCAGTTGTGGAAGTTGACCATAATTTCGGTCGAAAAAGCATATTCAGCTTAGCGACAAGGCTGATTTCTAGATGAACGGGTTCCACAGCAAGCAAAAATGTCGAATTCGGGACGATCACAATCCACATGAAATCCACCAAATAGCAATGTATCCGGAGAAAGTCACTGTGTGGGGTGTATTTTGGGCTAGCGGCATCATAGATCCATATTTCTTTGAGAAGTTCGTTGGCCAGGCCATCACTGTCAACACCGAGTGCTATCGGTCGATGATAACCACCCGAATTGTATGATATGGTATGGACACCGATGACATGTGCGTTCTTTTACAGGACGGTGGCGCTATGTGCCACTCGACACAGTCCGAGCCACATTAGACATTTTACACGAGCTATTTTTGAGTACGGTTATCCCAAGCGGAAGGGATGTGGATTGGCCACCGAAATCGTGTGATTTGACCTCGTAAGACTTCTTTTTGTGGGATTTTCATAAGTCACAGAGGTATGCCAATAGATCACAAACCAAAACTGCCCTGAAAGCCAATGTGATCAATGCCGTTGCTCAAACTTAGCCTAATTTATGCGCCAAAGTTATGGAAAATTGGACGTTCCGGCTAAGCGCTAAGCGACGTTGAGGAACTAGCTCTTCACGACCTTCTCCGTAATCAAATCTTTTTTTTTCCATCGATGAAATTATCAAGTACTTACAATAGATAGGTATAGAAGATTACTCCGTACACATAGGTACTACGGAATTCCCATTTTTCCAACATTTAATCCATTGCGCATATTACCTACCTACCTATAATCACCACTTGCTCTACCTAACCTAGCTACCAATACCTATAAGTAGGTACCTTCCCTGCTTTAAAATATAACACTGATTGACCTTTCGAAAGAAATAAAACCACAATTTCCGCCGTATTTATCATGATTACAAACCTAAACTCATTCCCACTTATACCTATTTTCTTCATAATATTTCTAGGTACCTATAGTAGATTACGCGATCCGCGTGCTCTTTGATAATCCTCTTGCAACATCGTCCTTCTTAATTTTGTACATTTGGGAAAAGCCCATCGCATCAAGAATGGATATTCCAACATTCTCAATCTATCCGAGTCGTAAGTCGTAACCAGACATCTACATTACGAGTATCTACGATGTTAAAAACTACCGGAAATTGGGAATTTCCGAAGTTCTATACATTTTCTCGCGCTTGTCCGACAGTTCATGTTAATGATGCCAATAACGATGAGGAGATAGCCAGCCCCTGCTACCGTAACTTCCCCTGACTATCATCTTCGTCGTCGTATAGCTTAGTCCTTCGAATATCCTTAGCGCCTGGGTATCATTGAAAGCCGCAATATGGCCGGAAAAACACAGCATTAGGCAACCTAATGCCAAACATATTGCGTCGTTACTTTGTGGTTTGTCGATTAATTCCATTACATTATCGGGGAATTCCCAGCGCGGGATTTGTTTCAGTCGAAGATAATCCATTGTTAAACCGCTCACGTTAGTCCATCTCGCAAGTATCCATTGCCAAAAAGGAAGCAATCAAGCAATAAAGTCTTTTGTTCTTAGCAAATCGATTTTATAGTCAATTTCGGAAAATATTCCAATAGATGGATTAAAATTATAAATACAAAAAAAAAATTGGAGAAGATACCATGACGTCACGTTTGAGTTTAGCTGTATTGGAGACATTGGGTTTGACACATAAGCCCACAACATCAACCAATCAACGAGAAGTGGGTGTGGCGGAGGTAGAATCGGCAACGCCTTTTCAAATAATTTACCATTGTATGTGTGTTAAAATATTTCAACTATGTGTGGGGAGAAACTTTTTTAATGGATTTCATCGCAGTTGGAGTGCCATCCATTGATCCATGGCGCTCATAACTCATTCCAACCCAACGCACGATGACAACGAGAACGACAATATTCTTTCTATCTAAATTGTCCATAAAATGATGAGCGTTGACGAAGAACGGTGGAATAAGGGGGGCTAACCGGAATGCGACAACAGCAAAGATTTCAAGATGCATTTCAAATAAAAGAATGAAATGATATACCTCCATGATATATCTCCTTAGATACCAACTTGGGTTTATTTTGAATTTATATTTATATTCAAGGCAGATGACAGATGGAAGAGAAAATGAAAATAAAACACATTTTCCAGACTGTCTGGCGGCGGCGGCGGCGATTCTTTATTTTTGTTTTATGAAATTAAAATTAACATTTTTGAAATATGTAGTACCTATCTACATTATATACATATCTCGATGGGTGAAGTTATTATACATATGTATGTATGTATATCTATCAGGAATTCGCAAGAAATGAGAGCTAATCTTGGGAGATACAATGGTCTGATGTCAAGACAAATTTGGGTCGGTTTCTGCATTTATTATGACGTGTGTGTAAATAAAACAACAGTTTATCATTGCCTTGAAATTTTTTGTAGACAATGGGTCTTAAATAATGATAATGAATGTAAGATGAGGTGAGGGTTTCTAAATCTATTGTAGGTAGGTTGATTTGTAAGTCTCCACTCCAGGGGCGAACGCAGGTAGGGGTTTTAGGGGTTCAAACCCCCCCCGAAACGACCAAAAAAATAAGGGTTCATTTTGTTAAAAAAAAAAAATTGTTATTTTCGTGCCATAAATTCTTCTGCTAGTGTTGTTTTTTCTTACGACTTATAAGTACTATAAGACAAGTAATGCATTCGTAAAAAAAATCAAACTAAAGATTTTTATCAAAGTTGATATTAATATGATAGTGAAGACGAAAAATGTGGGTCCCAAAATTCTGTTTGTCTATCTGTTCGACTACGGCCTAAAAGGCTGGGCTGATTTTCGTTAAACTTGGTAGATATCGTTTTGATTTTTTCGCCCCACACGTTTTTTACCTTTTCTTTTTAAGACCAAAAAATAACGGTACCTGCCATACAATTTTTTTCGAAATCTTATAAATATTTTTTTCTCAAAAACTTCCCACAGAATTTTGAAAAAAAAAATTCATAAAATTTCATTTCGTCATTTTAGGTAGATAATGGTTGAAAAAAATTTTTACAAAAAATGGTTAATCTTGGAAGCCCCCTTGGAACCATTTTTTTGGTTTTTGATTTTCTCGAAAACAGTACAACCGATTTTAATCATTATGAAGCATCTTCAAAGTTTTATTTTTTCTGGAAACTCAATATTTCGAAAAACCCTTGCTCGATTTTTTTAAACTTGATAAATAAAAGTTTTTTAATATAATCTACAAGATCTGAGGAAAAAAAATTGTTTTACATAATAATAAAGGTACCCACAATACAAATGTTAAAAAATGGTTTTTGAAAATCGTATTTTTCTCAAAAACGGCTCCGAGAATTCGGATAGTTTTTTTTTGTTTCGATTAATCTTTACTTTTAGAGAAGCTTCTAAAAAGTTTAAAAAAACATTGCATCTTAAGACTTTAAAAAAAATATTTTGTTAATTTTTGAAAGAAAAAAAATGTATGTGTTTTTTTTGAAAATTCGATACCTCAAAAACTGCTCAATATTTTTTTTTGTAAATTAAATTTTTATTCGAACAATAATAAAAAGTTTAAATATGCGTACCAAAATTTTTTCTTAAATATGTTTTAAAAATTTTGTACACAAAAGCTTATTTTTTTAAGAAACCACTAAAACTAATTACAATTTTGTTCTTGCATAAACTAATATTTGCTCAAGACACATGTCATCCTGTGTTTAGCTCCAACTACTAAAGGAGTTTTAGTCATTTAAAAAATGAATTTTATGCTTTTTCTCTAATAACATTCACCCCTATTACAGAATTCGGCGAATGAGCTAAAGTGATAGTTTCAATTCATTTACAAACTTTTGCTATTACTGAATTCGACGAATGAAAGTTGAACGAATGTCGGTAACAATGCCTGCACCACTGAAATTTTGTTCAACTTATATTATATTATTATATTATAATCCATTCGCACTCCATACAATTTCTATCATTTTACATTCGCACCAATTTCGAGACGAATCTGAAGTGAATTTTTGATTAAACGAAAATAAACAATGGAGAGTACAAAAATGTAAGTCAAAAGCTTATCATACTGAATGCTAAAGTGTTTGTTTAACAAATTTTAATAGAAAACGCACAAATAGCAACGCAACCAGAGAGCAAGAAATCTAAATAAAAAAAAAAGAGCACACGGTTGGTTTTGAACCGTCCTCCTTCTTCGTACTAATCACTGTCACAGATGCTTGATTTCGTTGATCGAAAGCGATACTATTATCACAGCCTAGGCCAGTTGAATAAATGTTTCTAGCTGACAGTGCCGATAGGAAAGTTCATAAATGATAAGGTAATTTTAGGAATCGACAATGTAAATAGTTCATCTGACGAATTTCATAATTGAGTTTTACAGCGGATGCGAATCAAGTCAACTCAACGGGAGTAAAATTCTGCGAATTCTGTAATAGACATGATTAATTTTTGATTTCGTATAACTCTTTTTCCTATGATCGCAAAAGTACAACAAGTTATAACTTCACGTATTAATATATGCCGGATTTAGTTTTGCAGATTTGGACCACTATAGGTGAACGTAGAACTTATTATAACTCTATTGTTAGGTACATTTATGGAATCACTTACATTCTGTTTCTTTTGTTTCGTTAATGATATTATACGAACCAAATAATGGCCTCCATCACAGGGCCCGTAGTAAAAGTCTAACAATTAATTCCGGAATAAAAATGCCCAAATGGGAAGCACAAAAACCGCCCTCGCAGTGAATATTTTCCAACTTTTGGTAACATTATTCAAATTTGCCAAATAGGTATCCATTGTAACATCCTTATGATGTTTTGTTTTTGCGATTAGCTTTATGAAATTGTTCCGATAGGTCCTATCCCTAAGAGCAAATATTATGTAGTTATAACATATTTATGTTAATTACAATAAAGAATATATGTAATTACAAAGTACCTACAATACAGTAATAAAATAATATATTTATGAAAATCTCATATTTTTTTGAAAACCCCCCCCGAAATTATTTTCTGCGTTCGCCCCTGCTCCACTCCATCTCCAAGATCTAGAATTGTATTTTCAAAGGCAAACAACATCCCTACTTGTTTACGTTATAAGCAAGGGTACCACGGTACAATCTGGGGATGGTTAGTGCGTTGGACTCCAATGCAGAGGTCCTTGTGGGGTTCGATTTTTAGCTAAAAATTGGTTTTCAGGGATGTACTGTGACTTGCGACGAAATGACAAATCACCATGATTATCTCTTGCCATGAAAAGACCGTTAGGACTCGTCAGAAAATTCGTAAATGTTGATGTGGCCTCATTACCTACGGTAATTTTGCTTGTTAACTCAGCGATTCATCGAAAAATGCGCCACGTTGCTTGATGATTTCTCCGCCAAAATGTGGTCATTTTCCAAACGCTTCCAAGTACATTCAGTGAACAAACCGTGTTGTCTTTGGTCATGTGTTCCTGGTTCCTGATGGGTCAGTTGGATCTTGTACTGCTGTAGGTAGGCCGAAGTCCCGACGCAAAATTCGGCAAGTTAAAGTCTGCGGAAAGCCCAGTTGTTGTGCACGGCCTTCGACTGCCTTCGATTCTACTGTATACATTTTCACGAACCACGGTCGATCTTGCGTCCCGTCGACGCACGTACGAATGTTGGCTGATTGATTATACCGAACCGGTCATCTCAAATTAAGCAACCAACACCACGTCTACCGTAAAATTTTGATAGTGAAGTTTTATCGCTTGGACGTGCTGTTCAATGGTGCAACTTGTCATCGCGATTTAACATCATTAACTGATGTTAATTTGACAGATGTCACCAAAACAACATGGCCACCACAGGCCGCCAAAATCCTTGTCAATTGAAAAACTCTTTATAAACTTAATTTTAAAAAAAAGTCCGACCAAACAAGAAAACTAGAAACAATGGAGAAATAAAACAAAACAGACCAAAACTACGAACCTAAAGCTAAGTGTACATGATTGGTAGATACTTATTACAATATTGTCTGCCAGTGAAAAACATGCTTACATTGTCTTACTACCGTGTAGTCTTACAATTAATTGTCAGAAAATGCATCTGACATATTAATTGTAGGACGGTAAATTGTAAGGTATATTTGATAATCGTGTACCTACACACAAAATTTATTGTCAGGCCTGCCAATTTGTATCGTTGTCTGACATTTCTGACAATGAAGAAATTGTAATAGCATTATACAATTTTTTTATTGTCCAGACAATTTGCAGCCAAGGTTCAAATTAGGCAGTTTCCATAACCAACAAAAACTGACAATTAGTTGTGTGTGTGCACGGTTGGAAGAAAATCTACTAATCTGTTACAATTAGGTAATTGGTAGCTATTTAGTAAGCTATCGGAAAATAAATTGTCAGCCAAATTCTGACAATAAATTGTAAGAGATTGGTAGATTTTCTACCAACCGTGTAAACACACAACTTAATTATTAGCTTATTGGTACATAATTGTCAGGTCTGGCAACATTGTGAGATCTACTAATCGGGAACACTTAGCTAAAGTTTAAAAAAATCCTTGCGAATAAACGAAATGATAATTAGAAACGTTTTTTTTTTTTACTTTTTATTTAAAGATGTAGTCAGAACACATGTAATTGGACAATAAACAAATTAGTTGTTGAATGGTTAATACAAGTAAGTAAATAGATTAAGGCTCTCCAATATAGCCTTATTTGGCTATTAACTTTTTTCTCACATTGATGTCATTCTACACAAGTGGAAGAGGACCTCAACCAACTTGACGTGCAAAATTGGAGACATTTAGCTAGGGATCGAGCTAGCTAGAGAAGCTTGTTAGTTGAGGCCCTGGTCCACCCCGGACTGTAGCGCCACCTTAAGTAAGATGTCATAAATAGTTATAGTGCCTTATTACTACTCGTATTGTGTTAACAAAGCTTTGCAATGCCATATACATTTCGTCTAATTGGCCTATCCTTCTTTATGTACATTCCAACTGGACTAACACAATCTTTGTTTTTTGGAAGACAGCACTCCGTTTAAAAATAAATTTTTCATACTTATCAATATGTTGAAGCTTAAATCGATTGATTTTGAACCAGGAAGAAATACATATATCACTTTCGGAATGACATTTCATTTGAAAAGATACCACCAGATGACAGTTGCAAGTTCTCAAATTATAATTCATACATTGCGAACGCATTATGAGGTTGTCGTTGTATACTGAACGAAACTATAGGTAGGTATACTTATAAAGAAGCATTGCAGTCTTAAGAACTATTCAGATTCCCATGTGAGCGGCCCACGACCGACGAATGAACAAACATTCATCCATTTTGACTTTTCGGTAACATAACATTTGTTTATTCGTCGCGAATGATGTTTAAAACAAACAAAGAAACAAAAACAAGAATGTCGTGCACGAACAACTCATTCGTTGCAGATTGGATGGTATGTGGAACGCGAATAGACTTTGGCAGTTCGTCACAATCAGATTACAATTCGTGAGACATTTATCTAATTTTAACAATTAAAATGCAAATTTTAGTATCTTAGCATTAATTTTAATTAGTTTTGTACCATTTTATCTATAGTTCTTGTGAAGAATTCAGGCTTATAATGTGTTAAATCCCATTTGTTTTTTTATTATTCGTCGGCCTTGTTGGTCTTTCTCATGTGAGTTATCCTTAAGGTAGGTATATGTAGGTATATCAGGACAAAGTATCCATTTAATGAAATTTAAACAGGAGCATAGACCCATTTTATTTCAATTTTATTTATCTTAAATAGAACAATATTCCTACAAATAAATTTCTCTACATAAATCTATAGGTATACCTTCTTCAAATTGTTGTAGGCAATCACTCTAAATATTCCAATAATTACCCCCAATCATCTAACGTCACCTTTGGATCCCCAATCCCATTCTCCCAATTAATCATACTGGAAATGTGGACTTGTATGTGTAACTTTATTTCCAACGTTATGTCTTCAAACTCCCCTTCATTGCTATCGTGTGTATATTGAAACAGTGACACTGACATCAGAGGAATCCTTTTAATAAGACCCCTTTAAACCCCAACCATCTGGGTAGATCTGTATGTATGCCTACTCCGAGTTATTTATTGAGAAAATATTTTCATTTATAATTTAATTATTTATTGTTTTTGGCAGCTTAAATATAATTTTTTGTCTGTCGAATATTTTCAGAGATAATAAATTCAGCTTTTTATTGAGTCCTCACAGATTCGTTATAATGCTGAAGGGTCCGTAGGATAGATAGGGACGCATGTTGAAGGTTGGTAGGTATGCTCTTTTTATTATTCTTTATATTGGCGGTGGTGCTCCTACGTGAGTTTTGGGTGCTCCTATACAGCAGGAATACAATAATTCCCTAAAATATCATTGCTGGTGATGGGTGTGGTTATGTCTTTCAACCCTTTTCATCCCTGTTATCGGACGAGTTATGTTATGGCTACCCGACACACACCAATACAAATTAAAAATATAAAAAAAAAAAATACATCAACCGCTGGCTGGCCGGATGATGTTGATGATGAACAACTTTCGTTAAAAAATATTATTGTTTTGATATATAATTTTAAAATGCGATTTAAAAAATCTGCTCTTCCTGATGACGGACGTGGAGGAGAAGTCTTCTTTTTGCTTCGTTGTTTTTTTCTCGAATGAACGGGTAGGTACGAAACGAACGCTTGTTTATCCATCAACCATCACTTTGCGATTTTATTGTTATTTTATTATTTTTTTCCCCTTTTTTCTTTAACGTTATTGTCAAGTTGATAGAAGGAAGATCTTATTCATGCTGTAGCATGTAGGTCATGAGGTCAAGTCAAAGAACTTGTGTAGATATATATGTACATAAACTCAAAATAGGTACATAGGTATGTGTTAAGACAATGTTTGTTTTATAAAAAAAAATAAAAACAAGCAATGGTACCTTTACTTATAAGAAGATGATAGAATTTGAGACCTAATGTAGATACCTATAAAAATGTTAATTTGAGAAGCTGTTATCTTTAAAAAAATTAGCTTTTTTTCAAGTTTGTATAAGTAGATTGTTATACTTTCAAATTTAGATTTTTTTTTTTAGATTTTTTTTTTTAACTGCTAGGTACTCATTATCTTCTGATGCAAGAGTTTTAGTTTATTTTGTTAGAAAAAAACCCTTATACCTACCTAAGACTGTACTCCTGTTAGAAAAAACAGGGCCCCTAAACGATAGATATGAGGCGATGAGGCCTAAAGGCTAAGGCTATACATATATGCCTCTGACAATTAGCCACCATTTGACGTATAGGTATCTACCATTAGTTATACCTTTGTAAAGGGTTTTCCAATAAGGACTTGATAATTTTTTTTTTTTTAAACGCAAACCATTTGAGAAATGTATTTCAAAAATTGTATTATCGGCTTGAAGTACAATCAAAACATTTATGAATGGAACTCGACTTCGTTCATATGGCCACCGCTGGCACATTTGCCGGGCCTTTGGACCGAATTTTCGAGTACTCGGCCACACATTTCGGCCAAAACGGCCGCTATTTCGCGTTTAATGTTGGCTCTGAGCTCTTCCAACGTCGCCGACTTGTTGGCATTAACCAATGACTTAACGTAGCCCCAAAGAAAATAGTATAGAGGTGTTAAATCGCACGAACGAGGCAAAATACGGCATAATGTGGTCTGAGCGATGCCCAATTCTTGAGAACGTCGTGAAATCGACTGATTTGGACACTTCGACCAACCCGTTGTCTCACTGACACGGCAACATCACACAACAAATATGTAGATGTAGACTCAAATTTTTGCAGTAAACTTGTTATTGCCTGTCTACTAGGGCGAGAATTACGACCGAAAATTGGGTAGACAATTTTTATAATTTGGAAACGTTGCTCGTTCGTGAACTTTACCATGATGAAAATGTTGAGTTTACTGAATAAATTGACAATGACAGTTTGATGATTAGTGAAAGGTTGCGTTCACAAATTAAATTCAAAGTTGTCAAGTCCCTATTGAAAAACCCGATTTATAAAACTAATAGTAGGTACTCTCATGAAGACGAACGATTATGGCGACATCTTAAGTATAGGGACAGTACTTGCTAGATTGGTCTCTGCTAAATTTAATAATAAAATATTCTCTTTTTTACGACTTGTTTTATATCTTATCCTACTCTTTACTTTAAAATCGTGCGCTAATTTCAGCGCCACCACCAGGATAGCGTTGGCATAACATAATTACGCTCCATCATAATACTGTATGTTATACCTATACGTATATACAATGGTTATACCAAACAAGTCATTTTTTTAAAGTAAGGCAGCCTACATCAACATCGCTGAATCTATAATGTTGAATAAGTGAAAACGTGCTGAACACCGCCAATCATCTTTTTTTTCAACCCGAACCCAATCCTGTTTAAATGGATAGAATTCAACAAACAATAATGTTCTAGTCTGGACGTGTTCATCAGCCACAATAGTTTAGTCAGCTGTCAGATTTGTTTTCTCTGAGGTCGGTCGGTGCATTATTTTAACTTGTGGAATTTGTTATTGTTTTTCGTTTGTTTTTGGTGTTTTTTTTTTCTAAGTTGATTTAAAAAGAATAACATATTATTCACTTATGATGAAAAGGTAAACAAATTATTCTGAAAATATTTCAACAAAAATGATAACCTAGATGCAAACATTAACCCGTATAAACTAACAAAGTCTACGTGACCTTGACTTGTTGACCATGTTGACTTACATTGTAAATAAAAAGTGTTGATGGACATTGTAGTGTAGATGCTTAACCGGTTTAAATTCTTACATTTACGTTATGTGGTTTATTCTGTGTTAAAAATTGAATTTTAGTGTAAAACGAATTTTGGGAGCGGCATAAGGTCATTTTCTACAAAAAAAAATCGAAATAGCCAGGTGAGTGATCTTGAAACATCATATTTTCATTTCATTTTTCATTTTTTAACCATTGAAGTGCCTGTATAATTTCACGCTCATACACATGCAAGCAATATAAAAGATTTTTAAAATGTCAACAAAAGTTCTCATAAATTCTACTTGCATTGGAAATAAGAACAAATTTAAAGAAGAGTACGTAGAAATTACAGTTCATGCCAATTAATGGCATACATGTTGTTTTATTTTAATTTATTTTTTTTTCTATTTTATTTTATAAAACATTAAAGACAAATCACGATGCCAAGTAAACACGATTGAGCAACACATGCAAATGATAAAACTTGATTAAAATAAATATTCATCTACAACTAAGAGGCCTCTTTTTACTTACGATATACATAATGTTGGTACTATGGGGCAGTTTTGCATTTAAAAAAAAAAATAAAGGCATGACTGGATCTTTAACCTTCTTGCTCTTATGCAAAAGTACTTTGGAATTCAAAAATTGCCTGTGAATAAATATAAAATATTTATTTTATTTTAAAATATGTACATAAAATTGCCGTCTGACTTATAGAAAAGTATTAATTTATGCAAACAAAGTTTAAAAATTTGTTTTATTATTAAATCATAAGGAATTTCTTTGAAATTTACCCAACACGAAAATTTGTGGTGTCAATTTTAAGTATTTAATAATATACATTTAGGAAATTATTTCAAAACCTAATTCTTTACTCGTTTTCAAGGTATTGAATTTCCATAAAGAAAAAAATTATTTTTTTTTCTAAAATCCAGAGAATATTTGTATATAAATTGTGGGCCAAATACAAGTTTCTTTTTTAAAATTCAATAAAATGAATAAAAATTTTATTTTTCCATGTATTATGGCCTTATATAGTAAGAGTAAACATTCCCATTAGTTATTATGGAATACAAAGTTGACAAAGTTGTTCAAGTGTCTTCAATTGCTGAGTCAATAGGACCTTAACGAATAATCGTATATCTTTTTGCAGAATTCTTCTCAGGCTATTGCGTGAAATGTTGAGCTGTTGAGATCGATGGCGAGTTAATGTGCGTAACTTGAGTCTCAAAGTCTCGTGTACAGCAGCCAGTCTCGTCTGTGCGCCTCGTAAGACGCACGACAAGGACCATGAGTGTTGTCCACTAGCAGTGGAGTACCGTGGCATTTCGGCGCCTAGGGCGGGAGACCCATTTTGCCGCCCCCATTCAATACTTAATTAAAATTAAATTTCAAGACATCATTTCACAGGCAATGAGGTATCTTTTATTGAAGGTAAAGATCGTCTTTGGGCTTAACGTGGATGCCTACCTTTTCTGGTTTAACCCCACGGGAGCCCTGCCTCAATCGGAGTCAGATTGGGTCCTGACCATTAACCCCGAATCAGCCGAAGCCGGTTCAGTAGCAAAGTTGTGACATGTTGTAGCATGTGCACACCTCTTGCTTTAAGGCGAGGTCTATCTAACACCTCTTGTATTCAAGCACGCTTGAAGACCATATGTTTCCGCATTTGGAGTAAACCAAGCCACCATGATACTCCCACTAGGGGGCCTACCTCATAGATAGTCTGAGAAAGAGAGCACGCACGCGACAGCTGCATCTCTCTATCCGAAGATAAAATAGGAAAGCCCGAAGACGTACGCTATAGCCCTCAAACTCGTGAGCTCTATCTCCCACGGTGCCAGAATAAGGCTTCCGGTCCAGCTTCGCCACCATTATGGTCACTTGCAGATGAGCTCCTGCAAAACTCTGGTATACACACACCCAGCTATATATAATCGAAGTAGAAACTACAACCAAGAATGTGGACCCCTCTGGTGAGTTGTTACACACTCCTTAGCGGTTTCCTACTTTAAGGACACCGTCCAGACTATTCATATCAAGTTAGTTTAGTTACTATATAAAAGTAACCTATCCATAGGCACCGCAAGGAGGTCGATAGGAACCGGGGATGACAGCATTGTGCAAGGTAGTATTACCGGTCCACCGACAAAGTTAGTGGACGAGCCCATCAGAACATCAAAACCCGGTATATACCGCTTCAGCACCCATACACGTTAGTGCATGGATTGTGCATCTTCAGCAGCACAGTCCAATAGAGCCACGGACAAGCGGTTTCACAAACGGATTCTACGGGCCTTACGAGCAGCGAAGTCACAAATAACTCCACTTCTGCTCCTCACTTTCGAAAACTTCTTGTTGTTTCTGATCGATGGATGATTTACGGTTCAGGCGAACTTCCAACTCCTTCCATTTCAAGAAGCTCTGCTCATGGTCCAGGCAGTTCTCATGGATCTTCGATTCTTGGATTTCGCTTCCACCATTTGTTGAATCCTTCTTCAGATGCGAAGTTCGAGCCAGAATTGCCAAACAGCTTGCAACACAAACAATACAAGGATTGCTTCAAGACGAGTACACCATCCATGTTCGGAGAACCTTGTCACCGTTAGATAATGGTTTGTAGAACCATACTCTCTGATGGTTAGTTTTCGGTTACCGCCTTTCGTTGAAGTCCCTGAGCGAACAACATCGGCAAATTTGGAATCGATGTGCTGTACTGAGTTAGATCCGCGACGTACTAGAAGCGATCTGACTTCGTCGGTCATGGTAGAAGGCCAGCAACCTACATCGTCGAGATTCACAGCTTTGGCTTCAGCAAAAGCAGAAGGTTCGATTTCAATTATGTCTTCTTTGGCAACATCGAGGTTCATTTCTTCTGCAGGCTTGTGAGTGGTGACATGTGGTGGGACCAGAACGACTTCCAACTTCGACGGCAGGCACGTCTTCTTATTTTGCCTGTAAAATAAGTTATGCATTTACGTCATTGTTGTTTGTTGACTTGTCAAACGTTCTCTCATGAAAACATATGATCTCTACTCTACCCGCTTCACCGGCGCCCCCTCCGCCCCACCAACGCTACGCCACTGTTCACTAGCATACCAGTCTCACGAACATTTTGCACAAACTTACGTAAAGCAGGCGAGCTGAGGTGGGTGATTCATTTCGGTCAAAACTTCTTTTCAAAAAACGCACTGTTTCGGCAACACAGTAATCGCTTTGGAAATAAGTTTTCAATATTTCCCAACGGTGTTCAAGCGTAAGCCGACTCATTTCGTTTCGCGTAGATATACAATACTGACTTTCTGTCAAGATTTCAAGCGGGAAACAGCTGTCAGTGTCAAAAGAAACCACTAGATGGCCAACCCTTTACTTGGGTCACGCCATTATTTGATTTTCTTATGTGAACTTCAGATTTGGAATGAAAGATAATATAGATACAATTTAAAAAAAAAGGAATAAATCACGTGATATTAAAATCATAATTTCCAATTCCAAATCCTATCAATTGCTTTCATTGAACTTTCTCTTTAAGGCAATGGTTAATCCCTCTATTCGAAGATTTATAATATTTTTAAAGGATTACCATTGAACACAGTGGTAAGAAGGTCGTGTTACCCGGGTATTAAAGAGCTTTCAGTCTTGAGGATATTTGTAAAGTTTGTGGTAGGGTCGAGTGGGGTAATTGTGAACGGGGGTAATTGTAAACACACTTTTTTCTCTGAAAACCGTTTATATTTTGTGCACTTTTGTTTTTATCCTACATGTTCTAGATACTGAGTTCCTTGTTTTCATTTACCCCATTTTTTGATTTTGCTAAAAAAATACGGGGGTAAATGTAAATACCAAATTTTATGAAATCTAGTAAACAAACGCGTTGAAAATTATTATTTTCCAATAGGTTATAGAATCCAAACGAATGCTCTATCAAAAAAAAATCTCAACATCAAATAATTAAGCTGTTATAAGCATTTAAAGTTTAAGAAAAAAGGAAACTGCAAAATCCTTTACAATTACCCCACTCGACAATCAGAATTTTCATTTTTTCAAATTAACTTTCAATTTTTAGGAAGGGACTCCTAAAATGTAATGTTCTGTTTCCCACCATTTTCCAAGACACTCAGTATGGTAAGGACGTAATATGGAGAAGCTTATAGGTAGGTACATATCGGTTTTTACTAGAGTAGAAGAACACTTCCGTTGAAAGGTGAGTTAGTGATAAGTGATTTGGAACTAAAGAACCACGTAGCAACATATCGTCGCTATTCAAGAAAACTGGCATAACTCAAAAAACTCGATTTTTTAGTTAATGATGCCAATCGGCTACAAAAAAAATCTCTATAATTTCTGTAAAGTCGGCATAACTCTAACCCTTCAGAATCCCGAGAAACGGATAGTGTTCCAACTCTTACCCTGTTGCAATTGATCAATGGAGAATGGGGAACAGAGACATAACTCCATATAGGTCAGACGCTCGAAGTGGAGGGTCATTGTGTTTTTGGTAAAAAGTGGCATTATTTGTGTTGTGTCCAAGCAATTTTGGAAAAGTTTATAGAAAAGGGAGTTATTTGTAATTAGACCATTTTTGTTAATAAGATAAGCTCTGTTTTATAAAAAATTTCATGTAATAAAACAAAATGTGCCACTTTTCTTGATGAATATTAAAAAACGCGTTTTTGCAGTGACACTTAAATAACTTATGCCGTTTTTCTTTAAAATATTTTATTTTGATCAATCAAAATATAATTTTGCTTAAGTTTGTGTTTTAAATTATGCCATTTTTGAAAACAGTTATCTGCTTATAATTTTTAGTTTCTTATTTAAATAACGAATTTAAACTAAATATGTCACTATTCTTCAATTTTTATGATTCATTTTTTTTGTTAACGTGGTAGAAATAATGATTCAATTTTATCCCTTCCTAGTAATTTTTAGCGCACACAGCTGTTGCTAAAATTAACTAGAGCCAAGAATAACGCAAATAATAAAGATAAAGGAACACGCATTGCGACCGAAAATTGGTTTACAGTTATTCATGAGAACGGAATAAACGAATCCACTCTGTCCCTAATATGTCTTACTATTTTTATGTTTCGTTGCACTTGAAAAATATTGGCGCAAAATTTTAATTGAATTAGTACGATGCTAAAGCTGTTTTAGTATGATACTAGTACTAGGTTAAAACAACGAAATTGCAAATTTTAATCGAATTTAGCATTATACTTTCTCTACCCTTTTATTAAGTTAAAATTATCGAATACCTACTTAATTTTTTTAGTAGTTATCGTGCTAGCTTCATATGACTCTTTGATATTTGCAAACATCAAGAAAGGTTCGTGTACTTACTTTTTTACACGAAATGTCATTGTTTTAGGTGTGTTCAGAAGCAATTTATTAAGAAAATTCTTTTAGTACGATACTAGTTAGAAAATGTTTAAAATTAAGAATGAGTTAGTAAACTACTAAAAAGTTAGCAAATTGTTAAGTAGTATCATACTAATACCTTAATAATAAGCTGTTTAAAATTTTGCGTCATTGTTTTTAATGAATATAGGATCTTTTACGACGTTGATATCCGATGACATTACTGATGTTATGGATTTAACATAGCTTCAAGTACCAAAATGGATACCATTGCTACTGAAAATGCACCTGTTGCGTCCACTTCTCAAACTGAAGAGTTTGAGCTCAAAAGATCCTCTAACGAATCTGGAGACTTTTCAGTCGACGATTCTGATGCTGATCCGGACTACAATGACCAGGAGCTCTTGGGTACAAGCATCTCATCGCTCGATAATCTTGAGGAAACTCAAGCAGATCCAGCCCCAGATTTAGACGTGTCCTCTCCAAAGAAACCTCAGTGCAAGCGGAAAGCTACTCCAAGCCAATGGAAAAAAAAACATGGCAAAAGAACTGAGGAACTCTGGTAAGTCTTACAAATCGGTATCAAAATCGCAGAGAAATATTCAAGAAAAACAAGTTGGTCCTGCTTGTGGCGAAAAATGTGTTCAAAAAAGTTTACAGAGGAAAACAGAAGAGAGATTTTTTTTAATTATTGGGGAATGACAGACCTTCAAATGCAAATAGAATTCCTCGCTTGCAGTATGGAACCAATAACTTCTAAATACATGTACATAAAAGAAGGACCGAAACGAGCACCACGAAATAAAAAAAATTGCTTCTTTCTTCAATTGACGGATACAAAAACTCGGGTTTACAAACTATTCTTTCAGTGACTACGCGTTCAATTCGTACAGTATAAGGAGCTTCAAATCTCATAAGGGGCGTAATGCCACTTGATAAACGTAGTAAACAAGGAAAACATTCACAAGTAGATCTAGCAATTAAGAAAAGTGTGCGACATCATAATTCTAGCATCCCACAAATTGAAAGCCACTACTGCGTCAGAACTCTACTCGTAAATACATTGATGATTCAAAAAGCATTGCCGATTTACATACATCACGACTATGTTTCTAATTGCAAAAATAAAATGAATATTTCTAAGCCACTAAAACTTAAAGAACTCCCGAAAAGGAGTAAAAGAATTTTTGGTTTTTAATTACCATTAACCACTAAGAAATAAATGTGATTTATTTTTAAAATAACTTTTATTTTGTAAACAAAATTTAAAAAATGAAGGATGTGGATATTAATGTGTCTAAGTTTTTAAAACAAATTTTGCTAGATCTAATTTTTTAAGGTCTCTCAAATCAAAATTAATGAGAATATTATTTTTTTTTTAAATTATTACAAAACAAGTAAGTATATGGGCTTATCCCTGTAAATTTTAACTTATTGAGTTTGAAAAAAACAAAAAAAAAATTAAGGCACGCTTGTAAATTTGAGTTTTTCTTCAATTATAGACCACGAATAAATAAAAAATTTCAAAATAACTCATATGTATTGCTTGTTGAAAAGTATAAAAGTATAAAGTATAGAGAAATGAATTTAAAATAATTTATTTAAAGAACAGAGTTAATTGATTTGGTTTTTATTTTTAATCTTCACAGCCTCTTTTTTCAAACTTATTTGTTTAACACTTTTACCATTTTTTTTTAGAGTTTCTACATTGTAAAAGTATAATCAAAGAATGCTTTGGAGTGCTAATAAAAAATGTGCCTTTTTTGAAACAATTACGTTTTTTACGTTCGTTTTATTAACTTCATAAAATTTTTACATAATGAAGCACGCATTGAAACCAAAGTTTTATTTACTCTAGATAGCTTAAATAATGATGCAAACCATACAAAAATGCCCCATAGCGAATGTTAAAAAAAATAGACACGAAAATTTGTGACAATTAAAGATTTACGAAAAATCACGCATGGCAGTTTTTTCTAAAATTTATATCATATAGGATTATTTATAAGGAAGGCACGCACTCAAAATGAATGATTTCAATTGATTTTGACCTTCATTTATCTCAAAAAACAAAAATTGTACTAAGTAATCTTATGTTAAACATTATTTTTGCAATAATACAAAACGTTAATTATTCACGCACGCAGCCAAAAGTTTCAATATTCGATCATTTTTTCGATTTCAAACACTTTCGCACTATCTCGATGGTTCATTTTATAAATTGAATAGTTAAAACTCAATGATATATATGTACGAGAATAATATTATAAGTTGCAAAACCTGAATATTTAATAATAATGTCTATATATTTCGACGCATGGCAAAAGTTAAAATTTGCACGAATAAGCCCATATGAGAGTTGTTTTCGTATAAAAAAGAGTAGTGCGTCTCTTCAATGTACGTACTATAATGAAGAAGTTTCAATAAATTGTATTTATTTATTAAAAGCAATCTGTAGTCATTATTTTTTTAACAATGTCATTACGAACTAAATCGGGAATAAAAAAAAGGTTGTCTGAATATCATAAATTGTTTGTGGAAAAGTGACCTTATTTGAAAGGGTCTGACAAATCAATCGATTTTCCACCTTAATAGTAACTTTTTTTTTTTATTTTTGATTTTTGTTTACATCAAATAAAATATTAAATCAAACTAATCTTATGAATATTTCTAAAAGAAAAAAATTTAAATTATTAAAAAAATTCTTTTTGTGTGAAATTGGCTAAGTAAAAAACTTTAAATCAGTTTTCTGAAGATTTAAGTTTTTTGAGTTATGCCAGTTTTCTTTTATAGCGACGATATGTATAATTTTTTGTCAGTTCACTCCATCTGTCAATGAAACCGAACTCGTTATAATATATTTCCTATAAATCAAGAAATACAAAAATAACATAAATGCTGAAAATTCGGAAGGCATAGGGACATACATAATGTATGTATCTACATACCTACACCTATAATTGATTTCCCTAATTTGCCTATTAATTTGTTTGATTTTTTTTTCCTGTCTAAACTCATAGGTATACCTATACCTAGGAAAATATTTTTTTGTCTATTTATGTGTCTTAAGCCCATCAGAACTGCTCACTTCCTTAGCTAATATTTAGTTAAACCATGTTTACACCTTAAACATATTAACCAAGCCCAATTAGTTGACAAAAAGTGTACAAAAAAAAACACAAATAAATAAATAGATTCCTTGCAAGAATCTATCTGCACGACACGACTCTTCCCTCTTCGTTAAAGCCCAAAAAAATATTTATCTTCCAATTGCTTATCCAATCCAAAAATAACAGTTTTCTATCTCGTTTTATCCTTCGAACGCTTCAACTCAACCATCTTTATTTTAACGGAATTCCTAGCTTGTAAAAGGATTAAGTGCAGATGCCATCTCACTCTCTCATCGGCAAGGTCCTTCCACTCTCACATCTCGTTTATAATTTGAATGGCTAATGCCTTCCAATGAAAACACACTTCAAACCACCCCCATGCGTACAAATGCAAGGACTTCTTCCCTATCTATGAACGGCCGACGACACGACGACGACTACGACGTCAAGAAGAAAATGCGTTCAATTTTCCAGGATAATATTTATCCATAACAATGTGTATATTTACCCTGCACCTTGTTTCATTCATTAGATACACACATCGACTATGGAAGTGTGTGTGTGCTTACAAATTTTAACCAACTCCGTTGAAGAAGGCGGGTATTCAGCACATCGCTCTGAATTGAAGCCTCATACAGCTGAACATATTTCTAGAGCAGGGGTGTTTTGTGTTGGTGTAATTCACATAGATACAACTAATAATGGAGGATTTGCTTGTGTGTATTGGCCGAACGCACACATCCAACAACAGAAAAAAAAAAACCATTGAAATAACAAAACTGCCTGACTGGCTGCCATGGCATGGCCCATCCAAATCCATCCGAAGCCGAATTTCTATCTATCTGTACATTTCATTGATGTATCTGAGAGATTCCCTCTGCATCCCCCCCATCAGGAGGAGGAGGAGGAAATGAAAACAAGTCTGAAGTGATTTTTGTGGGATCGTGTCGAGGTGAATGTTATTTCAGATACAGATTCAGTATCAGACGTGTGACTGTCCGAAGCGGATGGAAGTGTATCCATCCAAGAAATCTCGTGCGTGTATTGTTGTGTCTAGCTCGATTACCGTTGGAAAAATAAAATAATATTATCATTCTAACGAGGTGTAAAAAATAAATATTTAAAAAAATAACACAGACGAGAAGAACCTACATATTTGCCGCAAGTTAAGCACCTGTGTCATTCATATTTAAAAAAAAAGGATTTACGGTTAATATTTTTGAATTATGAATTTTTAATATACTTCTGATTAAGTGGAATAAGAATTTGTGCGACAAAACACAAAAATCGTGGTGAACTGTGAAGTGAAACAGATTTTTAGTAAGAATTTAGTACATTTTTAGTACATAAACCAAAAAATCTGAAAAAATGCATACCCTGTTCACCGATCAGAACTCTTTTTCGCGGCATTATGCCCAAACGGCGGGCTACCCCTCGGCCGGACCAGGTATGACTCCTGCAGCTGCGGCCCATTACGCCTACGATCAATATTCCCGCTACTCGTATCCAGCGACGGCATATTCCCTGGGTGGACCTCACCAGAACAAGGAAATTGTTAAGCCACCATATTCGTACATAGCTTTGATTGCCATGGCGATTCAGAACTCTGCGGATAAGAAGGTGACCCTTAACGGTATCTACCAATACATAATGGAACGGTTCCCCTACTACAGGGACAACAAGCAAGGGTGGCAGAACTCTATTCGTCATAATTTAAGTTTAAACGAGTGTTTTGTTAAGGTAGCGCGCGATGACAAGAAACCCGGAAAGGGCAGCTACTGGACACTGGATCCGGACTCCTACAACATGTTTGACAACGGATCGTTCCTGCGACGTCGACGTCGCTTCAAGAAGAAGGATGTCCTCCGGGAGAAAGAGGAAGCAATGAAGCGACAGGCTATGATGAATGAGAAACTGGCTGATATTAAGCCTCTCAAACTAATGTCTAATGGGATTCTTGACATGAAGCATGCTCAATTCAAGAAGGAACCTCTTATGGACTTAGCCACCGGATGTTTGTCGAAGGAAGCTCACCTTTCTGTCGGGACAGCAGCTATGCTCAATTCCTGCCATGACAGTCTTGCTCAGCAAATGAATCTAAATCTGGGCACATCCATGGACCATGGCTTCAGCGTTGACTCATTGATGAATGTCTACAATCCAAGAATCCACCACTCCACCTATCCGTACCACCTTAACGAAGAAAATCTGGCTGCGACGGCCGCAGTTGCCGGTGGCCAGCTCCGACATCCACACCACCATCACCCACATCACAGTAACCCACACCATCACCATCCGCATGGGGGCTGGTACACGCCCGAGACGCCACCTGAATCTGTCCTCAACCACAATAATAACAACAACAATAGCAGCAGCAACAACAACAACAATAACAATGCCATGTCATCAGCGACCAGTAATCATGTTTCATCAGTAGCGGCGGCAATTGCTGCGACCACCAGTCCAACAATAACCACCTCCGTCGGCTTCCGAGACATGGTCTTCGAGCATAACCAATCCTGCCAAGTGGATACAGGCAGTCCCAATGGAAGTATTCAGTCAGCTAGTCCTCCGGCGGTCACCATTGGCGGTCATCACTCGCACCACCATGCCACGTTAAATCACCACCATCACCACCTGCATGCCGGCAACCTGAGTAATCTGAGTAACCTGAGTAATTTGACACACTACCGGCCCCATTATCAGGACTATGGAATCAAATATGGCGTCTAGAGATGGTTGACTGACCGCCATTACCGGTTTTTGTAGGTTATATTTATTTTTACTTCTGTACAAAAAAAAGTTTTGTTTATTTTTTGTAAATAAATAAATTAGGCTAAGAGTTTTGTTATAAATGATAAGAATATGTCTTTATTTTATTTTATTTTTGATTCGAAAAAAGGCAATACAATGTGTGTGTATGTGAAAGAAATGTAAACAATTTTAGAATTATAAATATGTAATAGTATTCCGCGTTTTTGGAGATTGAGAAATCCGTAGATAACAAACGCATTTTGTGATGTATTTAAATATATATGTATAAAACGGCATTATGTAAAAAAAAAACTATGATGAAATATTATAAACTTTAACGAATTTAATTTAAGACAAGAAATAGAAAAAAACGAACGTTTTACTGAAAATTAATCACTTTAGTGTTTTTTTTTTTAATTCTCTAAACCCTAATTCTCTAATTTTCCATTTTTATTTGCAAGTTTTGATTTCGTGTTGAAAAAATCAGCTTCGAGATTTTGATCAACTTAAGCCCGAAAGAGTGGATCATTCTTTCCGTCGGTCGCATCGATCAGTTTATCTGTGCGTTTGTGATCTAAAGGTGTAAGGATTGACTTAGAGTTTAAATGGGTGTTTGGATTTGCTTCAAAGATTGAGGAAGATCAATTTTATGACGTGCCCTGCGAAAAATTCAAATTTTAGTTTTAGCTATTCAACAACTTGAGACTTCCATACAACAACTTCTTTTTATTTGAATTATTCTCGAAGACGGATTTAACGATTTTGATTAAATTAAGTTCATGTTATTTCTAAAGCGATTGCTGAAAAATTCGGATAACTTGGTAAATTAGGGTTTTGAATTGATGTTTTTTTGAGAAAATTTACTTGATTTTTGGGATATTCCTAAATAGATATGTTGTGTATGCCTTGACGGACATTTTTATAGTTGCTTTCTTAACAGATATTGCACAATTTAAAGAATTATGGTACCTTAACATATCATATTGACTGATTACTAATTTAATAATAAACAAATAAGTCTATATACATACATCCCATATACCATATTATTAGATATACTATGAATCTTTTAGAAATTCATGTTTTGTACTAGGTTACACGCATTTATTTCTGACTTTTACCCGACCGACGCGACGTCTGTACGTTGGTTTAAGGCATAATGAAATAGAACCAGGCATGAAGAAATCATTAGAAATCGCTTGTTGTCCCAGGTCAGATTTCCGCATGGTGAATCTTTTGTTTTTATACAAGATGGAGATCCCTTTCATTCATCCAGGTCTGTAAAAACTTACCTATTTTCAAGAAACTAATATCTCTTTGTTGGCTTGGTCGGGTAACAGCTTTGACATGAAACCTATTTACAATGTGTGGAAACTGATTAAAAGGGAAGTTACTAAAGAGTTGATCACAACCAAAACTCAACTCATCCATGTGCGAAATAATCGCCAATAAATGCAGCAGATTGTTCAGATTTGCATCGAAAGCACGCCTCGCAGAATTCAAGCTCTCATATAGCGGCAAGATGGTGTTTTATATAATTGATAACAATTATAATACAAAAGGAACAAATTAACTGTAATTAAATGTTCAAGACAGAAATTATTTTTGATTTAACATAAAATCTACGGTGCGTCAGGGCCAGAGACTGCATATGTACATATATGTAAATGTATGTACATTAATCGATGTCAGTATATTTCCTATGGACTCTAAGACTGAATTTGACTTGGACAAAAAATTAGATGTTTTTTTATGTTTCTTCGATTTTTGAACATTCATTTCACGATTGAATTCGAAGCGGATTGGTCGAATTCATTAAATGACAGTTCCGCGTCGATCCGCAATTGTTTTCGTTCATTCATATTGTCATTGGATAGCAGCACTGTCAATAGAAGCTCTCTTATTGATCCGCCATTCTTCTAAGACAAGCCATTGTACATCAGCACTATTGGTAGTACTGCGAGCTCATTACACAAGATTCAATTGAGTTTGAAGCAGATAGAACTACCAAGCTGCAAAATCAGGAAAAACTCAGGCATGGCCGAAATCCTTAAAACGTGTTAAATTATCATTTCGAACGAATCCAAAATGGTTCATTAGAAATCACTCGGAGCGTTTGGCTGTACTCTGCGTGCCAAACTTTGCCCTTGGATGAGCTAAGCACATAGGTACTGGAAATCATCATATCTTTGGAACCGAGTTGAGAAAGTCATGATATCGATTAACATCCGTAGGCATTTGCTGCCTCCAAACAACTCAAAAAAAAACTTTTCGAGGTCGGAAATGGCAAAATTCCAATTCAACGCGTTACGATACCCACCGGATTTTTATAAAAAATGCTACTGAGTATTCAAGACGTTGTCGATAAAATATTCCCAAGATCAATAACCAATTAACAATATCCGAACGTGCAATTTTACAAAAAAAAAAGATGAATAATGTCAACAAGCTTAATAATAAAATTCAATTGAAATTACCCGGCTAAACAGTCAAATACAAACCGATCAATGCAGTATTGGACCAAGAAGAAGTTGTCTTTTACCTGGAATATCACCCCACGTATTAAAATTGAAGGTTTGATCCCCAGTGATACTAATTCGCAACTTAAAGGCACCGAAGTTGTGCAACGGAAATAGCTTGATTATTATCAGAAAGTTGTCACCAAATCTCATCAAGGCAACAATCATCGGTGGCAAATTGAAAGATGAAGACTTATTGATACCAGTTCCATTTCGAATCACCAACCTCTAACAAAGCTTAAGGCCACTCTTTGACTATTGCTGACTTAAATTTGGAAAATTCATGTTTTTCACACAGTCAATTGTTTTTCTTTGGGAGTAGCAGGACACTACCACTACCTATAAATATCTGCTAAAAATTCGTCCTATAACTGAACCATCCATCCATTATCTGAATATAAATAATAAATACATCCCGTACGAAGCCGGGGCGGGTCACTTGTAATTAAATAAATTAATAATAAAATTAAATAAATAAATAAATATGTTTTTGAACATTACGTAACTATGCACTGAAAATAAAATCTAGGTATACATATGTATATGACAAAAATGTAGGTTGATCTGATAAAAATTTTGTCAATATACATACGTCCAACAAAAAGTTTTATCAAATTGATAAAAATCACAGAATTTTGTTTAGGTAACAAAACATATTTTGTTGAATCCACAAAATTATTTTGTTGTGCTAACAGATTGATCTGTTGAAATAACAAAAATATTTTGTCAATATGACAAAATTTCGTAGAATTTACAAAATTAATTTGTCATATTATCAATTCTTTTGTTGTATTAACAAATTTTTTTGTTAATGTTAAAATTTTTTTTTTATTATTATCGGATTAACAATTTTTTTTTTGTTAAATTAACAAAATTGTTTTGTTAAATTAACAAAATTGTTTTGTTAAATTAACAAAACTTTTTTGTTATATTTTGTTAAATTAACAAAATATTTTGTCAATTCGACAAAATATTTAGTCAATTCAACAAAATATTTTGTCAATTTTACAAATTTCTTTTGTTGAATCCACAAAATTAATTTTGTCAAAATAGTTTTTTTTTTGGATTTAAGTCCACAAAAATTGGGGTTTTGTCCCTATGATCTTACATGCAACCATCTGTGAGGGCTGAGGGCATATGGACAATTCGCAATTTTTGTTATTATATTATTAATATTATTCCTTCTATATATAAACGATATGGAAAAAGTGATAAAATCTAGTAAACTGGTACTGTTCGCAGATGATGGTTTGCTGTATGTAACAGGAAAAGACTTAAAAATATTAGTAGACAATATACAAAAAGACTTAAGTGCAATATATACTTGGTTAAATATGAATAAACTTATCCTTAATACAAACAAAACCAAATTCATGACAATTAATAATCACTTCCCGCAACAACAAATTAATATATCAATAAATAATACAACAATAGAACAAGTAACATCAATAAAATATCTCGGTATACTCCTAGATAATAAACTATCGTTCAATGAACACATAGATTACATATATGTAAAAAAGTGTCAACAAAATTGGGTGTCCTAAGAAGAATGCGAAGAAACATTTCTAAAAATAGTGCAATAAAAGTATATAATGTAACTGTGAAACCACATTTCGAATACTGTGCCAGTATACTCTATTTGTGTAACAATACTCAACAAAACAGACTCCAAAAACTGCAAAACAAAGCCATGCGCTTAATCCTCAAATGTGATCGATTTTCTTCTGTTTCATTCATGCTTGAGTCATTAAAATGGTTAAACATAACTCAAAGGCTTTTCATGATGGCAATGATATTTGTCTTTAAAATAAAACACAACTTGTGCCCTGAATATCTGCAATCTAGTGTTCCTGACAGAAGAGTGGTGGAGTATAACCTGAGAAACATCGAAGAGTTCAATATAATTCGGACCAGAACAACTAGAGCTCAAGCAACCATATTCTATAAGGGACTTCATGCATTTAACAATCTGCCTTCCAATATAAGAAATATAAATAACTTATGTCAATTCAAAAACCAAATATGTCTATATACAAAGACTTTTATTAATTTAAATTCCTAAAAAAAAAAAAAAAAAAAAAAAAAAAAAAAAAAAAAAAAAAAAAAATTGTTTGAATGTAAATTTAACTTAAACGTAAAATGTAAATATTTTGTAAATTTTAATGGCCATTGAGCCAAATAAACTTTTTTAAACTTAAACTTAATCTTACATCGATTTTTTGACAAAAACCAAATGTGAACTATATCTTACACAAAAGAAATGTCATGATCAAAAAAATATTCACGCAGAATGTTTTGGTTTCCTTACAAAACAGTTTTATCTACATATCTGATACATAATATTATTTTCTCAATATTACAAAATAACTCAACCCCAAAACAAAATATTTGTCATTTTAACAAAAATGTTTTCATTATTTGTTAAATTGACAAAAAAAAATTAACAAAAACTTTGTGATATAGACAAACATTTACAAAACAGATTTTTTGTAGATACAACAAACATTTTGTTAACATCACAAAAAAGTTTGTCGATGTGACAAAAATCTCTGTTTTATTTTGTTATATTAACAAAACTTGGTTTGTTAAACTGACAGTATTATTTGTAGTGCATATTTTGTTAAACTGACAAAAAACCATGCTGAATTATAAAAATTTTGTGAAATCAACGAAATCATAAAATAAAATTATTTTGTTGTAGGTTAACAAAACGTTTTTGTCAATATTATCTACCTAGGAATTTATTTTCAGTGTTGGTTTGCAATGAATGTGTTTTCCGCAGAATTGCAAGAAAAGTTCTGTCGCTCTTGGAACCTAGACATTCTTGTTAATTTAATTCATTATTTGCAGAATCATTTTCATAACTTAATTTTGAACTACTAATATTTGAAGCTTTCGAACTTGATTTACTGCGAATTTTCTCCAGGCCAGCGACCCATATAGCTTTCAAAAACTCATTTGCAAAACACTATGGTTTTTATTCGCTTTATGTTCATCCTAGTCCTAAATTAGTACGATGTAAGTTAAGATAAGATGGAGTTCCGAGAACTTTGGCTTCTTACAATAAAACGAGCAACTATAAACAGTAGTGGACCAAAAAGACTGCCTTGTGGTACGCGTTTATCGAATCAGAAGTGATTCCTATAAAAAGAATTTGGTAAGTACTTCCCTTGAACAAAAGCTGAAAAAACCCTTGTATAAGAGTATGAAAAGCTGTTTAAATGATTTAAGTTGCTTGCACAAGGTACGAATGTTTGTTGCAAAACGAAAGTTCTATACAGGGTGTCCTCTAATTCATTTTTTTTTTTTTTTTTTTTTTTTCGTGGGTAGGTGAAGAATCTTCATAGACACTATGAGCCCGGTACTCATAGTAGTGTGAGATTTTTACTCACTAAAAAACACCTCCCTTTTGTTCTTGCGACTACAACTAAGTTACCTTATCAAGCAGTTTTAATTTCATTATATTATAATCACGTTTGGCAGGAAGCTCCCCACTGAGAGGAAGCCGTCGAGAGATATCGGAAGAGTTTTCTTTTCTGGATAGTAGTTACGTAACCAATTGTGGAATTTTCTTGCTAAAAATCTTAAGATATATCGTAAGATATGTTCTTTTGATTTATAACGACTATCAATTAACAATCAATTCAGAACTGGCACGGACTTGGGGAATCCGACTGTCTAATTAAAACAAAGCATTGTGATGGCCCTAGCGGGTGTTGACACAATGTGATTTCTGTCCAGTGCTCTGAATGTCAAAGTGAAGAAATTCACGCGCGGGTAAACGGCGGGAGTAACTATGACCCTCTAATTCATGCAGGATAATTTAGGGAATTATTTTTGGGTACCTATATTCTAAAAAAAAAAAATCGTTTCAAAATAAGGGTCTTTCTCCAATGTTGGCATCAATTTTTGGGGTTTGAGAAAAGTCTCAGTTTGTAGTACCCTGAATTATGTTAAGGAAATATAATGTTAGGAACTTTTTTCTTTAAAAAATGACTAGCCTTTATAAGTTCATTTAATTTAAACAAAGTGCATATCTTGTTGGGGTCTTCAAATATCTAATGTCTAAACATGTTCATTTTTTCTTACAAATGTTTGACTTCAAAGGTCAATTGAGTAAACATAACATTTTACTATTATTTTTCCTATGATCGTCACAATAATAAAACTAAAAACCATCGACATGTTTGCGGAAAACAAATAGATTTTACGATTCCTGGAAAAACATGACGTAGGCTAAAAAAGGAATTTTCATTTTCTTTATCCTCATTTCCAGCAACAGTTGACAATAAGAGTGGTTGTTTTTGTATTAATATTTTTGTAATACTTTTTTAAATCTTCCACAGGTATTAGAAAGTTTCAACGCGTGTTCATTTATTTGACTACTTCTCAAAACCATGATTACCTTACCCTGTTCCTTAAAAGCCATCAGTAAAAGTTGGGCTTGGGGAATAAATTAAAAAAAAATATTTCACCGGTTTAATGATTTACGCAGGGGTTAAAGTTGCTTGGAAACGCTATGATATCAAATAATATTGATAATATCTACGTTTATGAGGTGTGCAATGGAATTTGCAACTAATACACGAGAAAAATACCATGAACTTCCTATTGAACGAGTATTTAGAAATACTTATCATATAGGCTTCGACTTGTCAGCTTCGGATGTATTGTTAAATTCAGAGATTTGTTCTTTAGCCATACAACACGAATGTGGAATGTCTTACCTAGCACAATATTTCCCTCCCATTACAATATTCAGATATAAAAAAGTAATGTGCATCGGTATTTCCTTTTAAGTTCTCTCCAACTTTTCTAAGCGCTCGCACTGTGCTTAAACATTTAGTGGTTGTCAAAATCTCTTAAGTTCGCATAAAATATAAAAAAAACAATCAGCTGCTGAAAAAATATTGGAAGAAGCTATACTCTGTCCAACAAAAATTGTCAGTACATGGAAGATAGCACGTTTGTCTCTCATTCTGGTTGCATTGCCATGCATAAGTGTGTCGCCTTTTAAAGCTCTCACAGGGATTCCGTAGCTTACATTATAAATCGCCGCAAATGGAAGTAAGAAACGCGTAGGGCTACCGTCTGCCGATTCAAAACGACTGAAAACAATATTCTATTTACCTTTTCCCACAACACCAAGCGGTAAGATAATAGGCGCATTTTTTTTGTAAGTTGAAAAGCAATACGACAACACTAAACATACTCATCTTCTTAAAATGTGTTCTCAAAAGCTTCAAATCCCAAAAGCTCCCTAATAAAAACCACTGAAAAAGCTCCTTGTTTGCAATTGAGAATGATAATGGTAACTCTGTTTTGATGTAGATAAAGAGCGCACGATCGTATTGAGTGACACTTGACACTCTTGTCAGTATCTCATCCAGTGTTGCCAGAAACACCGATTTATCGTATTTCTCCCGATTTCTAAACTTATTTCCGATACCCCGATTTTTGATGTAAATAGTGCACTTTCTCCCGATTTTCAAATTTTAAAAATACGTTCATATATTCTTCGCTCTTGAATGAACATAATTTATTATTTTATTAAAAATGTCATTTTCATAAAATCGGTTTTCTCTTTTTAACTTTAGTATGAAAACCTATTCCTTGCAATTTTTGTTAACGTCGTCGTCATTGCCTGCGTTGTCATTGTATTTGTCTTGTTCTTCTTCATTTTGTTTTTGTTTGATTTGGTGTGGCAGCGGCGTGGCGCGTGTCGGTAGTTAAATTTTTGTTAATATTGTCAATTAAAATGGAAAAGTAGTTTCAACGACTACGTAAGTTTTTAATTTTCTGTTTACTAATAATATAAAGTAGATCCATTTTCTTTATCTTTTAGCGAAATGTCAAAACCTCGGGAGCGATGTTAAGTTACAATTGGACAAAAATCTTATTTCAAGCTCTGAAGTTGAACGATTTAAAAACAACTGTATAAGCTTTTACGTTGAACTTTACAAACAAATATTCCAAAGGTTTGATTTTAAAAATAAAATTTTTCAGGCTTTGACCTTATTAGAACCAAAAGAAACTGTAAATAAGCAAATTGACTCACTAAGTAATCTTTTTAACTTATTTCCTAATATTATTCATTCTTCTGATATGCAGCGAATTGATTGCTAATATAGAGAAATAAGAAATCTCGACTTTAAAAGCTTAATATATGAAAGCTTTGATACTATTAAAATTGAAATATTTTGGAAAATTGTTTGTTCAATCAAAAGGAGCAATCAAAGTTTGGCCTTTCTATTGATGGCTAACTTTATTTCATCGGTATTAACATTACCAAACTCTTCAGCTAATGTTGAGAGAACTTTTTCTCAAATAAATTTAAATAAAACAAAACTCAGAAATCGCCTTGATGTTGGAACTTTACGAGCAATTTTACTATCTAAGGACTTCTTGAAATATAAGGAGTGTAATTGTTTGAACCTTAAGGTTTCTAATGATTTATTCAGAAAATTCAATCAAAACAAATATATTTAATTTAAATAAAAATTGAAACACTTAATTCGTTTGTGAGTGCGGTAGGAAACACATGTTTCTAAATATATATAAGTATGTAATTGAACTTAAACGCTTATGTCATATTTTTTACATTGTAAGCTATAAGCACTTAATGTTAAAGTTTGTTACTCGTATAATCTACTCATATACAAGACTGTTTGTTTTAGAAGAGAAATATTTATTTTTAATTTAAAGAACTTATCTATCTACTGTGTTTAAATAATATGAATTTTAAAAATGAATTTTAATAAAATAAAATTAAATGATGAACAAAATTTTTTTTAAATAAGTAAAATTATTTTAACTTCTAATTCCCCGATTTCCCCGATTTTTGATGTGGAAATCTCCCGATTTACAAAAATATTTTATGGCAACACTGATCTCATCAGCAGTGCGATACGACGGTCGTGTTGGGGTGTACAACTTTTTGCAAAGAATAACAACAACAATTCCTTAAGAAAAGTCAGTGGCTTGCTCTTTTTTTAGTGGCATTTTTCCTAACGCATTGTAGTGAGGGTGCATCAGGCGCCACTGCTTTAGAAAAAGCTCTCCCATAAGGCCTGTACTGACAATTTTTGTTGGACAGAGTATAGCAATCAGTATGAGACGCTTAGCTTTGAAATTCAATATTTCCATGTATACAATTTCTAATGGAGAGGAGAGTTGCGCAGAATCCACACAGAGGGCGAAATTCATCATTTCAACGCAAATGCAGCGGTAATATGCCGACAGGTGTAATTAGAAACCAGTTAATCGGACCCTTCCCTTGTACAAACTATCTGGAGTTTCTGCAAAATGATTTACCAGGAACTTTTGAATGATATTCCACTGATGCATCTACACAACCTACGTCATCGTGAAGTTAAGAATTGGCTAGATGAAGAGAACGGCTATCGTTCGATATGAAGAAATGGAACAGTTCACTTACCTGCAAGGTCTACTAACCTTGCAGTATTTAAAAACAGAAACAAATTGTTTATTCAATCGAAAAAGCATCTTTAATATAATATTCTCTTTTTTACTACATACTTGTTTTGTATCTTATCCTACTCTCCACTGTAAAATTTAGCGCAAATTTCAGCGCCACCACCAGGCTAGAGTTCGCAATACAAAATCACGCTCCATGATAATACTATAGCCTATAGGTTATTAAATATATGTATACAAAGATAAAACTGCAATCACACGAGTGACAAAACCCCATTATTTCTGTCATTTTTGACGTATGTATTTTTTTTTTGTTACAAAATAAGATTCTCACAGTTAATAGCTAAAATACTGACAAGACTTTTGTCATATTGTTAGTCGTGTAGAACCATCTTAGTTAAAACTTTGCCTTTTTAACTAAGATGGTTCTACAGTCATTTAACTAATTGAACCTCAATCAGAGTTGTAAAAGAATGCAATCCTTAAAACCGTTCGTTGAGTTGAATTAAGAGATAGCATTCATTGACTTCACTTTCAGACGTCTACTTAAAATTTTTAATCACCATTCATTTCACATTTAATGAGATGGCAATCAGTTTTCTCTCATTTCAAATGCCCACCTTCGTTTCTTTTGGTGGCACGGGTCCGAGTGGTCTAATTTTCAAAGACCCTTCCTTGAGCGATGGCTTGTGTTATGTTCACCTATAAGGTGTCGGTGGATTGTCGCTTATTTCTAAAACCCTACAAGAAAAAGGCTAGCAGGGTCAAACTGCAAGACTTTGGTGGCCAATTCACGTCACCTCTGCGAGAGATAACCTTACCCTCAAATCGTTCATGCAGAATGCCAATAGTGGCAGGTAGCCTTGCTGAAAACACAAGTCGTCTAGGTCGATAGGGTAGGGTGCAATTTGGGACATATCAAATTGGTTATCATCGTTCTGTACCCCTATCCCATTGACGGTGAGCGTCTCACAAACGTCGTTTTCGTAAAAGTACAACTTATACTAGTAAATGATTACTTTTTGAGGATTCATTGTCACTTGTTAACACAGCCATTCACCCGAAAACGGGCCCAGGGCGCTTAAGATGATTTTTCGGTCAAAATTGGAGTCCTCTTTCAAACGCCAAATCAGCGAACAAATGGCGATGTCTTTGGTCATGAAATTAGAGCTCCTGAGTCAGTTGGATCTTGTACGCAGGGCCGGATCTACCTAAGGGCTGTATGGGCTGCAGCCCAGGGCCCCGAGGTCACAAGGGCCCCCCAGACCCCGTTGAAAACAATAGGCGTTAATTTGAACAAAAAAAATTTAAATTAAAAAACCTCTCTCTCTCAAAAATCGTGCTCAGTTTAATGCCGAATAGTGTATATGCGCGTCTATGGAACGGTACGGGTATTCCCCGTCGTTTGTTTTTGATCGGTGTATTTTTTCTACTCTTATGTTAGGTTAGGTTAGGTTGTTGGGCTGACAATTGATGTAACTATCGTCACAATTAGATCAATGTAGATCCATTGTATTACCCGTGAGTGTAATCACTCTTTTCTGATAAAAAAAACATATGTGTTCTGTTAATCAGTCAAGCCATTTTGAGGCATTGACAAAGTTCAATATGTGAATTCCTGAATATTAGAAAGATCTTCTTAATTGTCAAAGAAGTAACTACCAATCCATTTCCTTCTTTGGTGGCATAGTGACGGGCAATGACAGAGAAAGTGTGATGTGTCATCACCATAACCTCTACATAGGTCATCTGTACTTAGTTTCATTATAAATTTATGATATTTTAATGAATTATGTCCGGTGATTATGCTCGTGAGAGCGAAGGGACTTCTTACTAAGTTGCATAATTTTGTCAGTCATCTGCTTGTTAAAGCAAGGTCATACTTTCCTAGTGGTATCACAGGTGTCAAGTAGACTCCACCTTTCATTGGATATCTTTAGGATTAAATCTGAAATTTTCTGTTTAATGTTGCAGAGTGGGATACTTACCATCTGTCTTGCCAACTCAACTTTTGTCAGAGTTTTGAGGTTCGTGCCTTTTTCCGTTGCATTCCACCATACCAAATTACCATAAGTTAGTATTGGTCTGACTAACGCCAAATACATCCACCTGATAATTTTTTGGCTAGGTCCCCAGGATTTCCCAAAGATTCTGTTATAGGAGTAGAATGCAATCATTCCTTTTTGAAGTGAAACTTTTTTACGCGCGCTTGGCTTGGGGAGTAAGCTGACGAACGCGTTACGAAAAGTGTGATCAGGCGAGGCGAACGGTGATATATGTGCTGCTCACTGTGTTTTGGACGATGGAACAAACATCATAATGGTAGTTGTTTACATTTCGCCCAATAACACAGTTAATATTATCATAAAGTTTATATACAGAAGACTTATGATTTATGGTCGAGTAGGTTCTGAAGAATTAGGAGAAAACTATCATACGTTGCCACTAATCTTAGCAGGAGATTTCAATATCAATTTCGCATCCGAAGATGGACAACTCTTGATAAACTTTCTACGAGATAAATTAGAATTACAAATGAATAATGACCGTAATGATCCAACTACAAGTCATGGAACAACAATCGATGCAGTTTTTTCTAGATTTCTGTCTAATTTTAATTCTAAAATATATGTATCGTATTTCTCGTATCATAAGCCTATTGTCTCGGTTTTACAATCAACCACAGTAATTACTGATGTACCCAATAATGAAAATAACGAATAAAAGAATGAAAAATAAAAGATTTATGCAAAAATATTAATTTACTAATGAAAACATAAAATACATTTAAATATTTGTAGGAAATTAATATATGTATACACTGAACCAAATCGCGTAGGTGATATTGAAGAAAATATTTTGTTAATTTTTGAAGAATCAATTATTCAAATCAACAATTTTTCATAGTATTTTTCTTCATATGGAAGACTAAATGTTCAAAATGAATAAGGTTTCTTCAAATGATGAATGATTTAGTATTTTATTCAAACGAATGAAATTTTGTCATATCAACGAAAACCATTTGTTAATTTTTGATGAAGCAATTATTCGAAGAGACAAATTTTATTAAAAGTTTTTTTTTTACTATGTTTGCATGTATATCAACTTAAAGCAAAAAGAAAAATAAAACCAGTTTAAAAAAATATTGTAAGAAAATCCTTTTTTGAGAAAATTTTCATAAAGTATACCTACTAATTGGGCCATAAAAGACAATGGCGCAAAATTTGAATTGAATAAGTACGATGCTAAAGCTGTTTTAGTATGATACTAAGTTAAAATAACGAATTTGCAAATTTTAATAAAATAGAGCATCATACTTTCTCTACAGATTTATTAAAATATAAAATCATCGAATACCTACTTTATTTTTATTTGCGACTTAAAGGTACTATAAGGCAAGTTATGCATTCGTAAAAAAAATCTAACTCGAGATTTTGATCAAAGTTGACATTACGATCATAGCGAAGACTAAAAAAGTGGGTCTCGCAATTCTGTCTGTCTGTCTGTCTGTCTATCTATCTATCTATCTATACAGCCTAAGCGGCTCGCTCAATTTTCTTCAAACTTGGTAGATATCATTTTTAATTTACCCCCCCCCCCCCCCCCAACACTTTTTTTCTTTTTTTTTAAGACCAAAAATAACGGTACCTGCCATATGAATTTTTTTCGAAAGTTTGTAAATATTTTTTTTTTCTCAAAAACTGCTTGACAGATTTAAAAAAAACAAGATACAAAAAAAGTTTATTTATTTAAAGCTAGGTACTGGTTAAAAAAAATTTTCCGAAAAATGATTATTGAGGGTACCCCCCAAAGAACCATTTTTTTAGTATTTGATTATCTCAAAAACGGTACAAAGGATTTTGAAATAAAATTCAAATTTTTTTTTTCAAAACTCAGTATTTCGAAAACCACATACTATATTTTTGTTCGTGCGACCCAGCCGTGCATTTTAGTTTAGTATCGTGCTAGATTCATATGACTCTTTGACATTTGCAAACATTAAAAAATGTTCGTGTATTTACTTTTTTATACGAAATATCATTGTTTTATGTGTGTTCAGACCCAATTTATTAAGAAAATTGCTTTAGTACGATACTAATTAGAAAATGTTTCAAATTGATGATTTTTTTTTAAATACTATTAAGTGTATTCTTCTTATTGACAAAATTTATCAACTTGAATAAGTTTCTTCAAACGGTTATTGTACAAAACGTGGGATTTCTCATTGTATTTTCTTCAAATTGAATAAATTTCTTTAAATATTGTTAAGTATTTTATTCGAATTGACGAAATTCTTTTCAATTTGAAGAATTTTCATAATCATTTGTCTGTTTCGCTTTATTTTCTTCAAATTGAATAATTTTCTTCGAATGGAAATTTTTTTTTCTTCAAATTGAAGAAATTAATCTATTTGAAGAATTTTCTTCATTTTTATTTTATTTTAACTGTTCTCGAAGTGAAAAGTGTTCATTCTTTTAAGTAAACTTGTGCTGTAATGTTGCTCGTCAATTTAAGTTGAAAGTGAAGAAAATTTACAAAGCAAGTACGAGTATTAAGTTGTGATGTTTTGGATATTCCAGGAACATAATAAATACGATGTAAGTATGTAAGTAAGACATATTTTAAACAAAAATTATTCCATTGCATTATTTTTCATAGATAAATTAATAATAATAAGCTCTTATAAAAAAACTACCAAGTGTAAGAAAATAATTCATTCTAATTTAATTTAGTGAAGCTAATTCTTGCTTTAAGCTTCGAATAGCACTTTACATTAAACTTATGTTAATTATTAATATTATTAATGAATTTGTTTTCAATTAAAATAACAGTGAAAAGAGTTTAACAAATTTAAAATAATCTTGAGCAAATATAACTTAAATTAGTTAATAAAAATGTTCAGTGTTAATTTTCAAAATACAAATTTGACCAAATGTAAAACTAACAAAAATTCAATAAAACATGATTTGTTTTAAGTGTAAACAAAAATTTGCTTCTCTAAAGTGTTTGATAACACATTTGCAAATATATCATTCGCTTTCCAAACAAAGTACTTATCAGTGCATTGAAAATTCATGCTTGCAATTATTTAATAACATTGATAGCTTCAGGCGGCATTTGAAAAGAAAACACATAGATAAATCCAAAGAAAATGATTCGGAATTATTGGTTCCCATCGACAATGGTCCATCTACATCGACATCTTGCGACAAAAGAATGATTAATCCTAATTTAGGGAATTCAAACACTCAAAAAAGTTTAAATGTAGTCAGTGAAACTCCCAGTAAATTTTCAATCGAATCTTTTCATACATCAGCTGTTAAATTTAGTGTTGCACTGCATAACAATAATAACTTTACTAGGAAAAATGTTGAAGATATTCAAAAATTAGTCACAGATACTTTTTTATCTCCTATCGCTAGTCATCTTAAATGGTTTAGTGATGTTGATATTTCTGACCTTGAAGCTAGGTTTCGACTTAGAAATTTTATTGATAACATTACAAATCCTTTCGATTGTTGCAAAACTGATTTTTTAATGTACAAGTGGCTTGAAAAAAATGGTTATCTAGATGATTTAGTTCAGTTTTCAATAAATGAAAGGGTTACTTCAGTAATGCGTAATGGTGAAGCTGTTTTTGATGAAGAAAAAACAAAAGGATTACTTTTATCATTAAAATTTCAGTTTAAAAAATATTTTGAGAAAGATAATAACCTTAGCAATACCATGAAAAGGATAGAAAATTCGACAGTAAATGAAGACAAATACTCGTACTCAAGCATAATAAATGGAAAGTTATGGCAACAAAAAATTGCAAAATATAATAAAAGTGAAATTTGCATACCCTTTTTTCTCTATTTCGATGATTTTGAGATAAATAATCCTTTAGGCACTCATTGCCAACCTATTTGTGGTATTTACTACAGTTTTCCACTCTGTGAAAAGTATTCGCAACTTGATCATATTTTTGCTGCAGGTTTTATAAAATCTCAAGACTTCAAAGAGTTTGGTAATGACGCATCACTTACACATCTGATCAGTGAAATAAATGAAATGGAAATTAATGGAATGTATTTAAACTGCACAGGTGAACTTGTAAAAGTCCGTTTTATTTTGGCGCTAGTGTTGGGAGATAATTTAGGAGTAAATTCAGTCTGCGATTTTAGTAAATCGTTTTCCAGCAATTTTTTTTGCCGCTTCTGCAAAGCTCCAAAAAAAATGACACAAAAAATGGGAAAAGAAGAACAAAAATATATGCGCAATATTGAAAACTACAGAAACGATGTTGATCAAAACTGTTTTTCTGAAACTGGTGTTCTTCAAAATTCACCTTTAAATCAAATTGTATCTTTTCACGTAGTTGAGAATTATTTTGTTGATATGATGCATGACTTATTCGAAGGAGTTTGTCATTACGATATTTGCCATATTATTAAATATTATACAGAAATAATGCAAATTATTTCGTTGGAAGAATTGAATTTACGAAAACAAAATTTCAACTATGGCTCATTAGAAGTAGGTAATTTTTCAAAACCCATTCGTGAAAACCATTTAAGTCAGAAACGTTTAAAAATGACCGCAAGTGAAATGAAAACTTTCATTCGTTTATTTCCCTTATTGTTGGGGGATCTCATACCAGAAGATGATAGTGTCTGGCAATTTTTCCTTATTCTTTTAAAAATAATTGAGCTACTGCTTAAATCAATTTTTTTTAAAAATGATATTTTGCTTCTCCGCCAGCTGATTAGTGACCACAATGAAAAATATGTCATTCTTTTCAACGATACTCTAAAACCGAAACATCATTTGTTAATCCATTATCCAACTGTTATAGAATACTCTGGTCCCCCAAAACAGTTCTGGTGTTTTCGATTTGAGGCTAAACATAAAGAAATCAAAGCGTATGCTAATGTCACCACTGCAAGAAAAAACATTTTGCTAACTTTAGCCAAGAAATGCCAACTAAAATTTGCTCATTTTTTGATGACCCCTGAAAAAAAAAATTGTTTTGAAGAAAAGTATAAAATCTTAAGCACAAATGAGAACAAAATTTTTTCGAAATTAAACTTAAGCCCTCAAGAGTGCATTGCCTTGACACAGATTGAATACAAGGGCAGCATTTTTAAACAAGGTCTTATATTAACTTGGTTTAAAGATGAGTTGTGTGTTTTTGAAATCCATGAAATTTTTGTTTTACCAAAGATTTCGAAAATCATATTACTTCTTAACGAACTTTTAATAGAATCGTATTCTTTGCATTATGATGCTTATGAGATTCATTCGCCAAAAACTTTTATATCAGAAAATTTGGCTGTGAATATTGAGGAGTTTAATGTAAAACCTATTAACATTCACCGCACTGTAAATGGAAAGCTTATGATAAGATTGAAGGAATATTTTTGAAACAGCAACCACAATTCATCTTTGCCAAGTTCGTCATTTTGATATATCAACTAAAAACAAAGGAATGGTTATATTTCTTTTGTTTTTACTGAATATGTCAAAGCGAGAAACGACGGCAAAGCTAAATTTGTTTCAGATATAATTTTCATTATTAATTTCAAAATGGATATAAATATAAAGAAAAAAGACAAATGAAAGAAGTTAAATTTATATGTAAATAGTTTAATTTATGTATATGTACAAGTGTAAGCATTCTTTTTTTATGAATTGTTCAATCAAATGGGCTTGTTTTTTAATATTTATTTTTTTAAATTAAGTCTATCTAACCAAAATTAAGTACTTATTTAATAAATATTGAACTTTTGAGTAAAAGCCTAACAGAATTTGTATCAACCAAAAAATTTAAGAAGTGTAATAAAACAAAATATATTCATAAAACAATTTTATATGGAGTGTACTAACGTTGTTGCCGCCAACGCGACTGCTGGTTCACAAAACGTGGGGCCGAGCTATGAGTTGCAGAACATTTTAAATGAAGTATACATTGATAATGATGGGGTTCAAACAGCATCTATGGAACAGTCTATGGAACAGTCAACCATGGAACCACTGGGTTTGTATATTGATGAATACTGGATTCCACAAACTTCAATTCAGGAGCTCCGATTATTGTTGTGTGGATGGAATTTTGAAATTCTTTTTCAAATACTTTGCGGTAAGTTTGCTCTTTAATAAAAAACGGCATATTCGTGAGAACATGTTTTTTTTTTTTTGTTATAAGATGAAGGTATAGACATAGACACATTAAAATTAATGACTTCCCAGCATATAAAGCAATTAACAAAAAAATACAACTTGAGGTTAGGCACTCAGATCAGATTTGAGCACAAGTTAAATGAGTGGAAAAAGGCTGAAAAAAATACTGAAATAAGGATGTGTTCTGAAGCAAGTGGTAATGGAAGGATAAATGTAAATGAAGAGTTCGATCCCCTGACACCAAAGACTAAGGATTCAAATGTTGAAATAAATGTAGAGGAAATTCTCAACGCGTCAAGTCAAGGGAAAACTATTTTGACCCTTTATAAAAGCAGTCAAAGTCTGAACGAAGGATCGCGAACAGTTATTGTAGACACTATAATAAAGTACATGCTGCAAAAAGAAATAAGAATGACTGTCCAGATTGCTAAAATACTAGCAGAAAGCATAGTTAATCTTTTTAAGACGGAATATTTGGTATGTTAAATATTATAATAAAATATATGTTTATGTAAGCTTTTGACTATTACCTACATTTAAAAATATCAGTATATCGGCATTTAAACAGTACTTCATGTCTGTTTTAAAATAAATAACATTAAATTTTTTAGGGATACTATTACTCGAAACAAAACGGAAAAAAGCCACAAGGGAAAGTCTATGACAAATATTATAATGCTACAAGACTTCTCAAAACAAGCGGTCTTTTACCAAAAAGGTCATACACAGCCCAATGTCCAGTTCGTCCGGACAAACGAGTCTTTAACCTTGGTAAGAGCTATGACGTTCAACCTATATTATATAATTTAATTACATGCGTTCAATTTAGATCCACCGGAATCGGAAGCTTCGGAAAGCGTGGAGGAAATAATAAAGGACAACTGTACATGGGTGGAAATAGAGCGGCATTGGGCAGCATCAAAAAATTTCAGACTTGCTGAGATATTAAAAGCCGAATCGACAGCAGAGATATTGACAAAATGGAAGCAATATAAAAATCCGAAGGGCTTCAAACTGGTAACTTTTTATAACTTGTCAAAATATCTGTAGCTATTAGCTAATAGTATATTTTATTTCTTCCAGATTGACATGGATTTTAAGCATTTATTTCCAAATGCTGAAAGTTTTATTTTAAAATACAATGATTTTTCAACAAAAATCATTCCAATTTTTGAAGAAATAAAGGATCCAACAAATAAAACTATTCTAATAGAAATGAATAATAAAACAGACATAACTGAAAGTAAGTAATTGAGTTACTTTAAAATACAGCTTATAATAACTATCACAACTGATATATTTCTTGAGATGTTAGCTTCTCTCTAGTGAACAATCTCGAATAAAAATATAAAAACACTTTAACCTGACAGTCAACTTTAAAAGTTATTATGTCAATACTAAATTTTAAGAACGAAAAACTATGTTTTGTATGAACTTTTGTGAATCAAAACTTTTTAGCTATAGCTTTTGCTTTTTCAACTGGATTAATCTTCTTTTTTTTCTTTTTTTAGATGGTCGTTGTTGTGGAATTTTTTACTTGATACATAGTCTTTTAACGCCAACTTCAAAATTAGTCACTGGCAGCAGTACTCATAAAACCCACACCCGTTTTTCGATAAAGGATTCGCAAGCTAGCTTCATTTTAGTAGCATCCAGTGTAGCGGCATGTGAGGAGGAGATCCTTCGAAGGCAGGATGAAAAGAAAAATATACAGCCATTCGTTATTATAACTGGAACAGTGTTGGAGCCAAAGGACATAGTGGTTTATTTTGACGAAATTAAATATAGGCAAATCACAGTTATTTCGGCAATAGATTTATGTTTTAAAATCTTTAATTTATTTAATTTGCAATACCCCATGTCATCTAGTTTGGTTTGGGCTTTTATTCAATCCTTTTTTTATAAAATTGAAACTTCATACGATAAAAACAATCCAAAAGTTAATACACTTATAAATAAATTAAACAACCAATAAAAAAAAATAGTTTGACCTTAAAAATTGTATTTCTTTGATTTTAATAAGGAACGTTCAGATTATAGGATTTACAGGACAGATTACGTCTGGTCTGACAGACATGTATATGAAAATGTGAAATAGAGAAACAACGGTCGATATCAAATTATTTTCATATTTTGTAACCTGACAAATATTTTGAATAATAATGTTCGAATCTTAACAAGCTGTTATGACAAAACCTACAGTTATTTATGGTTTGAGTGTTTAATAGAAATCTGTTTAAAGCAATTCGGAAGATTTCTTACAATATTAATTTGAAGAGCTCGATGTGCCAAATTGTAGAAAAAATTGTCAATTCGAATAAATTGAAGAAAAATATACCATCAATTGAAGAACAAATAGTTTATTTGAAGAAAAAATATAGATTAAATCGAAGAATATTTAATCAATTTCACGTCACTCATGTGCGTTAAACTGAAAAAAAATTCATCAATTTGAAGAACACGATGCATGATATTGATGAAATAGATGTGTCAAAATGATATATTATTTTTGTTGATTTGAAGAAAACGGTGTATCAATTTAAAGAATATTTATTCAATTTCAATAAAATAAAACGTTAAGATGAAGATTTTGTATCAATTTGATGAAAATATTACGTGAAAATGATGAAAAAATTTAACACGATTTGTCAAATTGAAGAATAACTTTTCAATTTAAAGATATAGATAAGTTAAAATGAAGAAATATTTATTACACTGATAAATATTTCTTCAAAATGAAGATGGCTTTATGTTAAGTTGAATAATGATTATTAACTAAATTTTAAGAAAGAAGGATGAAATTTAATCAATTTCACAAAATTTTGTGAATTTAACACCACAACGAAAAATTTTATGCATTTCTTCAAAATGACAATATTTCTTGAATATAACAAAATTTTCTTCAAAACAACGGATAGGTTTCATTGACCGTATATTGATCACATTTCTTCAATTCTACCTACTTTTTCTTCAATATGACTACCAAATTTGGTTCAGTGTATGTGCATACATGTATATATTGCACACACACATTCATATATATACATATAGATAGAGCGAAAGAAGTTTCACTTCAGTCGTGCGGTCATAAGCACACTCACTTTTTGTTCTTTCCTTAGTGTTAAGACTCCAGTTTAATTTCTTATCTAGAATCACACCAAGATACTTTGCATGATCTGAAATCTTCAGTGGGGTGCCTTCAATTGAAGGTATTCTGTAGCTTGGTATTTTCCTCTTTTATTTGTAAAAAGGACTAATTCTGTTTTTGATGGGTTAACCATCAGTCCGCACTTTCTAGTCCATCTACTAACCTTAGAAAGGGCGTATTCGATCTGTAGGCTGATAGTGGGTAAGAATTTACCTGTCGCTAATAACGCAAGATCATCAGCATATAGGCTACTACCTTTTTATCTACTCTTACGAGGGACTTCCCGCCGCGATGCTTAACGTAACGCCTGACGTGATTTTGTTTCTTCTTCCGCACTTCTGTTCTCGTCATCAAAGTGACAAACTGACTGTACAAAAAAAAATGAAAAACGAAACCCTTTATGATCACTCGTGCGCCCTCACTCGTGCGCCCGTCTGTCTGTCACAGCTAATTTGCTCCGAAACTACTGGACCAAATTAGGCGAAATTTGATAGGATGATGTAATTATGAGCAAAAAAAACAGTTGTGCAAAAATTTTTTTTAATCAGAGTCATTTTATTAAGGTTTGCTAATGTCACTGTGTCAAAAAATTCAAATTTTTAATGGATTTGCAAAACAAAAATATCGAAAACATAGATTTGGAAAGTGCGCGTCAAATTATTGATTATTATCCAGAAGACGTAGCCGAGCATTTAGTGAATGAGTGCATACAATTAAAATCGCACTTACTCCAATCTAAGCCAGAATCGACACCTCTTCCAGTGACAGTCTTAAGCTCATGTATGAAAATAAACTTATTAACGTGTTCCCTAACTGCTATACCATATTAAAGATTTTTTTTTTTTCTCCAAGATGTCCTATGTAGAAAATAAATACAGGACAACAATGTCGAGCCATCGACTAAATAATTTATCACTTCTTTCGATAAATTGTGATCACAGAACAGAAATGCAGAAAGGTTGATTTATAAATTATAATTTATATAACATGTCATACACATAATCTGTCAATTTCATTTACTAATTCATAATAAATAAATAAAATGTTTTTATTGTTTTTAATATTCTTATATATATCACTATTTCGTTTTCACTCTCACCCAAAGGTTGCGTGGAAGAGATTGCTACCACAGCAATAAGGTCGCCGTTTGCACAACTAATGCTTTCGTAGATTTAAGTAACATTTATGTTTTTTTTTTGTGCAATAAAGAATATATAATAATAATATATCACTATAGATACAGTTTTTTGACATGGCTATTAGTTGAGTACGTAGGTAGGCCCCTAAATAGTTTCAGCCCAGGGCCCCACAAATTCACGATCCGCCTCTGCTTGTACGGGTGTAGTCGGACCTACACCAACATTCGCCAGGTTGAAGTCTCGGATAGGCTCGAGTTCTTGTGCACGGCGAGAATTCGACTGCCTCGGGTTCTGCTGACCACATGATGTTCTCGGATGTTTTTTGAGCTCCTCGAATTTGGCCACCAAAGGTTGAAGAGTCGACTGTGATGGGCCACCACGTCTTTCGTAAAATGGGCGCAACACAGGCAAGGTTTGCACCAATAAACCCTTAGGACGTGCTGATCAGTGGTGTGTAACTTGCAATGGTGATTTAGCATCAGTAACTTAATAACAAACAACAGATTTGACAGATGTCACATATTCAAATGATGTTTATTTCATACACAAACTTTTAACTGAAATCATTTGATTTGTATTCAATTTTATTCTTGCGAAATCACATATGATGAGCAGTTTAGACTCCAGTAATCCGATAAATCCATGATCTATAACTTGAAACGCGTGTAAAAACCCCTGGATAACCTAGAGTACAACCAGAAGCTGCCCCATAGGAAGTAATACCAACCAGAATGCCAGATTCAGTCACAATTGGTCCACCGGAATCTCCTTTGCATGTTGAAGTTCTACTTGGCCCCTGAGCACAAATGTTAGTATCTCTAAACAAAGCAGATCCATAAATTCGCGAACAAGATGAATTCGGTATGATTTTCAAACGGGCGTATTGTAGTTGATTTGAAAAATTTGTAGCCTCTATTTGAAAAAGATGAAATATATTTTAAGAAAGCTGCTGCTTCAAAAGAACTTACGATCACTTGTGATGCCCCAGCCAGATGCAATAACGTTATCGTTGACATAGGTATTCTCGTAACCATCTAGAGGTGGCAAAGCAACAGGTGCAATATTATATCCCAAATCAAAATACGGTATTTTTAGAAGACAAATATCGTTTGCAACATTTTTGAAGTCCCACTCTTCATGGACAAACAATTGGCTCACTGGAACTACTGTTCCTGATCTAAATTGTGCGCTGCCCATTAAGGCATATACTCTAGAGGCTCTGAAAAAAAAACACAAATATCTCATTAATTTCCGAATGCTGGAATAAAGTAACTTGAGTGTGCTCGCACTGTGAAGCTTAGGCCGTTCTCAAATCAACGTCAATTTGATCGTTAAACGTCATAATTTTTTGACGTAGATATTACCATCATCGAATATGCAATCGTCTAGCTTCCATAGAGTCTGTTTGATCAAAGTCAATCAACTTTCTTTCAAACGCATCATTTGATGTTCACAAACACGCTCTCTGGCTTATCAATATTTTTTGACGTCAACTAAATTTTTGTACCGCAGAGTTGCGCCGCAAATGATGTTATCGAGCATATGACTTAGGTAAACTGCGTTATCGAAAATAATTCTTTTCCATGAAAATTAAGTTTTGCGTTTTAGAACAGTAGACTTTTTCAGTTTGCGTTAAAGAACATCTTGCAATTGGATTTTTGTAACAGATGACGTTTTAAAAAAGGGAACCATACATTTCAGATATTTGCAGGCTTCCAACGCGACCATCAGATTCGCTGAGCCGACAGTTCCGTGAAGCCTACACTGTTCTGTGAACCACCATAATCCTAGAATATTTTCAAAAGACTTACCCTTCCACACAGTGAGCAGCAGTTAAAATCCAGTTGGGAGCTATCAAAGATCCTCCACACACCGCCACCGTAGACGGCCCCTTTTGAATGTAAAGACCAACTTGATATTTAAATTGTCCTGTTGCAGCCATATATCCATTGGTGATTCGGGGCTGTGGTTGTGGAACGTCAAAGGCATTGATCAATACAACTACTGTCAAAAGAAAAACTACTAGCAGAACTTTCATGATGATGCTCTGCTCCAGTTCAAACCGTCAACTTAACTATAGCAATTATTATTGTCTTATATACCTTCCTCATAAGTTACCTTTAAAGAGGCACTAAGAGAGTAAGTTTGTTTGATCAACTCGAGAGTATTTCCGTTGCTCTATTAAATGGTGATTTTTCTTTAGATATTTTAGGGTTCGTAATGTGTTTGCTTTCAATTATGAATTAGTTCAATAAATTGAGCATGTATCATTTAAGTGCCTACTTGACTTTGTTGTTGGCACAAAAAAAAACGAAACTTTTTCCTTTTAGATTTATTTGTATGCAATTATGTTAGCAATCGCATATGGGTGATTCTACAAACAATGGAATAAAATGATACAAATTTCGGCACGACATTTTTGGATTCCAAAAGTCGTAAGAGTTGTTCTAGATGATCATTAGAACGTCCCTTTGCGTTGTTGAAAGCGGCCAGTTAAAAAAATAAATAAAATGCACGACTGGATCGCACGAACTTGCTCTTATGTAAAAGTACTTTGGAATTTAAGATACATTTTATAAATATAAAACATGGATTTAATGAGATAATAATGTTCAAATGCATAAAATTGGAAAAGTATGAATTTATGCAAATAAACCTTAAAAAATCGTTTTATTATTAAATAAATTTTTTATATAAGAAATTTCTCTAAAATTTGTCAAGAAAAAAATGTGGGATGCGGATTTTAATTATTTAATAATATTGGCTTTAGGAAATAATTTCAAAAAATAATCGTTCATAGGTTTTGAAGATATTGATTTAAATTTTTTTTTTTTTTTTAAACCCAATAAATATTTGTTCGAATATTTTTATATACAATATTATTTTAAACTTAAGGGGACTCCTGCTAAAAATTTTGGGATAAGATCCTTAGAGCCGTTAATGAGAAAGTCGAAAATTAAAACAACGGGTCTATGGCAGGTACCCCTAATAACATTTCCCCCCAAAGTTTTTTTTCATCAAAATATAGTCCATGTCCATAATATCACACCTAATTTTTTTTATTAAAATCGTTAGAGCCGTTTTCAAGATAAATAAGATTTTGCATTACGGGTGTATGGGGGGTACCCTTAGTTTTGGAGCTAAAAAAAAAATTTCAATTTCTCCTCTAGGGAATCACTGAAGACCCTTAACTACCGAGTTTGAAGAAAATACCTCCGGTAGTTTAGGCTGTAGTTCGAGGTACAGACATACAGACATACAGACATACAGATATACAGACAGACAGACGGAATTGTCGGACCCACTTTTTTCTTCTTCGCTATCATCGTAATGTCAACTTTGATCAAAATCTCGAGTTCGATTTTTTTTCCAAATGCAGAACTTGCCCTATAGTACCTATATCGCAAGTAAAAATGACGATTTTAAGGACATTTTTTGAAAAAGGATGTTCAGGGTACTGAGTTTATTTCTAAGGGAACTGAATAAATCTTTATTTTTTTTCTTATTTTCTCTTGGGTACACATTGAAATATAGAAATTAAATTTAATTATTCTTCATAAACATAAAAATTCATGGTACATAAATATTATTTAGCATTTTATTAAGAGAATATAATATATTATAATTAAATATTTTTTTTTCTAAAAATCAATTTAAAATAAATTATATTCTTTTTAAAAACTTTAAAAATATTTCGCAATGAAGTTCGAAGTTCAATATAACTAAAAATATCTCAGGTTTCTGAATAAAATATCATTTGCTCATTTATTAACCAGGGGACTGAGGCCAGGGGACTGAGGTTTTTCATGGTTTTTGCGCAAAAAAGGTAGTAAGGTTTTACTTAAAAAAATAAATATATATATATAATATTACAGTTTTATTAAACCTATGCTATACTTCTAACAAATATGCCTTCTTACATACAAATTTGTTTTGTAAAACCTCACCAGAGGACTGATAATCTAAAGGAACAATCCACGACTTCTTGCACAAATGTCTTTTTCACAATACTTACATAAGAAACAGAATCGATTGGCACCACAATTTTATTGTAAGGAGATTTGGTACTTCAAATTGACAGTGCTGGAAATTCGATCGATATCCTAGTTATTGATTTTTTCGACTGTTTCAATATGCCAGAGGACTGATACAAAAAGCGGGGGACAAAGTTTAATTAAGTTTTTTTGTAATAAAATAAATTACTAAAAAATATTTATCTATTTCGTAGCAAAGATGTGTTATTTTCCGTAGCTTTGGTGCAATTCATCTAAGTATGAGACCTGAAATAAGAGAACGGTAATAATTTTTCTTTGCGAAAACGCACTGGGGACACGTCAGGGGACTGAGAATCAGACACTTTGAAGAATTTTTTGAGCAAGATAAAATAAGGTCAACCTAATAATATTGTTAGGCCAGGTAGATATCAACAAGATTTAATTTTATAAAAAAAATCAGATTAAATAATTGAACGGATTTTAAAATATTTCTTCGGCCACCGAAAATTCCATCGTTTGTAGAATCACCCATATATCGGAAACTGTTGGTCTCGTGCATATATAAGGTCTTGGTTAACTGATTTTTCAATTTTTTATAAAACTTGAATAAAAATCAAGAACGGAAATTAGATACGAGCGATTTTTTTTGTGATTTCTTAACCAAGAATTAAAATAACAATTTGTTGGTAACAATAATCTCTTTAAAAGAACCGTTTTTACTGGTTTTTAAGTCAGTAAGGTCACCATAGAGTACCTATTATAACAACAGAACCAACTTAAGGGTGCGTTTTCTTTCAACGTAAAATTTGTAGTATGGCGAAAATTCTAACAATATTGAAAACTAATGAGCATTTGTTTACAGTGGATGTAGTGTGGATGTTCTTGCACATATTTTTAATAAAAGTGTGTACGGTGGTGTCTTTCCAAGATCTCTTAAAATTGCTGAAGTCATTCCTCTATACAAAAAGTCTAACCCTTGCATTATGAATAATTACAGACCTATTTCTCTGTTACCTGTATGTTCAAAAATATTTGAAAAGGCGATGAAAAAAAGAATTTTGAAATTTCTAAATAAAAATCATTTCTTTAGCGAAGCTCAATTCGGATTTCGAGCTCTTCGATCTACTGAAGATGCATTATTAAAATTTTGAAGTGAAATTTATGAAAACATCAACAATAATTTATTCTTAGCTGGTCTCTTCATTGACTTAACCAAGGCCTTTGACTTAGTAGACCATGATATTCCTTTGAAAAAATTGAACAATGCAGGAATGCGTGGGTTTATCTATAATTGGTTCAGTGGCGTAGCTACCGCTGTATCAGCTGTATCCTTGTAACAGGGCCCCGAGATATAGGGGCTCCCAAAGATACAGAGCTACAGAGCACAAGACGTGTGTAAAAAAAATCACTTAAATATTTAATAAAGTTTTATTACAAAAAAATGTTCCGATGATCATTTTTTACATGCGTCAAATATTTTTTTTCCCTGTGTATCTTTTTCTTTTTTTCATGTCCTACCAACCAACAATACTACAACTTCAACCTGCAAACACTTTTTTATTCGAGCTTTCAAAATATATCGTCCTGCCTGACACAGCCACCAACTCCAACATCACACAGAAATACAAACCAGGGACCAGCGGTAGATTAAAAAATACTAAGAACTAAGGTACTTGCATGAACTAACAGCTGAAAAATTCGAATACTCCATTCCGAACCCTGTATGTATCTGCAACCAAAAAAAGTCCCGTTAATTGTCTGAGTGAACTAGGCAAAACAAATTTCAAAGTTTTTTGTGATTATTTGTAATTAGATATTTGTGACTATTTGTGCGTTGCTTAAAATATTATTTTTGTAGAAAAATGACTGAAAATAAAAAAGAGTATCTAAGTGGAGCTCTGAAAAGAAAAAATAAAGAAAAGAGAGATAATGAGATCAAGAAACTTCCTAAAATTACTTCGTTTTTTCGACAACCAAATGTTGCGGCTACTTCAGATTGTGTTGGTATGTAAATTCTTGGTCAAATTTTGTTATAAGTATGTAGATAAAACTTCAGACGGTGGTGAAAAGTTTATACAAATTCTATATTTCTGTAAACACAAGCATAGCATTAGGTATATTATTAATCTTGTGGATAAATTCTTGTTGCTAGGTAATGTCATGTATTTGCGTATCTTTTGGATGTTCAGTTAATAGAAATGCAATTCTGGAAAATATCCCTACGTTTATTTTTATGTATGAAGGTATGTAACTAGGTAGACGATATCGTAGTAGGTACATTCGTTCGATCATTAGAATATCTAAGAAAAAGTAATATATTGTTTAATAAAAATTGTATGAACCCGCAAGTTTACGTTGGGAACTTATTTTGTTTTTGTTTTGGTTTTAGATTCTTCTGAAGCACAAAATGCATCAAGAGCTCCTGAAATAGAAGAAACTCATAATGAAGATTCTAATCAACCCAACGAATTAAATAATATCTCTTCATCGGATAGGGGAAATTTTGGTGACAGTCTTACTGAATGTGAACGAAAAATAATTTTTAAATTAGGCCCCTTTCAACCTGAAGCACCATTTCCAAAGAATTCGGAAGCAACTCGATGTTTTTCAAACTTTCATTACTCATATTCAAATAAGGCTGGTATTCGAATTGTTAGACCACGGTTATGTTATTCTAATATTTTGAACAAACCTTACTGTCACTTCTGTTAGTTGTTAGCAGATCGTCAAAGCAAATCGTACTCTTTCGCATGGATAAACGGTGTTCTAGTTAGAACCAATTTAACTAAAAACATATCTGAACATGAAAACTCTCAGCAACACATAAACTCTGCTTTAAATTATAAAAATTGGTTACAAGAAGGTACTATAGTTACCCATTTAGAAAGTGAACTCAACAGTAAAATAACTTTTTGGCGAAATGTTTTGCACCGTATTATAAATGTCATAATTACTTTGGCCTCGTGCAATTTACCTTTAAGAGGACATGATTCAGATTCTGGAAATTTTATATCCATTATTCACTTAATATCTAATTATGATCCTATTTTGAAAGAACTCATTTTGAAACTAAAAGGTGAAATAAATTACTTAAGCCCTACAATTCAAAATGAGATAATTGAATTGCTTGGTATCACATTAAGAGAAAACATTGTTTTAGAAATTAAAAAAGCTCCTTTTCTATCTATAATTTTGGATACAACACAAGACCAATCAAAAATTGACCAACTGTCTGTTGTTACGAGTATTAGGCATATTTCTATAGCAGAAACCGATGAATACTTTTTCAATAAAGATATAAAAATCTGCGAGTCATTTTTAGGGTTTGTACCAATTACTGATGCTAGTGCCGAAGGGCTAAAAACAGAAGTTTTTAAAACAATAAGTGAATATGGACTTGATTTATCCAAATGCAGAGGACAAGGTTATGATGGAGCGAATGTTATATCGGGTGTATATGGAGGATTACAAGCCCTTATAAAAGAGAACACTCCAAATGCCGACTATGTTCATTGCGCAGCACATACATTAAATTTGATACTTAATGATGCAGCAAAAAATATACTTGAAGTGTCAACATTTTTCGATAATTTAGAGAAAATATATAAATTTTTTGGTAACAGTATGAAGCGCTGGTCTTTGCTGCAAAAAAAATTGGATACAGGGCCCCCAAAGGTCTAGCTACGCCACTGAATTGGTTAGTTTCATATCTATCTAATAGGAAGCAAATAGTTAAAGTAAATGGTAGCTTAAGTAGTTTATCCAATATTAGTATCGGCGTTCCCCAAGGATCAGTTTTGTGTCCCTTGCTTTTCCTGATTTTCATAAACTCTATTCTCATTCAGAATTTCAAAGGAAAAATTACAGCATTTGCTGATGATATGGTTTTTGCATATATGGTTGTAAATCTCTGTTTAACTTAATTTCTGACATTAACTCTGACTTGGACATTTTAAGACGATGGTTTGCAGTTAATAAAATGGTGTTGAGTAATAAAACAAAAATAATGTAATTCAGTCTAGCAGAGTCTCCCATACAATACAAAATACAAATACAAATACAGTCCACAATCAAAGTGAAAATGGGTTTTTACAAAATAGTTTTTTTTAACTTAACCAAGACTTTATTAAATGTTACTTTTTATCACTTCTGGCATACATATTCAATAATAATTAGGGATTTTAATGGTAAAAATTTAGAACATTCCTAGAATTTCAATGCGTACGCACCTTTTTTCCTTTAAAACAAAAACACGTTTTTGATTTAAAGTCGCCATTCTTCTGTTTTAAAAGTTAACCATAGTTGTGTTAAAAAAAGTTGGAATGTCATTACTACAAATGTTACCTTAAGTTTCTTTTCATTTTTAAATGCAAAGTGTGGCACATCATGTTATTGCAAATTAATTTAAAAACAAAATCGAAGTACATTTAAATTTAAAATTAAAAAAAAACGTTATTTCAAAATATGTGGTAACAAATTCTATTAAAAAAATAGTAAACTAATCAGAAAATAGAAAAAATAATTTAAATTGAAAATATCTACCAAAATTAAAGAAAATTAAAAAAAAAACACTTTAACTTTGGGTGAAGAACGTCATAATGTAAAGAAAAGTAACTTCTTGGAATAAATGAACGACCGAACTTTAATGTTGCCAACTCTTAAGAGAAAAAGAACGCGCTTTTTTTAAAGTAAAGCCGCCATTTTGTTGCCATATCCACCATTTACAGGCAATGACGATGTGTTTTTTTATTTTTCAAGATTTTGTTTTTATAATCTAATGACACCATTTTAAGAGATCAATAATAGTCAGAGTAAACACAAATTTTTAGATCATAAAACGTGATCTCGATAGAGATCAGGATCATACCTGATAATAAAAACGTTATTCTACGAATGAATGAATGAATATTTTCCGCCTGGAAAATGCTAATGGAGAATCCCATTTGTATGGAAAGTTTGGTTCTAGGCCCAAGAAATACAGCACTAGCCCCTTCTGTCGTTCTCGAACCATCCGTGTACCACTTAATGGCATTGACTTTGAGTGTGTCGTTTTCTATTTCGTTATAAAATTTAACAAAGTTGTATTTTGTAATCATTAAAATAATAAAATTTCTCTATTACATTGTAGCTGTTTCAATATTATTCTACTTTAAATATTCGGTATTAAACCTTCATGAAGTAGAAACTTGGCGTACTTTTAGATCTGACTTGTTATACAAAGGTTTTTGTATAGAAGAACTTGGCTCTTTTTTTAACATTTATGTTTTTGGTCTGATAGCATTCATCATCAAAGCAAAATTGAAAGACTTAACCCTATAGTGATGCCGGTGCGAGTTGTGTACTTTTTTTTCAGAACGATGTCAAAGAAGTCGAACGGCATTACTTTGTCTTGTTTTAAATCTTTTTGGAACTTTAAGGTTTAAGTGAGATGTTGTGACCAGTGCGCTTATTTCCACTGTCATCCCAGACCAACGGAAGAGTTCGGCAGGGATGCCATAACTAGATGCTGCGCTATAAAACTAGTCTCATACTATCATACTCGGCCCTGAAATGGATGAAAAAGTGATGGATGTGTCGATTTGAGATTCATCCAAGTTACACCGGAATGTGAATATTTGGTCGATGGTGGAACTTTATTACCCAAAGCAACATTGATATGGAAGTGGAAGTATCAGGTGATTGACGAACTGCTTCACATTTAAGAACAGACAAGATTGTGTAGTCGATGTTAAAAAGATTAATGCCTCTGATGTTGGCACAGCCTATAGCATATTCTTATTATATGGCGATGGGACACGCACTTTAGTGAAGTTGCATTCACCCGATATATTCTCACTCCAACCAAATTTTGGTAAAATAAGTTGGTATATGCTCCTTCCCAAGCCATTCCTCGCAGCTTGTTGACCATCGGAACCAGTAATCTTATATGACTTCGGTGGTCGAGAATCTTTTCGTTCCATCATCGTCCAAATCAAATGGAGTAGTCTATCTACCAAGCAGCGGTATGTTGGCTGTCTTCACCTTAAAAGCATTCCTATTTACCCAGACTTCTCAAAAAGTTCAGACAACGAAAGAAGCTGTAAGATGAAATGAAGATTAACTCTTCCCAATCATTTTTCTCTTTGGGCTAAAATGGCAATCGAGTAACTAAGTTAAGGGCATCATTATGAGACACTAATCATCACGGTCTTTAAAAACATTTACGTAGAATATTGTGTAGAATAATTATTAACCCCGTCAAAGGTCGGAAAGAAGGAATAAGGCTGTTTGGAGAAAAAAGTTTTCCGGGTGATTTTCGGTTCCGGCAATATAGATTGGAAAAAAACAGATGTTACTATATAATTAACTATAAAGGGGCCGCTGGACAGCGATACACATTTTACCAAAAAAGCAAAAAGCCAAAACTTGGGATAGCTGGCTTTTTTACTCCGGCCCGGAGGGACTACAAGGAAGTAGCGTCGACAAACTAGGAACAAATTGATTCAGTTTTATTTTTAAATACTGAACCCATCATTTGTTTTTCCTAAATTTTTCACATAAAGTTTTTAATAAATTGATTCGAAATCGCTCAAGTTATTCACGAAAAGGTGAACAACTAGAAAGTATTGAATTTTGGAAAAATTGGTAAGTAAAACAAATCTGTGCCCACACAAGCTCAATGTAAATTTATTTACTTTTGATATTCCAATAATTAAGTGCTTTATTAGTATCAACAGTTACATAAAACTCATCATAAAATATGTAAACCTTAAAATCCCGGAAAAAAAGTTTTAAAAAATCCAATAAGACCCCGGAAGAAAAACAAAAGCTCGTTCCCTTTTTATTATTTCTTGTTGTTGTGTTTTTTAGTACACTCGTATATCTAACGCTTCCAGCACTTGTCACACAAAAAAGTATAGATCGTGCCATGGTGCAAATGCAGCGAGTAAATTCTCAAATATCAGCTGAAGGGTTTCCCACTCGCGCACGAGAGCATCGTATTCCAAATTATGGACATAAAATTTTTTCAAATGCTAAACCAGCCGATCGTTTTGAATTTCACTTCCGATCGAATAAGACTATAGCTGCAAGTGTGTATATTTGTATCTTTAGAATAGGCTAAACCATCGCCACAATGAGGATGTAAAAGGAAGCCGCCTCTCCTTATGGTGATCGTTTAAAAAAGTGAACACTGAACAACCAACACGTGCACTAGATTATTCATTCTCAATTGACCTGAGGGGTAATCCAATTGTTTTGCAATTTGAAAATTTCCAACACAACTTGGTGAGCCTATTGTTCTCGTTCAAGTGATCCGATCATGGGTGAAAATCCAATTTCAAGAGCAAACCTACTCAATGAAGGGATCTTTGTTTTGTTTTCGTATGTAGATGCGCAATGCGGTCACTTTTGAATAGTGATAGCCAATGTCGCCTTTGTGTCTAGGATGGAGAATTGTGAGATGATTATGGAATTTTTATTTCAGAGTGATTTATTAACGGACATGTGATCCTCTTAGTGTCTCCTTTAGTTAAGGTTTGGTAAAAATACAAATGACGTGGGACGTAAAGTATTTAATCAAAGTAAGGTCTTCAACTCGTCTCAATTTGCAGCCAATTTAAAGCCCCTTTTAGACGATCAGTTGTTCCTTCAGTTATCAGTTCAGTTAAAAAAGGCAGTGTATATGTAGACGTCAGTCCGGTGTTCATTTGAGCTTTCATTTTACTTGTGAGCAGTCGAAAAAGGAAATACATTGCGTAATGGACGGTAAAAGCCTTATTGCAATAGCTATAGTTTTGTCGCTTAATAAATCACCGCAAACTAAAAGTGAAATGACGACTGAACTGACAACTGAACTGAAAAGTATTCACACATCACTTTAACTGATAACTGAACTGAAAACTTATGGGAATTTTATCAGTTTCAGTTTCAGTCTCAGTTAAACGTTTCAGTTTTTGCATTTAGACATCAGTTTAACTGAAAGCTTAACTGATAGCTCAACTTGAACTGAAATGAAAGGGACTTAAAAGGGGCTTAAGGCCATCGATTTTCTGATGTTATAAATTATTGGAACAAATAATTTTGGATAGTTCACGAGAAAGATATGGCAGCTGGAAAAACCACTAGTGATTAGATTAGTATTAATAGCAATAGCATCAGGGTGACAATTATTTTGCCAATGTTTGAATCCCGTTTGTCCGACCCTAAAAGGCTGACGCTTTCAGTAGCATTCGGGGTTTAAAGAGTTCTAATTTTTCAAGTTCATACTCTCAGATCGTTATCGTTTGATGCTCCAGATCAAGTTGCTATTTGAGAGTTATCATTATTCGAGCCTCCTCGTGCCCCCCTATAACCAGTGAATGACTCATTTGAATAAAATCCACCTTATTCCCTTTTTTCCTGTATTTGGTTAAGACAATTCTCCTGATTTCTTATTTCTGACAGGGGGTTATGGTTAATTATATATCCTCCAATAAATTTCACTCAACGCATTCAAGGTACTTATCTACTTTGATTCCTTCTGTGTATTTTATTTATGCTGTGTCTGGCACATCATTAATCAAAATTCATTAAAATATCGAATTAATATCATATCGGATACAATGATGATGTTGAGACATCTTCTGAGCTGTCGTCAACACAAAGAGCAAAGAGACAAAATACAGCAAAACTATAAGCCACCGTTCATCCGGATTCCTTGTCTACTGTCTTGGGAGTTCGCATGCCAACAGCGCTTCGAAAAGATGAAAACCCACATACATACACTACGAGTATGATGCAGCAAATCTGAAGCTGTTAAATTCCTTCATCAACGCATCCACCATCCAAAACTGACGACGACGACGACGGATGGTTACGGCTGATTACAAATCTGTATCCACTCTTTAAAGCCCTACCAATCTCCGATTTTCAATTGTCAGCATATTTTCAGTATCCCCATTGAGCATTGAAGGTTCCATCAGATAAACATCAGGGTTCCATCGTCTGCCACCACAGCACACAGCTTACTTACTATCGAGGGTATTGATGAGAGGTGCCTCTCAATGATATCAAAAAAAAGAAATAAAAACGTTTTGTCCAGAAATACAAATATGGTTTGTTTGGGGTTGCAACCAACCGGCCAGACCAGCCGGAAGGCTTAGGTAGTATCTTTAATTTTTTTCAGCTCTAATCTGCGAAGTTTCGTTTGCGTTGGAATATTATAAACTTAAATAAATAGAGGTCTAATTAAAAAAAAAGTGTGTTATATGCCTACTTGGACTATCTTTACGAATTATTCGTATAAAGTTCAGACAGTGGCGAAGATCTCGATAATATTGTGTCTTGGTCAATCATAAATTGAACCAATCAATTTATTAAGAAAATAAAGCAGCTACACAAGGTCTTTCTAAAGGGTTTGAGAATACCCTTAAAATGTTTGAGCACAATGCGAGCGTCAAGGAAAGTTGAAAGGATTGGTTTTAAATGTCTGTTAAATGTCTGAATATTGCAATGGGAGGGAAATGCTATCTCTGAATTTCACATCACGGCCGAAGATGGCTAAGCTGATGGCCACTCACTGAAGCGTTAGTACTAGGGTTGATTTAAAACACTTTTTATTGGAGCACTCGCCCAAATATCAGAATTGAATTCAAGCTCTGGACCAATATAGTCTTTATAGAATACTAAAGCTGTGTCAATCAGGATCGATTCGATTTTTTGATCCGATCATCGAAAAGTATTGATGATCGAAATCAATCATTTTAATCGATTTAAATCTCAATCATTTAGATGATTCTGGATTCTCGATTTTCTATTTCAATCTAAATCATTTCAATGAGTCTCGATTTTCGATATCAGTTAACTCGATTAACCATGATTTACTCCATTCCATTTGTGGATTATGAACGCCAAACGGACGGTGGACTGGAATTTTTGGGTTGAACTCGGCATTGAAGAACATGATTGATCGAGTTGGTTGCTGATGTTGTAGGTCGAAAAAACAATTGTTGGGTTGAACTGAAGTTATTTGATGTATCACGATCCGGTATGTATAATGTAGATTTTTAGACGTTTCTGAATCCATCAGTTTATGACTTGACGAATAGAGGACGAATTCAGCTATGAAGTATAAAGAGTATTTCGTACCAAATGTTAGCCGAAAGCACTAAAATTGCTCTTTTCCGAAGCAACAAATAAAATCTCTTTTTTTTTTTTTTGGTATTTTTAGGCGTTTCTGAATCCATCGACATCGTAGCCATCCTTTGATGGAATTTGACAGTTTATGGCTTGACAAATAGAGGACAAATTCGGTTATGACGTACAAAGTGTATTTCGTAAAAAAGTCAGCCGAAAGCCCTAAAATTGCTCTTTTCCGGAGCAACAAATAAAATCTCTTTTTTTTTTAATTTTTGACACTTTTTAATCCATGACAAAGTAGCCATCATTCGATGTTATTTGGCAATTTATGGCTTACAATAATAGAGTATTTTGTGAGAACTATCAAAGCCACAAGTCAATCTTATCATCGAAATCGAAATTAAAATCGAATAGGAACAGTATTGAATCATTTCAGTGAAATGAAAATGATCGAATGATAGATTGATTGAAATGATCGGATCATTTTCGTAATCGATTATTGAACGATTCAATCATTTGAAATAAACGATTTACACAGCTCTATAGAATACAGACAAATCAGAAAGGGTATCAGTGTTTATATAGAATTATCAGAAATATCAGATTGGAGTTTAGATTTTCGCGACCTGTTGCGGCCATGTTGTTTTGGTGACATCTGTCTTATCTATTATTTATAATTCAGTGAATCATGCCATAATGATAAAACTTCACTATCAAATGAGTCTTCGTTAGTGCAAACGTTACATTAGACTCGGTAGGTAGCCTTTCGCAGTTGACTTTTCAACGGTTTGCAGCAAAATTTGAGACAACCGATTCGGTAATCAATCAGGCAACATTCGTATGTGAAAGGAATGCAAGATCGGCCAAGAATATCATCGCCGTCTGGAAAATTGTACATCAGAACTCGAGGCAATCGATACCTCGTAATGCACAGGAACTTGGCCTTTCGCAGACTTCAACTTGGGGAATTCTGCGTCGGGACTTGGACCTACATCCGTACAAGATTGAACTGAACCAAGAGCTTAAAGTTCATGACTATAGACAACACCGTTTTTTCGCACATCTTTAACGATGAGGCGTATTTTTGGAAGAATGGTTGTGTTAACATGCAAAATTGGCGTTTATGGGACGACTGCGATGGCTGTTTGTGTTTTAATACCGAAATTAATAGTTAATCGAAACTTGTCGTACAGTTTGACATTTCAGAAATCTATAAATAAACTTGGAATCGATTATTTAAAAAAATAAAATTGACTTGCTTTAAAAAAATAACCTTCTTGAGTGTCCTGAACTTAGAGTTCAAATCTAACAAAATTCCAGCACTTCACATTTTTGAGATATTCCAAAAGGATTTCTTCACGCTTTTGAGATATTACAATATGAACAGTGAAAGAAGAATTTTTGATACTTTTGACTTAAAGCACTTAAAAGTCTGGCCCTCTTCAAAATTTAATTAATATCCTCCATTAATTCATTAATATCCAAGTTTATTAAAAAAAACTATTTCTAAATGAAATAAAGCATTAAAACAGGGCTTCTTGCACTTTAAGATATAATAAGAAATAAACAATATCTTATAAATAAAGGAATAGTTTGGCGTTAATAAAAAGGAATAATATGAATGAAACTTTAAACGAAAACGCTATCATGGTCAGCGGTGAGAGAATCGAAAACATTTGATTGATGAGTTACTATTTTGTCAGTTGTATGGTCTAAGAGATTTTGCATACGAATCAATTTCAGTAACTTGTACGTTCTGTGGATAGCAATTTTCTTTCTCGTTTTGAACATCTCTATAAGAAGGAAATACATTTTTTGCATAACTCCATATGACATTGTACTGCATAATGTCCAGACAATTAAGCTTCCACCATTATTTATAAAACTTCTATGTAGAAACTTTTTTGAACTAATTACAACTTTGTAATTTGTTTAAAAACTCTCGGGATGATGTTGCTTCTTTCACCAAATCAGCTTCTTGTTTTTGACCGGATGCTCGTAAGCTCATTAAAGCTGCAAACAAATTCAGATTTGGGAACAGTAATCAGTAACTCTGTATCTGCAGTGCGCTTTCATTTTGTCTGCTCACTACTATTGCCAAAATCAAGTGCAGGGCGTCCAGCCAATGAAGTATATTTTTTGAATAAGAAATGTTGATTGAGCCAACTTTTTTTCAGAAGAAAAGAGCGTTTCTTCATTCGATGTGAACGATCATATTTTTTTATGAACTGTGATTTAAAGAGTTTTAAAGCTTGGGCTGCACAAACTTTTATATTTTATGTAGGATTGAACATCTAATAACTTTTCATTTTTTTTGTTTGATGAGAAATAAATTTCGACCAATTTTGTTCTTGAGCATACAAAATTTTGGTCTTCAGAATCTTAAAACAAGTTGCAAAGTACAAAATGAGATATACTTTTCAAAAAGTTAAAGGGCAAGTAAGTAAAATTATGGGTTATTTCTAAGGCATAGATGTTAATTTATAAACTGACTGTTTTTTAAGGCTCAAAATTGTGAATCAAATAGAAAGCATAATATTTTGTTAATAGTACAAATTTTTCAAACTCTGGTTTGAATATCATGGCATAGAAGTAGAAAAGTCCATTCCAAAGCTATAAAAGTATAAATGTTCGAAGGAATAGATATTATAACAGCGTTTTTGATTGATTTTTGGTTTGCTCTGATAATATACTAATTTTTATTTGCGACTTATAGGTACTATAAGGCAAGTTATGTATTCGTAAAAAAAATCGAACTTGAGATTTTGATCAAAGTTGACATTACGATGATAGCGAAGACTATAAAAGTGGGCCTCGCAATTCTGTCTGTCTGTTCGACTACTGCCTAATAGGCTCCGCCGATTTTCGTCAAACTTACTAGATATTGTTTTAAATTCTTCCCCCTCATCACAGTTTTTTTTATTTTTTTTTTAAAACAAAAATAACGGTTCCTGCCATACGATTTTTTTTCGAAATTTTATAAATATTTTTTTTTTCAACTGACCGGTGAAATTCACAACGAGGTGATATCGAACAAGCTATTATCTTAATTAGGTATGACATCGTCCATCAGGTTCAATCGCAAGAATCAATATGATTTCAATGTACTGAAAAATCAGTTCCGCTGTTTAAGAAAAACATGCGTTTAACACCCTCATGAAAGTTGTGAACGATGAAACTGGAGGAACTTTCCTCTTTGAAATAGAACTTGAAAAACTTTTTCGAGCGCATTGATTTTGCCAATGGAATTTCACTTGCTACCGATACAAGATCTACGAAACAGTTAAAATCGGTTTAGTGGTTCTGTTGTGGAGTGATTTTTGCCAAACATTGTCAGCGATTCTGCGTTCAACTTCACTCGATGAATTTAATGCATGTCTAAGGTTATGATTGCTTTTGGAAACACATAAAGACACTCAAACTAAGTTTGAACAAGGGTGGCGAGTTGAAGAACGATAAATCTGGAGAAGTATTTTCAAAACAATTGCTGGAAATTGGCAATGGAAAAATTCTGGTTGATATTTGGACTTCGAGAAAAAATTTTTTTCCTAAGATCATCAAAGATCAAAACTCATCCCAGGATAGAAGAAAACGGAGAACCGATACGTAGACTAAATATTGTCCCGTTGTGCCGTACAGCTGGTGTATTCCGTTCCTACATAAAATGATGTCATCAACTATCCAGCCGAATTTTTAAATTGTCCGGATTGCCACTCCGGAATCTTCGTTTGAAAGTTGAATCGGTCATCATATCATAATGCTGGGAAATACCAACCAACTTATGATATTTATATGAATATCAAACACGTCGTTTTTTCCTGCATTCGGATCTACTCAAAAGTAATATTTTAGTATTTCCGGTCAATATTGGGATTTCGTCCAGTCATGGGGCTTACAGGAACAAAGACATTCATAACGAGACAAGGAGATCTCCTAACAATTTACTGTCAACCAATTTGAGCACACCGTGATCGATGAAAACCAATACTTCATTATCATGGAAGTTCCGTGGTTTTAGTATTGACTCAGACCAGCTAGATCTTTGCAATCAAAACAAAAATCCCTGTGGGTAAGTTCGATGTACGGCGGTTGTAATCGATAATAGATAACCCGGTAGTTTTCCGATGGAGTTTCTTTAATAATCTATTAAGAAGTCATATGTCAGTAGCATTAAGTATTGACAACCATTGGCAATTGTGGTTTAACTAGACATAAACAAAGAAACATCTGATTTGACGATGGAAACCACCTTCGGACAAGCCATGCGATTTGAAAAAATAGTGTGGTAGATTGTACCGATCTAGGCAATAAAATAGAAAGGCAACGAGTGACATATATATTCACTTGCGACTTATAGGTATACTATAAGGCAAGTTATGCATTCGGAAAAAAAATCGAACTCGAGATTTTGATCAAAGTTAACATTACGATGATAGCGAAGACGAAAAAGTGGGTCTCGCAATTATGTCTGTCTGTCTGTCTGTCCGTTCGATTGCAGCTAAACGGCTCGGCCGATTTTCTTCAAACTTGGTAGATATGGGTTTTAATTTTTTTCCCCCAGATGTTTTTTGATTTGATTTTTTAAGACCAAAAATAACGGTAACTGCCATACGAATTTTTCCGAAATTTTATAAATATTTTTTTTTCTCAAAAACTGTCCCACAGATTTAAAGAAAAAAATCATAAAATTTCTTTTAGTTAAACCTAGGTAATGGTTGAAAAAATGGGTATTTTTGGTACCCCCCTTGGAACCTTTTTTTTGTTTTTGATTTTCTCTAAAACGGTACCACCGATTTTGATCAGCAGTTTCAATATTTGTGTGTATTAAAATTTTCAAACATTTTTTTTTTGGATTTAAAAAAAAAAATTCAAATTTTTTTTTGAAAAGCCAATATTTCGAAAACCCGATGTTCGATTTTGTCAAAACTTGATAAATAAAAGTTTTTTAATATCAATTATAAGATTTAAGAAAAAAAAATTGTTTTACCTAAAAATAACGGTACCCTCCATACAAATGTTAAAAAATGGTTTTCGAAAATCGTATTTTTCTCGAAAACGGTTCCGAGAATTTTACTTAATTTTTTTTTCTTTCAATTAATTTTTAAGATATATAATTTTGTTGCTGATAGTAATTAACTCAGCCAGTTTTTATTTAATTTATTTTTAAGTCTTTTAAGTTTTTAACTTCAAATAGTTTTTCTAATTTTTCACGTTAAAACTTTTTATTATGAATTTGAAATTGAAGCTGTAAGGAAGTCGAGAGAGAAGACTTTTTTAATTTTTAGGTAATTCATTTTCTTTTTAATTTTCTTGTTTTAGTTATAATTATTATTTTTCTTCAATAAAGTTTTTTATGTTCAAACCAAACGGAAGAAAATTACTAAAATAATTGTCTGCTCGACTTTCGTCATCAATATTTCTAAAAATTAAAAAAAAACAGACGTTGCACAAGATTTAGGATGTCTGATGGGTATGACTGCAGTGCTTGTGAAAGGAGGAATGATGCCGAAGACATGGTAGAGTGTACCAAATGCAAAAAATGGTTGCATTTTAGCTATGCAGAAGTCGACTCATCTGTTGAAGAGAGAGATTGGTTTTGCAAGAAATGCATAGATCTTAATTCACCGATGGGAAGCGACAAGACAGTGGCACACGTTGAAGTAGCATCAGCAAAAGGCCCTACAATCAAGACATCGCAATCAAAAATCCATTATGCTCGTTCGAACAATTCAAAGACTGATGCTAAATCAATTGCATCCTCAAGCAAAAGTCGCCGAGCGTTAAAATTGGAGTTGCTTCGTTTGGAGGAACAAAAGAAAATTGAAGATAAATTTCTCCAGGAACGAGAAAAGAAGGAAAAGGAATTTATTCAAAGAAAATTTGAATTAATGACGTTGGAAACTGAAGCAGAAGACGACTTGGACGACAACGTTAGTATGAGGTTAAATGAAACCAAAGTCTGGGTGGAAAAATCTAAAGCTGCCTTTGTGAATGCCAAAAAGCCTGAAGATTCAGCAAAAGAAGGGAATTTGCGATGGAAACCAACAACAAATGCGTTCAAAGAGCAGGATTTTTTGGATCAAAGGCAAATAGCAGCACGTCAAGTGATGGCGAAGGATCTTCCTATGTTCTCCGGACGACCTGAAGAATGGCCACTCTTCATAAGCAGTTTTGAGAATGACACTAAGCTCTGTGGATTCTCTAACCAAGAAAACTTATCACGACTTCAAAGGGCTTTGAAAGGAAGAGCTCTGGAAGCTGTTGGTACTCGTCTCATGATGCCATCCAATGTTCCAGAAGTTATCGAGACCCTTCGAATGCTGTATGGCCAACCGGAGTACATAGTTGACAACATCCTGAAGAAGATTAGAATGAAACCAGGTCCAAAAGCAGAGCGTTTGGATACCCTTATTACCTTTGCTCTCTCTGTTCGTAGTGTGCATTGTATGATAGAGGCCTCTGGTTTGACCCATTATCTGAGCAACAGAACTTTGCTGAAGGAATTGGTGGAGAAGCTTCCAGCATCTTTGAAGCTGAATTGGGCAATGACAATAGATGGCAACGATACTCTGACAACCTTTAGTGATTGGCTTTATAACATGGCACAAGCGGCATGTAAAGTTACACCATGTGCAGTTGCTGATACAAGAGTTGAAAAGCGTCAGTCTCATATGCATACCCATTCAGAAAATCAGGTCCTACCTAAAAATGGTTCACAAAACAAGAATGCTGGTTGCTATCTCTGTGGAAAGGATCACAAGCTTGTGAAGTGTGATCGATTTTGTGAACTCTCCGTAAAAAAGAGATGGGATCTGGTGAGTAACCGAAGTATCTGCGAGGGTTGCCTAAGTCATCCAAGAAGATTCAAATGCCGGAAGCAAGCAGTCTGCGGAATTAACGGCTGTGCGTCAAAACATCACCAGCTTATGCATGGTCACCGTAATGAGGCAAACGAACCTGAACCAATTGTCGGTTGCTATGAACATCAATCAACCAGTGCCAATGATATGCTTTTTAGCAAAGTTCCGGTAATTTTGCATGGCAAAGAAAAATCTTTAGAGACATTTGCCTTCCTTGACAATGGATCTTCCCTAACCTTGATAGAAGAGGAGGTTACGAATATCTTGGAACTGGATGGGATTCCTAAACCCTTGTGTCTCAAATGGACTGCAAATACTGTTCGACTTGAGAATGATTCGAAGGTTGTACCATTGGAGATTTCAGGCGATTGTGACAATTCTCAACCTGAAAGGCACTGGCTAAGAGATGTACGCACCGTGAAAAAATTAGCATTACCCTCGCAATCCATCAATCAAGTCTCGTTGGCAGAGAAGTTTCCGCACCTTAGAGGAATTCCAATAAGATCCTACAACCAAGCGAAGTGTGGAATATTAATTGGTATCAACAATCAAAAGTTACTGCTGGCCCAGAAGTTACGAGAGGGATCCTGCAATGAACCTGTTGCTTTCAAAACTCGGCTTGGTTGGTGTGTTACAGGCAATAACATCAAAGATAGTCAAGAATATGGAGTTTACCATGCTTGTGATTGTAACAAGGATCTTCATGAGATGGTAAGGAAACATTATGTCTTGGAAGACCATGGGGTGGAGAAAGCTCTCATGAAGTCTACTGATGAAATACTCGCTACTTATTTTGGAAGAGATGGATTAAAGAATATCTGCCAACTCTTACACGAAGAACCAAGTGGTTTAAAGATGTTAAAAATATAGAAGAGAATGACATCGTTTTCATAGTGGATGAGAATTTACCAAGAGGGTCTTGGGTGAAAAGAGTTGTAAATAGTATAACAAGAGCAAACGATGGACAAGTAAGAAGAGCATTGGTCAGAACAGCGAGTGGAGTCTATGAACGACCTGTTGTCAAACTGTCAGTTTTGGATATCAGCAATACTAAGTCTGATGAATCAGCAGATGAACCTGATGTTGCTGATAGTAATTAACTCAGCCAGTTTTTATTTAATTTATTTTTAAGTCTTTTAAGTTTTTAACTTCAAATAGTTTTTCTAATTTTTCACCTTAAAACTTTTTATTATGAATTTGAAATTGAAACTGTAAGGAAGTCGAGAGAGAAGACTTTTTTAATTTTTAGGTAATTCATTTTCTTTTGAATTTTTTTTGTTTTAGTTATAATTATTATTTTTCTTCAATAAAGTTTTTTATGTTCAAACCAAACGGAAGAAAATTACTAAAATAATTGTCTGCTCGACTTTCGTCATCGTCAAATTTGAAAACAAGATATTACTGACTGTACCTACCATAGAGCGATTTCTTAAAATTTTGAATTTTTCATTATCGGCATAACGGATTTTAATGAAATTTTTAAGAGAGAAGCTTCTAAAAAGTTTTAAAAACATTGCATTTCAAAACTTTAAAAAAAATATTTTTTTGAATTTTGAAAAAAATCGTTTTTTTTTTTTGAAAATTCAATACGAGTATCTCGAAAACGGCTCAACATTTTTCTTGTAAATTTAATTCGTATTCAAACAATAATAAAAACTTTAAATTGGTGTAGGGTCGGTTGGGGTAAATGAGGACAGTTTTTGCATTTTTTAGAGAAATATTTTTTCAGAAAATATAAATGTATTAAATTTTAATCTTTTTTTAATTTTTGAAAACGGATATTATATAATTAGAAAACTAGTATTCTACTTATTAAGTGTAAATAAATGCATAAAAACACAAACACGATTTTGGACAATGTTTACATTTACCCTTTCCTTATTTACATTTCCCCCAAAATTTTAAAAATTCTGGGGTAAATGTGGACAACTAACTCCTGTTCCCTAAGTGCTAGGAGATCGCCTATGGGGTTAAAGTAAACAGATATAAATTTCATTTGAATTATTCACTTGAAAAGTTGGTTACCGCAATGTTTACATTTACCCCATGAAATGAATATTACCCATCAAAAAAGAATTGAAAAAGGACCTTAATATTTTTTTTAAATAAAAACAAAAGTATTTTTACTAAAAAAATTATATTTAATTTTATGCTTTCAAAGCTTTTTGTTAGGAATAAGATACAGGTACCTAGGTAGGCAGTTATTACTCGTAAAAGAAAATAATGTTTTCATTCTTCAATTTTCTTTTACATTGATGGTTTTCTTAAATTTGTAGTAAATACGTGCTTTTAACATATTAAGAGTTGGGATTTGGTAGAATTCCAAGTATATCTCCCAAAAGAACTGTCCTTTTTTCAGTCGGCATCAATGCAAAAGCTGTTTTTATGATGTCCATACTTTTCAATAGCACCACTTGAATTTCGTTGTTTTCTCCAACGGACTCTATAACACAAACATTTCTGAAGGTAACTGATAGTCTGTTACTTCCTTTTAATTGTATCAGGAGAAACTGGCCTTCATTAAGTGTTTTGGAACCAACAGGTTCTAATTGCTCATGGTCATCGTCGTCATCAAACTCCTCATTCCATGGGCTATCCTCATCATATTCGATGATTTTTTCATTTTCTGACTCCTCAGAACTCGAGCTCTCAATTTTTGCAGATGTTCTGGTTTTTTTTAAAGTTATCTCCGAGTGGCGCTTCATAAATCCCAAGTACCATGTCCTCACCTGGGGTATCGTCCTTGAATGGAGTTTTTATTCCGCTGTTTATTACATGTTCTCCAACAAGTTCCTTAAGCTCATGTTTTTCACAGGGTAATCCCATGTTCGCACGAGTAATTATACATTTAACTATTTCATCTTCAGTAGTTTTTAGAAGGAAGGGTGCTCACCCTGACCCAATTGCATCTAATGATGATTTTCGGCCATTAATTCTTTGAAAGATGACCGATTTCGGGATTTTGTATTTTTCCTCGGCTGCGCGGTATGTAATTTTTTTATTCAACTCATCTCGTACAGCGTTTTGAAGATCGTTTACACTATAATTTTCTTGTGTTTTCTTCTTTGTATATGTTCGGGGCATTTTAAACGCTAGAAATAGAGTCAAGCGAAAAAAAGATACAGGAAAAGCGACGTTTACATTTACCCCATATGCTTCAATTACTGGGGTAAATGTAAACATGCAAAAAAACATACAAGGAATGACAAGAGCTTGGTGTTTTCACAGGAACTACTTCAATGCACTTTTATTTACATATATAACAAGAAAATAATACTTACGTTTTCAAAATAATCAACTTTTTTTTCAAAATCACAAACACTCACAAACTTGAATTTCACTTTTCAGAGACAGCTTTTTTTCACGACTAAAATTCTCAACGAAATCCGAACAACCACTGAAAGACATAAAATGCACCGGTGTCGCGACATTCCATATTTTGATTTTTTTTTCGTCTGGGTTGCTACAATTTGTTTTAAAACGTGAAAATACCGACCGTTTACATTTACCCCATGTTTACATTTACCCCAACTGACCCTACCAAAATTTTTTCTTAAAAATGTTTTAAAAATTTTGTATATAAAAGCTTATTTTTTAAGAAACCACTACAAAGACTTATAATTTTTGTTCTTGCTTGAACCTATATTTGCTTGAACTACTAAAGAAGTTGCTTTAGTCATTTAAAAAATTAATTTTTAATGCTTATGAACAGTTTTTCTCTAATAACATTCATTTTTGAAATTCTTAGTCTATTACATAGGAGCAAGTTCGTGCGACCCAGTCGTGCATTTTATTTTTTATTTTAGTGAAAACGGTACAACCGATTTTGACCATTTTTCTTATGCTAAGGCTCCTCCATAGTTTGAATATTATTGTGTATTCAAATTTTGAAACAATTTTTTTTTTATTTTAAAAAAAAAATTCAAAATATTTTTTCAAAATTAAAACTTTCGAAAACCCCATGCTCGACTTTTTTTTAAATTGATAAAAAAAAGTTTCTTATTATAATCTACAAGATGTGAGAAAAATAAAACGGTACTCACCATACAAATCTTAAAAAATTGTTTTCGAAAATCGTATTTTTCTCGAAAACGGTTCCGACAATTTTGATAACATTTTTTTCTTTCGTTTAATTTTTACGATCTATAATTTAATAAAAAAAATTGAAACTAATATATAACTGATTGTACCTCCCATAGACGCAGTTTTTCGAATTTTGAATTTCTCACTATCGGTATAACGGATTTTAATAAAATTTTGTATAGAGAATCTTCTAAAAAGTTTATTTTTTGAATTTTTGTTCTTGCATACCAATATTTACTTGAATCACATGGTATCCTGTTTTTAGCTCCAACTACTAAAGGAGTTGTTTTAGTCATTTAAAAAATGAATATAATGCTTATGAATAGCTTTTCTCTAATAACATTCATTTTTGGAGTTTTTAGTCTTTTACATAAGAGCAAGTTCGTGCGACCAAGTCGTGCATTTTTTTTATGAAATTCGGACTTGAGACCATCCAATACGACTTGTATTGAGCGGCCTGAAGGTAATTTCTAATCCAATGAAAAAGAGATTCATCAACACCAAAAGCACCAATTTTCGATAAGAGAGCTCGATGCCAAAGTCTAAGAAATGCTTTCGAAATATCAAGTGCAATAATCTTACTTTCTCCAAAACAATGTGAAGATTGGTTCCACTGTTCGGTGAGAAATACCATCAGATCAATAGTTGCTTTCATGATAGCATTTTTAGAAATGCTGCCAATTCTAGCCACCTGCGTATGATGATGTTGCAGAGCGCTCGCGTTTAGGTCTTATCCTTTTTTTAAATATTTTAAAGTATTTATAATTTTAAAATATTTCTTTAGGCTTTGGTGCATTTATTCTTTGACAATATTGTCCACATAGAATTAATTTTTTAAAGTGTTAAAACTACCGGCGACCACCCATAGAGCGATTTTGTGCGTATCGTTTTCCCAATACCCTTCCAATCGTCCTTGTTTTGTGTCCTCTCATCATTGTTTGAACCACAAAAATTTAGTACGCTCAAGTGTTTCCATGTGTTTGCTTTTGGTTCTGTTTCGCCGATAAGGCACCGAATCGGCTCCGAATGGTCTTGTTGTGATGCTGGCAATTTAAAAAATTTAAAAATCTTGTGCCTTCCATATGGAAATATGTAAATATAAACTATATGTTGTGGCCCCGAATGAGGCCAGAGATTCGAGTCAGTTATAGTTTTATCTGCAATGTATCACCGCACGGAAGCAGAATGGCATTGTTTGCATAGCTCGGAGCTATTTGCAGATACATACGCATACATAAAGATAGGACGTTCTTTTCGGTCCGGTTGGCCGCTTGATGTGTAAAATATTTGATGTGATGCGAAGAATCGTCTTGTTTCCTTCGGTTTTTCCTGCCTGTCCAAGTCCATGTCCCGGTGAGGTAATATTGACACAAAGATTGAAAAGAAAATATGGATCTTTGACAAATAAAACAAATCATCAAAATCACATCAAAATTGAAAAATCAAAGAGATGCACACGTTCCGCTCTGGTCCAACTACGGCAAACGAAATAAACAAATATCGTAATTAAATAAGCAATTTTTTCGGGAGCGTTATCGTTATAGTGTTTTGTTTTGTATCTATTATCGCATTGCAATATAGCCAGCTAGATGCACTGGATGTTGCTGTTGATGCATCTCTTTGGCAGGCAGGGCGGCGCAATCGTCAATCGTCATCATCTTCATCATCAGAGCGGCACTATCATCGATGATTATCGCATCTGGTGGCGTTTAGGCCACCGCTCTTGAAATAACAAAATCCTTCTCGCCCAACTAAACACATACCCATAGAGACTGTGCCTTCTATATAGCTGCTACTTCTAGCTACTAATTTGGCGAGGTCTGCAGTGCAGATGAACTGGATAGTGTATCTAGAGCTCGCTTATGATCATAAACGAAATAAATAACTCACACGGCATGACTGCGCCAAAGATCAAAAGCGTGCGCACACACCCATCTCAATCAAATGCCGATTCGAAGACATCATCGCACCGCACGAACTGTACTCGTCGATTTTTCACAAACCGTCTGATTTGCACTAGAAAATTGCCAATAAATTTTCATCTCTTTTGCAGATGGAAATCCATCTCATGAAGATGATTTAGATTGTGCTGCTCCTGTCTGTCTGTCCTTTGATCCTCAATCAATGCGCCAACTGATATCTCGAGATGCTGATGTGGTTAATGTGCAGTGCAGCAGACAAATGATGGCATAATCATCTTTCGATTGGAATCAATTCGGAACGTCGATTGATGTGATGGTGAGATTTAAGGGAACGAAACTTTTACTTAACAAATTGATTGACCTTTTTTTTTATTTTACTATGACCACGGGTTAAGAGTATTGTGCCAAAAGATTACCAAAGTACTGGGTCATTTATCTGACATCTTTTTTTATCCAAAATAGCGAGTTTGAAAGGAAGGAAATTACCGTAGATTGGTCAAAATTAGATTGTAGAGCTGGAAACTCGTTCTGTTTAGGAGAACAAGAATTTACTTAAGCATGCTATCGACTTAATAAAGGCTTTTAAATGCTTACTTACTTACTTATCCGGCTCCCGATCCATGGAGGGTCTCTGCCTGCTGTCTTCCATAGGTTGCGATACTTCACGAGCTGCCTCCAGTCGTCGAGACCAAGCATTTTTGCGTCTGTAACCGCCTGGTCCCTGTTGCGGAGGCTCGGTCTTACTCGTCGTCTCGAACCTGGGTGCTGGGATTCGAAGATTTTCGTGGCTGGAGCGTTTTGTTTATTCGCTCGATGTGACTGAGCCGCATCTCGGTACAGCTCGTATAATTCACGATTGAATTTTCTCCTCCATTCGCCCTCTCCGCATATAGGACCAAATATCTGCCGAATAATTTTTCTCTCGAAAGTGCCCATTATCAATTCCCCCTTCTTATCGTCCAGTACTCGGCGCCCGCAGAGTAGAACTGGTAAAATTAGTGTTTTGTATAGCGTGCACTAGCACTTTCCCTTTCGAGAAAGCAGTTTTGAACCCATTTGTTTGGCCAAACCGAAGAAGCAGCAGATCGCTAAGGTAATTCTTCGTCGTATTTCCTCTAAGGTATCGTTCGTGGAATTGATGTTTATTCCGAGGTAGGTGAACTCCTAGACTTCCTCAAAATTACTGCTACCAACAGTGATGTTTTGTCATAGGCGATAGACAGCTGAGGCTTTGTTGATAGTATATACTTTGTTTTATTCATATTCACTTCAATACCAAAGCGTTTCGCCGATTCATCAATAGCTGTGAATGCTTCTAGCACAGCTCGATTTCGTGCGCATAGCCAAGCAGTTGGAAAGACTTGTTGAAGATAGCGCCAGGTTAACACCACTCTTGCGCACCATCTGCTCCAGGACTAGGTTGAAGAAATCACATGATTGCGTATCTCCCTGTCTGAACCCTGCACACGTCTGGAATAGCTCGGATGAGCTGTTACCCATTTGCGTATTTTGTAACGTCATGCGGCATAGCTGGATCAGTTTTTTTCGGGATCCCGAGTTTCGATATCGACAATAGAAGCTCTTGGCGAATTATGCTATAATATGCGACTTTGAAGTCGATGAAAAGATAGTGGGTCTCGACTTGAAATTCGTTTGTCTTTTCCAGGATGTGCCTCAATGTAGAGATTTGGTCTATCGTTGATCTGCCTGCCCTAAAGCCACCCTAGTACGTGCCGATCATAGTGTTGCAGAAAAGTTTTAGACTCTCACATAGTACGGGGGATAGGATCTTGTAGGCAACATTAGCCAGGAATATGCCTCGGTAGATCTTGCAGAACCTAGGATCGCCTTTTTTGTAGATTGGGCATATGGAGATTGTTAATGCTTAGTGTGCAATTAAAGTTTAAAGTAATTTATATCAGATTTTTCGAAACAAATAACTAGCGAGGTCAAAATTCTAGGGGCCATTTGCTAGAAAAATACGATTTTCGAAAACCATTTTTTAACATTTGTATGTTCGCAACTGTTATTTTTAGATAGTTAAAAAAAATCCTACATCTTGTAGATAGTATAGAAAAATTGAGCATTTGGTTAAGTTTTCGAAATAGGAAGTTTTTAAAGAAAAATTTGAAATTTTTTTTTAAAAATCCAAATTTTTTTTTTCAAACATTTTAATACAAAATACTATTCAAAAGTTTTAGCATACAACAAATTATTTAATAAAATGATTTTTTCTGCAATTTTCTTTTAAGAATATGTGGAACAGTTTTTGAGCAAAAAATATGTTATCTATTAAATTTCGAAAAAAATTTGTTATTTTTGGTCTTGAAAAATCGCGTGGGGCTTACAAATTTTTGTACAAAAATTATATCGTGAATATCGAAAATAACATCAAAAGAAATAGCAAATCGTTTGGTCATAAATTCAAAACGAAATTCATCAGGTATTCCGACTTTAGTGAATTTCAAGGGAGAAAGTTCATCAACCATCGAAAAACACTTACCGCCGCAGTTTCACAGTGGGAGTTTAAATTTAAGTTCTGTTGATCTTGAACTGGAGTTTAAATTTGAAGTTCAACTCGTCCAGTTTCACAGTCTAATCTGAACTTCAAATTATTGAACGTAGTTTAAGTAAACTGTTTTCTCTTTCTATCTGATTCAAAGAGAAAACAATCAAGGAAATTTTGCTTTGTTTCAGTCGTGACCTGTGACAGGAAACAAAAATTAAAAATGAAAATAAATTATATTTTCAAATGTTTAAAGGGGCTGCTGTCGTTTAACTTAAACTACAAAATGAACTCTGTTCAAGGTTTAAATGAAACTGTGAAACCCAGTTTGTTGTTGAACTGAAGTTTAAACCAAAAGTGGGGTTTAAACTCCCACTTTGAAACTGGGGGTTAGAAATGTTTGCCTGTTTTATTGAGTCGGTTTATTCAATTAGCAGTAATTCAACATCTAACATTCCTTATGGCGAAGAAAAGGTTGATATCGGAAGCATACAGCTATGCTTTGATGATGTTCTTTTTGCTCTTCAGTCACTTAAAAATAATACTAGTTGTGGAACCGATGGTATTCCAGAACTAGTTCTAAAAAATTGTTCCCATTCTCTTTGTTGGCCATTACTTATAATTTTTAATAAGTCATTAGCTGATGGCTTATTTTTGCCTGAATGGAAGAAATCATTTTTGACTCCCATTTTTAAATCAGGTTCAAAAAACACATGTCTGGTCGTTTGACCGTCACAAATCTAGTAATTTTTTAATCTTATGTGATAAATGCGTTAGAAAATAAATGCCAAGTAGATGCTGTGTATACAGATTTTAGCAAAGCTTTTGATTTTTTGAATCACAATATTCTCACAGCTTAGAAATTTTGGTTTTCGTTCTAAGAAATTAGAATGGATTTTCTCTTATCTCACAAATAGAACTCAACGTGTATTAATTGATAATAAAACTTCTAGAGAAATTGAATGCACTTCAGGGATTCCACAAGGAAGCCATCTAGGCCCTTTACTCTTTAATTTATATATAAATTAAATTGTAAATTCTATAGAGAATTGTTGCTTTTTGCTCTACGCAGATGATCTAAAACTGTTTTTAAAAATAAAAAGCCATGACGATTACATAAGTGTTCAGTGTTTCAAATTGGTGTTTTCAAAATAATCTTAAATTGAATATAAAAAAATGTTACACTATATCATTCAGTAAAATCTCAAATGTCGTGCAGTTCCCTTACAAAATTAACTCAGCACCATTAACAAGAGTTAGTGAAATAAAGGATCTTGGTGTCTTCTTTGACTCTAAATTTTCATCAAAAATTCATATTGACCATGTTATTTCAAAAGCCAACTCATTGGTTGGATTTATAAAAAGAAATACCAAGGATTTCACGGACCCATATGTTTTATTAACGCTTTACAACTCATTGGTCAGATCTGTTATTGAATATGCTGATTTAATTTGGAATCCATATTATAGAACTCACCTTGATAGAATTGAGCGTGTTCAAAGACGTTTTACCAAATTCATTTTTTATAAAATGGGTTGGAGCTTCATCCCCGATTACAAAGCTAGTTGCCAATTTCTAGGTCTAAAATCCTTGGAGTCTCGTAGAAAAATTCATGATGTAATGTTTGTAGGGGATATTCTGTGCAATCATGTTAAAAGTCCTATTTATGTGCCATCAATGTACTTAAGGTCAAGAAATCTCCTCTTTCAACAAACGCGTAGGACAAATTATGGGAAAAATGAGCCGTTGTCGCCAGCTATCTCCTCGCTCAGTGAAGCTTGCAAATCTCTCGAATTACATTTAAGTCGAGAAAAATTTAAAAACGAATTACTATTTATGTTTGTATTTTAACTCATAAATTGTATATACTATATGTAATTTTATGTTTTATTATTGGCAGTCTGTATAGCCTTGTTCTGGTAGATGAATAAATAAATAAATAAATATATCAACCAAGTATTTCTCGCAGGAACTGGAACTTTTTTGCATAATTACCAACTGCTTTTAATCTTAGTTGGTAAGCTTATTGATGATTAGCTGAGAAGTTGTTGATTCTATTTGGTTATTATCAAAAAGTGATATCCGCATCTTCTCAGATAGCCAAGCCGCTTTTAAATCTATGGACTCTGATTCTACAAACTCTTTAACAGCCCTTCTCTTCCGAAAATCTCTCAAGGTGATGGCACATCATTTCAACATTCACCTACATATGTTGCATGCCGACTCACAGAGATATTTCAGCAAATTGTAAAGATGATGAACTCGCCAAAAGTAGAACTACACTGCCTATATTGTCATATAAAAGCATACTCCTCGCTACACGCAAATTTATGCTCAAAGAAGTCGCTATTGAGAAAGCAACCTTAGATGAAACAACTGCACCACTTGTCTGGCGAAAAAACGAATTTGCCCGTAGCTGGAATCTGAAGCGCTCTAACTATGTTTGTTACACATAATATGTATCCCAACCGAACACTGTGTAATAGGTAAGCATGCGTACGAGACGAAGTATTCCCACACGATTTTTCGCAGAAGCTGTATGGACGAGAAAAAGGAAGAACTGATTCCCCGTCTTAAATATGTATGCTCCATCTATATGAGAGTTCTAATATAATGATCCAAGAAACCTGGCAAATATAGACATTAGTCGTCACGCACACTTCGTACATAGTTCTAAGGCGAGTTGAACATGTTGGGGAAAAGTCTACTTATGGTCTAAGTTTGTCAAACTTACCTTAGTCAGTTTTTTTTAAATATACTGATCTTAAAGTGCAAAAATCCTTTCATAACAAACCACTTTGATAAAGACTAATCTTTCACTTTAAATTCGAAGATATTACTTTCAAATTTTATTACAAATTTTGCGGACTAGAAATTAAGATCGATATGTAACTTGACCCCAAATGTCATCATCATCTTCATCATCATGTTCTGTAACCCCGCTCAAGGCATAGGGCGCCAATAAATCGTCATTATACTTCACGGTCTCTAGCTAGATATCTTAACTGTGTCTACGTCTTTATTCGGGAATCCGCTTCTGCTAAAACTTTTTAATGTTGTTCTTGGTCTTCCAACCCACCGCCGTGCTTTGCAATATCATCGTTTGGTTTCCTCAGTGTGTGACCAATCTATTGTCATTTTCGGTTTCTTATGTCGATGTCTAGCTGATCTTTACTTGTCCTGCGGCACATTTTCTGGTAAGAAATAGTTTATGGCCAGCGAATCTTCAGGATGTGACGTAAACAGCGATTCACAAAATGTACCAACAAAAATCTTTTCAAATTTTATTAAAAGTTTTAGGAAAAAAAAAACCTATACATCTCCTTAAGCAATAAAACGTCAAGTACACCCAAAATTGGGGGTTTTAGCTTTTCTATATTAAAATATCGTCTGGTTGATGTTGTTTCTCAGTTTTAAGCGACATCGGCAGCCACAGCAGCGATATTCTCGGCCGAACGACCAGTTCGGTGGCGATCTAAGCGCCAGAATGTTTGCCCAGTTGGAGCGGTACGATTAGGAAATCGACGTCAAAATTAACACAATTATTCCAATCTCTGTAGTACCCCTTGACATAATGGTTAGTGCGTTGGATTGTCATGCGGAAGGTCTCGAGTTCGATTCTCAGCCGCTGCAAGAAAGTTTTTTTCAGGGGTGTACTGCCTCATGCGAGGAATTGACAAATCCTCCAAGAGTATCTCTTGTCATGGAAAGTGCTGCTAATAAGCCGTTCGTAATCGGCAGAAAATTGTAGGTCGCCTCCGTTCTTGGTAACACGCCCACAGGAATGGTTGAGAGTTGTAAGTCACTAGGTCCATTGCTTGTCTGTTTGTATGTTGCAGCTGCCTAGTTCACAAATGTCAAATACGATTGACGTACGACGCCATTTGCAAAAATTATAACATCTTTCGATAGGGTGATTAATTTTGCGGCATCTTGTACAACTTTATTATCGGGAGCAGATGAAAATGGATCCCGATTTAGCATAAAAAATTTTACCAGGAAGTAAAATTATTGGATTTGGGACAATGTCATTCATTGTAGGCTGAGGCACCTTCAAACCGTACTTTTTCGAAAACATCGATGGCATTGCCATCACTATCAATGGAGAGCACTAATAAACGATTATAACTAAGTTCTTTTAGACGAAATCGCATGAAGCAACAATGGACATTTTGCTCGAAAGATTCCAGATATAACCATGTATGTATGTAGATGCGACGTGGCCTGATCGTGAAAGTTTTCATATTCCACACTTACTGCTATGGATAGACCCTTTATATGCTTCCCTTAATTAAACCGAAACATTTTTATAAACTCAACTAAATTTCAAAAACAAAGCAAGTATTAGTGTGTGTGACATTCATAAGAATTGTTCGAATCCATCACAAATTACTTATACATTTTTTAAAAGCCTTTATTTACAATAGTATCATATTACAGTGATTCAAAAGCAATAAAGCCCAAATTTATTTCAACGAAAACGACACTGTCCTAATTATCGATTGTCCTAATGATAAAACGTAGGCAGTTCGGCGACCGACAGCGACTCGAGATCAGCATAAAAAGTGCTTACAATCTCAAAATACCATAAAAGAAAAGAATAATAATAAAAAAAACTTAATGTTTACACAATAAATTCGATGGACTACTGGGTGCGGTGCGGTGTGCGGTGCGGAGGACGTACGATTAGTGTGCACTCTGCGCACATTTAAACGGCCCTCATTAAAAGAAGACCAAAAAATATTATAAGTAAACTCTCCTCCTGACCGTGTTGTGTAAACAGGAAATCGACCAGAAATCTGGGAACCACAATGAGCTGACGAAGAGATGAAGACTACTTGTGATCTGGGAGCACCTTGGTTCTCTTCGCTGTGCAGCATGCTCGAATCGCACATAAATATTTTCGGAGGAAAGTAGGTATTTCGAGACTGTGAAGACTTTGATTCGAATTCCTCATAACTTCCAATAGACACACTGTCGACTTGACTCTTTTTTCCCCGAATCAATCAAAGCTAATAACGACGAGAACATATATTCGCTACAATAGAAGTGTAGTTTCACCAATTCAATGGAACTTAACGGCTATAAAATTTCAATTAGCTCGAATTGCAATGATGTTGATGTTTTGTATGTAAACATCTTTGTTTACCCAATACCATAAATCTGTATCTGGATCTGTATATCCCACAGATAATTAAAAGTTAACCGTAAAAGGGACCAAGCGCCAGCATTGAATAATTCTATTTTTTTCGAAAAGTCTTTTCCGGTTGTCAGTGGGAGAATGGGATTAAGAAACCGCATGGAACATAGAATGACATAGGTGAATTAATTTTGCTTTTTTTAAAATTTCAACAGATTTTCAGAGTTTTTCCATCAGGATCATCTTTTCTATTGTGTGAATGGTGGTGGCGTGGATGGCGTGGCGAAAGGCGATAAACCAAAGCACACGGTACGGTACGTTTGTTGTTCGAAATGTGTTTCCCTTTGATAAGGAAACAATAGGATTTTTTTTTATTGTTGAAATACTGTTGATGCTCCTTTTCTGTTCCTGTTTCTGTGAGTTATCTTTTGTGTGTTGTGGTTAAAAACAAATTGAATTGATTTTTTAATTTTGAGTTCTTATTTTAATTGAGCATTGAAGAACATATTACCTTCTTCTATTTGAGTTAAGAAAACTTCATCAAATCGTTTTGTTTGAAAATATTGAATTTATGAAAGAAAAACCTTATTGCACTACCTAGCGCATAAGCCAATGGGGGCTATCGTGAATAAAATTTCCCTCGCAATTTTTCCCACCTTTCAAAATTGTGAATTTGAATAATATATAGGGAATTTTGCTCTCTTCAAAAGGTTTCCAATTTTTGAGGATGGGAACAATTCCGAGAGAAATTTTGTTCACGATAGCGCCCAATTTTATTTGTACCTATAACTTTGTTCAAAATTGAAATATTGAAAAATGAGACAATTTTCTCAAGAAAAATTGTCAGTTTTTTCTGACAAAATCACTCTGGTTATCACAGGTAATAAGTTGAATCAAAATCATTATAGCTATTTTTGAGAAAATTTGACTGAACCAAAATTTGTGTATGACAGCTGCACATTCTAGATGATTTAAGACGAAAAGTTGAATATTTCTTCATGAAAAGCACTTTAAATTTCTAAATAAATTGAATTATCCGTTAAGGTTTCAGCTCGGTCAGACGTATAGGCACAGATATCAGATATCAGAAACTATTCTGTTTAGGACTTGGTTGAAAAATGCTCCAAGGGATACAAGAAAGAAGTGAGACAAGTTAGTGATCGTAGGGCTGGCCACATGGACAGAGCCACTGTCGAGCGTAGTAAAGTACGTTGGCATCTTGTTGGATCAGTATTAGCATATATTGTCATACATATGGTAAAGGTACTGATCTGGTCAGGGTTAGGGAAGACTTTGTCCTGACGAAACGGTTGTTTTACAGCAGCTGGCTTAATAGCAGGGTGAAGGTGATTTGCTACATGGCCCTCACCTGGCCGATGACAAAACATAGATTTACCATCAACACCGCAACAACCCTACAAAGACAGCACTCATTAATTGTGCTTACGAAATACGAATTTGGCCATTCTCCTGATTTCGAAGGTGTCCAAATTCCTCAAAGTGAAAACCATACTTCGAAGCGTTATACAGTTGAATCGCTTCAGATGTTAAATACCAAAATCAATATGAATCGTAAGCAGGACACATAAAACATCTCAGCGAGCAGTACGCTTGTCATATGGACAATTACTTCCTGCTATTTACTCGTATCTCTTTAAGGTTTCTCTTTTAGTTTAATAGGCTTTTCACACCGAATTAAAATCTCGGATTTCAGCAACAAGATTAAGAAATCTCGTTGAAGCGTTCGCACTGAACGGAATCGGGATTTCGTTTGACGTTTCTTTCATCTTGCCAATTATTTTTAATTTCTTTTGTTTATATGAAAAAAAAAAATTAATCATGATAATTAAAAATTCTTGATAGTAAGAGCATCCAGTATGCAAAACATATATTTTTATTTTTTTCATTTATTTAAATATTTCAATATACCTCTATGAAATTCCTTAGCTGATTCAATATATTCTTTTAGAATGTTATTATTGTCGGCAGGCATCCATTTCGGTATTTTCATTTCATTTGGACATTCCTTCAAAAGGAATTATATTTTTCCTTATAAATCTGTCCATTTTTCCTGCTTCCGCGGATATAATTTATCTTCTCTCCTTCTCTCACCACAAATCAAAGAGGGACAATTTGCTGACAAGGCAGAACATTTCGAAAGGTTTGTATTTTTTTTAAGCGATCTGACAACAAACAGTGTGCGATGGAGATCAGAGATATATACGATGATCCATAGACGTACAATAATATTGGGTAAATAGTATGTCAAACAAAAATTGAGCAATCACGTTTGTGCTATGATATTAAATCGTGTGAAAATGAAGTTGCTTGGGTTCACCCATAGCTCTTCCAGAATACACAATAAATATCTTATTTCATATAATTTGAGCTATCGTGAACAAAATTTCCCTCGGAATTTTTCCCATCTTCGAAGATTGAAAACGACAATACCTCTATCCTGTTCATAGTTAGTTGGCGGGTTGCATTTTGAAATGAGAGCCAAAGTCTCCATGAAACTTAATTCCCGATATCAATAAATTCCAAAAGAAACTTTCGACAATATTCAAGTTGACAATTTTGAAAGTTGGGAAAAATTCCGAGGGAAATATTATTCACGATAGCCCCCAATATGTTGCGACACCTTTCAATATCAGAAGCATAAACGCCTACATTGAAAAATGTTAGTTAGTATTGAAGTATTTGAACATTATTTGAACAAGTTTTGTGGTTAAAATTCAAATAGCAGTATCTGTTTTCGCAAGATTAAATTACATTTTCTTGCTTCTGGTAATGCGCCCCTAGAATTTGCGCCCTGTGCATTTGCACATATTGCACATATGGTTGGTCCGGCCCTGCCTAGAGGAGAAATCGAAAGTTTTTTGTAGCTCTAAAACTAACGGTACTCCCCACACACCCGTAATGCATAATCTTATTTATCTTAAAAATGGCTGCAACGATTTTGATAAGAAAAACTAGGTATGATACGAGGGCGGGTCAATAAGTCCGTGACTTTTTGAATTTCTGACCTCTTTACTGAAACAGCAACACTGCTCCTGTCAACAGGCATCTGTCAGTTGATTCCTGTCAAAATTTAAACTTGCTGCGTCAGTTAGTTTGTGTTTGACAGCTATTTTTATCAGACTACTCACTAATTTGAGGAGAAAATGGAAAAAAGTGAATTTCGTGTGCTTATTAAGCATTATTTCTTGCGAAAAAAAACTATTACCGAGACTAAGCTTGATAAATACTATGGGGACTCTGCACCATCGATTTCAATGGTAAAAAAGTGGTTTACTGAATTTCGTTGTGGCCGTACAAGCACTGAAGATGCCGAACGTCCTGGACGCCCAGTTGAGGTCTCTACACCCGAAACAATCGAAAAAATTCACGATATGGTGCTGGCCGACCGAAGATTGAAAGTGAGAGAGATTGTGGAAGCCGTAGGGATCTCGCATGGCTCAGTGGATTCAATTTTGAATGATCACTTGGGCATGAGAAAGCTTTCCGCAAGATGGGTGCCGCGTTTGCTCACAGTCGACCACAAACCACACAAACCACAAACGCAATCGTGTAACAACTTCACAGGAATCCATGAATTGGGCTATGAATTGCTCCCTCATCCACCCTATTCTCCAGATTTGGCTCCGAGCGACTACTTCTTGTTCCCAAACCTGAAGAAATGGCTTGGTGGAAAAAGATTTAACTCCAATGATGAAGTCATCTCGCAAACAAAGGCCTATTTTGAGGACCTCGACAAATCATTTTTTTTGGAAGGGATACAAAAATTGGAGAAGCGTTGGACAAAGTGTATAGAGCTCAAGGAAGACTACGTTGAAAAATAAAATTATTTTTTTTATCAAAAAATCTGTGTTTTATTCCAAAAGTCACGGACTTATTGACCCGCCCTTACTATGGTCATAGACTACATTTTGGTCAACAAAAATTTTGGGACAAAATGTTATTAACGGTATAACTGTCATAGAAGGGTTTTTTATTTTCGACTTTCTCATTGACGGCTCTAGCGATTTTAACCAAAATTTTTCAGCAGGGGCCCCTTAAGTTTAAAATAATATTGTATATAAAAATATTCCAAAAAATTATTTTTTGGGTTTTCTGAAAAAAAAAATCCAAGTTTTTTTTTTGAAAAATCAATGGCGCAAAATTTTAAACAGTTCTCGTTTAAGGAATAAAACCGGCTCTACTTAACGCAGTCGTTTAGCTTGGAGACTTGGTCTAACTTTTGCATAATTTTAAACAAGTTAGACAACTCTTCTAACTGATGTGGGTTTCACAACAGAACCTAAGCGAATTTGCATTGAACAACCCTTAATTTGACAGATACATAACTCACACAACTACAAAAACACAAAAAAAAAGTAAAAAGAACAGACAACTTTAAACCAAATAATTTTTCGCCGAAAAAAGTACATTTTATATACTACCTCGGTACAGATTTTGATTTTTTATAAGTTATTTACATTATTTTAGATGGAAATAAAGTATAAATCGCAAATTCACAGCATAAAAACTCAATTTGTTGTTGCAAGGTGCAGATTCATTTAGCTTCTCGTATACTCGTCTCGGCCGGCGGCGGCGGCGCGCGTGCATACATAAGATATGTATGTACCTACATACATTTGTATTTACAGATTTGTTCATCGTAGAGCACTTCCGTACGATTATTTCGAATTTATAATATTCAGTTATTCAGTCTATTTACAAAAAACATCTTCAAAAAAATTGAATAAAACATCAGTAAACACTATTTATTCCATTTGCTTTGGTATGAAATGACCATTGTCAATATGGATAAAGTATACTTTTAAAAGATAAACTAGCTATTTGCTGCTGTTAAAGTAAGACGAGCTCTTTAACGTTAAAGTATAGTTTATGTCCTTTAAAATTAACAAAAAGTCGGTTCTCCTTTTATACTCAATATTTAAACTCGACTCCCATTCTAAAATTGATTTAGAGTAGGTTTTAAATGTTTAAAATTTTGCGCCAATGTCTTTAAAACGTGTGAACGATTATTTTTTTAAATCATTTCCTAAAATCTATACTATCTACTAAATACTCCATATTGGCATCCCAAATTATATTTTTTAAAATTTTTAAAGAAATTTGTTACTTAAAAATGTACTTTAATAATAAAACGATTTTTAAACTTTGTTTGCATAATTCCGGAAATCAGATGGCAATTCTATGCATTTGAACATTTTTATCTCATTAAATAAATGTTTTATATTTATTAAATGTACATATTTTAAATTCCAAAGTACTTTTTATATAAAAGAGCAAGTTCGTGCATTTTATTTTAAACTTGGTAAAAAACGTTTTTAGAAGCTTCACTAAAATTTTTTTTAATCCTTCGCTTGGAGTTAAAAATAAAGGTCCCTCTCAAAATTTTTTTAAATGTGATCAAAAATGTGTCCACTGGCTAAAAAATACAAATTATGTACTTTTATTTAAAACATTTTTTTTTCAAAAAAATTTCTACTTTTTCGAAAACAATATAACGGATTTTTATTAGTTTTTTTTTATGCAGAAGCCCTTAAAAAGTATTGATGTTATAGATTACCAAATATTCCAAGATAAAAAAGATTCTTTAAATTTTTTGAATCGAAAATTTTTATAAGCTATATTTTTTTAAATTTAAAGAAGCTCTTGTACAAAAATTTTGATCAAAATTGGGTGGCACAAACTTGCCCCTATTTAAAGAATAAGAATTTCAAAAATGAATGTTATTAGAGAAACTGTTCATAAGCATAAAATTCATTTTTTAAATGACTAAAAAAACTTCTTTAGTAGTTAAAGGTCAGAATAGGATGCCATGTCATTCAAGCAAATATAGATTTATGCAAGAACAAAAATTATAGGTCTTTGTAGTGGTTTCTTAAAAAATAAGGTTTTATATAAGAAAATCTTAAAACTTTTTTAAGAAAAAATGCTGGTACGCCAATTTGAAGTTTTTATTATTTTATGAATAAAAATTAAATTAACAAAAAAAAGTATTGAGCCGTTTTCGAGATACTGAATTTTCAAAAAACAAAAATTTTACTTTTTTTTCAAATTTCAAAAAAATATTTTTTTTTTTGCAATGTTTTTTAAACCTTTTACAAGCTTCTCTCTACGAAATTTCATTAAAATCCGTTGTGCTGATAATGAGAAATTCAAAAATTTTAAAAAATCGTTCTATGGTAGGTAAAGTCAGTAATATCTTGTTTCCAAAATTTGTTTTATTAAATAACAGATATTAAAAAATAATAGAAAGAAAAAAAAATTTAAGCAAAATTCTCGGAACCGTTTTCGAGAAAAACCATTTTTTAACATTTGCATGGAAGATACCGTTATTTTTAGGTAAAATGAATTTATTTTTCTCATATCTTTTAGTTTTGAAAAATTCGAGCATGGTGTTTTCAAAATATTGAGTTTTCAAAAAAAAAATTTGAAAGTTTTTTTAAAAATTCAAAAAAAAAATTTTGGGAAAATTTGAATACACAATAATATTCAAACTGCTGGGAAAAGCTTTAGCACATTTTTTTTTTAAATCGTTGGGACAGTTTTTGAGAAAAAAAAATATTTATAAAATTTTGAAAAAAAATCGTATGGCTGGTACCGTTATTTTTGGTCCTAAAAAATCAAATCAAAAAACATTCTGGGGTAAAAAATTAAAACCCATATCTACCAAGTTTGAAGAAAATCGCCCAAGCCGTTTAGCTGTAATCGAACAGACAGACAGAATTGCGAGACCCACTTTTTTGGTCTTCGCTATCATCGTAATGTCAACTTTGATCAAAATCTCGAGTTCGATTTTTTTTACGAATGCATAACTTGCCTTATAGTACCTATAAGTCGCAAGTAAAAAATTTCTTTGACAGGTACTGTTAATGGCATTTTTTGTTAAAGTTTTGTTGACCAAAATTTACGTCTACAATACTTGTTGGTCAACTACTAAGAATAAGATACTACATACTCGTATGTATGAAAATTTACATTTGTTTGCTCATCGGGGGCCTAAATATACATATACAGTGACTTAAGTTTAATTATTTTTATACAAAAATTACATGACAAAAAAAAATTAAAAGGTCGGTTGACTGTATCGTCTTTAGGGTGTTCATTCCTGGTCTCAGTGGTGATTTTTTTGGGTTGTGGGCGGTGGTAGGTTGACCCAATGTCATCGTAGAACGATAATACTTCCCCGTTGCCCATCATTACATTGTCATCCAGAGTTTCCATCACACTGAGGTACCTCGGTTCGATATGTCGTTGTTCTGTAGTCATCCTTGTCATAAGCTGATTCGGGTGGTCGATGATGTTCCGCATTAGTTTCTTCATTGAATGAACTAGATATTTGTCCAGTGAGAGTAAATTCACTTCTGTGTAGAGATGCTCGTTCCTGTAGTGTTTCTGAAGTTTACGCTCGAAATAAAGTCCAGTGCAGATCCTCAGTATCTTCCTCTCAAATAGTTGAAGTTGCTTCATAGCTGCCTTCGAGATGGAGAACCAGATTGGGAAGGAATAGCTGATTTCTGGTCGCAGGAGCTGCTTGTAGATTAATATCTTTCTCGGTTGGCTAAGACCTGTTCTTCTTTTCAGCAATGTGCATAGGGCTGAAGCCCCAGCTGGCCCTTTTCAGAACATTTTTTGAGTGCAACTCATTGAAGCGCACTCCCAGGTACTTGACGTTTTTTGGCTTTGTGGCTATGGTGGATCCCTCAGGGAGTCTCATGACCAGGTTTCTGCAAATTGTTGCGGTGTCAATGTCTCTACCAGTTGAAGGTCTCCTGAAGCAGACAAGTTCCGATTTGGAAGTGTTGATTCGGATGCCACATTTCTGGAAGAATTGGACGAGTCTGCTGAAGTAGGTTTCTACTTTTCGGACAGCGATAGGTGGTGACATTGATGTGGCGTTGGTGAGCGAGTTATCAGCATACAGAAGGTTCTGGAATCTAATTGGATAAGGTTAGTCGCATCGCAAGTCATCAAGCCTTCGGCGACTCCAGCTAGGGAATTACCGAAAACCTTTAAGTAGTTTGTTTGAAGAAAATCGCTTCAGCGACTTAGGCTGATAGATAGACTGGCAAAATTGTGGGACCCACTCTTTTCGAGGTTTCGAATTTCGAGTAAAATTTTTTTTCCAAATTCAAAACTTTTCCTTTATAACCTTTATCGCAAGTAAAGAACTGTAGTTGAGTAGTGTTAGTAGGGTTAGTGTATCAGTTGTTGTATAGGAAATTTAAATCAAGCAGATACAAATACAAACATTGCGGGACGGTAATTTTAAAGTTTGCATGCATCTGGTAACATATAAGCTTTGCGAATAGCCGCACACTATGAAGGGATCAATTGACTTCTTTTCTTAAAAATAAAAATGAGTAGGGACTAAAAAATCAGTACATGAGCCTTAACTAGTGCTATTTGTATTAGGTTATATCATTATCTCATATTAAAACAAAATTTCATAACTTTTCATAAAACTCTTCCTGATTTTTTCTAAGTAATAAGTCTCCCTGCGTGACCACTTGCCATACAATAAATTAACTATACGAGGAAAAAACTCCATTGAACTGCATTCGTCGCAGGAGGATATGCATTTCGTTTGGAATATTAAGGGCTCTCCTTTTGGATATTAGAAGCTGCATTCTTCTCACCTGAATATGTTAGCGCCTAGACAACCCCAGCAGGGCACCTGCAAGTGGAATCTGCTGCATAATGCATATTAAAAGAGCACCGAGAGGAGTAGTCGTGGTGTAAACACAACGCCCAGAAGCGTTTACTAGCGCCTCGGAATTTCATGGCGTTAGCATCCCGTGTCGAAAGCATTCCCTGGAATCGGAGTTAAAGGCGCTGCCGGGGTTCACCCCTTCACGTGGTGCTGGTGACTTATATTGTGTTTTCTTTTTTTCGGGAGCAAGAAAACTCAATCTTGAATCTCACTTGGCTATTTGGCGTTCTGTGTTTACATAACGACAACGAAGACGCTGATGATGATTATGACGACGACGGAGTCAATTGCCTGCACTAGGTACTGCCGGAGGATGAGTGCAGCTCGCCCTGATTACTGCTACAGCTTCTGCTGCTTGTGGTCGTGCCAGTGGTGGCTGTGATGATGAAGACCTTTAGTATGGTACGCGCGTCATGTGGTTACGCTTTGGTGGTTAATCTCTTTCATATGGTTTGGATTTCCTGGTTCGTTTGAGATTTTCCAACCGAACGTTGGACTTAGCCAAAATATATTATTTCTGCAGTCCAGTTGAGGAATTTTGGGCTGCTACCACTGACAGGTAGCGGAACTGAATCGTGCAACAGAGACTGATGACCAAACGACGATGGATAGAGATAAACGGACGCGCCCTGGTCAGTAATAAAATAATACATGTGGTTTGTAGGAGTTTCCCTCGGGATGTGCGTGGAAAATTGATTGGGAATTTTCTTTCTGTGCAACAGACATTCTTTAAAGTGGCATAGGTGTTGACGGGGGATTAATTTGCATTCGTATGTTTTGGATAATTGTACACACCTTTATACACCGAAATGAGCTGCTGAGTGGACAAAAAGGAAATTTATGGCTGAATTTTATTGAATGTAAACATGAAGACCTCGTTGTGTCGTACAAGGGGTGTGTTGCGAAATAATTAGGCAATTGTTTGCTTTTCGTAAATCGTAATGCGGAACAAAAGTTTTTAAATTAGCAAAAAAGGAACTGTTGCCGTTGATTGAATTGTTTTTACTGAATGGAATAAAATAGGTCTACACTAATATTTCGTTCGTTTTTTTTTTAACTTAAACCAACAGACTGGCACGAGAGAGAAATTTCTTCAAACGAAGATGCAAGTTTAGGCTAGGTTAGTTGAAAGTGGCTGGCAGCATTATAACCGACGCACTTAGCTTTAAGTCTTTCCGTTGTAATACCTTATTAATATAGAAATTTCCTTTCGTACTCATTAAATAATATGAAGATTTTGTATGCCTGTGTTTGCAAATTCACTAGCAGTAAAAATCTGGAAAATGAAGCCCACATCTTCTGGAGAAAACAGGACGTAAAGAACCGATTCTTCTTGGTCCATACAGCTTTGGCCTAAAGTTTTGAAAATAAGGAAAGCCGCTTTCCGTACTTGCGCATTAGAATATATCCAGTTATGAAACATTTTACGGAAGACATCGAACACTCAGAGGTAATAGCGTTATCCAGATCTTTAGATCTGTTTTGTTATCAACCAATTACTACTTGGATAAGGTTTGTTTTTTATTATCGAATCTTGTTTCGGAAACTCGCGACTTGTAATTGACCATGCGCGAAACAGGGAAACTCCAAGTTGATTCCGCAAACTTTCAAAGACTGGCCTTTTCATCGCAAAGGCCAGACGGATGATAAATTGTAGACGCCTAAAATCGAATGGCAAATTCTTTGGAATCATCGGTATATATTTTCGATGACGACATTCATAAGCTTTTTTACAGCGAGTCTCTATCTATTGCACATTCAAGGTTGATTAATGTTACGCAGCATAATCGCAACCGATCCTACTTTTAATTGTAAATTGTGAGGTGATAGTCCAGGAAAATCTAGGGAATTTAAGATCTCTGTGGGAAAATTGACTACGTCATCCTAATTTGTAACTGAGTCAATTGGTCTGTAAGAAAACAACTCTCCGGAAAGAATATTCTAAACGGTTGCATTGAGATCATCGACATCTTTGTTTTTTCCGCCAATATTCCTAGTTCACTCAGCCAATTATGGTTTCTGAACTGTTGTTCTATATCATTAAAAACCTGCTGAATAAGGTCCTTTTTTAGTCGACGAAATGCGTGAGTACTGTAATAAATCCGGTCGATATATCAACTGCGACCTTTCCATTTCCATTATCTAATAACTGCTTCGAAAACATAATCGCAGTTTTATATTGTTTCAAAAACACTCTCATGTTAGTTGTTAATTGAAGGGTCTTTACATGCCGCCACAAATTAGATAATTTTAAGCATGCGTTTAGTTCGTTAGCATCAATTGATCGGAGGATAACTGGAAGAGTTAGAACTACAAGAAGTAGTACACTTTGGCATGTACTGTACACAGGAATGGTTGAGAGTTGTAAGTCACTAGGTCCTGGTTCACTCCGAGCTATTGCACCACCAAATTTAATTTTTTAATTTACTGGAAGAGTCTGAAGAAAATCACCTGACAACAGAATCATGGCTCCACCAAAAATGTTTCGATTGCCACGAAGATCTTTTAACGTTCTGTCCAGCTCCTCCAGTAACCCCTTGAGGGCCATCGTACATTCATCCCAAACGATCAATTTGCATATCTGTAGAATCTTCGCCATTGCGCTCTTTTTAGCGATGTTGCAAACTGGTCCTTCATTGATTTGCATGTTTAGTGGTAATTTTAATGCAGTATGTGCAGTTCCTCGACCTTATAATAATGTTGCAGTTATTCCAGATGAAGCCAATGCTAGAGCTACTTCATTTTGCGATTTGATCGTTGCCAACAGCAATGAAATTAGGAATGTTTTTCCAGTACCTCCGGGAGCATCAAGGAAGTAAGTCCCACCAGATCCACTGTGCACAGCTTCCATCAAAGTATCGTACGCAATTCTTTGTTGTTCTTGTTCATTTAGCTGCGGAACATTTGAACGAACTGTTTCAGCAAAAACATCAGTATCGTATGGTTGTTCTCCTTGCAACTCGTGGTTAAATGCATCGCGCATAGGACGATTGGGTGCTGTCATGCCCAAACACGAAAATACTTTATTTACCATCAATAAACACAAATCTTCTATCATGATAAATGTCTCATTGTAAATTTCCGCAGTAATTTGTAGTGTAAAGACATCAAATCTTTCACAGCTAGGAACATTTTGTATTGGAAAATTAAACTGTAGTTCTTTGTATTTTCCGTTACTAAAAGATTCTTCAAAACACTTTTTTTTAATAGACTTGAAAATATTGAGGTTGACACATTATTAGCTTGAATATTTTAATTATATAAATATTTACAGTAAATACAAACCAAAATTCTCCACACACAAATTCTCACCACCCAAAAAACCATTTCTTGCCAGCTGATTTCGCTCACTTTTCGCTTTAGAATTACATTTGCCTTCCAATTTCCAAAACACCTATTACCTTTTGTTGTATTCTAAGTTTAAAAATATTTTTTACTGTCCCACTGAGGTGCACTAATAACTAATAGATAAAGATGTATATATGTACATATGCACTGCATCATATTGGCTTGATCAGCTTGGCCAGTTTACACAGAGTCATCCTAATGGCCCATTTAATTTCGGTCGTTCATATTCATCCAAATGGATATTGCATTGTGAAAAAGCAGCCATAGGAATTTATGAGGTGACCATACTTCTCAAAGCAAAAATGCAAGAAACAAATGATTTGATTATAAATAGAACTGACCTACAAAAATGATAAACGTTGAAATTGAAGCCATAGTTATTGGCAGTGTTTCGACTAGAAGTCGGACAAAAAATAAAATGCACGACTGGATCGCACGAACTTGCTCCTATTTAATCGACTAAGAATTTTAAAAACGAATGTTATTAGAGAAAACTGTTCATAAGGATTAAATTAATTTTTAAATTCTTTTAGTAGTAAGAGACAAAAACAGAATGCTATCCAACTATGAATTTACGTAAGAACAAAAATTATAAGTCGTTGTAGTGGTTTCTTAAAAAAAAGCTTTTATATACAAACTTTTTAAAAGCTTTTTAAGAAAAAAATTTGGTACGCTAATTTAAAGGTTTTATTATTGTTCGAATAAAAATTAAATTTACGAACAGAAATATTGACCCGTTTCGGAGATATCGAATTTTCAATAAAAGAAAAAATAGATTTTTTTTTTTAAAAATTCAAAAAATATTTATTTTAAAGTTTTGAAATGCAATGTGTTTTAGACTTTTTAGAAGCTTCTGCATAATGATTAATTCAAAATTCGAAAAAATGGTTCTATGGTAGGTACAAGCTGTAATATCTTAATTTCAAAATTTTTTTTATTAAATTAAAGATCGTAAAAATTAATTGAAAGAAAAAAATTTTATCAAAATTCTAGGCGCCGTTTTCGAGAAAAATACGATTTTTGAAAACCATTTTTTTAAATTTTTTAGCATTTGTATGGTAGGTACCAGTGGCGTGGCGTGGATAATTTTGAATGGGAACCCGTTATTAATTTTTGTCACCTGTAAGAACTTCTAGTAAAGATATGGTATCTACAAATGCATTCCACATTGACTTAGCAAAAAATGTGTAGCTACATATATTTCTTTATAGTTACTTCAAGACATTAATATTTCAATCAACAATGAGCTTGAAACATAATAAATAAAATGCACGACTGGGTCGCACGAACTTGCTCCGATGTAATAGACTATAGGTATTTTAAAAACGAATGTTATTAGAGAAAACTGTTCATAAGGATAAAATTAATTTTTAAATTCTTTTACATAGTAGTAAGAGACAAAAATAGAATGCTATACAAATATGAATTTATGCACGAAAAAAAATTATAAGTCGTTGTAGTGGTTTCTTAAAAAAAGCTTTTATATACAAAATTTTTAAAAGCTTTTTAAGAAAAAAATTTGGTACGCTAATTTAAAGTTTTTATTATTGTTCGAATAAAAATTAAATTTACGAAAAGAAATATTGACCCGTTTCGGAGATATCGAATTTTCAAAAAAAAAAAAGAAAAAAATAGATTTTTTTTTTCAAAAATTCAAAAAATATTTATTTTAAAGTTTTGAAATGCAATGTATTTTAGACTTTTTAGAAGCTTCTCTATAAAAATTTTCATTAAGATCCGTTATGTGGATAATGAGAAATTCAAAATTCAAAAAAATGGTTCTTTGGTAGGTACAAGCTGTAATATCTTAATTTCAAAATTTTTTTTATTAAATTAAAGATCGTAAAAATTAATTGAAAAACAAAAAATTTTATCAAAATTCTAGGTGCCGTTTTCGAGAAAAATACGATTTTTGAAAACCATTTTTTTTAATTTTTTAGCATTTGTATGGTAGGTACCTTTATTTTTAGGTAAAATAAAAAAATTTGTTTCAGATTTTGTAGATCATATTGAGAAACTTTTATTTATTAAATTTAAAAAAAAATCTAGCAAGGGGTTTTCGAAATATTGAGTTTTGAAAAAAAAATATTTGAAATTTTTTTTAAAAATCCAAAAAAAAAATTTTTGAAAATTTGGGTACACAATTCTATTTACGTTTTTGGGGAGCTTTAGCAAAAAAAAAAATGATCAAAATCGGTTGAACCGTTTTTGAGAAAATCAAAAACAAAAAAAATGGTTCCATGGGGGGTACCCTCAATAACCATTTTTCGGAAAATTTTTTTCAACCAATACCTAGATTTAATTAAATGAAATTTTTCTATAATCTTTATTTTTAAAATCTGTCGAACAGTTTTTGAGAAAAAAAAAAGTTTATAAAATTTCGAAAAAAATTCGTATGGGGGGTACCGTTATTTTTGATCTTAAAAAAAAAAAGAAAAAAACGTGTGGGGGGAAAAAATTAAAATTGATATGTACCAAGTTTAAAGAAAATCGGCCGAGTCGTTTAGCCTGTAGTCGAACAGACAGACAGACAGACAGACAGACAGACAGACAGAATTGCGAGACCCACTTTTTTGGTCTTCGCTATCATCGTAATGTCAACTTTGATCAAAATCTCGAGTTCGATTTTTTTTACGAATGCATAACTTGCCTTATAGTACCTATAAGTCGCAAGTAAAAAGGAGCTCCTTTTAGACACAACCCCCTTCGTCGGACATAACTGCGGCACCTTCCTGGAATGTTCTATTAACTTTCCCTTGCAATCATATGTGTCAAGAATATAAGATATCTTTCTTGTATTCCATTCTCTGACAAGAACCGGAATATGGCACTCCGTTGTCCCCTATGACTCAAATCTGATGTTTCGTCGATCATAATCATTTAGGGGTGGCCGTGGCACGATGGTTGTGTGTTCGCCTGTCAACCTCATTATCACAGGTTCGATCCCTGCCGTCGTCTATGTTTTCTTTAATTCCATTAAAACCTTCTAAAATTGTCATCAATTGGTTGCTATGCAGTTTACTCATTACATGTTGTTTAGGCATAACACTAACAACATGTGATTGAGTTAAACAGTATGCCCAACAACGATGAATACGAATAAAAAATATAAGGGACATAGAAATAAGACACGGCAGTCCTCCGCTTTAAGCCGCCATCCCTGGAGATAAAAAATCTGAGACAACAACCTTCAGTCTCAACATCGTGTCACACATCTTTCCTATTCTTCTTTCTCTTCCGTAGCTTCACGCCCGCGCTGTGTTGAAACATTTAAAGGGTAATCATAATCCCTTGAGCACGAGTAAATTATAAAAAAAAAAAAAAAAAAAATCGACACGAACCGAGCTTCTATGATTTCTGTTTTAATTTCAGATTCAATAACAGCCGCGATACTATGTATCAAGTCATTTTGAATATCGTTGCCCTATAACACTACTCTAAATAGGATTCCATTAAAGTGTCATAGGTACTTAAATGTTGATTTACTTTGAACATAAGAAATCAATTTCTGTGTGAAGATTTTGATCCCTCGCCAGATTTTGCGTTCCGAAACACCCAACAAAAATTTATTTTTCTTTGACAGCGATCAAAATCTTTAAATCCATATTTAAAGAGGGATTTACATGTTTACATGAAACAGGCACACCAAACAAAAAATTTCGATCTGGGATCGAAATCCCTGGTGTGTAAACGAAAAAAGGATAAAATATAAACTATCAACTATCCTTACTAAAATTATTTGGTTTCTCCGATAGGTAATCTGTTAAACAGCAATCTACATTTATCAAAGACATTTCCAAGACAAAATCTAGAACCGCACTAAAATTAAGAAGCTTAATTTTTTTATCACTATAGTGGGTAATAAAAGGAATTAAATCTTCACCTTCACATCTAACTTTTCACTATTTTTAATTAAGTTCAAATTGGCTTTTCAAAACACTAGATTTATTTGAAGTTATTGAACCTGTGCAACACAGTCTTTTATTGAATGCTAATTGAATCTAAATTTAAATTCCTATTAAAAAAAACCAAATGCATTTTATTTGTCTAGAGTATCGATATGCTAAATTTACACTGCTGACAAATTGCCATATATTCTATTTCATAATTCAACATTATCACAGTAAATTTGTAAAAACATCAATCGTGCATTTTACATTAGCATGCAAATCAACATCAAATTCAAAATCAAGAATCAACAATACCCACATGCCATATTTATATTTATATGACATATTAAAGAAAAGAAAAAAAACAAATAAGTCGAAGAACACCGTCTTATTTCTTACACAAGGTTAAAAAAAGGCGAGCACCTGAACTCCTGCAATGTACAGTGAAAAAATTTTTGTGCATTCTTTTTATGAATGGCGATCATTCAGCCAAAATCATTAGTTTTTAAGAAATATTCATATGAATAATGTACGAATTCATAAAAATTAATTTTTGTTTTATGACCAAGTCATGATTTTCATGAAAACCATTCATAAAATCCAAAGCAATAGAATTGTTGTTGGAAAATCAGATTATGATATTTTACATTTAAAATATGAATAGTTCATACAAATTTTATTATAAAGTTTTATGAAAAATTTCTTAAAATGCTTGAAACTGTTCTTTCATTGTAGGAACAAAGTGACTGATTATGTGAAACCACATTCATCAAGTGACATTTTATAAAAAATTACTTTAAATTCTTGAAACTATGTATACATTTTTTACATGCAGTTCGTAATATCCAGTCGTGCATTTTATTTATTCTTTATTTTTATTTTTTAGTTTTGCCAAAATAACATTCTGAATGTCGCTTTTTATCTCAAGTTTTTTAAACTCGTAAATTTTGCCCTAAATGGTAAAAGACTTTTGAAAAATTTTAAATTTTAAACTTTCTATGCTTATTTCCTCCATACAATTTAATATGTTTTAATTTTTTTGCGTCGCTTAGCGACTCGTCGCTCAATCACTCAGTCGCTCGTCGCTCAGTGCGTGGCCGAAGCCTTAGGGGTAAAATACTCATCCCGAAATCGGAATTCGATATTGATGAATAAAAAATAAACTTCTGGGGTTTTGCTGGTGTTACTTAAAAAAGAGATAAAGGGATATCCAGAAACCATAATTCTATCATATTTTTTGGAATAGGTTGAGAAAATTGTTAAACAAATTCCCACAGTATAGCATGATGAGTTGGCGAAAATTTCTTAAGTTCTAGTTGAAAAATATTGAGCCAGGAAGATTACTGAGATCGCTCATATATTATGGATTGATTCAGCTACAACTTTGGGGTTGATGAAGCTGCTAGTCAGCTCAGGAGCACTAGCCGGATTCTTACTAAGGTAATATCAGTGGCAATATCTACTTCATCCTCGGTTCCAATGTTCATCTTCAGATAAGGCAAATGTACTCGCGGCTCATTTTGCTATACTACTCGTAGCTCTAAGTTGCCTAACAGCAATATTACCCCTCCTTATACAGTTGCAAGAGCACTTCGAAATCTTGATATAAGCAAATCCGGTGGTCCTGATGGTTAACACCCCATTTTTCTTCATCGCTGGCAAAACTTTTGCGTAAGATTTTTCATTGCTCCTTACGTTCTGGAATCTTCCTTAGAAGATGAACAACATCAGTTATTTAGCCTTGTCCCAAGAAAGGAGACCCTTCCTCCTATATGGCACATCTCACCGAAAAATGGAACTGATCTTCACATTATTTTAGAGAAATTATAATTACTGCTCTTGGTGTTTCTAAGCCATTTGATAGAGTTTGTCACCAGGCTCGCTTATAGAAATGAGGTATATAAGATCGTGTGGAATTTAATGCTTCGAAAACTAATTGTTGCCTATTGTCTATGAAAAACAATTTTTTCCTATCTATCATGGAATCATTTCCATCTCTAGAACATCTTCGGAATATTGCATGCCTTTTCTTGTTTTATCACTTTCACAAGCAAAGCTCACTCGAAGTAGCCAGTGGAACTTCTTCCCTAAATCATTTCACCCGTGATAAACTTTTCACTAGGAATACTCAATAGTTCATCCTTTAGCCTAATTTTAGTCGTACCGTCAAATATAGAGATTCGCTTTCTGAGTCGCACAACTCGATTATCGAATAATTTACCGGGCACGATTTTCGTTTCCCATGTCAATTTGCAAACATTCGAGACCAATATTCATCGACACGTGTGAATTACAAAAAATTTATATCTAATCTACTGTTGTCTCCAATTTCTCTAAAAATGCTGGATTGGCCATTTGTTTAAGTATTCGGTAATTGCTTGTCTTTTTATGAGAATCGTGCATTTCCTTGTTTTTCACCGAAACCAAATTTTTTCAAAAGTATTTTGAAGTTGAGATCACTTGGAATTTTAATTGAATTACTCGATCGTTTTGAGCAGAAGTCAATATCTTTCGCCTTGTTTGCTGTCACAACTATAAAAATACATCAAAATTAAGTACAAAAATATTAACATTTAAAATTTGATAGTACATACCAGATGGTCACTCTAATTATAGTATGTTCTTCATAATAGTGCTTTGCCATTGTCGACGACTTGAAGGAATTTCCTTTTTTTTAATTGTTTATTTTTGCTGCAAATATTTTCAAGAAGAGCATCATCATTTTTTTGTTTACTTAATGTAAATATTTAAATATTTATAAGAAAAACATCAGACTGTTGTTTGAGAAAACACTAAATGCGGGTGTGATATGTTCGAAAACACAATTTGCTTTTCCTGAACGTATTTTTATCTTTTGGCTTTTCTTGTGTTTTTTTTTTTCAATTTCCATTTCATTGTTTTATTCAGTCTTTTTATGTATTTTTGAGTAAAGTGTTAAAGAGGATATTAGTTCGTCCATCGCTTGTGCAAAATCCAAATATTTTATTTGTTTAGTTAAAGTCATCTTGTGATTTGTGTTTGAAGAAAATTGCACTATTTGAAATTAATTTATAATTATTATGAATTCCATTTTCAGGGACATGCTTCTGGAATATATTGAAACAATATCGTTTTTGAGTTAAGGTATTTTGAAGGTGCAATGTGAAGGCATAAATATCAGTTAGACTTGGAGAACCTTTATAAATTCGGTAAAGCTTTTTTTGTAGAGTCCTAAGGTTATATCATGATGCAATATTTTGTGTGAAAAAGAACCAAAACAGACTCCGATCTTCTTAAGACAGAAACTTCATATTTAAACAAACAGGAAGTCACTAGGTGAAGACAAACAGTATATCTCGAGTTTCATATTAATTTTTCGACAGTCTTTAAGTCCCTTCCCCAACCAGAAGCTTGAAGGAATTGACGCTCCAAAATTGACCAACTTCCTTCCCATGGTGTCTTCTTACCTAATTTCGGAGGCCTAAATCTACCTTAACACATATCTCTTTCATTCATTATCATTTTCTATGATTCATCTTGATTAATTGTTGAAATATTTACCAATATTTATGTATAAAAAACTGTTATAAAAACAATGTTTTCCCAAAAATTTATATCCGTACAAGTTGCATTAATAAATATATCAATAGCCGCATTGAAAACTTAATTTACATTCAATCGGGCGATACCGAATCTAGCGGTGAACTATCTTCACACCGCACCGTCTAGTTCGACTTATCCAATCTCAGAAACAGGGTGGCGTATCCATTCACAGCTTTCTCACATTCATATCTGTTTACCACATAAACAAACAGATCTCCTCCGAACAAGCATTCGCCCGATTACGATATCCATAAGATACAGATACAAATTGTGAATTTTGAAAATTTTATTTTCGTATTTCGAATAAATTAAATCGGGTTATCCGATTCGAGAATATACTGCGCCCCCTGCGGTGACTGTGTGTCATTATTAAATCATGCGTTGGGGGATTCGTTATTGAGAATGGCGGTCTTGATGAGTATCGTGGATCGTGGCCCAGTTAAAGGTGAGAATAAGATCCTCGCCTGTGGTAGATATAGGTATTGAAAATGTTATTACTTCATATGCTCGAAAACTTTTTCGATTAGAACGTAATTCGAAAAATTTGGTGGTTGAAGTATGGAAATGGAACTCCTGGCGTTTTAGCTTCCGATATCCATTACCAAATGCAATAAATTCGCCTATTTGATTGGTAGTGAAATGAAAAATTATATTTTACGGATGATTATTTGCTGAGTTTTCGTATATTTGCTCAGTGGGATAATCGTAATTTAATACATTTTGAAACCGAGACGCAGTAATTTTGAACGATCTTGATGGAAGAGAATCAGTTAATTTATTGTTAAATAGAAAAGATATACAAAATTGTTTCTTGAAGAGTGTTTGAATCATGGATGGATCTGAAAATAAAGTGATTATTTAAACTATTTTATTAGTAATCTTTGTGTAGATATTGAGTTTTGTTTAATTATTTTTGAAGGGTTAAGTAAAACAACAATAACAACTTGTAGCTTTTACCAAGTATGGATGTGATAAAAGAGGCTAATTCAAAAACCAGGCTCCATTAGTGTGACTTGCTTTCGGACGTTAATTTTAATTAAAAAAGTAGGGCAATGTGCATGGTATATATGGTTAATACTGGTATCTTTTCCTTTTCGCGTGACTATCACGAGTAATGAGAGTACACAAAGAACTTTTCCGATCGGTATTTTTTTTTTTAATTCGCTCAAATTATTTTTTTGAATTTTATTTCACTGGAAAAAAACATGCCGAAACCAATGTACCAGTTTTTCGAGAGCAAAAAGTCTTTAAGAATAAAGGTTAAGTACGTAAATAAATAATTTATTTTATTGCGATGTAACCACAGTTTACAAACTTCCGTTGTACGAGTACGTGCACCTATTGAAAGCTAGCAGTTCACCTCTGTCTTAAAATATTAACGATATCTCTTTGTAACTCGTTTTTTATATCTTATATCGGGGATTTAAGAAAAGGCCTATTTTGGTATACCCTGATCCATGTTAACGGTAATTGCGCTGTTATAGTACTAACGATAGAAACTTTCTATAGGCCTTTATTTTTAGAAAAAATACCGGTCTTGTAATTGGGTTCCTTTCTCGGTCTTGAGTCTTGAGATATGCAGTTTCTAACATGTTCCGTTTTCCCTGCCCATGCTAATTTTTTGCCTTTGGGCTTAATTTTCTCCAGAAAATGCGTTATAAACACACCGTCTTACTATTTTTTTTTGTAGCACTAATAAAAAATAAAACTCAATGACAAGTTTGCTGAAAAACCCATAGATCTTATAATACGTGGGAAAACCTGAGACATGTAAAATTGAAAAAAAGTGTTTTTTTGCTTTAAGCAAATGATTTTGTGTGGGCTTAGATACTTTTTAAGTTTGTAAGTACTTAATCATCATAACATGTGTTCAAAGTGTTTTCCTTGGTTTTGTATGCATGCTAGAGCCCGTTTTTGGATTTCACTACGAATATTTATTGATGATAGCTGCTGTTTCACTTTTGATGACGCTTCGAGAATATGGTCTTCTAATTCACCGAAATTTGCTATTTTGGTTGAAAAAACAAGTTCTTTCATTCCTCCACATAAAAAGAAATCCAATATTGTAAGGTCAGGAAATCTTGTAGGCCAATGAAACGGACCAATTCTTCCTATCCAAAGATTACCGTACTATTCTAATCTAGTGTAACCAATGCTTAACCTCACGACTATAGTGGGCTGGAGCGCCATCCAGTTAGTGGCATAAGTGAAATATCCTCCAATAATTCTGGTAAATCAATGCGCAAAAAATTCAGATAGTTTGTAGAATTCAGCTTGGGAGAGTTTGAAAGACCGATTAATTTGTTTCCAATTACGCCTACCCGCGTTAGGTCGTATATTTGAAACTGCTCCCGTTTCCCGAAGCCTTCGACTTCTATTTTCAAATATTCATAAGCTAGAAAGTCGTCGGTTTGGATAAAGTTCCTGCTATTTTCGTCGCGGTTCAGTTGAAATTCCATTGCACAGCCCATAAACATAAACAACTGTTGCCTTTTCGTTAAAAATTAAATTGATGAATTGATTTCGTTTTTTAATCTTTTATACCATTTTTGTAAGGTAGATTTTCAAAAGAGGCCTTCATAGCCCAAACCTTACTCTTTTTGAGAACTTTTAAGGAATCGGGAAAGGAATTGAGGTTTTTCACAGCTACTCAAATAAACGAGCACGTTTTAAAACCGTTATGCTATTTTGGAAAATATTGCAAAACTCTTGTAAAACCACTCTTATTGTCAACTCTTGTTAGAACCATGTCCAAAATCAAAAAACTCTTTTTAACAAAAAAAGAAAAACGAAAAAGCAAAAACCACTTTTTTTAAATGTTCCTCGTCTCAGGTTTTCCCAATTATCAAAAGATCTATGGCTTAGTATTATTCTGCTCTCTGAACTTCGAGCGCAACTTCTATGTGCGCAACAGTTACTAAGGTTTCGTGTGCTTGAATGATGCGGTGAAACTGCTCCTTTATATTAGTTAAATTGTTAGGATCTAACCTAACTATTCTTCACAAGTTTGTCCTAAGCTTTTCCACTTTACGAGTAGCACCCACCAGTCTTTGTTCTTCATCTCATAAATAACCACTTTTTTGGTAAACGGTCGGACTGAACAGACAGTATACCTTAACAATGTAATCGGCCTGCGACTTAAAGGCATTTGTGTTAAGTTAAGGAAGACCCGTTTTTCAAAAAAATCGATCGAACTTTTCTATCACATCGTGCTGATAATCTCCCCATACCCGCGATGCGTAACATAGTGCACACAACAGCATTAAATATTTTATACTTAGCAGAGAGTACGACATTCTCGTTTTTGAAGACGGTCCTCCAAGATAGATTTAACAAACTTTGGGAGGATCTGGCTTTCTAGGTGTTTGGAGAAATCAATGGCTTAATTTAGTTTCCCCAGATACTTGCATTCATCCGCTATCTCCAAACGGTTTTCATTTAAATTCCAACTACATGTGTTTTGGTTCCGGTTAGATCTACAAATCAACATCATTTTTTATTTGTCCGTATTCATAACGAGCCCCCATTAACTGCATTACTTTACTAAGCGGTTAATCAACAATTGGAGATTTTTGAGTGATTCTGACAGTAGCACTAGGTCATGAGCTTATAAAAGTACATTTACAATCTTTTCAACAATTCGGATTCCTCCTGAAAAGTGTGTTACAACATCGTTGATAAATAATGAGAACAGAAGAGCGCTTAGCACATATCCACGCTTCGCTTCACACCAATATCTGTTTCGAACCATTCTGGGTAGTGCGAAAAATCACAGATAGCTGCTTTCGAATCTGCAAACATTATACTCATTCGCGAAAGTTTGTAAAAAAGTGCGTTTCGATTCACAAGATCAAACGCTGATTTTAATTCCACGAATGATGCATATATTTTTTTGCTTCTTGTTTGATATGCTCTCACAATGGATGTCACCGTTCAAATATGTTTCACTGTTAAGTAAGATTCTAACCATTTCTCAAGTCTAAGAGTAAAGATTTTCTTTTATAGAAGAAGTGTTTAAGTATTTCTGTCCCTTGTTGGTAGTGCGGACATCTCGTAATGGAGCAAACAATTTTGTGAACATATTTAAAAATTTATCTAAAGCCCGTAAAATTCTTCGTATTCATGATTTTAGTTTTTACTTTGATTTCGATACCCAATGAAATCACCTACATATATTGTCGGTAACTCCCAACACATTTATTTATTGACTCATTTGATTAGTACAATAAAATTAGGAGTTTGACATACAAATAGTTTGTTAACGAGATCGACTTTGCATCCTGTTGTTCAGCCAAGTCCAAAGCATACAGTTTTCTTTTCGGTCTTCTACTTCATTGTCATTTCGGATATATTTCGTTAAACTTATCATAATTTTAAATTAGTTCAATATATTTTCCGAGTAACAGATAAAGTTATGAAACTGCTTGCATTACACTGAAAATAAATTCCTAGGTAATATTGATAAAAACGTTTTTGTTGACCTTCAACAAAACAATTTTATCGTTTTGATTAAATTTTGTCAATACAAAAGAATGATTTTGTTGATTTCACGAAATTTTTATAATTCTGCATGAATTTTTGTCAGTTTAACAAAATATGCACTACAAATAATATTGTCAGTTTAACAACAACTTTTGTTAATAAAACAAAATAAAACAGATATTTTTGTCACATCCACAAATTTTTTTGTGATGTTAGCAAAATGTTTGTTGTTTGTTTGTCAATATCACAAAGTTTTTATCAATTTAACAAAATGTTAAAATGACAAATATTTTTGATTGAGTTATTTTGTAATATTGATAAAATAAAATTATCAGATAGATAAATCTATTTTGTTAGGAAAAGAAAGAATTCTAAATTTTGTGGATTTGTAAATTTAACAAAATAATTTTGTTAATCCGATAATGAAAAAAAAAATTGTTACATTAACAAGAAAATTTGTTGATACTCGTACAACAAAAGAATTGTTAATATGACAAATTAATTTTGTAAATTCTACGAAATTTTTTCATATCGACAAAATGTTTTCGTTACTTCATCAAATTAATCTGTTAGCTTAACAAAATAATTTTGTGTATACAACAAAATATTTTTTTGTACCTCAACAAATTACTGTAATTTTTATCAATTTGATAAAACGTTTTGTTGGACCTATACCTATTGAAAGAATTTTTATCAGCTAACCTACATTTTTCTCATATATACCTAGATTCTATTTTCAGTGTACCTGAGTTTTAATTGACTTAACGAATTATTCACTGGTTCAATTAACGATTTCAGTTTAAATATACATTATTTGAATGAAATTTTAGGGGAAACATAATACAAATATGTTGTTACTCCACGTACAGATTCAACGATGATTTTATTTAATAATGAAAACTTGGGATAAAATAAGAAACATTGGCGTAGATAGGGGGGTGATCAGGGGGATATATCCCCCCCATTGGGATCGAAAATTGTTCAACATAACCAGTCATGAACCAAATAAGTTAAAGAAACGCACTCTGAAATTTGTTTTACGTCTCTCACCAATTGATAATAGGTAAATGTGCAAGAAAAAGAGCTTCCATCCAGGTATATACCTGGATGGAAGCTCTTTTATTAAAGATATTAGCTACACTGCCGGTTTCAACGTCAACTTCCGAAAGAACTTTCCCCAGTCAGTAAAGAGAATAAAAACAATACAAAGAAGCATGACCAAAAAAGTAAGATTATTAAAAATATGTCTATTTTACACAGTGTGATAAGCTTTGGATATTTACTTATTTGCAGGATTGTTTGAATGGTTTGGCTGCTCTAGCTATTCATCGATACCTATAATAGCAGACGAGGTTATAAGTGTTTTATCTAAAAAGAACAAAAAACTGGATTTTATTTTGTGATTTAGTGCCTTGCATAAGTTTAATCGCACCTGTAAAAATGCGTTTTGTAGAAAATTAAAATGGGAATGACACTCTACTATTTTTTATTGAATGGCATCACTAATCAAGTCAATTGAGAAGAAAAAAAAGTTCCGTTAGTTTCTCTTCTGGTGGTTAAAAATTAAAACAGATTTTTTTGTATTGCAAAAGTATAACCGCTTTTTTATTTTTATCTGTTTTTTTTTTTTATTTTTTTTTATTTTAAGTTAATTTTTTCGGCTAAATTAGTAAAGGACATTGCTGCCCCTATTTTTGACCAATCTAATAATTGTTTTTGACATACTGTTGACAAGGTTATTTAATATGGAATCGTCTATACAGTTCCATTCTTCCGCAATTGCCTCTCGCAGCTCAGCAACACTGTATAATTGTCTATTATGGGCATACATTTTGCGGGTCAAAATCCCCCAAAGATTTTCAATAGCATTACAATCTGGAGAATGTGCCGGGAACACCATAAAATGTATGTTATTCGTTTTGTATCATCCCAAACTTTGACGACTATCGTGAATTGGGGCATTATCATGCTGGAAGACATGCCGAACTCGACGAAATCGTCTTAAGTAGGGTACCAAATTATTCTGAAGCACCTGGGTGCAAGCTGAACTTTTCATCTTTGCAGAGGTGAAGGTAAGTGCAACCTTACAACGGTTGCAGAAGGCCCCCCAAACCTTACAACTGCCACCGCCAAAGTTAACCTTGAAAAAAAACTTTTTTCCTTTCTAAGATCGTGCCAATATCCGTTAAAACCACCTGACCCATCAAGATTAAACTTTTTTTCGCCACTGAAAATAATCTAAAATAATCTAAAAACAAAAAACATTCATTAGATTATGCCATTTGGAATAACAAGAGTTAAGTGTAAATTAATGGAATGTTACTTATGGTTTTCCAATTCCGTTTCATGTTTTGCTGGGCAAATTCTTACTTTTTTTTGTAGACTGTTGTTGAATTTGGAGCTGGCATCATTTTGCACCGAACAATCACTTTACTGCTTTTTATGGCACGAAAAACCGTTGAAACCGAAATTCCTAAGCCCAATTCGTCACGAACGTCCGGCAAAGAATGCGCCGAATTGGATGCAGCATTTATTAAACGCCTCTTATCTCGACGTGTCAGCTTCTGCAGATGCCCGGGTCTTATTTTCGTATCATAAGATTCTGGATCTTGTAAGAAATTTCGGACGACACGATCGGATCTTTAAATTTTCCTACCAATAGCCCTTAAGCTTAGGCCAGTTAACCGAAAAGCTTGAATTTTGACTTTTTCCGTATCTCTTAAATGTTTACCACGCGGCATTGTTGCTTGTCATTTCGAAGCACATAACTGAATGAAGCTTCATTGTTCGGTTATACTTTTGCAATATACAAAAATTTGTTTTTAATTTTTAAACACCAGAAGACAAAATAACGGAACTTTTTTTCTTCTCAATTTACTTGATTAGTGATGCCATTCAATAGAAAAAAATTGTAAAGTGTCATTCCCATTTTAATATTCACATTAATGCCTATAATATATTATCTTTAAAAAATATAATTTTATAATGAATTCAATGAAGTCTTGTTGTTTGTTTTTTTTTTTTTTAATAAATAAAACTTAAAAAAAATGAGCGAACTAGATCCATCCCCCCCCAAAGCGAAAAGCTATCTACGCCACTGATAAGAAACATTCCATATAATACCCTATCTTTGCTATCATAGCCTTGATTTTTTCAGGATTAAGTGTTAGCCCATTGTCCTTAGTCCAATTGAAGATTTCTAAGAGATCTTGGATATTACGGAAAACGAGACCATTCACTCAAGCCAATTCTACTTGAAAAAATCATCTGGATAAAGATGGTGTTGGCAAGGTTAGTGGTGTTGGTGGGATGTGATTATTGAAAAGACACTCTTTTTTAAACGACCAAAATAAAAATTTGAAAAGTCTATTTGTTTTTTATTAAGAACACTCTATGCGTATAGGCTTATAACGGGTGATTTTTTTGAGGTTAGGATTTTCATGCATTAGTATTTGACAGATCACGCGGGATTTCAGACATGGTGTCAAAGAGAAAGATGCTCAGTATGCTTTGACATTTCATCATGAATAGACTTACTAACGAGCAACGCTTGCAAATTATTGAATTTTATTACCAAAATCAGTGTTCGGTTCGAAATGTGTTTCGCGCTTTACGTCCGATTTATGGTCTACATAATCGACCAAGTGAGCAAACAATTAATGCGATTGTGACCAAGTTTCGCACTCAGTTTACTTTATTGGACATTAAACCAACCACACGAATGCGTACAGTGCGTACAGAAGAGAATATTGCGTCTGTTTCTGAGAGTGTTGCTGAAGACCGTGAAATGTCGATTCGTCGCCGTTCGCAGCAATTGGGTTTGTGTTATTCGACCACATGGAAGATTTTACGCAAAGATTTTGGTGTAAAACCGTATAAAATACAGCTCGTGCAAGAACTGAAGCCGAACGATCTGCCACAACGTCGAATTTTCAGTGAATGGGCCCTAGAAAAGTTGGCAGAAAATCCGCTTTTTTATCGACAAATTTTGTTCAGCGATGAGGCTCATTTCTGGTTGAATGGCTACGTAAATAAGCAAAATTGCCGCATTTGGAGTGAAGAGCAACCAGAAGCCGTTCAAGAACTGCCCATGCATCCCGAAAAATGCACTGTTTGGTGTGGTTTGTACGCTGGTGGAATCATTGGACCGTATTTTTTCAAAGATGCTGTTGGACGCAACGTTACGGTGAATGGCGATCGCTATCGTTCAATGCTAACAAACTTTTTGTTGCCAAAAATGGAAGAACTGAACTTGGTTGACATGTGGTTTCAACAAGATGGCGCTACATGCCACACAGCTCGCGATTCTATGGCCATTTTGAGGGAAAACTTCGGAGAACAATTCATCTCAAGGAATGGACCGGTAAGTTGGCCACCAAGATCATGCGATTTGACGCCTTTAGACTATTTTTTGTGGGGCTACGTCAAGTCTAAAGTCTACACAAATAAGCCAGCAACTATTCCAGCTTTGGAAGACAACATTTCCGAAGAAATTCGGGCTATTCCGGCCGAAATGCTCGAAAAAGTTACCCAAAATTGGACTTTCCGAATGGACCACCTAAGACGCAGCCGCGGTCAACATTTAAATGAAATTATCTTCAAAAAGTAAATGTCATGGACCAATCTAACGTTTCAAATAAAGAATCGATGAGATTTTGCAAATTTTATGCGTTTTTTTTTAAAAAAGTTTTCAAGCTCTTAAAAAATCACCGTTTACTTAGAAAAGAAAATATTTATAGAATTATAATTTTCTTTTGTACTTAATTATACAAATTGGATAAAGAAATCTTAAATATCGGGAGCGAAATAAAACAGGTCTAAGTAGTACCTGTCTGCCTCGTTCATTCGTATTTTTATTGGAACTAAAAACAGACTTCCATCTGATTTCTTGAAAGCATTGTAGTCGATTTTTTAAATTAATTTTTACATTTACATATATAAGTTTTTAAAAAATATTCATGAAAAAATTTTGATACGTCAATTTGAACAGAACCTGTCAAAAAAGATATTAAATTTTTCAAAAAAAAAAAATTACCAAAGAAGCGGGTCTCGCAATTCTGTCTGTCCGTTTGACTACGGCCTAAACGGCTTGGCCGATTTTCTTTAAGCTTGGTTGATACCTTTTTAAGTTTTCTAAGAGCAGAAAAACAATTCCTGTCATTCTATTTTTTCGATGTTATAGAAAATATTTTTTCACAAAAATAGTTGCACAGATTTTTGAAAAAAAAAAAATTAGTAAAACCCAGATAATGGTTGAAAAAATATCCAAAATCTGGAACCATTCTTTCGTTTTTTTTTTGGAAACTTAATAGTTAACAGATTTTTAACTTTATCTACAAGATGAAGAAAATTTATCTAAAAATAAAAGTACCCACCGCACAAATGTTAAAAAAATTGTTTCGAAAATCTTATTTTTCTCGAAAACGGCACCTGGTTTAAATAAAAAAAATTCTGTTTCGATTAATTTTTATGATCTTTAATTCAACAAAAATTGAAATTAAGATATTACTGACTGTACCTACCTTCCATTAAACCATTTTTTTTTTCAATTTTTGGCTCATGTTCTTATGTTGGGAAGAATAAATTTGAATGAAAGTTTTTATACAGAAGCTTTTAAAAATCTTAAAACAAATTAGTATTAAAACTTAAGAAAAAAATAGTTTTTGAATTTTTGAGAAATAAAAAAAAACAAAATTGTTTTCAAAATTCCATATCTCAAAAATGGGTCATAAATATTTTTTTTAATTTAATTCCACAGGTTTTTTTCTTTTGTTTTTAAGACCAAAAATAACGGTACCTTTTCTCAAAAGCTGTCCAACGGATTTAAAAAAAAAAATCAAAAAATTTCATTTAGTTAAAGCTAGGTAATAGTAGAAAATTTTACAAAAAATAGATATCTTTGGTAGACCCCTTGGAACAATTTGTTTTGTTTTTGATTTTCTCTAGAACGGTACACCGATTCTGATAATTTTTAAATAGCTTAGATATTATTGTGTATTCAAATTTTCAAAATGTTTTTTTTGGACTAAAAAAAAACATCAAAATTTTTTTCTCAGAACTCAATATATCGAAAATTCCATACTAGATTTTTTTAAAACTTGATAAGTAAAAGTTTCTTAATATAATCTACAAGATGTGAGAAAAAAATTATCTTACCTAAAAATAACGGTACTCACAAATGTTTAAAAAATGGTTTTTGAAAATCGTTTTTCTCTCAAAAACGGTTCCAAGGATTTTGATATAATTTTCTTCTTCCGATTTATTCTTACGATCTATAATTTAATAACAAAAGATTTGAAATTAAGATATTACTGGCTACTATAGAACCATTTTTCGAATTTTGAATTTTTCATTATCGGCAAAACGGATTTTAATGAAATTTTTTATAGAGAAGCTTCTAAACAGTTTAAAAAGCATTGCATTTCAAAACTTAAGAAAAAAATAGTTTTTGAATTTAAAAAAAAATCATTGGTTTTCTTTGGAAAATTCGATATCTCAAATACGGCTCAGTATTTTTTTTTGAAAATTTAGTTTTTATTCGTACAACATCAAAAACTTTAAGTTGGCGTACCAAATTCTTTTCTTTAAAATGTTTTAAGAATTCTGTATATAAAAGCTTATTTTTCTAATAAACCACTACAACGACTTATAATTTTTGTTCTTGGCATAAACTAATATTTGCTTGAATCACATGACATCCTGTTATTATCTTCAACTATTAAAGGGGTTGTTTTAGTAATTTAAAAAAGGAATTTTATATGCTTTTGAACAGTTTTTCTCTAATAACAATTATTTTTGAAATTCTTAGTCTTTTTGAAGCCTTTGAATACAAAATTTCATTTAAATCCGTTATGCAGGTTAACGTCGCCGTAATAAGAAATCTTCTATGCTTGATAAGAATAGGCAAAGTATTTGAGCATAAGACTCAATCGTGCATTTTTTAACAGATTTCAATAATTTTTTTTTTTAAATAAAGAACTAAGAAAATTGTGGACCAATTTTATATAAATCAAGCTGACCACTTTTCTAAAGTCAATTCTTTCTATGCCAAAGTTTCATTTATTTTTCCATTTAATTGGCTAAATAATAGAAAGAGTTCCTAACAAATAATCGTATTTGGAATCTCTAAGGAAGAGAATTTGAACTGGCTTGATGGTTTTTGAATTCAAAACGAGCATCATCTAAAGTGGAATATTCCAACTTAACAATATGTGATTTTAACAATCCTTCACCCTTATCTTATTTATCGGAATAAAATGTGTGTTTCAAATTGAATTCTCCGCTGTATTTTGTTTATATAATTTAAATATTTAAAATTGAGCCAACCGCAGCCAAGAGTTTACATTAAGATTCGTAAAATCTCCCTCTTTTCAAAATTGAATATATGTATGTACCTACAGTACATACAACTGACCTTTTATCTGCAATTCCAACTATCTCCCTTTGCTACAACATGTCAACTATTGCAGCCTCTCAACGATATGGCTACCATTTGACAATGTGACTGTCGCCTTTCCAGAGTGCTTCAGATTCATTCATATCGAATACAGTCGCTTCAAGAAATCAATTTCCCCTTGAAATAAGCAATTTCCTGCCTTTGTCCTAAATAAACACACCACGATGACGACTCTGTCAAATTGAAGGAACCAACTTCAGACAAAACAAAAAAAAAAATGCTGTTAAAATAATAAAAATCGAGTTCCGAAATGCAACTTCATCAGACCCAATATCCTACCACTTATTAGGACATTTGACAAAGCCCCAGCGAACATCAGGCTGGTAGGCTATTAATCCATCTGAGGATGTAATCGGCAGCCAGCATCAAATCGGAACCCGAACTAAAAAACAACTCTTAGGGTACAAATTGTCGAAATTTAACGAAGCGAATCGGTTGATATTCTCATCACCTCGGTTGGATCCAATCTTCCTCACCATTTTAATTTGTTTCTTATTCTTCCTTATCCAAAGAATATAAGTTTTATTTGTTCACTTTCTGTGGCGACAGAACGTCTAAAGATCGTACACTTACACATAAAGGGGATTCTCTTTTTGGATGCACAAAAGGAGATGCAGTGAAATGTGATAGGTGTGCATAGGCGTTGCGTAAACAATGTCAGATTTGGCCGTGTCGCTGTGTGGTCTTAGTGTGGTCATTATGTGGTCAACTATAATTCATAATTCGAATTAGCTATTTAATAAAAGCCCATCAGGCATTAGATAATAAAATGTCACCATGAGCGTTGCAGCCAATAGGGATGTTCGAACTTTGACAGGTGGTTGCGGGTTGCGGCCATATTGTTGAAGCTATTTCTGTCAAATTGGCTTGCATTTATTCAGTCTGTCTTGTCAACATGAGATGTTACCCTTTTTTGCCTCGAGTAGGACCTGAGTGAAAAGAACTCGCTCCGAACCGAGCGTGACCTGAGCACTCCGATCTATTTAAGAAAAACAATTGATCACCGAACTGTCTCATTATATCATTTTTAAATGAACTGTCAAAATTCTCAGTTTTGTTTATGAAATTGGTGTTCTCATGAATTTTTAAATTAATTTCTGGTTGATGCAAAATTGCAAAACAAAATTAATTAAGTTAGCCGTGCTCTGCTTTTTTGCTCAATCTGCTCGGTTTTTTTACTGAGCTAATCAAGTGTGCCCCTATCGTGCTCTGAGCTAAAAAGGAAATGCAAGATGAGCACTCAGAGCGCTCCTAGTTAAATAAGTAAAACAGTTCTTTTCTGACAGCTCTGTGCCCCGCTCGGGTCTTAAAAAAGAAAAAAACTTTTCGGGAGTTATAGCGTTTAACAACATGTGAAATTGATTTAATTTTGTTATGGAAGTTGGTCTTTTTTTTTAGCAACATTTCGCACTTTTTGCCTATTTTACAGTCACCATAGGCGTTTTTCTTTTTTAGTTCAGAACAAAGCTTGAGTTGTCAAAAAATAATTTGTGTTTCTTTTTTAGTTCAGAGTGTTCAGAGCTTCGAACATATTGTGTTTCCTTTTTCGTTCTGTTTATGTTCTGAGCATGCTCAGAGTGCCATCTATGAGCTCAGAATAAAATAACTGAGCAGACAGAGTTGAATGCTTAATCCGATCATTTGACAAATGGAAATTTAAAAAATAAAAGGTAACACCTAAGTGTTAAAGTGTGCTTCAAAAACAACTAAGAGGATGTTAAGATGTTGCTTAAGAGGATGTTCAGAACATGCTGCACAACATGCTCGGACCCTATTCAGAACTCTATTCTTAACTAAAAAAGAAAAACGCCTCATAATGGTCCTTCTGAGAGGTCTATTAGCAATGTGGTGGATATATTTGAGTCGACCGGTTCAGTGAATAATGCGCTAATACCCGAACGTCACCGAAGCGCCAGATCTGTTGAATATCGCCGCTGTCCACGAGTCTGTGCAGGAGAATCCGAGGCCACGCACAAGAACTCGGCATTTAGCAGGCCACAACTTGATGAATTTTGCGTCATGACTTCTGTCGTCAACCGTAAAAACTTCAACTGACACAGGACCTCGGAGTTAACGAACATAGACAACTTCGTGGGCTTGCTAACTATAGAAGATAGATAGAAGTTGACTCGGATTTCGGTCGTAAAATCATATTCAGTGATGAGACCTATTTCTGAATGAATAAGTTCATCAACAAGCAAAATTGTCACATTGGGGACTGTCAAAATTTACCAAATTGCAATGCATCCAGAAAAAGTCAGTTTTTGGTGTGCATTTTGGACTGGCGGAATCTTTCCTCCATATTGCCTTGAGAAAGACGTTGGCCAGGTCATCACCGTCAACAGCGACTGCTATCGGTCGATGATCACCGTTTTCTTTTGGGCCGAATTGAATGATATGGGAATGCCGACATGTGTTTTCAACAGGATGGTGGCGGCGGCCGGTGACGGCGCTACGTAACACACAGCCCCTGGCATAATGGACATTTCGCAAGGGCGATTTCCGAACATGGTTATCCCATAAGGAGGCGATGTGAATTCTTGTGGAATTGTCTTTGGTCGCAAGTCTATGCCAATGAACCACAAACAAACTAAAGCCAACACAATCAATGCCATTACCGAATTCAGCCTGATTTAAGCGCCAAAGTTATGGAAAATTGGACTTTTCGGATGCGACCAATCCAGCGAAGCCGCAGCGAACATTTGAATGATTTTATATCCCTTATATACCTAGTCCGGCCATAAGTTCTGTTACATTTTTAAAATGCAATAAAAAAAAGTCGAGTTCATATAGTTAACAATATATCTAAGTTAAAAGAAAAAAAAATGTTTTATTCAAAATGGCCGCCTTTAGTTTTGACACAGGCTTTTAAACGTTGCGGCCATTGTTCTACCGCGGCACGCACTGTTTTGATGGGAATCGACGACGCTGCTGTTATTAAAGCTGTTTAAGGCTGTCCAAATTTCTATGGGGACGAGGAGTCTTACAGGCCATGCTCTCGAGCTCTGACCACAAACTGAAGTCCAGCGGATTTAAATCTGGACTTCCTGATGGCCAATCTGCAGCAGCGATAAAATCCGAGATATTGCATCTAAGCCACTCTTGTGTCGTTTTGGCTTTGTGTGCTGGAGCAGAGTCTGGTTGGAAGACCCATCTCTGTTCATTGAATAGGGTATTTATTAAACCCTTAACAACCCCTTCCAGAACATCCTCCTGATATTCTCTTGCCCCCGTTTTCACAAAAATGCAGTGACGTGACACCGTGATGCGATACCCCCCACCAAACCAAGGTTGAAGCGGGATGATGTCCGCGCTGAACCCTCGGAACAATTTTTTTAGCTTCTTTAGATGATGTGGCATGGACTTTGCCGTTTTGTTTGTTATACACTTCTTCGATGGTAAAGATTTTTTCATCCGTAAATAAAATATATTCATGTCCATTTGCCGCGTGTCACCTTAATAATTTTTTACTTCTTTCGAGCCTAATTTTTTTTTAAGTTGGGAGTCGGGAGATGTCCCGTTGCTCGACGATAGGCTTTCATGTGAAGGTCATCTCGAATTAGCGTTAACATGAATCGAGCCGATATATCCAGTTCTCGGGGCATTATTTTTTGTTTCCGAAGAGGATTTCTACGAATTCGTTCACGCACAGCTTTAATTTTCGCACTGGTCCGAGTGACGCGTGGACGACCACTTCTTCGCCTGTCCTCTACTTCAGAGAGTTCAGAAAATCTATTTATGGTCCGATAAACAAACATTTTCAATATACCGAGTGGTTTTAAAATTTCAAAAATTTGGTTCGAATGTTTGCCACATTTATGTAAAGCAATTACCGCGACGCGATTTTCTTTAGTGCCCCACTCCATGTTAACTGCTGGAAAGCTTAAACCAAACTAGCGTCTATTCTTTACTTATAAGTACACGTGTTAAAAAAAAATAGAGGGATTATTCCTATTGAAAATTATGAACCTACTACCTACATACTTAGATTCTTGTAACAGAATTTATGGCTATGTAAATACAAAATTCCAATAATATCTCACTTATTTTTTTGTTTCTTAAAACTTGCAGGTAGGAAACGCTAAATTGAAAACCCTTTACATGCGTAAACGAAGTGTTTTAAATAAAACTGTCCTTAGAGTCAATTTGATTCGCCCTTGAAAACGCTTGTTTTGAAAACAAAAACCCACCAAAAGGTTTTGTCTGTTGCTGCTTTAAGTACGAGTATGTAGAATTATCTATTTAACAAGAATCGGCGCTTTATTACACATTAAATTTAATTGATTAATCGATTATATTATTTTTAGTCATATTCTTGGCATTCAAGGCATTCAAGCCATATTAATAAACCTCTAACACACATTCACATCTTTAATGACAAAAAAGGTGGAAATGGGATTAACTCATATACGTGTCGGTCGCCCGTCGTCGCATCGGGCGATGGTGTCTTTGTATTTCGGAGTTGAGTTTTTGAAAACAGGAAATTTATGAGAGGCGTGGCAGTTTCCGAATGTTTCCCCGCCTTTGTTAGAGGTTGCCAAACTCGTTTCGCTGCTCAGAAATGACGAAGAAGAAAACAATTCTACTCGTACCAATATGGGGTAGATTTATTTAGTTTGCAGTAGTGTTGGTTATGACGTCGTCATCGTCGCCGCGTTAAAGACCTACAACCAAATTGCTCACCAGAAATTACGCTTGCGCTAGTTTTTGAAAATGGGATGAGCACATGAGATTTTGAAACGAAAAACGTAGAGACGCACTAACCAAAGAAATATACCTACCTATTGCAAAAATTAATTTTTACTTTGATCTTTTATAGAGTAGTCGAATTTCATATTGGAAATGTGTTCGATTAATATTATTATTGGTGTCCATTGTTGGATTAAAATTGAAAAAGTTAATTTTTTGTTTTATGTTCTTCTATTAGCTGCTATTATCCGACTTTATACGAGGCAAATATTTAAAATCATTTAGATCGTGTGTCAATTGGATAAAAGTCGTTTTAAATTTTGTGCAGAATTTAATTTTATAAAATAGTGAAATTGGTGTGTTTTTGGAATTAGAAAAAAATTATCAAATTTAATCGAAATTTGAATCCAATTGACAAACGGCTTTTTATTTAATTTGTGCGTGATTTATGTTATAGAAATTTATTTCGGCAGGAGTGCTGTAAAATGTCGGTTTGATTATCAACATAGTTTTTCTTTTTGCAATTATGTAGGAATATTTTTGTTCACTTTGGTACTTTTGTAAAAAACAAGCAATGGATATGTCATTCAATTCAATTAATTAATAAATGGGGGTATATGCAGCTATGCGAAAACTTGTTTGAAGAAACACATCTAGACCTTAGTTGAGTTTTTGGGGGTTTTCCATTAAATGCTTCTTATCTTTAAATTTAAAACAAACAAACAGTGAGTGAGATATAATATGAAATTTTATATTTGTTAACAAGGACCAAATATGCCATTATGTATCAAACATAAAATCATTCAAATAGCCGCTATAGCTTTTCTAGGTAGCGCGCATCCAAAAAGTCCAATATTACATAACTCTGGCGTATATGACCAATGGTATTGAAATGATTTTTAGTTTATTGTCATAGAGCAGTGATTTCGTGTAGATTTTGATCATTCTCAATCCGACAATTTTCCTAGTTGAAGAAACCCATTCATGTAGAAATGGGTCTCATCGCTGAATATGATTTTTCGACCGAAATTAGGATCATCTTCCAACTGCTTGAGAGCCCAGTTATCGAACATTCATCGTTGTCTATGGTAATGAAGGAAAAATTAAATATCTAGATAACATTTTTTGACAAAAATTATACACAATAAAATTAAAACGATTAAGCTCAAATAAAAGAGTTTTTTAAGATATTTACAAAAGAAATTCTCAATTGGGTCTTAAAACGTGTGTGGTGATATGGCGAAGCAAAGAATTCCACAGACGTGAAGCATTAATGAAAAATTGGTTGAATCAGTTGGTCAAACCTGGCTGAAGAGCCCCTCGTTATTTTCTCAAAAAGATAGGGTGGTTGGATTCTGAACAGAATAGACGGTGCGAAACTGAAAGTATTTCTCGAGTGGCACTTTAATTAAACAATACGAAAAATTTAATACCCTGTCGTACCTACGTAGACTGAAATGGGAAGAATTAAACTTTTCGCAAGCATTGCATGCGTCTTCACCGTCGTGTATGACTGCGAGTCCCAGAGCATGCGTAGAAGGAGAAGAATCTTATTTTTTTAGATATAACGAAGCACTTAGATTCTTATGGGTTCAAGGTAAGTTCATTAGTCTTAGCTCAAAGTGCTAGTTTTTCGAGGTCTTTATTCATGCGGCAAACACCATCTTTAATGAGACCAAGACCGTAGCTGAGGTTTATTTGTACATCTTCAGCATACATACACTCCGCTTCAACTGAATACCTACGCACAAAGTTTTTTTAAGGTATGTTGTTCATTTTTTTCAAACTTTGGGCCTTAATATATCATTTGATGATGCTTACTGTTTGCTTGTAATGTTGAGAAAATAAATCAGAAAGAAAAATTCAAAAAGTACCGCTATTTTTCCTCTCGCTCTCTTACAAAGCGTTCCATATCGAAAAATGCAGAATTTTTTTGCGTCAACTGAATAGGTACAACAATCAAAATTGGAAATAAAAGCTAACGGAATGAAATAAAACAAGTTTTTCCTTTAAATATTTGTTTATTGGTTATTTCTAGTAGTGGGTACTGACACCTTTATTGGTAATTACTTCATGAATTCGGTCCCGCATGCTCTTTAAGCAGTTCAGCAAAATTTCCCTCCAGGCTAATTTAATGGCTGCATTTAGGGATTCTCAGCCCTCAAACTGATGGCCAGACTCATAAACTTTTCGTACCAATCATCCCCATACATTTTCTATAAGGTTCAGGTCGGGAGAGTACGGCGCCAATTGAAGCAATTCCACATTCTGGTCCTATATCCAATTTTGGACAATGCGTGCGGTGTGGATGGGGGCGTTATCCTGCTGGAAAGTCCAGTTAATGGGTCCTTAAATATCCGCAAATTTAGGAAAATTTCTTTTCAAGATTCCTTTGTGGGTAAATGCAGACATTTTTGACTTTTGAACTTCAAGCTCAACAGTCTCATAGTAGTTTACTGAACCCCATACCATAACTCGACCTTCTCGACTATGATGCCGCGCTAAAAATCGTTCTTCTTTCCTCACATCGTGGAAAATAATTACAACTATCCGAGCCATGAAATTTGAACTCTTTCTCATCAGAAAAAACGACGTGGTGCCATTCATTTTTCCAACTCATATGGAGTCTAAAAAATTCAAAACGCATACCTTTTCTTTGCTCGTTTAGTGGTTATTTCTTTTGAAGTTTCAATCGTTTTAAATGATTTGCACTGTTTATTACTCTAGGGAATGTTGAAACGCTTGCAGATACACCGGGTTTTTGTTTAAATTTTACCGCAAAGTCACACAAATCAGAAACACATCTTAAAATTGCTCTTCGATCAATTGCAGTTGTTGCCGTTTTTTTACTTCCTTTCATGTTTTTCCCTTATAAACTTTTATTTCTTAGGTGGGAATAAACAACACTAAAACTTGTGTGTATTTTTGGTAGCTTTAGCATGCCCAGTTAGTCCTTGTCCTTTTAACAAATCGGTTTTAGCTCTTTCGACACTATTTAAAGCTTTTGATCTACCCATTTTTTTTTTAATTTCAATTAAACGGCTAAATTTCATTTAAAGCACTTCAAATTTTGATTAAATGTGTCAATCATCTCAAAACTCTCATTAACAATGAAGATAATGACCGATAATGATCGTGTACCTATTCATTTGATGCAAAAAAAATCTGCATTTTTCCACATGGAACGCTTTGCAAGAAAGCGAGAGAAAAAATAACGGTAATTTTTGAATAATTTTTTCTGATATGTTTTCTTAACATTACAAGCAAACAGTAAGCATCATCAAATGATACATTAAGGCCCAAAGTTTGAAAAAAATGAACAATATACCTTAAAAAAAATGTGTGCGTATTCAGTTGAAGCGGAGTGTATGTAACGAGCAGTTATCAATGACGGAGAGAATATATTGACGTAAAGCGAAAAAAGTAATGGGCCAAGAATGGATCCTTGTGGAGCTCCGCAAGTGGGAGGGAGAGAATTGGATTAATTGTTGCCTATTTCAACTGTTTGCATTCTATCGGATAAATAGGAAGATATAAGTTTTACAGCATCAGTCGAGAAGTTATAAAGCTGGTGAAGTTTAATTGCAAGTTTTCCGTGTACAATAGGGTGCGTCAAAGTGCTCAACTATGGTAGTTTCAAATGTAATAGTTTTTAAAAGTTGCATTGCGTATCAAAATTAAATCCTGCGTTTACAATTTTCATTTTAATTAATATCTTTGGCTCGTTCAAAAATAGGATGAAATCCAAAAAATTTTAATTTTTCGAAGTTTTTTAAATATGTGTTGTTTTAAATTGCGCCGTGTGGATACAAAAAAATTATATAAAATATTTTTAGGCTTTCAAGTGAAAGATAACTTTAAAGCTTATATTTGTTTAAATAAATTAAATGATAAAGAAGTAATGAATAATAAAAGAAGGAAGAAAAATCATTTTTTTTTATTTAAAATCGTTTTTTTTTTATAAAAAAAAAATTCTTAAAAATCAAGGGAACCACCTACAATATCAAGATATATCTTTTTGTAAAAACAAAAATTCTTTCTGTATTTTGTTTAGTTTTTTTTTTAGTTGGTACGTACAAAATAAAAAAAAATTAACTGTAAATTAATTTTTTTTTTCAACTTCAACCGATTTGAGCGAGCCAAAGACGAACGATATCTTATTTTTTTACATGTTCTTAAACCTCAGACCCTAATACAACTTTTGAGCAATATTACATTTAAAAATTAGAGCACTTTTTTGCGGCCATACAAAAGTGACAGAACCTAGTGTACAACTGTATCGAATGCCTTTGAAAAATCTAGGAGAACTAAAAAATTTACTTTATCTTCATTCAGTGAAAGTCTTCAATTACATCTAGCAAAGCCGTGACACATCTGTTTCATTCGAAAATCACCCTGACTTGCACTTAGAAGATTATGCGTCTTAAGAAAATCGCCCATTTGATTTTTTAAGACTAACTGCGGTTTTCCCAGATAGAAAAAAAAAATATCGGACAAAATTCAAATAACATTTTAAAGTAGAAAATTAGTTCTTTCAGAAACCCTACCTCGAGTAAATGCATAACCTCGAAATCAGCAAACAAAATAATTCTCTTTTAAATTTTCAAACGGGTGTACATCTATGTGAAGAACGTCACGTTTTTATAAAGGGTGAGCCAAATACAAGTTTCTTTTTAAAAATGCAATAAAATACACAACATTAAATTTGGTCTATGTATTATGACCCTATTAGTAAGAGCAAACATTTTCATTAATTATTGAACACAACGTCGTTCAAATGGCTGCCTCGGCTGGAGTCAATTGGACCTTGTTAGCGAATAATCCGTGATCTTTGTACAGAATTCTTCTCAGGCTAGTGCGTGAAATGTTGAGCTGTTGAGATCGATGGCAAGGTGATGTTCGTAAATTGAGTCTCACACTCTTGGCTACAGCAGCCATATACTCGTCTGTGCGCATCTTACCGTACAAAGACTACTCTACTCATGAAAACTGGTTATAAAAAGTTACATTTGCGCTCTGAGCGCTCAGAAATACATTAATCCCGGCCGCATAATTTTTTTCGAACAAAATTGTATACCTACGTTATTATCAAGTTATCTCGTAGGAATTCATATTACTCGTAATTCTATTCATCGTATCTATTAGCGAAATGAAAATAAAATAGGTACGCGATTTCGTTTTGTATGAGTTTGCTCAGTTCCATTCACTGCTCTGTTTAAATATATTTTAAACTTCTCATTTATCCTATTAATTTGTTTCAATTAAATAAAAAAAACCACACCCACACAAAATTGCCCCTTCCTTGTCATCAATCACGATTCAATTACTGAGCTCATTAAATTAGTAGGGAAATGCAACAGACAGGAGCATGTCACACTTCCGTATTGCCGTTCCATACACATCCCATCTGGAATATCGATATCCTAAATGAATGAGTCAAAGCAACACATCATCTCCATATCACACTCATTTAAGGTCTTTCAGGTTGAAATTCATCACATTATCCGAATGTCTATGTTCTTGTGTACTACATCTCCTCTTCCGTCCCTAAATTGTAAGTCTGGAAAAACATTAAAAAAACACACAATCTGTTTTCACAGTTCTTGCTGGAGATATTCGGGTTAACCAAATACGTCGCCATAACACTCTCCCTAATTTGACATTATTGTCGAGATGCTGTAGCTGTCAAATGCAATCAAAACGCCTCATCATGTCTGAACATACAAACTCGTATACTGCTTCCATTTGTAGTCGTCCTACTATGAAGGTCTTTATTTCTCCATGGAGTGAAAACTCCATACTCCCTTATCGTTCCCATTAAGTCGAAGAAGAAAATAGTTGACTTTTCATAAACAAACAAACACAAATACCAAAATTCCAACAACTAATAGACAAAGATTGTTAAGATGACGTTTACGTGAAGAGCATAACGGGAGTCGAAGAGGAATTCCAAAACTCAACAGACAGTCGAGTTTCCAAGCTGTTTCATCTCAAACAGTAGCTGTTAGCTGGATAACGATGAAAACATGTGGTTCATGTGCAGCATTTCAATGTTCCATTTGTGCAAGTTATGGCTGTCAAAATACTTCTGTCAAATAGTTCGTCGAGTCTACTAAGCTCACAGCCAATTTGGTGCTGGTGAGCAAAATCATATGGCGGTCAGCATAAGATCCAAACTGACACCTAGCATTCAACACACTATTAAGCAACAAGCGAACGATTAAAAAGGTGGTAAAGCTGTCAAAACTTCACCCTGTACATAAATTAACAGCTCCTAATAACATCTTATAATATGCTGTTGCCTTCAATCAAATTGCTCTTCTCTCTGCCAACATATATACATATCTATACATTTCATATACATAAATATATGTATCTCCACTCAAAGTGCTTGGTTGGAATAACAATAAAAGATAGAAAAATAGAAATGAGATCGAAAATAACATTAAACCCAGCACAGTGATGATGATGGCGATGATTAGCATGAATGCTGGAAATTATGATGATGTCGGCGCGTATGATGGAAACAATTTGGCTAGATTTAATGCTGGATCTAGACACGAAAACTAGACTATCAAAATTTCTGAATTCAAATGTTTATCAATGCATTTCACCAGTATCGAATTTATAACTCCAGATTAAGCAGTTATTTTTGGACAGGTTCTAACTTAAGAAGTATTGAAAAACACGCATTTTAAAATCACAGATCTAGATCTTTTGAATGAATGAATGAATTATGTACTGGGGATATTGTACTGCAACGCAGGTACCCAGTGAAGTGTGACTCTATTCTGTCCCACCAGTTCATTTAGCCTGCTTATGAACTCTCACACCAACTTAGAGTCGATGGTATATGAACTTAGTTCCTTGAGTGCCGCTTGACCACCCGATATGATGGCAATGGTCTTGTTACGATAGTTGTTTTCGAGATTTCGATCCGCGCATTTGCCTATGGCGTTCACCTCCGCTTGGAAGATGCAGGTGCACTGCCCCATCGGTATGGAAAGTTTGGTTCTTTGCCCAAAGATTCTTGCACCAGTCTCTTTGCCTGTTCGCGATTCATCAGTGTACTACTTGATGGTACGACCCAAACTCAAAATAGTTGGTCTATTCATTTAGTAACACATTAATTCTTCAAATATCCTAAATTTAGTGGCAGTCAGCTTTTGTTCATTTAAAAAATGTTGTCAATTTAATAAAGTAGTTTCACTGAGAGTAAATTAGACCTAACAAAACAAAATTTGAGAGAGCAAATAGCAACAATATTCCTTTCAGACAAAGATAAGAGCATAAAAGTTGGTCTACTCTTTTTTGGGTGCAAAATAGTTGATCTTAGACTATTTAAATATAGTTTCAGTTAACAGTTATTAAAAAAATGACAAGCACTGGTTTTATTAATGATTATTGTATGATTTTATACAAGCTAGCGAGAGTTTCATATTAATCCTGGCCCGTGGCGTTGCTTTATCAGGAGACCTAAGAGAATCAATGATTAAAGCGTTTGAAACAGGATTTTCTAGCTACGAAATCCCTGAAAATTTTAATTTACCGCCCTCGTCAGTGCAGAACATAATAACAAAGTTTAAAAATTCTGGAAATGTGGATATATGCAACAGAACGGGACATCCACTTACAGCAAAACCTCGCGATTGCCAAATTTTTAAAGAAAATCGACGATATTTATCTGCTTCAATCGGTTCAGTGGAGAGAACAAATTCAAAAAAGTGTTTCGGTGGACAGTTGTAAGCAGATGATGAAAAGAATTGGATACAAATTTTATAAGGTTTAATTTAAAATATTTAAGTTTTAAATAAATTACGACAACTTAAATCATTAAAAACGCAGGCAAAAGAAATATCACTACTGACACCTAAGCAAAAGAAAAGGCGCATTGAGTGGGCCAAACAACTTAAAAATTTGGACTTTTAGTCAATGGCGGTCCGTTAATTGGAGTGATCAGTACAGATTTGAATTTTGTGTTGGTGATGAACGAGGACCAGTGATAAAAAATGCTAAAGAAGCCTTTCACAACTCACAAGGACTGCCTTAAACAAACCGTAAAACTCCCAGTATCTCTAATGGTATGGAGGTGCATGCCGGGATGTGGTATGAGTAATTTGCATTTTGTAATTGGGATAGCTAATGCTGTCAATTACCGCAACATTTTGGAACAGGAGCTGCCTCCGTCAATACTACGTCTTCAATATAGCAATGCGGAGTATATTTTCCAACAGAATGGTGCTTCTTGTCATACGGCTAGGTCAACAATGGTAGATATGGTTAACTGCTGAAGCAATTCTTTATTGGAATGGACTTCCAGCAGCCCAAACCAATCGAAACTGTTTGGCACACGATGAAGCAAAAATTGCGAAAGGAACCGCGTCGGACTCTTCAAGATTTAAGATCCACAATTACAAATAATTGGGAATCTTTTGGTGCCGAAGAGTGTCAACAATTAGTTGACACTATGCCAAGGTGCATTATAGAAGCAGTGATTAAGGCCAAAAGTCGCTTAACAATGTGGTAAAATCAACATAAAGAATCATAGACCAACTATTTTGCATCTAAGAAATGTGTATAAATCGTTATTTAGTTTTGTAAAGTGACTCCATATCAATATTTTATTAAGACACTTTCTTTTTTTGTCCACTTTTCTTATTTAAAATGAATAGGACTTTATATGTATATCAAAAAATAGTTTTTGTGTCGAAATAGGTTAAGAATGAACACATATTTGCATTCTATCCTCGGTAGACCAACTATTTTGAGTTTGGGCTCGTATTTGTTTCGAGGGTGTAGTTTGTTACTTATCCTACCCAATCTTCTTTGTTGTTTGCTGTGTAAAAAAGTTTTTCTCGAAATTATGTTTTTTGATCATACCATCTCTTGGGATGTCAAGAAGATTTATGCCTGTGGAGGTGGACCTATAAAGATTAAGTCCCTTACTCTGAGACCAATGATTTTGCCTGTACCAGTTCCTTCCTTTGAGAATCTCATGATACCTCACATTGCCGCAATGCTGATGACGTTGTGTATAGAGGGGATAGATTGAGGGCAACTTCCATAGCTGCGGTAGGACAGGTTCTCATTGCTCCCATAATACAGATACACGTAAGCCACTACAAAATTAAACAACAAGGCTGATAATACACCACCCTGAGGAAAGCCTCTTGTTGTGATTACTTTTTTTACATTTTATCCTGCTTGTGCCTCTGCATTTCTAGTGCCTAACATTTCTATCTACATTTCTAGTACCCCTTGGCATAATGGTTATTGCGAAATTCAAAATTTTTTAGATCACAATCTGCTTTTTCCTCTTCGTAGTCAGGTCCACTCAAATTTTGGTCAAATAAGTTCGAATTGAGCAACATATTTTGTCGAACATATTATTAAAGTTAAAATAATCGAAAATATATTTTATAGTTTTGGGGTGTCGCACTTACTTCACATAAAACTTGGACATTTAAAAATGCCATAAAAGGTCTGATTGCTCAATTTTTTAAGTACCAGAATGACTGCTTAAACCCGTTTGGCGTTTTTCCTAGGCTTTGGAAAAATACCAAGGTAGTACCCGTACCAAGAAATTCGAATGATAAAGAAATTCGAATTTCTTAGAAATGATAATGCAAATGCAAATAAATTCTTATTCAAGCAATATTCTGACACCTTTCCTATCTGGTTTCTGGCAAAAGCATAGCTTATTAATGTGACTGAAGATCTGAGGCAAAGTGTGGATCAAGACAAGGTATGTTTTTTAGTGTTGCTGGATTTTTCCAAGGCTTTCGATACTATTGACCACTAGAGTCTTATACCTAAGCTTCTACTGCAAGCTAATTTTTCATCTTCTCCAGCTAATTTGTTACTTTCATACCTGAGTGAAAGAAAACAGGCTGTCAGTACTTCCAGTTCACTATCTTCATTTTAGTCAGTCTTAAAAGGTGTTCCACAAAGATCCGTTTTAGCTCCAATTCTTTTTTCACTCTATATCAATGAATTGACATTCATATTAAGATATTCACTTCTACAGATGTACGTAGATGTTCCACTTGGTTTTATTGAAAATTGCGTTAATAATATAAATCATTATCTTCAAAGTACCCATATTTCGTCCCAGCAAAACGGCCTGTTTTGAAACCTCTCGAAAGCTAAATGTTTGGTTATTTCAATGAAGTCACTTGATATTTCTTATTTCCCCCATTTAAAGCTTCCCACCTTAGAACAACAAGGTTCTAACCGACAGTTTGAAAAAAAATGAGTTTTATATCAAATCTGGGTAAATTTAGGGTGCTCTTTCGATTCCCGCAATCCATTTTGCTCTATCTCTTTCCATTTCCATGATAGACAGGGCTACAGAGTTCTATCTGCATATTTTCCATTTGAGATTTAATCAATAAGGTTCTAACTGCCACTTAGAACCTTGTTTCACAAAATATCCAGAGCTACAGAGTTCTATCTGTATATTTTCGATTTGAGATTTATTTAAAAAGGTTCTAACTTCCACTTAGAACTTTGTTTCACTAAATTCAAAAAAAGAAACCAAGTTCACAAGGTTCTATGTGAAAAGAAATATGAAAATATAAGTTAACAAGGTACTAAGTGCTACATAGAACCTTATTGTTCTAGAATATATTGTCGCATCGTTGAGCAGCGAAGTCCTATAATGATTTTTAAAGTCAAATTTAAGGGTTAAAAATCTGGTTTTATTAGGTTTTAAAGTAAAAATTTTATAGATTGTGTGCATATTCATCGGGTTATAAAAAAAAAATTTTAATTTTTTTAAACAGTATCCCAATAAAAGACTTCAAATATTCAGATGCGTTTTTCTCAAAACACACTTTGGTGTACTTAGAACCTTGTTGTTCTAGGGTCGCGAGCTCGATAATATCAATATTTGATTTTGTAGAAAAAGTTAAAATTCTTGGGGTCATTTTTAACAGGTCCCTAACCGGGGAGAATCACATTAATTCTACTGTTGGTAGAGTGTACGGAGCCCTAAGAATTCTTCGAGGGTCTCAATACTTACCTCCAATAGAAAGTCGAAAGATGTTGGATAAAGCTCCGGTTATTTCTCTTCTTATATATGGATGTAAAATGTACTGCAATTGTGACTCTGAGAGTTGACGAACACAAATTGTTGCATTCAACAACACTATGAGATACATTTATGATCTTAAAAAGTATGACCATCTCTGGATTTGCTGCTCCCTCATCCAAAATGCATTCTTAACATCTGTTACAGTATCGTATACTTCTTTTTCTCTTCAGTATAAAACAGACGCGTTAATCTCAGTACCTAGATTGTATATTACAGTTTCCACATAAAATAGATAAAATACTCTTGACATCCCCCGATATACTTACCTTATATCCGAGCGGCAATTCTTTGTAAACGCCATACGCCTGTGGAATTCTTTGCCAAACGATATAAGAAGACTTGGAAATGTTAAAACATTTCAAAACAAACTTAAACATCATTTTTCTTTGCTACCAATGTGAGATTTTCCTCTTTAATAATTAGTATTTACCAAAGACTATTCAAATTTTTTTTTGTTAAGATTTATATTCATTAAATTTGCTGGCTACTCAGTTTTTTTTTTTCTCCTTTTCATTTTTAACTTAATTTTTAACTCAAACTAAGTTAGCTTCTTATAAGATATTGTATCTTAATGTGTATAGCTTATCAATGAAATAAATAAACTTAACTAAAAGTAAACTAAACCTAAGGACCTCAAAGTATGGTTCAATATGCTATGCCACGTGTTTATAATGAACATTTACATCCATCATTTGAAGTATTAGAGGTTTTTGAGATTTTCAATAAAGTGAAATAGAACGAAACCCTTGGTGAGGAATTTCATCCTCATCCGTATGAATATTTCCAAAATGTTTCAATTATTAGCTTTTGGAGAAGCTTTTAAAAGATTTATCTATGGTTAGTTAAACTAAAATCTTAAATCTATTAAAACTGCCTTCTCTATAAACTATATCGCAAATCGGATACCGGTCAAAATTTTTCAAAACTCTCGAAAGCATTTAAGAAAGAAATGAATGATTTGGAATTTTGAAGAATTTTTAGAATTTTTTGAAATAATAGCTGGTGTATGACAAATCGTTCATGCAGAATGAAAATCGTGGCACTCTCTATGTGGCACGTAATGCGATCGTTGGCGAAAAAGTACGGACCGTTGACATCGTTCGGCCAATCCGCACTTAACGGTAATTTTTTAATTATTCATTATCACTTGGTGAATTTCGTGTGGGTTGGTGTTTTCTCATATACGGAATTTTGCTTCTTAATATAGCTATTAATCCAAAAATGCGTCTCGTCGCCAAAGGTGACTTTTCGGCCAAAATTGGAGTCTTCTTCAAAACACTCCTAAGGTCCTAAGCCCAGTTAATGAATAAACGGCGTTGTCTATGGTCCTGCACTTTTGGCTCCTGGGTCAGTTGGATTTTGACTTAAGTTCCAACGGCAAGTTCGCAAAATGAAGCGATTGTCTCGGGTTCTGCTGTACACTTTTAACGGACCGCGGTGATGTTCTCGACCCATATTGCGTTCCTTTAACGTACGAATGTTAACTCATTGATTACTGAACTAGTCGTGTCAAATTTGGCCACCAAACATTGAAGAGTCGACTGTGAAAAGACACCATGTCTGTCGTAGAATGAGAGAAACGCTCACAATATTTGCAAATAATAATCAACAGATTTGACAGATGTCACCAAAATAACATGGCCGCCAAAACCCATCGAACCAAACCAAATCGAATCATTTGCATCGTTGCGCTTAAAGAATCACCATACAAAGCTAGAATTATAATATCATCTAAAAACTGTCAAATCGAAAATTATTGGAGACGAGTTAGCGATTGTAAAGTCCCATTGATATCTTAAAATAACTCTCAGCCATAATCTCTCAATTAGGGTTCACACGAAGTTAACTTAATAAACTCTAACCTAAGTATGACATATAAAACTAAACTCAAATAGGTTTAATACAAACCTAAACATATTTTACGTAAAAAAAAAGTCAGAACTATTGTGATTTGATGCTGGATTCATTAAGTTCGCAAGGTCAACAAAAAGTGGATGGAATTTGAAATCACAATTTGCAATTATAGTATAGCTTCGGTTCCGGTCATAGTTAAACCATAATTTCGTTTTTATGGTGGATATCTTGCGTGTATGAATCTGTCGAACACTCCTTGTGGATTTAAAGGTTGTTCCAATTGAGACTTGACAATTTTGAACTTTCACTGTGAACACACCCTTAAACCAATTAATAAACAGTTCAATATGATGAAGATCACGAATGAAGAGAGAAATAACGTTTCAACATGTCTCTGTAGCGAGCTCCATTGACTGTGTCTGACGGTCATTTTCATCAACGAAAAAATGGCCTAATGACCTAACCGCACCGGCATGAAAACGACACCAAACAGTTATTTTTTTTGGGTGAAGTGGTGTTTCTTCAATCACATGAAGGTTTTCACCTCATCAATAACCAATAAATTGTTGACGAAGCCGTTCCGCAGAAAATGGATCTACGCGAATTACGACCAAAAATTGGCGTTAACGCTCTTAAAGTTTCCAACACCAACCTGGAATTTTAATTTTATATTTGTTAAAGTTCTTCGTTCGTGAACTTCACTATGGAGTAAATGCTGTTTTAACTGAAGGTTTTGACATTTAAAGTTCCGGTGCGTTCGGAGTCAAAGTTATCAAATCATACATACATTTCTTAAACATACCAAATTATTGCATTTATTCAGGAGTTGGACCTTAACACCACGGTACTTCACAAGCCCAAGTCCCAAACTCTTAATCGGTTGTAAAGTTTTTGATAATTTTGTAATATAGTGGATTCCTTAACAACAAGATATTTCGCAAGATAAAGAAGTTCGAAATTTTCAACTTTAAGTTATTATCAACGAAAAGATATATTATATTTAAATTGTAAAATCCGCTTTCACAAAATTTAGTTCCAGTTATAAAAAATTAAAACTGTCAATGTTCGATACATGGAAGTTTGACTGTAAGAAAAAACCAAAAACTGCCACTACGCTACCCTAAATATGGATTTAATGCATAGTTCTTTCTCTATACTTTAATCTACTTATAAGTTAAGGGTCGCTGTGCCAGAATTGTGAGGCATATTAAAAGGAGTGATACAAAATTTAAATATATTTTCACCGAGCTACATTAAGCTTAACTTCTATGCTTGTCGCAATTTTTAAAAACCTAGTTACTCAGGGAACACAAAAAAAAAAAATGTTCAAAAAATAAAATGAGATTTTAAGAACTAAGAAGGTTTTAAAGCTGTTTGATAAAGGTGAAAAGAACCATGACAAAGTCACGAGGAAATTCAGTGAGTCCTTCTGGACCTACGAAGTTTTTAAAGGAAAGCCGACCATTTAATATTTTATATTTTCAAGTAACAAACAAAATTATTTCCTTGAGAACTGGCAGTTGTCTTATCCAGAATTATTCCTATCTATCCCTTATTACGTTTTCAATTATTATCTCTATTTAGCTATTTGTCTTATACCTATTTCATCTAGAGGCAAAGTACTTTACAAACTGACAAGGCAAAACCTTAAAACAACACACCCAAATGTCAATCAAATACGGGGCTCGTCATTGCCTACATTTGTATTTGTTCCAACTGCGATACAATTTAAGAGGGATTCAGGCAAATACTACAATATGACCACTTTATAACCACAGGGAATGCTCTTCAGCCCAATGTTTACTTAACCGACATTGAAATTGGGTGTAAAAATGGCGCCCAACAACGAAACCCTCAATGAGCAGGCCAATCAACCCCTCACCACTGTGAACTAGAACAGCATCTATTTAAACAGAGCATCAGGGTTGCGAATGCTTTATAATCACCCTAAAAAGCCCTTCGGTTAGCTCAACCCAAAACCAACACCACTTATGCTTGACTCAGTCGTTTAAAATGAAACTGTATGAAAAAGACTTTCAAAACCACCCCAGGGGTGAGTTCGACAATGACGTGGGATACTCTAGTCCTCTTCTTCGCTATGCGTTAACCAGTTCTCCCTAACCTACCTCAGTTCGGGTTCCGACCACTGAATTAGAGAACTTCATTTTGTTTACATTTTCAAAATACTTCCCCCATTATAGACGCACACAACAAACAGATGCTGGTGCGATTCTAGCGAATTCGGATAATAAAGCATTTATCTTCTGGATGATGCACCATCTTGTTCCATAACGATGCACACCGTTCACCTTTGTCTAACAATCGATTAGGAAAATTTTCCCGGAAAGTGCCGACAGAACGTCTGTTGGGGAGCTGATTAGTCTTCGAGCAGAAAGAAGATCTTCATAAGAAAACCCGTTCAAAGTTCTTTCTAATTAGATTCATAACCTAAAGCCTATAGACATCAGAGGGTGGGCCTGAGTAATGGGGCATCATTCATGGAATAATTATTCCTTCTGGTCGAATTTGAATACCAAATTACTCGAACACACCGATGACGGTGCGATGATGTTGATGGGTTTCCTGTTTATTTTGTTGATTTATGGGCCTCGAAAGTGCTCTCCTTTGAATAGAAGATTCGAAGACTCTCATCCTGCAAAACTATCTATCTCCGGTGCTCGGTGCAATTGCATAAACAAATACTCGCTCCCGCTTACCCCTATCATCATCAAGAAATTCATAGAATTCCAAGATGCAACGTGTTTTGATATCAGCGATGCACGACCATCACACCGACCAGCGCGAGCGGCAGCGGGGCAAATGGAGTGATGTAAAAATCGGAGTTTTTAATCAATTTTCGAATTATGGCCAATTCCAGTGGAGAAGTGTATTTCATTTAAGTTTATTAGGTCTGCAATGTGGCATGGGGAGCACAGACGTATATTTGGTCATCGCCTTAACAATAAATTAAAAGAGTGCCACCGGAGCAAAAAGTCAGCATGTGGATCATGTTTTAAGATATTGCTTGTTTACAGACAAATGAGAAATGTTCGAAAATTGAGCGTAATTTTCAAACCTTAGCGATGCGATGTTGTTGAGATTGTGATGTGTTTGCGAGTCAAAAAATAGGTCAAAGAACTTTCAAATTGATTTCATATGGAAGCAGGTCGCACTGAGAATAAAAGTTGCCAAATGGAACATGCTTATCTGACAAGCATTTATTCGAAACTAATTTTTCGGCAAATATTTAGTTTTTTGTTTATTGAGGCGATTCTTTAAAACCTTAGATAGAATAATTTGTATTATATATGTCAAAGTTTTTGTTTGGCTTAACTTTACCGTAACCCTCTTTCCTGCTCCAAAATATTATAGTAAAGTGTCAAAATACTTGTATCGCAAATACAATTAAGGCATTGCACTAACATAATCAACAAGAATGCCTGTTTGCGTGTTTTGTGCACGTCGTCGGTATATTGGAAAACTATAATTTTCTGCCGAATTCAAACGGCTTAAATGAGAGACATTTTTTCATGACAAGAGATACTCTTTCTCGCAAGAGGGAGTGCCCTTAAAAAAAATTCTCTTTGGTTTCTGGGGTACTTTAAAAGTAAGGTGTATGCAAATAAGCCATGAACCGCGTAACAGCTTAAGGCTAATATGCGAGAAGATCTGACGACGCTGTGCGGGATCTGAAATTCTAAGAAAAGTAATGGAAAATGCTCTGGTAAGAACACTTCAGGTCGAAAACAATAAGCAAAATTTGAGAAAAATTATCTTTAACAGACAACCAACATGCAGCTCTAAAATTTAATTTGTTTGAAAAGCCTCAAAAATAGAAGATAATGCATGGTCTATATACAAGCTGTCTCGGAGTGAATCTTATTTTGAAAATTATTGTGACGCGCGTCGCCGCCTGTCCTCAAGTTAAATGACATTTCAAGTCATAACCTTCGGTACTTATAACACAATTATTTTCTGACTTCTTTCAAAGTGTCTTCAAGTGTGATACTAATATCTGTGATACCTTAAGCTTTAATATTTTGAACTGTGATAATTTTGACGAAACTGCCGAAGACTTTGGCCTTTTGAAATCTTTTTCTTACTTGACTGACATAACTTCAATATATGTAAATACTGAAAACATTGCAAAGTTTATAATTATCTAACCTAGACGATAGCTGATACCAGGACCTGATGATATACCTTCGTATACCTTTGTCTGTTATTTTTAACTCACCAAAGTCCTCTTGTGTATTTCCATCTACTCGTATTTGGAAAAATTCTTTTATAATTCCTCTACATAAGAAAGGTAAAAAAGATGATATACAAAATTATATACCTTTTGCTAGATTATCGGTTATTCCAAAAATTTTCGAGGCTATTATTTGTGAATCTTTATGTTTTTATGTGAAATCACTTATAGTTCCAAATTAACATGGTTTTACAAAAAGGCGCTGCTCAACGGCTTTTTACTTGCGACTTATAGTACTATAAGGCAAGTCATGCATTGGGAAAAAAAATCGAAATCGAGATTTTGATCAAAGTTGACATTACGATGATAGCGAAGATTAAAGAAGTGGGTATCGAAATTCTGACTGTCTGTTTGTCTGTCTGTCTTTTGACTCGAGCCTAAGGCTTCGGTCACGCACCGAGCGATGAGCGACTGAGCGATTGAGCGACGTCGTCGCTCTGTTGCTTAAAACATTCACAAGTCGCTCAGGGTTTATGTGGCCACCTCCATACAATTTAATGCGTTTTAATTTTTGCGTCGCTCAATCGCTCAGTCGCTCGTCGCTCAGTGCGTGGCCGAAGCCTAAGCCTAAACGGCTCCGCCGATTTTCTTGAACTTGGTAGATATTATTTTTAATTTTTCCCCCCAGATGTTTTTTCTTTTTTCTTAAGACCGAAAATAACGATACCTGCCATACGATTTTTTTTTTTCAAAATTTTATAATTTTATCTCAGAGATTTAGGTTGGGAAAATCCCTATGAACTCCCTACTTAAGAGAGTAAACTTAAATTAGCCTTGAGAGCAGACGATCGTATTTATCTTTTGTCTAAATTGTAAAACTTTTAAACGACAAAATAGACTCTTTGCACCTCACGTCTCGAATTAACTTTACCATTCCCCAAAGAAGTGTGAGAAAACTCAAACTATCAGAAGAATTATGACCTATTATTTCCTTCGAATAAAATGTTTAAGCTATTTAATATTCTCAATAATAGATTTGATAATTTTGTACACTCTCCAAGTAAATTTAAATTTCCTTTTTTCCAATTATATAATGCATAATCTAAATTTAAACAAATGCCAAAGTTAAATAGTAAAATGGGAAAGAAAAATGTTATTCATCAAATAAATCATAACGTTACTAATTCACCACCCCATATTTTTTGGAGACATGTTTAATTCATGTTTCGGAAACAAGAATTCTTTTAACATCTTGGTGAAAAATTAGGAAATTTTTCAAAGAATTTTTTGAAATAGGTTTCAAATTTCAATTAAGTAGAATAATTTGAATGAAATTAGTTGAACAGCACACGGAATGAATTAATTTGTCGAAGTTATTGGGTTTTTTATTAAAAAAAAAATTATTAATGTTTAATATAAACTTTTTTTAAAATAACTTCTTATTTTTCCTTTCTTTGAAGTTCGCAAATACAAAACAATTATGTCTATGATTATAAAACTCTGTTCTTGAATATTTGAGTTGGCAATTCAAAGGTTTTAGTTTTTATTTACCAAAGTGATATGCAAATAACCTGATCACAAACACAGGTCCCAATATATTTAGTAGACATCCTAACTTTTGGACGGTTTGTTTACTTTAGGAAAAATACTTTACCTAAAACAGAAATCAATTATCCTCAACAAATTCTCACTACAAAAGCGATCAATCTTCCAGCTTAAGTTGGATGACATCCTCATGACACTTGTTCGAATGCTGCCACTAATCCCTTGGAACAACCACATCATTTTCTAAATCAATATTTTATTTATAATTAACTTCTAACATGATGCACACGACCATCCTCGATCCTGAACAAATTTATTTTAAACTTAAAAAATTAAGTGCCCTCCGGAGACCTAAGCGACTCTAGGCAAAGCAGAGGACGGGCTGCATATAAAATACGAAATGAAATTCCGAATTTTCCTGGGGGGAACTGTTTGCGCCCTAAGTTTGACGAGCATTCGCATGATGGCAATTAAAAGAAGCAAAAGAAAACAGAAGCTTATCCTTTGGATAAACAAAATATCAAAATCCCATTTGGAACAAAGGTCGATATGGACATTTTTTCTGGGTATTCCTATGGAAAGAATTTTTCTTTCTCTAAACCATAAAAAGTTGAATTGGAATTTATAGAATCTGTGAGAATGTGTTACTGGGGCATTAGCTTAGCAAGCAACGATACAATAATTAAGATTAAATTTAGTTCCATATGAATTAATAGAATTTTGAATATGAACATGAAGCAGTGTTACCGCTGGAAAATTAAAAATGGTACGAAAAAGGGGCCCGAGACAAAAAAAGGGGTCAGTATAAAAACTCGACAATAGTGAAAATTAAGAGAAGAAACAAAACAGTATACAGGAGTAAATCAAAAATTATTAATTATTATGAATTACATATTTATTTATTTATTTACTTCTAACAAGAATATAACTATGATAGACTTCATTAACAATACAAGTGTATATACACAATATAGTAAAAAAAACAGTAATATTAAATCAAAACATAATAATAGTTAGTAGTAGATCAAAAAAAAGAAGCGGACAAAGGTGACTGCCATGAGTTACTCCAGAAAGGTTATAAATGACTTTAGACATATAGTAGAACCAATTTTAACAAATAAATAATATTAAAGCAATAATTTGTGAAAATGGTCAAATTTGTAGCAGTAGACCTTCCGTTTATAAAGCCGTGTTGCTCTTCACAGAAGTGATTACCAACAATTGTATAAAGTTTATTTTTAACAATCGCTTTAATATTTTAGTTATATGCTGAAGATTAGCAATAGGTCTATTTTATCTATGCGGTTTTTAGAACCGACTTATTCCTAAGGTTTCCAACAATCTAGAAATTTACTGCTATTCAAGGATTTATTAAAGATTTTTCATAATGGTATAGCTGAACTAATTTTGCACAATTTAAGAAGAATAGGTGACATATTATCAGGCGAGAGATTCGGACTTGGTTCTAAGGATGATAGGATGGAAAAAAATTCTTCTACGGATATACAAAGAAAACCTAAATCAACCGATGGACGAAGCATTAGAAAAAGCTGAACCATCATGGACCGTTAGTGCTGGAATTCCATAAGTTTCCGCTTATCATTAATGAAGGATCAGAAAGATTGAGAACTCTATTTTATATTCAAGTGTCCAAATATATTGTCTGTAAATATTTTTTTTAGAAATTCATGTTCAGAACTTAGTTGGCGAAATTTGCCCCGAAAATATGGATTGGACTTGGTATTTTTATATATTATATATGTATATTCAAGAACTTAAAAAAATTAATTCGAATTTAATTGATATCAAAAACTTAAATTCAGTTAAAAAAAAAATATCAACAGCAAAACAGAAATTGGTTAATAATAATAAATAAATAAAGAGAAGTATATTTTTTCTGCAAATTCATACAACATAAATATATATGTATGTTATATAAATAAATTAGTTTATTTTTTTTTTAATATTGTCTTTCGATATAATTTGTGGAATCCAATTTTCCCAATCATTTTTGGTTTCAATTAAGAGCTGACATCATGGAATCACAAGTTTTGACATTCACTCTATTCATCAACTTATTTTTGATAAGTGTCAGCTTTGAAAAAACTCTTTCGGCAGATGGACTGCTATGGGACAAAGTAAAAATGTTTGTAACAAACTTGTATACATTTTCAAACAAACATAAATTAATTTCAATTGCTTTTACATTTCCCTATTTCATACCAGAATTCTTGTAGTATCATTGATTTTATATCTGCTTTGAATGAAGCACAATGACTCAATGACCTCAATGACTTTTCCTGAATTAGATACCAGGTTCGGAAAACCGGAAACTAGCTGCACATAGTTAAATTCAATTTTTTTTAAATAACTTCGAAATTTAGAAACTACAATACCGAAAGTTTTTTGTCATTAATATCTATTATTTTTAAAACTTCATCAAGAATAATAATAAATCGTAAAAAGGGGCCTATATGACAATTTCAAAAAAAATCGGGGCCAGTGGGATCGAATACAAAAAAGTTGCCATTTGGCCTTTTTAGGGTCCAACCGGCAACGCTGAATTGAAATATTCCACCAAGAACCTTAAAATGAAATTTTCGATGTGGTCGAAAATTATTTTCCAGGAATATTTTTTAAAATAAGTTGTAGGAAGTAGTTCGACAAAATTTTTTGATCTTAAGGTTTTTTTTTCAATAAGGGCGGGTAGATGTTCAAATGAAATTAAACAAGCTGTGTGTGAGGTATTAACAAAATTAATTTGTTATTTAAATAATCCGTGCATTCCATTACGTATGGAATATACAATCATTCAAATTCAATAGTACAATTTTCAAAAACTCTTCAGCATAGATTCGGCTGAATTTAGGTGATGGCCTGTGTTAAGTTCATCTTAAGGGCATCGGTCGCATAGACCTGCGACCTTAGAAAAAGTCTGGCAGGGTCAAATGGCATGACCTTGGCCACCTCACGTCACCTCTGAGAGAGATAACCTTACCATCAAATCGTTCATGCAGAATGTCATTCGTGTCGTCTGCTGTGTGGCAGAGCTGTAAAAGAATGCCACAGATAATAATTGACTAAATCTTTAACTACCAATAATTTATACTGTGTACAATTACTTTAACAGCAAAGTTTAAAGTCAGCAGTTAGAACTATCATTCTATCATCAATGAAGGTGAAGGCAGTTAATTTTTGACTGTTTTAAGTCTTTTAGTCAGTTGAAAGTCTTTCCCTTACTGTACAGACAGAATATAAGTACTAACTGCTGACTGGAGCGTTACAGTTAAGATACTTTTGTAAGTATCTTCTGAAAATTAGTCTTTATAGACAAATAACTACAGTACCAAAAAGACTGCAGTTTTTACAACTCTGCTGTCTGGCACGTAATACTGTCCTGCTGAAAGCACATGTCGTCTAGGTCCATATGATTTAATTTGACTCCGCCAGCCCAAAATTTACACCACAGGGTAACTTTTTGAAGATGCATTGTCACCTAGTGAACCTCGTGTGAGTTGGTGTCTTCCCATATATGGCAATTTTGGTTTTTAACGGATCCATTCATCCAAAAATGTGCATCGTCTCTAAAAATTACTTTTCGGCCAAAATTGACGTACGCTCTCATGACAGTCAGCTAACAAACGGCGTTGTCCTGGTTGGTTGTTGTCCAGTTGGATCTTAATCGGTTGTAGACATAAGTCCCAACACAAAATTTTTTCAAGGCTATGAAAGGCTGAGTTCTTGTGCAAGGTAAGGAACCTGTACCTTGCATTCTGCTGTACACTTCTCTTGTTCCTTTCAGATATGAATAACGTTGGCTGATTGATTACCAAATTAGTAGTCACAAATTTAGCCATAAAACGTTGAAGAATCGACTTTAGAGCGCCACTACATCTACCGTAAAATGGGCACAACGCATGCGACGTTTGCACTTACGAATCCTCATTTTCATAAAAAAAAGTTTTATCATTTGAACGTGTGCTGTTCAATCGTTCAACTTATCATGGTGATTTGGCACTATACTTCATCCAACAAAAATATGCAGTACACGTCTTATGGGAGAGGTTTTTCAAAATCAGTAGCGTTCTATATTTTTGCACCATACTAAATTAAAAGAACTCCTCCATAAAAAAGTGTTTGTGCGCCCATAAATTTTCCATTGCATCTGACGCAGGCCCGACGTCCTATTGACTGCATATCTGAGTGTGCACTAAATTGCTGTGGTCTATGGCTGTTGGTGCTATTCAATGTCAACCCCCATTAAATATTGATGTGCGTTTAGAGTTACCCTTGTTCATTTCGTAACTTGTTCAGTTTTTTTTCCTTGGGTTTCTGTTGAGGTGCTTTTGATTTTAGAGCTTTAAAAAAAGGGTCCATTTAAAATCAACACTACGATAACCCTGTGAGAGCTTTAATGAAGGACAGATTTCACTGTAGCCAGAATGCGAGGCAAACGTCCTATCTTGCCCACACTGCATATTTTTATTGGACAGAGTATAGTAACTGAATAATAAACAACGGATATGACAGATGTCATCGAAATAACATGGTCGCCATAGGCCGCCAAAAATCTACCCGCGCTTTTTGAAAAAGCCTTTATAAATTATGATTAGTTGTATTCGTGAATAGATCGATTGTGCACTAAATATGGTGCAAAGGATTGCTTTATTATTCACTATTTTGAGTTGTTTTCTTTAGATAGACTCAAGTAATTTCGCCAAAAAGGGCTCGACTCCAAGCGAATATTTTTTTGACTGAAGAAACTTTCGCAAATCACGAGCTCTCTAATACATTCTAGTTTAAATTTTGAAATTGAAAACATGAACCCAAAATGTTTTTTACTACAGTAAAGCAAAATTAACATCCACAAACTCGGTTCTTCGGAATGTAAAATTGTTGTTTTTGGAAAAAGGATTTTTATTATAAAAATCACAGTTTCAAAACACATGTTTTTGAAATCTAAAATCCTTCACTAAAGGGTCGAATTAATGCCTTTTAAAGGTCGATTATATAAAAAACGATCATATTCTTATTTTAAATAATAAGTTATCTTTTATTTAAATTTACTTAAGAGAAACGATTTTTTTAAAATTTATTTAAGAAGAGTTGATGCATATGCGGGGGCGCCATATGCTGGATGAGAGGCATAAGCAGCTGGAACAGCATATCCGGCGGGGTTAGTAGCATAAGCAGCATATCCAGCTGGAGCAGCGGCATAAGCAGCTGGTGCAGCGGCATAAGCAGCTGATGCAGCGCCATAAGCAGCTGGTGCAGCGGCATATCCAGCTGGTACAGCCCCATAAGCCGCTGGTGTAGCATAAGCGGCAGAAGCATATTGGTAAGCTGGATAAGCCACAGAGTGATCGATTTGATGTGCATTGTAGCTGGAAGCGTATGGTGCGATATATGGAGCGCTATATCCGATTTGGGCAGCATAAGCTGCTGCTGGGTGGTGAGCACTATAAGCAGCAAGAGGTGAAACCAATCCAGGAGCCGTAACAGCAGAACCAAGCACAGCCATTAAACACAGAATTTTCTAAAAACGACAAAAAAATCATTATTTAAATCTTAGAGGGTGTTAACCTTATTTGGTTTTGATTAACTTACAAATTTGAACATATTGATTATTTTTTTTTTATTTTTTTTTTTTTTGATCTGGAACTCTTCTTCGGATGAAGTGAATGTGCGATGTGACTTCCAACTGCGATGCGGATAACTTTTATATCAAAGTAAAACTAAACTTAATTCATTGATCAGCTGTTCAGCTACATAATGTGGAGCAATAAAATTGGTTAAATTAATTTTAGTCACATATCCTCATCGGGTACTTTCGATTGTGTGCACAATTGTCTGAATGGCGTGGCGGTGCATAATGAGTGGGTGTTCATTTATAGTTTAATACATTACCGCATTCTGTTTAATTTGACACCGCACCGGTGGAATAAATAAGTCAAATACGGTTATATCCAGAATGAGATGTAGACTCGAGACCTAACAGAACACTCGCCGCCGCTGATGGCTGGTGCAGTTTATGTAACTTTTTTTTTCTTCAATTTTTAGGTTTTCGTTTGGTAATGGTTATTCGGTGTGATTAAATAATTAAGTGCATGTGTTTGAACAATTTATGCATGATATAAGCATGTACCTCCTATGTAAGCATTTATAAGTCTACATGTTAACTTCAAACTAGCAGACTCTTTTTAACCATTTTTTCAAATTACAATTTATCAACACTATATTTTGTGATAAAGTTGAATCCAATTATCCGATTTGGTTCACTGTTAAAGATGGTGGTCTTTTGGGGAGAACTATATTTTGTAGAACTAAAAGAAAAGTTCCATTAAAAGGAGCGGGCCTCAGACCCTAACATATGTATGTGAAGTGTACAAAATGCACAGGACTAGCTTAAGTCATTTCTGAGGTGAGAGACAATATTAATATGTACTTCTAGCCGATCGAATGGATGCGCGCATGGTTAACAAATACTCACTATGTTTATCAAAGATCAATTAATTGACAATTGAAATAATTTGTCAATTAATTGATTCATTTCTATTATGAACGCGAGTTGATCCATTGTGAAAAAAAAACTAAAAATCTATCGTGAATAGAGCCTATTGACAGTTGACCTTTAAATTTTATAAATAATCTGCAGCAGATACCTTTCATATTTCATTTCATTTCATTTCTATTATTGTCATTGATTTGGATTAAAAATGTAAAAAGCTTTTACAAAATAAATATTGCTATAAAATTTTAAGTCTTTCCTTTACGTAGGAGTATGATTGTTAGCAATAAAATTTAGATCCCCAGTTTTGGTGGAGCTGTTAAAAAGGACCCCAGATTTTGTAAAAGAAATGTTTTGAAAGCTGCTTATGCTACATCCATATTTCTACTTCCAGAATCTTTAAATTCCAAAGTACTTTTTGCATAAAAGCCATGGCGTGCGATCCAGTCGCGTAATTTATTAATTTTCAATTGAAACGCGAAAAACGAAATTATGTTTAAACGATCAAGTGATATACTAAAATCACAGTTTTATAGTGATTCAATTGATGGAATTGAATGGAATCTTCTAAATTTGACACATTGGCCTATTTTCTTTTTACTTGCAATATACGAGTATGTAGGTACTCGTACTACAGCGCAACTTCTGTATTTGGAAAAAAAATTGAACTCGAGATTTTGATCAAAGTTGACATTACGATGATAGCGAAGACGAAAAAAGTGGGTCCGGCAATTCCGTTTGTCTATCTGTACGCCTGTCTGTCTGTATGTCTGTACCTCGATCTACAGCCTAAACTACTATATAGCTATTTTCTTCAAACTCGGGGAAATTATGATTTTAACCAAATTTTTCAGTTGGAGCCCCCTTAAGTTTTAAATAATATTATTGTTTATAAAAATATTAGCAAAAATATTTTTTGGGTTTTTTGAAAAAAAAAAAAATTTTTTTGAAAAATCAATATCTTCAAAACGTGTAAGCGATTATTTTTTGAAATTATTTCCCAAAATCGATATTACTTAATACTTAAGATTGGCATCCCAAATTTTGTTGTTAAGAAATTTTAAGGAAATTCCTTATATAAAAAATTACTTTAATAATAAAAGGATTTGTGTGATTTGCTTGCATAAATTCATACTTTTCTGGAAATCAGACGGCAATTCCATGCATTTGAACATTTGTATCACATTAATTCCATGTGTTGTATTAATTTATATATAATTTTTAAATTTCATAGTAAATTTACATAAGAGTAAGTTCGTGCGTTTTATTTACTTTATTTCTGATAACGAAACATTTGCACCAAAATTTGAACCAGAAATTAACTTTTTTGAACACAGTGCCGCCTGGGGCATAATAAACAAAACATGAAGTGCTTGTTAAGTAAGCCAACATAAACAAATGTTTAAAATTTCTATACCTCGGGACAACTAGTTTTTTGAAACTTTAACAATAAATTGTTTTCGCAAATTTCAACTAGTTGTAAATTTTATATTTTTATTGCAAGAAAAAAATGTTCAAATAGTTGATATATTTCAACGGCTGATTTTAAACTTGTGTTTTAGTCATAATATTTTTATAAATGTTTCAAAAACAGCATTTAAAATAAATTTATTTTTTTAATTTTCAAAACGGAATTTATAATAAATACCAATTGATCGGACCAGTTTATAAAATGTGTAATTTAATTTATAAAACAAGCTTAAATTTTTCAAAATTAAAATTTCTTAACCTTACCAAATCGAAGAAATCTTCTTTATACAAAAATGTATTTTTTGAAATAATTTTTAATTTGCAAAAGAGAATCAAATGTTGTGCCTAGGTATAAGTTGAAAATAATTTTCGATTTGCATTAAACACAGATTATATAGTTTTTAAAGAAAGACTTTCATTTGTTTTTATTTACAGACGAATAACTTTAAATTGGCAACACTGTTTTCTACGACAGAGTATTTAAAAGTTCTTTCTTGTTTTGAGGTAAGTTTGGTCTGATAATTCAACATGAATAGACTCATGCCAGAGCAACGTTAGGGATTTTACATCGGTGGCTGAATAATAAACAACAGATTTTACAGACGCCGCCGCACAAACAACATGGCCGCCACAGACTACTAACATCGACCAGTTTTGGGGATGCAACAGCTCGAAGTCAACCAGAACCTAATGACTTTCAACCATTCATGTGTGCGTGTTACCAGGAACGGAGGGGAACCTACAATTTTATGCCGATTCCGAACGGCTAATGAGCAGCACTTTCTATGACAAGAGTACTCTTAGAGGGTTTGTTAATTCCTCGCAGGAGGCAGTACACCCCTGAAAAACTGATTTGCAGCGGATGAGAATCGAACTCGAGACCTCCCTCATGACAGTCTAACTCACTAACCATTATGCCAACATTTTCTATTGGAAAACCTTTAAGAAGCAAATCATGTTGGTACGTAAAGTTTCTGAAACTAGCTCAACGTTGGAATTTGGAATAAGACTTAAGTATTGGAAACGTAGTTTATAGGAGGATGGAATTTATAAGTTTATTGCTAAAGTTCATGATTATAGTTAGACTAAATATAGCGAGAGGCGGTCAGCCATGAGACGAATAGGGGGAATAACATGTAGCATACGAAAACATGCACGTGCCGTAACTATTCGGGACTGGTGGAAGTCTGCTCATAGCCTCTCCGTGGCGGCCGCTAGAAACAAGCCTTTAAAAAGGTTTGGCTAATATGATCAGGCTGGTTCCTCAGGTTGGCGACAGGTTAATTCCCTGTCCCGTAAAACTTTTGAATTACGAGACCGACAACAAGCCTCGGAAACGGACTGATCACACGACGACAACCAACGCAACGAAAACTGAAAAACGATTTACGAATTTTCTTATGGAACGTACGATCGCTCTATAGAGCTCGAGCTGCTCAGCAGCTAGCCGATGCCCTGTCAAAATATAAAGCTGATATAACAGCTCTTCAAGAAATCAGATGGACAGGGAATGGTGTTCTACAGAAGAAGGAATATGACATATACTATAGCTGTCATACAAAACACCATGTGCTCGGGGTAGGCTTCCTAGTCAGCGAAAAAATGAAGTCTACCATCATCGGCTTTAACGCTATAAGCGAAAGGCTATGCACCCTTCGCGTGCGAGGCAAATTTACGAACATCAGCCTCATTAACGTTCACGGACCTACGGAGGAGTCCTCAGACGAAGAAAAAGAGACTTACTACGAACAAGTCGAGAGGGCCCTCAATGCCTGTCCACGGTATGATGTTAAAATCATCCTTGGGGATTTGAACGCAAAAATAGGTCGGGAGCCGGTATATTCAGGCATTACGCAGGCACCCATAGTTTGCATGAGAACACTAATGACAATGGACTTCGAGTCTTAGAATTGGCAGCATCGAAAAACATGGTCGTTGCGAGTACCAGGTTCCCGCGTAAAGATATCTACAAAGCCACCTGGGTATCACCTGATGGAGTCACTCGTAACCAAATAGACCACGTGTTGATAGACCGTCGCCACTACTCGAACTTGATGACGGTACGAACGCAGTGCCGGATTAAGCCAGCGCGGGGCCTGTAGCAAATTCGATCAAGGGGCTCTTAGACTGTTTAAGGTTAGGTACTTATCAAGTTTATGGTATTAAATAGAACAAAACTGTTACAAACAAACTTTTCTTGATTTGATTTGGGAAAATTTATAAATAATGCTGTTGATATCGACTTCTCGGAGTAAATCATGTTCAAAATTCATTAAAGTGAGGTGATTAAGACGTTGTTGGCTCATCGTGCTCCTCATTTCATTTTTAACACGTTTTAATGTTGAGAAAGATCGTTCACCACTGCAGTTGGTGATCATGAGAGACAAATAAATGCGCAAAGCAATTTCAACGTTCGGGAAACAAGATTGTAAAAAGTTATTTATCAACAGCTTGTAAACCTGCATTTCCAGAGCCTCATGATTCCTGCTGTCAATAATACCAGCCACATCAGAATTGAGCATTGAAGCGAACTGCTCTAATTCGTTGCCCAGACTGTCCTCCATCTGCGTAAGCACTTACTATGGTTGCAGATTTTTTCAAAATTTCTTCTGGTGGAAGAGATCTTATATGAAGGTTTTTATAATACAAATTCTATATACTACTGAAATAAATCAGCCCAGGTAGAAGACTTCACTATTAATGGACTTGTTGAATTATTGATTCAAAATAGCAAAATATTCCAACGTTAATGATTACAATTTTAATCTTGGTTGTGTATAGTTTACATTGGATTTTTGTCAAAAAATCGATGTAAGATGAACTGAATTTAATAAAAATTGCGTATTGACAAGGTCCTCACAGTCAACTGATGAGTCCATGTGCGATCACCCGGACGAAACGCCAATTTTTGTGGACTGGACTAAAGGCCAAAATAACTATTTTGAATCAGGAAGAGATTTTAGCTCTCGGAATATTCCGAAAATGCCAGCAATTTTATGATAACTGTTCTGTTCATACGTTTACCTAAAGCAGTGAGAAGTTATCAATGGTGAAAATAAACACCTGAATTTCATACCGTTGTCCAATTTGCGTGTAGTGTGGTGCGAAACATGATTTTTGGTATGACCAGCAGATAGAAAAAGAAAATTTTAGGTGATCATTTTGGTGCAAATATTTTCTTCTTAGTAATTGTGACTAAATCTAATATATAATTAATACTTTCTTATGGTCAGAAAACGTTGGTGCGCGGGGCCCCTAAATGCGCGGGGCCCGTAGCATTTGCTACTCTTGCTTCGTGGCTAATCCGGCACTGTACGAACGTACCGAGGTGCCAATATCGACTCGGATCACTATCTTGTTGGTATGGTTTTCCGAGGGCGGATTGCCTTGCGAAGACGCATTGCATCCGCCGATCAGGTTCGAATCAACACGGCTGCCCTGCGCAATGAAAACACCAGTAACACCTTTGGTAATGCGTTAGGACTCGCCCTAGAATCACTTGATTTAGGGAGAGTAAGTCCTGGAGCCAGTATGCTGGGCGTAAATGAGAAGTGGACACGCCTTAAGAATATTGTCATTAGTACTGCCAACTCCATCTTAGGCAGCAGTCGTAAAAATCGGAACGACTGGTTTGATGATGAATGCAAGCTAGCGACTGAACGTAAGAATGTTGCGTACCGAGCAATGCAACAATCTCATAGAACGCGGGCACGCGAAGAGGAATATAAAGAGCTCAGAAGAATAGAAAAACGGCTACACAGACAAAAAAAATCAGCCTGGGAGAAGAACCTAATCTGTGAAATTGAAAATAGCCGAGAGCGAGGTCCGCTCCAGGCGCGGAAGTTCTACCAATCCGTCCGAAACATGTCTACCAATCCGTCCGAAACATGACGCAGTACACACCACGCTGCACATACTGCAAGGACGGAGAGGGAAATCTGATCACCGATCCTGAAAGCATACTGGAGCGATGGGAAGTGTACTTTAATGAATTGCTAAATAGTCAGCTCACTGCAGAAGTGGAGGCTCCACTACTTCAAGAAGAATACTCTATGTTGCCGCCACCAAGCATAAAAGAGGTTGAGAAGGCTATAGGCCGGCTTAAACAGAACAAAGCCCCGGGAGCCGATGGCATACCAGCCGAATTATTCCATCACGGCGGGCCAGCCTTACGTCAAGCAATTCATGATATTATAGTACACGGTAGAAGACTGGCGAAAAGGTTTAATATGCCCCATACATAAGAAGGGAGATGTCACAACGTGCAGCAATTATAGAGGTATCACGTTGTTGAGTACCGCCTATAAGATACTCTCCTCTATCCTACAAGACCGGATAACCCCATACGCTAAAACCGTTATCGGACAATATCAGTGTGGTTTCATTCCAGGCAAATCAACAACTGATCAGATATTTACCCTTAGGCAGGCGATGGAAAAATGTCTAGAATTTAACATCCCAACATACCATCTGTTTATAGACTTTAAGGCCGCCTATGATAGCATAGCCAGGGTAGAACTTTACAAAGCCATGAGAGAATTCGGCATCCCAAATAAATTGACACGACTATGTAGGTTGACCATGACCAACGTAACAAGCCAAGTAAAAATAGCCGGATTGCTATCTAGACCAATCAACATCTTTAATGGACTCCGACAAGGGGACGGTTTGGCCTGCCTCCTCTTCAACCTGGCGTTGGAGAAAGCAATCCGTGACTCTGGCACGGCAACAAGAGGGACCATCGTCAACAGGTCCAGCTAGTTACTGGCTTACGCAGACGACATTGACATCATCGGAAGAACCGAACAAGCTGTACACGATTCCTTCATCCAGATGGAGCAGGCGGCACAAAATCTGGGGCTGCACATTAGTGAATGTAAAACAAAGTACATGATGGCGTCGAATGCGAGAGGAACAGTTGGTCAAACAATCAAGGTAGCGGAGCACGAATTTGAAGTGGTGCAATTCTTTAAATACCTTGGGTCAATAGTAGCAGCCGATAACAATATAGAAGAAGAAATACGCGGGCGGCTTCTCAAATCCAACAGAGCCTACTACAGTCTGTCAAAGCTCTTCAAATCCAGAAATCTCACCATAACTTCAAAACTACTGCTGTACAGGACCATGGTCCTGCCAGTACTCACATATGGATCCGAGACTTGGGTGCTTAGCAAAAGGCATTCCGATCTCTTAGCTGCGTTCGAGAGAAAAGTCTTAAGGAGAATTGTTGGCCCCATATGTGAGGAGGGACGATTCCGGAGACGCTATAATCATGAACTGTACGCAATCTACCTAGAAGCAGATATCGTGACAAAAATTAAGCTCGGTAGACTCCGGTGGGCAGGGCACCTAGCTCGCATGAGCGAAGAGGAACCTGCTCGGAAAGTTCTTTGTGGTACATTCTATGGTAGACGACAGCGTGGTAGACCATGCTTGCGCTGGAGAGATGGCGTAGACCAGGACGCCCGAAGCCTTGGGGTGCGCAACTGGATGGCGTCGGCTAGAGACCGGGATAGGTGGAGAGACTTGTTGAAAGAGGCCAGGACCGGAACCCGGTTGTCGAGCCGATGATGATGATGAAATATAGCGAGAAAGCTTCATATTTAACTCATTTTATAGCCATCAAGATTCAAGACTAATCTACTACAAAATACCTACTGTTGATAGACAAATTTGTTTGTGATACAAGTATGACTTATCGTGCATCTACAGCCCCAAATGTAGATTCTGCAATACTTATGAGGTTATGACGAAACGCCGGAAAACATAGTAGAGGATGCGAAGCACTAATCCATCAAAGAAACAAGTATATGGGACGGGTAGAAGAGAGCGATTTATCCTCTCTGAAGGTACTATAAATGATCGAACTCATCAAAGGGATGAACACTTGGAGAAAGAGCTGTAGGGTTAGCAACTCATATAGCTCTGGATGGGGGCACAATAGATCTTAAGATCGCTGTGCAAATCCCCTCCCAATATTCATTCATGACTTGTCGTGAGTTCGGGGTTTTAAGTGTCGAAGAAGTAGTGGGTATTTAAGAATTAGTTAAACAGAAAAACAAAATTATCAATCTGTCAGAAGTCTCCTAATAATTATTTTTGTGCTTAAATGTTTTATATTATTCAAGAGTTTAAGTACAGCTGCCTTACCAACTAACTGTACTTAAGTTTGGAGGTCGCAAACATTTCAGCCCTTCTGTCATTAAATTATTTATAATTGCCCTTAGCTTCTATTGCACCACTTAATTTTTAAACGTCTTCTTTTAAAATTTCGAAAATATTTTGTCTTTGTTAATGTGTTTCTTTTTGTAAGAACTTACAATCTGCTTTTATTTTAAATGTCATAGCAAAAGGCTGTACAAACATCGTTGGCATCTTACAAAAACAATCTAACACAAAGAATGCACAATTTACCTCAAATGTTGCATTGTTTGATCTGCACTATGTGGTAATGTTTTTTCAGCGTCCATTTAATCCAGAAACACGTGTTCGAATTTAAAGAATTTAGTACAATTTTCTCAACAAGACAAAATCACTATTTTAACTACATACACAGGACCTTTATTTTTATTCCCTCAATAGATATTAAATTAATCCACATTATTACAAAGGAATGGCCACCCATACCTGTGTACGAAATCATCACATCAATATACTCGCCCGATGATAAAAAGAACATCACCACGATGAATCTATCAAATAGAAAAAAAAACTATATCAGAATGAAAAAGAGCATTAAGGACGAATTAAAGGGAGTGATGAGCCCAGAGCTATTTAGTCAAACAGAACCATGTGGATTGGATAATGTCTATATTTTTGTCCCGAGACACCCTTGCGGCGATATAAAATAGATACACAATGTATTCTTCTCCTTGGGTGTTTTAGGATTTAATTTGCTATTGTTGCAATTTTGGAACTGTTATGGAGCTATATAAGGTTTTGAAAAATGGTCTTAAAATATATAACACTGTTAGGTAGAATGATCCAATATGATGTAATTTTAGGTACGTATAGAAATGATGGTCTTTTGAGCAGCTTAGAATAACAACTGAATGCCACTTTGGAACCTTAACTCTGTACCGCCAATAGAGGGTTATTTCCAGGGTTTCCTTATCTGACCCCATTTTTGCCACTTGGTCCCGTCTTATATCCTGCCTATTAATGATGTCGGTTATGTCATCAATAACTCAGACCTTTCTGTTTACGCGGAAGAAGACTATTAAATCAATTTTTACTCCTTTCGATTCTCATTCAATCCAAAATGATTTAAATTTATTCCTTCATCAAAAACTTCTTGAAACTCAATATAAGTAAATGCCTAACCATGCATTTTTTTCGCAAGTGACTTTCCCTACCTTAGCGTTTTGCAATCGCTGAAATATTTTTCATCCACCAACTTCCAACCATGACAATAGATTCGCCAGCCCCAGTATTATTGAGAATTATTCAGTTAAACATTAACCCACGTAGTCTCAGATCTGCCCCGCTTTTTTAAATTCCTGTCCACCAAACCAACTATGGCCATTTTGGACCAATCTCCCGAATGTTACACTTGTCAAATAAAGCCCATTACCTAACATATTTTAATCCAAGTGTTTCATCCCTTCGAAGATTTTTCAATACTCAAAATCCTAGTTTTTAAGTAAGAATATGTTCGAATTGCCTAAGTTTCTTGTTTATGTTTTAAATCGCTTGTATTATGCCAAAATTAAATAAAATAAAAATAAGATATGTTCTATAATAGATACTATTACTAATGTGTAAATTTTAAAGTTTTTTTTCATTAAATCCCTTTCGAAAAAATACGTTTAACAAAAACTATTTTCTTAAATTTGTATTTCTTGATACAAAAACAATTTTTTTTATAAATAGTGTAGTTAGTGTTAAAAACATTGAGTTTCAAAAAAAAAAAAAATATTTTTTTTATAAATTCATAAATATAAGACATTATTTTTTAATAACTTAAAAACACACTTATTTTATTTATTTGTTAACTTCATTATATTTCGTAAGCTATATGATTCCCTATTCAGTAAGCTTTATATAAATTTATTAAAATAAAAAAACACTTTGAAAATCTCTAAAATTTCATAAGATGAAATTTCAAAATTTAAACAAACAATAATGTTGAAATTTTTAAACATCTTTAGTATCAAAAAATTTATCAAAATCAGTTGTACCGCTTTTTGGAAAATCGAAACAAAAAAAAATATTCAATGAAAGATACTATTAATAACCAGTTTTTGTTAAATTATTTTTAACAATAAGAAAAGTTTTTTAATTTTGTATTCTTTGAAATAGTTTTTAAAAATTAAGAAATATATTATTAAATTTCGTAAAAACTGTATGAGAAGAGAAGAAGGTATCGGGAAAAAAATGTACGAGCACTTTTAGTTCTTGTATGTGTTTACCGAAAGAACTGGAAGCATCGTGGACCTACTTACATGTATCTTTTTGGGTGCCAACTAAAAGCTTGTATTATATTATTGCTTTTCCTATCATCAATGCTCAAATACAAAAGCGATAGTTTCATAGTTCCCTCTAGCAATTTCGCATGAGCCTCGGTTTGAACGTACCGTCAAATATAGAGGTTTATTCCTTAGCCGCACATCTCGAATGTGAAATGTTTTGCCTTCTTAGATGCTTCCCATGTTGTAATGTACAATATTGAAAGATCGCAAAATCCTTATAAATTCTCTGCACTTTACCTAAATATTCACACTGTGTAACACTATATCTTTATAGGGGTAGTCTTTCAGAAGAATTTCTCTTCATTTGAAAATAAGACGGAGAAGGTAGTTAACCCTGTGTATGGGATAAATATTTTTCTTCAAACGATATTACTTAAGATACCCTTGCAAGTTTTAATTTAAAATTTACTTATAATAAAAATATTATCAATTGACCTCTAATGCAAATGAGCTTTAGAGGGGTATGAAAACATTTCAAAACAAATACCTTAAGAGATTGTCAGTCTTTTCTCCAAAAATAAAATGCATGACTGTAGTCGCACGAACTTTCACTTATAATAGTCGAAGAACATGAATACAATTAGAGAGATTTGATTAGAAGTTTCTTCAAAATTTATTTTTTAAATACAAAAAAATTTTATATAACAAATTTAGCATGCCATATTGCCAAAATGTATACTATTCATTTTTTCAGATCATGACAAATAATTTCAATTTCTTGAAGACATTCATCTGAAGACCCAAGTTTAAGGAAATTACTTTCTGTAATTCTAATCATTTCTCTATTTTACGTCTTCTCTAATCTTTAGAATGCAATATATTTTTAAAGCTACTGAAAACTAACCAAAACCTGAAATAAATGTTGTTGCTCTTTTAAATTACATTAAATTAAACTTACCTCAGGTTTAATTTCCAATGAAAAAGAAAAAAATATTAGGTTAACCTTAACGAAAACTTATAATTTAACCTAAAGGAAAATAGATTTAATCCAAGAACAAATAGATTTAACTCAAACAAAATAGATATAACCTTAAAGCAAGTCGATTTTAATCAAATTGTTAAATTCGTAATAGTTTTAGTCAATTTGCGTTCAAGCTACATAGATGTATTTGTTCCTGAGTTAAATCTATTTGATTTTAGGTTTAATTGATTGATAAGATTCAAAAATGAAAAGAAAAACAGTTTAAGTTTGACTGTGCCGTAAAAAGAAACCAAGGTGAATTTGGGAAAGATTCCTGTAACACAAAGAATAGATGTATTGGTTTGAAAATCCATGAAACAAAGAATTCAAAATTGAAGGCCTATCGGGTTATAGATTTACCCAAACTGGTTAACGAAAAATAAAGATTTCAAGATCAATGAGAAACCAAATAAAATAAATGAAGATACATTTTTCCTCCTGAGTTATCTGGAACACCTAGACCTGACTCCTGAAGTGGCGCTATTTGTACAAAAATTAAAGTTCCACTGACTGACAACTTCCACAGATTTGTCTAACAGGTCAAAATTACCAAAGGTAAAAGACTCTTTTTAAATTTTGAAAATGATTTTTAGCTTTTCTGGAATTTTGTTTTAACAATATTCTCTTCTAAAACAGAAGCTTTCGGAAAGTGACATAATGGCGGCTTCTTTTTGATTCATTTCATTTCATTTTGATCTACGCCCAATTTGTTAACCTCTGTTTCTAATGCATTCTGTAGCGTCGATCTTCGGATACGAGTTTTGCGCAAGACTTTGCTTGTTGCCTGTTAACTTGCTCTGTTGTTGAACCTAATCCACTCTCTCATTTACAGAAATACATAATACTTATTGAAAGGGAGCGTTCACAATAGAGTTACATCAATGAACGAATTCAGTTCTACTACGCCCAATTCTGCTTCTGTTAAAAGTAAAACGAAAAATCAAATTCATACATGTAAGGTCTACGTCCCAATCGTCCGGTCCATCTTGGAAAAATATCTTTGATAGACGCACTTCCATCATCTTCAATGGTGAATTAAAAATTCAACTGAGATAACTATTCGACTGAAGTTCCGATTCCTTAAAACTGTAAACATTAGTTTTGATTTGGTGAATCACCTAAGTTATATTTTCAGCACTTTATGTTGGTTTCGGCCGTTTTGTTTTCCTTGACTGGCTGTGTCAGTATTGACATATTATGTCTGAGACTTTATTTATATCTGAACTGCCTATCGCACCTTTCGTTGGACAATGGATCAGCTGATGTGGCATGTATTGGATAATGTGAACCAACTGCCACACACTTCGTTGGTCATAGACCATCTACAGCCTTGGTTGAGAGTTAAAATTACAGCATTAGCAATAACTGAACACTTATAACTTAAGAGACTAATAAACATAATCAATATATGAATCCGTTTCGCCGTCATTGGTAGGATGATGTCGGAAGGTCATACAAATTTTTAATGAAATTAGATTTGAATACGTCTTAAAGTTATTGATTTTCTTCAAATACAGTTTCGATCCCAAGACCTTTGAGTGTTCAAAGCCACTTTTAAGTATGTAATTATAGCGGTATCAGCAAAGTTCATAACTTGTTGGGTACTTTTTTGCCCACATACATTTCTTGGGATAAAATTATCAGGTAGAGGAAGTTTCTTAATATCTCACATCGAGAATTCTTTTGTATAAAACGCTTAAAACTAATGGCGCAAAATTAAAACAGATTATTAAAAATGAGCCAATTTATTAGATGGTTTTCTAAATTTTTGTTAATTTTAAACATTTTTGTAACTAGTATCGTGCGTAGCCTTCTAATTGTATCCGAACACACATAAAATATTGGCAGTTAGTGTAAAAACTTGTGGTGTTTTACCGCAGCAACGGCAACGCGCCTAAATTTAATTCAACGAACACCTGCTAATGTACCAAGAGGTTATATACTTCGATTTGCATCGGAAGATGTAACGGAAATCGAATGTTTTTTTTCGTGAAGCTGTAAATGAGCAAGGCGAGTCATCACTCACTTGGCAGACATCAAAGCTATATTCATTATTAAAATAAAACTTAAATTAGATAAGGAATCATCTTAATCAAAGTGGATTTTTACTTCATTTATAGAAGAAGGTGCATAACTCACAAACTAAATACCCAGACCTTTTGCGACATCTATATTTTCAAAAAGTCAAATGAAGTAAGCATGATTCTAAAAAGATAAAATAGTTATTCGGAGGTCTTAACACTGGAAAAATTTTGATATAGAATGATGCTAAATTCTCTTAAATTCTGCAAAATCGCCGTTTTAACCTAGTATTTTTTTTTTTTTTTTTTTATAATTAGCGCGCACTCAAGGGGTTATTACTACCCTTAAAATGATTAACACAGTACGAGCGTTAGGAAAACAAGGAAGGGTTTAAAAGGAGATGCCGATGCACATTAGTTTTAAATTTTTGAAGATTACAATGGGAAGGAAAAATAGAGCTGGGTAGAGCATTCCACATGCGTGTAGTCCGGCTAAAGAAAGAATCTCTGTATTTCACAGTACGTCCGAAATTGGTCTCAAGGGTAAACTGATGAGCATTCCTAAAAGCGCGAGTATTACGGTTAAATTGTTTAAGGGGAGGAATGCAACTGGCTATTTCGCTAGAACACTGCTTTTATATTATACTAAAATATTAGTATTATACTAAAATAATTTTAACATCGTGGCAGTTGCACTAATATTTTGTTTATATTTTATACCCACTATGGGATAATAAGTATCGACGGGGAAGTTAAAAAAAGTTAAAACTTCTTTTCCTGCCACTATTGGCTGTGGATAAATTCAAATAGTTATCAACTAACTTGCATCAAGGAATCGTGCGTATGCACATAGTATCATCAACAACTATCAACAATCCGTAAAACCAACAAACTTTTAACTTACAAAGTAAATTTAAATCAAAATTTAAAAAAAAAACTCTGAAAATAAAATCAGACATGAAAAATCCATGAGAACTTCATCATGTGCGCAATTTACCAACATATTTTAAATATTGCCAAAAGTTTTCCCTGAAAGAATTATGCTTTTTTTTACGGAATGAATTTATTATAATAAGAAGAAGGCCCCAAAGGATAAGTTAACTTTTGATCTTACTCAAGGCATTTGTGTATGAAGCTATTTCGTTGGCAACCTTCCATATGGTAGTCCCAAAGAGGTAGGTAGTACTCTGTAAAAGATTTTTCGGATTTTCCTTATTTCGTAAACAAAATCACAGCTTGAAAAACAGCGAAAAGAAAAAGGGTTGCCGGCAAATCCTTGATGGGGAAATAAAGAAAATAATATTGATTATGTATGATATTGAAGTAGGTACTCTTCATTTCCATGCAACCCTTCATTGGGCGAAATGATTAACCTTCGGGCACTTTAACTGCCCATTTGTTTTCCTTCGAAATATTGTAGCGTTGATGTTCAGGTCCAGTTGGTCGTTGTCAAGGCTTCAGAAAGGGCGCTAAGGTAAATTGGAATGCTTTCGGTCTGTCACCCACGAATCGGTGCAAGTTGACCCTTAAGGTTTTTTCGATTGAACAATATTTGCAATCATAACATGAGTGGTGCCACCTATATGCGTACGTATATGAAAGGTTTCAATTTAATGATTGGAAGACACGGGGTTAATTAAAAGCTGAGCTAGTATTTCAAAAAAAATAATTCCACTCTCTGAAACCTTATTGGTTTTATTTTATAAATATAATGAAAACAGGACTTCTAAGGAAATTTTTATGAAAAGTACAAATGGGACTGCTGAAATTTTGGAGTCGTACTTAAATTTTAGCCAAAGTTCATTAAACGAAACCTTTTACATAAGTTGCACACTTTGAAAGCATCAAAATCAAAAACAGTATTATGGAATAGAATACTATTTTATAACAGGAAAGTATTCACTTCTTTGAGGAGTAAATAAAATGCACGATTCAAGCGCATGTATTTGCTCATGAGAGTACTTAACAATTTCAAAATTGTTAACAAATATAAAAACATGGATTTAATTAGAGAAAAACTTTGAAATGCATAAAAATGCCGTTCGATTTCTAGAACAGAATTTAAGTAAACGAAATTTAAAAAATCATTTATAATTAAATATTTATTTTATATATAAAATGTTTTTGATTTTTTTCTAAAAAAAAATTTGGTATATCAATTTTAAGAATTTTACAATATACATTTTGGGAAATAATTTCAAAAACTCGATTTCAAGATATTGAATTAAGAAAAAATACTTTTTTTAAAAATTCAAATTTTAAATATTTTTTAAAATACTTTTATACCCAATATTTTTGTTTAACTTCCAAGGAGTTTCTGTATAAAAATGTTGGTCGAATTGGTTACAACCGTTAATGAAAAAATCAAATAAGGCCCTTCTATGAAATGTACCGTTAGTAACAATTTTTTTTATTAAGACTTTTATCGACCAAAATGTAGTCCTTGCTTATAATAGTTCACTTAATTTTTTTTATTGTAAATCATTAATGAAGTTTTCGAGAAAAATAAAACTTTTTATGAGGGAACTGTTAGTTTTTGAAGAACCTAAGCAACAGGATGTAAGCCAAAGTAAAGATTTACAAACAGGCGGAACTTACGGGACCCATTTTTTTCGTGTTCTCTATCTTTGTAATGTCAACTTTGATTGAAATCTCGATTTCGATTTTTTTCCGAAATTTTTTTCCTTCGAAACTTGCCCTATAGCACCTTTATGGCAAATAAAAATTGAATTTCGAAAGAAAAAATATTGACAAATTTATGAATATTTTCAAAATTCTCCAAAAAACTTATTTCTTTATTTTTTAAGATTTGATATGCAATAAATTTCGAAATAAGTTTATTGAAAATTGGCTTTCATCAAAATGTCAACTTTGATCAAAATTTCGAGTTCGATTTTTTTACAAATGCATAACTTGCCTTATAGTACCCATAAGTCGCAAGTTGAAAAACTGAGTATTCTTAGATTTTTAAAAAGCTTTCAAAATATTATTTTGAAATCTCTGTATTTCAAAAACTCTATGCTCGAATTTTTTGAATATTTACAACTAACAGTCTTTTAGTACTATGTAAAACATATATTAAACGAAATTTTATTTTATCCGAAAATAACGGTATATCCACTTTGAATGCTCAAAACATTTTTTCTTTACCTCAACTTTTGCGATCTATAATTTGATAAAAAAAAAAAATAAATTTAGGCATTACAGACTGTACCTACAATAGGAGCATTTTTTTTTTAAACTTTGACTTTCTTATTATGTTTATAACAGATTTTAGTGAAATTTTTTATGAAATACTAAATAAGTTATGATTAACCTTTGAACATTTGTCTATTTGAACATTCTTTTTTAAAACTGTTAGTCTCTTCAACATAAGAGTAAGTTTGTACGACCAAGTCGTGGTACTGTCTAAAACGAATTTTTACCCAAGAAACATTTTAAGCTGTATTAATGCTTGAAAAGTGCTTTCAGAGCTAATATTAGAGCTCGTTTATTCAAAAACACGCTCTAGATGTGCCTTTAGAGCAAACATGGAGCCCACTTGCAGCAAATTCATTGAGTTTGAGAGCACTTTTTAGCTCTTTAATAATGCTTGTAAGTATGTTTTGTCAGTTTTTAAATAACATTTAGCTCCAACGATGTATGTAATTTGTCGTGTTGCACGTCGCCGTCGTGCATTTGATTTCTTATCAAAATCATTACAGCCGTTTCCTAAATAAGTAAAATAATAAAATAATGGCTGTATGCAAGGAACCGGGCAACTAAACAGTCATTTTAAAATTTTCTTCAATTTTTATCAATTAACTTCGCTTTTTTCTGCAAATCTACTTCGTCTCTTTTTCCGGAAGTGCGGTAACGCTGGTTGCAATAGAAATATCAAGTGAAGCTCTTCGACCTTCCAAAATGACAAATTATTTTACCAATAATTAATATTAAGACCGATGCAAATGTTTTTTTTTTTATTTGAATTGAATATTACAAGAACTTTAATGAACTACCCACAAGTATTGGCTGGAGTTATAGCTGTTTACTGGTGCCAAGCGGATCATCAGACTCCTTTTAAGTGGTGCTTAGCCCTCATACTTTTAAGTTAAATCTATAAACTTTTTGGCCTTGACTGAGATTTGAAATTTACTGTTTTGAAATGAAGTGTACCCGTAATTAATTCTATTTTATTTTTTCTGATCTTAATAAATGTTGAAAATATGCTTTTAGAAATTATTTTGTGTTGTTATAAATGGATACGAAAGTTGTTTCAAAAACTAAAACAATGTTCCATTAACATGAATCTCCTAATATCCGAAATCGCCTTGTTTTAATAAGTTCACATTTTCGAGAGACTACTGAATATATATTTTCAACTCATTAGAGCGAATATTCAGTTAATTCTAACTTTCATAAATTTAGGATTTTAGTAGAACCGGAAATTCAGGGACACGCTTGCTTTCACTAAATTCGACTTCAAGTATCCACAAAGACGAGACCAAAAAAAAAATTGTCAGCCTCCTATCCGATTACTTATCCGAATTGACCGTAAAACCGGAATATAAATACTCTGCTCAATCGAGGCATATAATTTTGTCTTGCATGATCAGCTCACTAGAAATACGATCGCACCGAGTCGATATTTCATTATCATCATGAACCATCCGTCCTTCAAATATTATATTCATGCATCCCGATAATTGCGGCCACTCAAGAGGGCTCCTATTGGAAAACAAGGGCATCATCAATATCATATATTTTACCAAGTGGCTGTCGCCCATGTGTCTGGAGAGATCTTGGTTTTTTTTTTATATTTTTGAACGATGATATTTTTGAACCACTTGACTCTATTAAAGAATACAAACCGTGCGTCGCGTCGATTAAAAATGATTGCTCAAGTTGCATATAAATTCATTCCATTTTGATCCATTCACTTGAGAGTTCTTTACAAAATATTTTTTTATTTAAAAAAATTTATGTGATGCCTTGAATGTTGAGACCACCCAATTAAAAAGAAATTAAATACGAATTACACGCTAAGGAAATAGAAAAATTGAAAAATAAAATCCGTGAAAAATCCAAGACTGAATCGCAGTGAGCTATAATCCTGATCTGCTCTGAGCGAAATCTGGGAAGAAGATCTTCTCTCCCCCAATTCCCAATAATTCAGTGAGGGAACAATGAATTCCCTAAAGGCTATATATGTTGAAAAAGTGAAACAGTCTCGAATTCTCATAAGCCCTAATCAATAGCAATAGGTCCTTGTTCCCTTGTTCAGTGCAAAATGGCATTAACTTATTCCGTGCAATTGCTATTGTTGCACTTTTCTTGGGCGATTTTTTGTTTTGCCAACTGTCAATTGTGCAATCGTTCAGTTAAGAAATAAAGGGCTGTCAGAGGGAGATGAAATAGAATAAGAGATGATCCGGTTTTTAGTGGCATTTCAGATTAATTTCGTTTTTTTTTTCTTTTGCAGGACTAGATCCTTAATCCTGTGGTTCAGTTGCTTTTTTTTTTAAACTGTGAGATCCATATGCTCGGATTATTTTCTTTTTTAGAAAATCACATCGAAGTTTGCGAGCGAGCTCCACTGATAAGCGTGAAAACGAAAAATACTTAAAAAGAAATAGTTTTTTTTTCAAATAAAATTTGTTGATCCCGATATTGTACGAAACTTGTGGTTTGGTAAATACCTACTTTTGAAGAAAGAAAAATCAAGACATTTCCTTCGGAGGTTTAGTTTTCTCATGAAGCTCAAGAAAATGTTGGCGAACCTAGACGATGTCTTATAGGAAAGTTTTTATTGATTTTCGTAGCGATGCAGGTGTAATTATCAACAGATTGCGAAGTAGGGTTTTTTAAAAAGATTTATTAAATACTGTGGGACGATTTTCGAAAATTTCGAAAAAAAAAATTCATATGGCAGGTACCGTTATTTTTGGTCTTAAAAAAAGAAAAAAACTTGTGGAGGTAGAATTTAGTCGCAAGTAAAAATTTTCCGAAAAATGGTTATTATAGGTACTCCCCTTCGAATCATTTTTTTTTTGGTTTTGATTTGCGCAAAAACGGTACAAGTGGTTTTGATCATCATCACGTCAACAGCTGTTTTTGCTTGACAAGAAGTTTGGCCCAGACACGTAGCTTGTAGCATCAGTTGAACAAAATTTCTTGCTTAAGTTTATATGCAAATGTCTTGTAGCCTGTTCTTTAAAAATAAACAGGGTGTTAGTGAGAATTATAAGCTGTGTGTATTGTAAATTGAAAAATTCGGATGGCGTTCCTGATAAATATACATAATGTAGCATATATGAATATGATATTGTTTGGTGCATAGAGTAGATTGAATTTGAGCGAAAGCAAGGATTATGTTGACTTATTGACTTGATACTTAAAGAAACCCAACAAACAGAAAAGTTAAACGAGTTAAAATCGCAGGGTCTCAGTAATAACCATGATCTCAATTTCGGCTAAACCCCCATTTATTAGGCTTAATACAGGCTAATTCTTAATCTTACTTAAATAGAGCTCTTAGTATATAAATCGAGCATAAGAGTGATTTTGAAGGGTGGTTAAGAAGACGGAGTTAATGTCAAGGGTTAATGTAATAATTGATCCTCCAAAGCATGCGACTAATAGGTTCGTCAGATCCATAAAAGGTACGGTCTGTGGGTGGATAGAAGAGACGAGAATATCTTAGATTACGGGAATTAGTGTTTAAAAAGATGGAATTGTAGAGAGTTGTGCTGTCAATAGATCCTGAAATTAGTCAAAAAATGAAGAGAATGTCGCTTATTGATCTTCGTTCTTCCATCGTTTTCAAGTTTATTAATAGAATTCGGTCTCGATACGCAGGTTGAATCAAAGGGTTATTCCAAGATAGAGCACGAAGGGCGAAAAGTAGGAAACGACGTTTAATGCTCCCGATTCTGGATATACGAATTTGTTGATAAGGTCCTCATTCTTGAAAGGCTTATTCAAGAAGGTTATGTATAAAGATGGGATCACGTAGGGGTCAGAAAATTCTTTGGACCATCATTTCCAATTTTTCCATTTTTTTAAATATTGTATTTGTCATCATTGGCATATCGGATTTTAATGAAATCTCTTATAGGGAAGCATATTGCATATCAAAACTTAAAAAAAATATTTTTTGAATTTGTAAAAAAAATGTTCGAAAATTCGATATCTCAAAAACTGCTTAATAGTTTCCTTTGAAATTTTTATTCGTAAAGTAATAAAACATTCAATTCAAATTCAAAATTTTGTTTTTTAATTTTGCATATAAAAGCTTTTTTTTTTTTAAGAAACCACTACAACGACTTATAATTTTTGTTCCTGCATAAACTTATATGTACATATTTAGCTCCAATTACTAAAGGAGTTGTTTAAGTCTTTTAAAAAATTAATTTTATGCTTATGAACAGTTTTTTTGAATAAACATTGAGGACTGCGAAATTTAGTTATTAGCAAAAACAACACAAGGCCCAGTTTTGTTTGTATTTGTTGTTTTACATGTTATTTTGAAAACAAGATCCAATCCGGATCAGATCTGGGGGAAAATAAAATACAGCTATTATTAAATTTATTTAAATTAAATTATTTTGTTTGTTATGCATGAGACTTAAGAAAAACACTACTTAGCAAGGTATTTGTTGAATGGCACAATCTTATGGCACAATCACATGGAATAAAATAGATTGTATTTGAAATTTTCCACAATGAATAGATAAAAGAACAAAATAATTAATTTGTAATATTCTGCTGAATAAAGGATAAATATAAAGAAATATAGATAATGTTTTAAGAGTTTTTACAAATCGCTAATATATTATATATTCCCTATAGAGGAATTTGTTTGGAATATTTTGTTTAATTGTTCAGGCAATTTTAGGGAATTTCAACTTAAATTTATTTTTCTTAAATTAAGATCCTATGATAACACTGCATACAATTCGAAATTGATTTCCGAAAATATTTTTTTTTTAATGTTGGTCGATTTTTCCCTGGGAAGTTCACGATTTCTGGTAGGGCCCATTGTATAAGGAATTGAAGAGAGTTTGAACAAAATTTCAATCGTATAATGTAAACCTGTATCGAGTGTTTTTTTTTTGTCACCCCGGCTTTAAACAAAAACTTCTTTTTCCAGACAAAGGCTGGCATATAGATTTTTATCAAATCAAAATCAATTAATTACGATAGAGACAAATTCGGTAGATTAGTAAAAGTAGACCTACCCTTGAGAAAAATATGCTGTAAAGGTGAAATTATTTACTTACAGTGAAAGTATGTATATGGAGTCGTAGATAATACTTTCAAAAACTTGGAGATAGATTTTATGACGGTAATTTGATATGTCATTTCTATTGCCTTTCATAAATGGATTGGAAAGATGAAAGAGTCCTTCTAAATAAAAGGAAAAATTGACTAAGAAATAGAGATTCAACGGATTAAAATGAAATTTTGTAAAAAGTTTAAGAAAATTGAATATTAAAATTTAAGAAAAAACAAATTTGGGATTTTCGAAAAAAAATTAAAAAAAAATACGTTTCTGGAAGGAGTGACTTGTAATTTTTTTTTTCTAATAAAATAAATGTGTTTTTCTAGCAAGCATTTAAAATTCTAAGTCTCATTTTAACCCAAAGCTTAGTATAAGAGCTACATAAAGCCAAAAATCATGTTTCCTTACTCAACAGTTTAACTCATCTATACCTACATTACATGCATCTTAAACCAAAATAAATTAAAATCTCCTAAGTACTCCTAAATATAAATACATGCACAGCAAAAAAAAAATAAAAAACAAAATTGTACAGCAGCACAAAACTTCTTCCATCACTTCAATGAGGAAGTTAGACATCACGCCTAAGTCACAGTGATCCAATTCCTAATGCATTCGTGCCTGTCAACTGATCTGTCAGTTGGTGTTAAGCACATGTTCAATTAGTGCCTTGACATTCAATGTCGGCCTTGATTGATGGCGTCTAATACTGTGGGTATCATCGTTGCAACTAATCGCCTCTCACTTTTAGAAGCAACAAGAAAGCCAATTTAGCTGTTGCACGGTGAAAGAAATGTTGCATGGCAATGCTCAATCAGACATTGTGTTGAGATAGCTTTATAACGGTTTGTATAAAGTAAAACCTACACATTAACATTAGTTTTTTTTTTCATTTTCTTGTATAGTTTTACCTGAATTTGTAATTTCAATTCAATGACAAACACAATGAACCTCGCATTTTTAACTCTTCAAAAGAAGGAGCAACACTAACTACATATAACTCGTTGCAGCACTGTCAATGAATTAGCGAAATTTCGGCACCTAAAGTGATCCCCTTCTTAAACGGATCTTAACCCTCGTGTATGATGAATTATATTCAGCAAATTTATCAAAGAAGCGCACTTGACACACCTCGCCTCATCATCGAACACCTCATCAACTTATCAACAACGGTCCGATCTCCGATCTTCCTCCGATGAAAGTGAGAATCAGATACAATCCGATCCTCACCGATGAAGATCACATCCGATGACTATATGAACGTTTACGATGCTGCGACCGACACGATGATGATCAAGCGAGAAAAAGTATTTTTTTTTTGGCCTCTTCAATCGTTCTTGCCTGCAACTTGTGATACCACCCAGCACACTCTAGCTCTTGGCTAAAAAAAAAACCCAACCGAAGTCATTGTTTGTTAAGGAGACGTGAAAGTGGCAACAATTTTACGCGTGCCTTCTTCCACCTTCTTGCCTTTGGGTTTTTTTTTTATTATTTTGAAGATGACATCAAGTGGAAGATTGTGAATGGAATGACGGATGAATGAGACGAGGACGACGAAGATGATGATGATCTCTGGTAATTGAGATTCCAATTCATTTAAAAATATTTTATGCGACTACACGACCGACACGACCCATGATCAGCGAGACGTTTTTTTTTTTTTCTTTTCTTCGAACGATTTTTAAATTAAGCCAAACCTAACTAGTTATAAAAAATTAAACAAATATTCAATGGCAAAATTTAAGTCGAATTAGTAAAAACTGTTTTAGGATAAAACGACGATTTTGCAAATTTTAATTGAGCTTAGCATCGTACTTTTAACTTTTTTTACTTTTATTAAAGTTAAAATCATAAAAGAACAATTTAATTTTTTTAATATCATGCTAAGTTATTTGACATTTACAAACTTGTTTAAAATTAAGAAAGAGTTAGTAAGCTACTTTAAAGTTAGTACATTTTTAAGTAGTATCATTTATATACTAATACCTTAGCACTAGGCTGTTTCGAATTTTGCGCTTGTAATCTTCACTTTAACTGATATATATTTAATGTTGCTCAATTCTATTAAAAATTATTGTCTTTTTAGCCAAGTATCATACTTAAGGAGTCTTAGCGTTCTAAATACCTTTGAGGCCATCTATTAAGCGTTTCTCACCTTTAAATTTAAATAAAAAAAAAACTGTGCAGTTTTTAAGAAGGCCCATGATTGCCAATATGTATGGACTATATGACAACTCGATTCTTATTTTTTTTTACCTTAAGGGAAATCGAGAAGAAATGCTTGATGCACAGTAAGGATGTCTTGGCGTTGACCAGTTAACCATCCCCGTGTGTCGGACTCGCTACATACCGACTAAAACTCCTCCAAAACCCTTATTGACGTCTGACCTACCCCCCGGGACCGCTCTTGCATTACTTCAGGGGGATTGTCATGTTGCCCTAGCGGGATCAACTAGCGGGCTCAACTGTTTCCCGATCATTTTCTTCTTTTCTTTTTTTTTCTTCTGAGAATATACTCTGTGAAGCTACAGATGTTTTGCCAGTTTTCATAGCTTTGTAGCATCTTCTGGACCATGTTCTCTGGGCTGATGGCGCCAGTACTTCCTTGCAAATCTTAATGGAGGGACTCCCATCTTTTGCACGCGAAGAAGGTATGGTTTGCATAATTCTGCTTCTTATGTGCGTCTGCCCAGATTTTGCTTCCGTATAAAAGCATAGCATGCGTCGTCTACATCAGTAGTCTGCGCTTACTGGCCGTTGGTCCACCTACATTCGCCATTAATCAGCTCAGTGATGTTGTTGTTTTTGACGCTCTTTCTGCTGACTTATGACAACCCAATAGCTAGCTCTTCAGGTAAGGTTAATATACTACATTGCGTTGCCTAACAGCAACATTTTCCCTCTTTTGTTTAAGGACATAAATCATTGCACTTAGGCAAACGACAGATATTGTCATGCCTTAATTATTCAATTGTTTTTTTTTTCAGTAATAACAACTGTACAACTATTACATTGAATAAAAATCTTATCTATCTTATCTTCAATGGGAGTGGTATATTTTCGCACTCGTGTATTTGCAAGAGCTCTTCTAGATATTGATATAAGCAAATCCCCTGGTCCTGATGGTATACCCCCCCTATTCTTAAGAGGTGTTATTTATCACTGGCAAAACCATTACGTAAGCTTTTCCATCGCTCCTACTGTTCTGGAGTCTTCCCTAGAAGATGGAAAACTGCATTTGTCCAGCCTGTTCCTGAAACCCTTCTTCCCCTCGTTCTACCGACCAATTGCACTTTTGTACGTCCCTTCTTTCCAAGGCCATGGAATCGCTGATCAATCATCAGCTCAAAAAATATCTCGAAGATCGAAAGCTTTTGAATAACCGGCAATACGGCTTACGCATTAATCGTTTCACCGGCGGCGGCGGCGATCTGATGGCATATCTCACCGAAGAGCGGAACAGATCTTAACATTGTTTTGGAGAAGATAAGATTAGTACGCTTGATTTTTCCAAAGCATTTGCTAGATTTTGGCACCAAGCTCTCTTATCGAAAATGCGTGCGTTTGGTATCAATGATTATTCTTTTGGACTCAAAATTACAAGATCGTTCAAGTCTGATCTTCACGAAATAAATACTGGTGTTCCTCAGGGCTCCGTTTTATCTCCGACTCTCTTCCTCATTTTTACAAATTTTCCCTTGTCTGAAATTTATAATCCAATTCATTGTTTTACTAACGACTCTACCCACAGCTTCTCATATCCAGTATCAAATTCACTTCCATCTCCTTCGGAAGAGGAATTGCAACGGTACCGTATTAAAAACTCATGATACTCCGATCTTTACAGCATTATTAAATGGGGTATACAAAATCGTGTGGAGTTAAATGCTTTGAAAACTCAATGCTGTCTATTGTCGCTGAAGCAAAATGTAGCCCTTGCACCATTGGCCTTGAATGGTACTTGCATCGAAGAAGCCAAAAAGCTCTTAGTTCGCGGTTCATGTGTCAACGACGATCTTCAAACGCTGCTAAATACTTAGGATTTCTATATCAATGTAAGACATTTTTCACCCCCTCCCATTAGGCTACCCTTTATAAGGCGTTTAAACTTCCAAAACTCGAGTATTACTCACATCTTTGGATAGATGCAGTACAAACTTCTCGTCACTTAATGGATAAAATTAAGGCCGTTTTCTAAAACGTCATCTGCATCAAAAATTCATTTGCAGAATGTTCTTAAACGCAAACTGCAAAAGACAACTTCGAAAACCCAAAACGAAATTTTCATGCAAAAGCCTTGTTTTCGGTAACGCAGTTTGCTTAAGTCATATGTTTGATAACATCATTTGCGGCGCAGCTCTGCAGTAAAATCGAGTTGACGACAAAAATAAATTGAAGTTCAGAAAATAGAGTTTAGATTGTCTTTTTTGATATGGGTGCAGTCGATTGCACTCACAACGTTTGGAAAGCTGTTTTGCCCACGTAAGTATTTAAATTGGTGCACAACATTATCAATTTCTTCATTTGTAGTTGGCCATCTCACAAATTTTGAAAGTAGAAGCACAATTGTTTTACAAGTTTTAATCAAAGAATGAAATACGCAGTTGATAGATTTGTTGAAAAGATTTCCGATTTCTCGGTATGAATTTTTGTTGCTTGAAGCCCAAAGAGTAATGTATAGGATTTGTTATAAGTCTGTACTTGGGCGTCCTGTTTTTGCCTTTTTTCATAAAGGGCTAAGTTCTTCCTTCAATCCCTAGAATTAGGTATTCATTAAGAATGTTACTTTTTATGAATTGAAATGTTTCATTTGTTTGTACTTACAAGAAATAATTGCTTTGACATTCTGAAATGACCGAAGAATTCCTCATCCGAAAACTTTTCGATTGTTTTGATGTAATTACGCACGCATACGCACCTTTGGAGTTTTACGGCTCGAACTTCGGAGTTTAAACCAAATCGCCTTCTTTTTACTTGCGATATAGGTACTATAGGGCAAGTTCTGCATTTGGAAAAAAAATCGAACTCGAGATTTTGATCAAAGTTGACATTACGATGATAGCGAAGACGAAAAAAGTGGGTCCGACAACTCCGTCTGTCTGTCTGTATGTCTGTATGTCTGTATGTCTGTACCTCGAACTACAGTCTAAACTACCGGAGGTATTTTCTTCAAACTCGGTAGTTAAGGGTCTTCGGTGATTCCCTAGAGAAAAAATTGAAATTTTTTTTTTAGCTCCAAAACTAAGGGTACCCCCCTTACACCCGTAATGCAAAATCTTATTTATCTCGAAAACGGCTCTAACGATTTTGATAAAAAAAATTAAGTGTGATATTATGGACATGGACTATATTTTGGTGAAAAAAAAATTTGGGGGGAAATTTTATTAGGGGTACCTGTCATAGAACGGTTTTTTTGATTTTCGAATTTCTCACCAACGGCTCTAACGATTTTAACAAAACTTTTTATGCAGGAGCTGCTTTGCATTTAAAAAAATATAAACTAAAAATTTTTTCGAAAAAATAGTTTTTGGATTTTTAAAAAAATAATACAATTTTTTTTTTGAAAATTCAATATCTTGAAAACCGATACACGATTAAATTTTTAAATTACGTTTTAAAATATATTTTATTAAATACTAATAATTTGCATATCAATTTTTTTCATAAAAAATTTAAGTAAAATTTAGTACACAAGAAACATGTTTCGGTGTGTCTGTATGTCTGTACCTCTCACTACAGCCTAAACCACTGGACCTATTTCTTTCAATCTCGGTAGTTAAGAGTCTTCGGTGATTCCCTAGAGGAAAAATTAAAATTTTTTTTTTAGCTCCAAAACTAAGGGTACCCCCCATACACCCGTAATGCAAAATCTTATTTATCTCGAAAACGGCTCTAACGATTTTGATAAAAAAAATTAGGTGTGATATTATGGACATGGAATATATTTTGGTGAAAAAAAAATTTGGGGGAAAATGTTATTAGGGGTACCTGTCATAGAACGGTTTTTTTGATTTTCGAATTTCTCACCAACGGCTCTAACGATTTTAACCAAAATTTTTATGCAGGAGCTGCTTTGCATTTTAAAAAATATAAACTAAAAATTTTTTCCAAAAAATAGTTTTTGGATTTTTTAAAAAATAATAATTTTTTTTTTGAAAATTCAATATCTTGAAAACCGATACACAATTAAATTTTTAAATTACGTTTAAAAATGTATTTTATTAAATAATAACAATTTGCATATCAATTTTTTTTATAAAAATTTTAAGGAAAATTTAGTACACAAAAAACATGTTTCAGTGTGTCTGTATGTCTGTACCTCTCACTACAGCCTAAACCCCTAGACCTATTTCTTTCAATCTCGGTCGTTAAGGGTTTTCGGTGATTCCCTAGAGGAGAAATTGAAATTTTTTTTTTAGCTCCAAAACTAACGGTACCCCCCATACACCCGTAATGCAAAATCTTATTTATCTCGAAAACGGCTCTAACGATTTTAATAAAAAAAAATTAAGTGTGATATTATTAGCGTTGCCAGACGTCCCGGTTTACCCGGGACATCCCGGATTTCAGGCATAAATTCATCTGTCCCGCCGGGACAGCTTTTTTCCCGGGTTGGGACTCAAACTCAAGAAATAATGCCTAATGTACCTAAATATCTTTCAGTGATAAGGAACAATCACTATATTGTGATTTAACCATAATAAATTACTTTTAAAATTCCAATCAAACAAGCCTAACTTAACGAAGTTATTTATTTTGATCTACACGCATTTTATGATTTTTACTTGCGACTTATAGGTACTATAAGGCAAGTTATGCATTCGTAAAAAAATTGAACTCGAGATTTTGATCAAAGTTGGCCAATTTTCGTTAAACTTGCAATATCTACCAAGTTTATTGAAATTTTTTCTTCCAATTGTTTTTTCTTTTTTATAAAGACGATTTTTTTTAAAGGAAACGATTTTTTTCGAAATTTTATAAATATTTTTTTTTTTTAATTTCATTTAGTTAAAGCTAGGTAATGGTTAATGGTAATTGTACGACCGATTTTGATCTTTTTTTTTATGTTAAGCTCCCCATATTATTGTGTATTTAAATTCTATAATTCATATAAGAATTCTATAATTTAATAAAAAAAAAATTGAAATCAAAACATTACTGACTGAACCTATACCACAGAACGATTTATTCGACTTTTGAGTTTCTCATTATCGGAAATCGGAATAACGGATTTCAATAAGTTTTTGTAAAGAGAAGCTTCTAAAATGTTTTAAAAACATTGCATTTCAAAACTCTAAAAAAATATTTTTTAAATTTTGAAAAAATCAAATTTTTTTTTTGAAAATTCGATACCTCAAAAACGGCTGAATATCGTTTCTTGTAAATTTAATTTTTATTCGAACAAAATCAAAAACTTTAAATTGACGTACCAATATTTTATAGTAAAAATGATTTAAAAATGTTGTATATAAAAGCTTATATTTTTAAGAAACCATTACAACGAAGTATAATTTTGTTCTTGCATTGATCAATATTTGTTTGAATCACACGGCATCCTGTGTTTAGCTAGTTGGAGCTTGTTTTAGGAGTTGTCTTAGTCATTTAAAAATTTAATTTTTCTCTAATAACATTGGCGCAAAATTTTAATTGAATTAGTAGAATGCTAAAGCTGTTTTAGTATGATACTAGGTTAAAACAACGAATTTGCAAATTTTAATCGAATATAAATCATAGTTTCTTTACCCTTTTATTAAAGTTAAAATCATCAAATACCTACTTTATTTTTTAGTATCGTGCTAGCTTCATTTTTTTTGCAAACATCAAAAAAGGTTCGTGTACTTACTTTTTTACACGAAATGTCATTGTTTTAGGTGTGTTCAGAAGCAATTTATTAAGAAAATTCTTTTAGTACGATACTAGTAGTTAGAAAATATTTAAAATTAAGAATGAGTTAGTAAACTACTATAGAGTTAGTAAATTGTTAAGTAGTACCATACTAATACCTTAATAATAGGCTGTTTAAAATTTTGCGCCATTAATTTTTAAAATTCTTAGTCTTTTACGTAACAGCAAGTTCGTGCGACCCAGTCGTTCATTTTATTTATTTTGTCCCGGGCAATATGATTAAATCCCGGGATTTTTCATTATTTAAGCCACTTGTCCCGCCGAGGTGCAAGAAAAATCTGGCAACCCTAGATATTATGGACATGGACTACATTTTCGTCAAAAAAATTTTGGGGCAAAATGTTATTAGGGGTACCTGCCATAGACCCGTTTTTTTAATTTTCGACTTTCTCATTAACGACTCTAAGGATTTTATCCCAAAATTTTTAGCAGGAGTCCCCTTAAGTTTAAAATAATATTGTATATAAAAATATTCGAAAAAATATTTATTGTTTTTTTTTTGAAAAAAAAAAAAAAAAAAATTTAAATCAATATCTTCAAAACCTATGAACGATTATTTTTTGAAATTATTTCCTAAACCCAATATTATTAAATAATTAAAATCCGCATCCCACATTTTTTTCTTGAAAAATTTTAGAGAAATTTCTTATATTAAAAATTTATTTAATAATAAAACGATTTTTTAAGGTTTATTTGCATAAATTCATACTTTTCCGGAAACCAGACGGCAATTTTATGCAGTTGAACTTTATTATCTCATTAAATCCATGTTTTATATTTATAAAATGTATCTTAAATTCCAAAGTACTTTTACATAAGAGCAAGATCGTGCGATCCAGTCGTGCATTTTATTTTGTTTAAAAATATTTTCTTTCCTATAGCAGCACGTATTTAAATTTTTCGAACAATTTTCAACCACAATTTTTGAAAACTTTTTGGCATCCAGTTTTGATTTCGTTGACCGTGTTCGTAAACGTCATTTGCAAGAAAATTCATTGATGTTGATCAAATAAATTGTGTACAAGCAGGACGATTGCATATTTGACGACAGCAATATTTGTGTAAAAAAATGACGATCACTTGACGATCAAATTGACGTTGATTTGACGTTTTCGAAAAGAGCCTAAGAACCACCGTTAAAACTGATATAGAAAAAGAGCTATCATAGATTCATTATGTTATGTTTATTTTGAACTTTATAAGGGTTTCACAATAAACCCTTGAATTCGTATGAATAATGAAACAAAATTGCATTATTTAAATATTCACTACGGCTTTCCTGGGTGGAATGTATCTGAAACGTCCAATTTTTCATAGCTGTGGCACCACATAAGGCAGGCTGATTTTGCCCAATAGCATTGATTATGTTGGCTTTGAGAGCAGTGTCATTTATTGGCATAGACCTGTGGCTTTAGAAAATCCCACAAGAAGAAGTCGAACGGAGTCAAATCGCACGATCTCGGTGGCCAATTCAAGCTGCCTCTCAATGAGATAACCATGTTTAGAAATCGTTTGTAAAAAAGGTCTATTGTGGCACGGGCTGTGTTGCATGCACATACTGCCTTCTAATTTGGGCTGAAAGAAATCGGTTATCATCAACCGATAGCGCTCCCTGTATGGCCGGGGATTGCTTGGCAAACGTCTTCTCAACGAAGTATGGACCGATAATGTCACCATCCCAAATTCCGCACCGAACAGTGACTCTCTGGATGCATTGTAACCTGATGGATCATGTGGATTGTGATCGTCCCCAAATTTGACAATTTTGCTTGTTGCCGAACCCATCACCAGAAATGGTTCGCTGAATATGATTTTTCCACCGAAATTGGAGTCAACTTGCCACTGGCATCTTTTAACTTCCAACCCACTTTCATAAAACAATTTAATAGTTTGCAGATGTTGCTAAACGCTATAACTTCGCACATTGATTTGACAAGTCAGACTTAATAAATGACAGCAAATTTGACACATGAACCTTGAACAATATGGCCGTGTTGACCTGTCAAAGTGACTCTTTCATAATTCGACTAAAATGTTGTGCCAGTATTTTTTCAAAACTTTTCAACTCATAGTTCTCAGAAAAGTCTATTAAAATTTCCAATCGCTAAAAGTGCACATGTGTCCATTCAATATATTTCGGTTAACGCTGTCTTGCTTATCTCGCCCATAGGTTATCCTTCTTAATACAGACAACAAATCGGTTCGGTATCGGTGTACCGAATTATTATCATATATTGCATATAAATTGAATTATTTCCAAAAGATGTCAACACGTGAACCACATTATCTCTGTGGCTACAGGCTAAGCCCCAGGCAAACAATTTAATAATTTTCCGACCCTCCTCACCCAAAATTGGTGTTCTTTCACCCTTTTCGGTTGTACGGCTTGTTGTGTTGCATAAGCCTTTTGTAACAAACATAAGGAATTAATTAATTTCATCCTTCCGAAGTCCTTGTGGAGATTTTGCATTTCAATTTTATTGTCCATTTCAACCGTGGTAGGTATCTCTCTATCTATGTATTTGCATTACAAAGGCAAAGGCAAATGCACACGCACAGGCATATGGCCTACCTAAGGGTTGTAAACAAATCCCTACTTTATCTTTATTAATTTTTTTATATTTTCACCTTTATGTTGAGGTATGAACACACTCGAACGAGTACGTCTACGTATAGTTAAAGTTTTCCCAGGAACATCAATTAAATTTTCACCGGAATTTCCAATCAAAGAGTTCCGTAGGGATTTGTAAACAATCCCACAGATACTTTGGAACTTTTTTTTTATGAATGAAAAGATTCTTTCCGACAAACGCGGTTGTGGCAAAAATTGTTTCTTCTTCCACTGCAAGCCAATTATGAGGTGATCCCACGGGGAAGATTTTAGGTGATCACTTGTAAATAATAAACGCTCATCTCTATGATCCTAATATTCCTCCTGATCGCATAGACACTTACTCAGTTCTTGGAAAGCGAACACCACCACGCACCGGTCCAAGTCGTTGCCTCGTAAACAAAAGTTTTTTCACTCGGGTTGTTGTGAATGTCAAAGCGTGCTGATTGCGGCAGCGGCACTCTTTGATCCTCGTCGGAAAACAGATGGAGGTAGGTGATCTGAATTGAGACGTGCTCCAACGCTTCTGCCATCGTCATGTGGTTAATTTTTTTGGGATTTGCCAACTTTAGGGGCTGATGTACCTCTAAATATCTTCGAGTTTAAAAATTGTGGCTCTATGGTATTGGAGCGTCAAATGATGGTACAGGCGAATTTGAGTGAATGAATATGCTTGAATGGTTTAATGAATGAACGGTTGGGTGGACGGATCAATTGGGTGTGATGTTGCGAATGAGGTGCTAGAAAAATCTGCAGACTCGGCAGCGTTTGATGTTGGCAAACAGTTCTGGGCTTAATTCGTGTACAGTTATAAGTCATTATTCAAATGAAGTATTTCTTAACACTAAACAATTATTTCTTTCATGTTTAGTTGGAGATTGATAAAAAATACTTTTTGATTGTTAGCTACATATATGAGACCGGAAAACGAAAGAAATATGATTCTACTTACCTAGATATTTAAGAGATTGGCGCCTATTATTAAGATATTAGTACGATACTACTTAACAATTCGCTAACTTTAAAGTAGCTTACTTAACTCATTCTTAGTTTTAATCATTTTCTAACTAGTTTCGTACTAAAGAAATTTTTTCATAAATTTTTTTCTGAACACACCTAAAACGATGACAGTTTTCGTCATATGAAGTAAGCACGATACTAAAAAATTAAAATAGGTAGGTATTCGATGATTTTAACTTAATAAAAGGGTAGAGAAAGTACGTATGATGCTATATTCAATTAAAATTTGCGAAATCGTCATTTTAATCTAGTTTCATACTAAAACAAACGTAGGTACTAATTCGACTAAAATTTTGCGCCATTGTGATTATTCCAAGTTAGAAGTTAAGTAAATAGGTACAAATGTACAGCTGCGAGCAGTGAAATGGTACTGCTGGTAAAACGAAGACTTTGCTTACTGACGTAACCGCTTACGTGGAAATGTGCCTCGTCGCTCCTGATGATTTTCGACACAGATTCGTCCTCTTTGTTTTTGAGATTGAGGATGGCTTGACAGTAATTCACACGCGACGGAAGGTCAGGAAATACATTAACTGATGCACTGTGCACTGTTTGTATTTTGTACCAGAACATGTCTAAGTCTCTCACTAAATCTCGGTGAAGGGTGATGTCCAATTGTGTGTTTTTTTTTTTTTTCGTTTTCAGTGACATCGGCAGCTACAGCCGCGATATTCTCGGGCGAACTAACAGTCCGGTGGCGGCCACGCCCTGCATGGTCTCATGTGGTTCCAGTCTGTTCGAGTCCAGTAGCTAAGAGCCAGAATATTTGCTGTATTGGCGCGACACGAATAATAAATCGACGTCGAAATTCACGCTGTGCTAACACCCCTGACCGGATATTTTTCAACAAAATCGACACAATTATTCCAGGCTCTTGGGGAGTATAGTGCTCCATTGTGTGTCTGTTTGTATACGTCAATATATTTGACAAATGTCAAATATGACTGACGTATGACGCCATTTGCAAAAATTATAGCATCTTTCAAAGGGCTATACCACCTTGTATAATAAACTCAAAAAAAAAAACGATCAAATGATTTAAAAATGTTCTTTTGTTTAATTCATTATTACTCAAGAAATCAGAGGACATTCTATATTTGGCTTAAACTATCAAGGAAGTTGTAATAGTTCCAATTTCAAAAAATAATTTCAAGCTTTAGAACATTTTTCTCGAATAAAATTGTATGCATAGAATGTTTGAAATTCCTCTTGAACATGAGAGCGATCGAAGACTAGAGTTGTCCATTTACTTTTCACCAAAATCGTCGTAACGTTTTTGAAAAAAAACGCAACTTTGAATTAAACAGTAACAAAAATTGTTAACCGTTTTTTCTGTATATACAATTTTTTAGAAGAAAGATAGGTGCCTTATTTTTTTATTATTGTACAAATAAAAACTTAATTTCAAAAAAATATTGATGCGTTTTGAGATATGGAAATTTAAAAAAAAAATGGATTTTTTTTTTCAAGTTTCTTATTAAGTTTTGATACGCAATGTTTTTAAAAGTTATAGAAGCTATTATCATTAAAATAGTCCAAATTCGAAAAAAAATGGTTGTTTGTTAGATACATTCAGTAATATCTTAATTTAAAATTTTGTTTTCTTGAATTATTTATTATATGTACCGTTTCCGAAAAAAATACGATTTTCGAAAACAATTTTTTAACATTTGTATGGTAAGTACGGTTATTTTTAGATTAAATAACAATTTTTTTCCTCCGATATCGTTGATAGTATCATATTAAAAAAACAGCTAGTTGTCAATTTTCAAAATATCAAGTGTTGTTATTTAAATTTTTTTTTGTAAATTTTAATAGACAGTACTTTTTAAACTTCTTAGGAGGTCTAGCATACAATAATTGAGCAAAATCAGTTGTAGTCTTTTTGCGAAAATCGAAAACAAGAGAAATACCATTAAAAACCATTTTTGTCAACCATTAGCTAGTTTTTTTTCGAAATGAAATCTTAAGCCAGTTTTGAGAACAAGAATATTTTCTAAAATATTTAAAAATTGTATACAAATTTATAAAAAAAAAGTGACGGGGGAAATTTTTAAAAAGTCTGCACTAAAAAATAAAGTAAGTACACGACTGGATCGAACGTACTTGCTCTTATGTAAAAGTACTTTGGAATTTAAAAAATGCTTATAAATTAATATAAAACATGGATTGAATGAAATAAAAATGTTAAAATGCAAAAAATTGCCGTCAGATTTCTAGAAAAGTATGAATATATGCAAAGAAAGTTTAAAAAACGGGTTATTATTAAACTAATTTTTTATATAACAAATTTCTTTAAAATTTCTCAAGAACAAAATTTGGGATGCTAATTTTAGGTATTTAGTAATATACATAGATTTAAGGAAATAATTTCAAAAAATAATAGTTAACACTTTTTGAAGTTATTGGCTCAAAATTTTAGTTGAATGAGTACAATGTTTAAGATCCATGAAACTATGGTTAAAACGACGATCTTGCAAATTTTATTCAGAATATAGCATCATACTTTCTCTAACCTTTTATTAAAGTTAAAATCATCGAATATCTATTTTATTTTTTTAGTAGCATGCTAACTTCATATGACTCTTTGACATTTACAAACTTCAAAATAGGTCTCTTTCTTTAGTTTTTTTGCATGAAGTGGAGTTGTTTGATTCTGAATTATAGCTTAAGTCATTCACATCTTTATTCTTCACCGCCAAAATTGCTGTTTTTTTTTTGTGGTTAGTAATGATGTTCAGGTATAGGTACTTTGTTGATGAGCTCGTCTTTCGATGAGACGAAATTGAAAAAATTCGGAGTAAATGAAATCTATCCGCTCGATTAGTCAACAGCAACACGGCCATTACCGATAGTCAGCAATTGCTCGCAGAAATCTTCAGTAGATGGGTCGTTCAACAATGCAACTCTCATATTTGCTGCCGGTTGAAGTTTCTTCACATAACACCAAAGATTTGATGATTTGAGGCAAGCGGTTATTTCATTGGCAGCAGTAGAACTTGGAATGACTGGGACCAAAACAGGCAACCAAACTGAAATGAGACAAATAAACCTTCAACAAAGTTAAGATTAGAAACAACACCTGAAGTTAGAAAATTAAGCCCGATGATAGATATAGTAGTAGATGGATGTAGTAGTACCCCTTGGCATAATGGTTAGTGCGTTGGACTGTCATGCGGAAGGTCTCGAGTTCGATTCTCAGCCGCTGCAAGAAAGTTTTTTTCAGGGGTGTACTGCCTCTTGTGAGGAATTGACAAATCCTCCAAGAGTATCTCTTGTCATGGAAAGTGCTGCTCCTTGGTCGTTCGGAATCGGCAGAAAATTGTAGGTCCCCTCCGTTCCTGGTAACACGCACACAGGAATGGTTGAGAGTTGTAAGTCACTGTCCTGGTTCACTGCGAGCTGTTGCACCACCAAATTTATTTTTTTTATAGATGGATATATGTATCAAATCCGAAACTAGTCGCTCATAAATAAAAATAAAAATAAAAATAAAACTAAAAATAAATGCTGTGATAATTAAAAAAAAAATTTGAATTATATACATAAAAAAAAGTTTCATTTAACTTGTTTTAACATATATTTATTAAATACTAAACGCACGTTGACCAACATTCGACGCTGTGAAATATACTTTTTGACCGTTCTCTACATGCACCGCCAAATGTACAACAGTGGTTTGACGTTCGTGAACAGGGAATTAGAATATACGCCAAATTGCCTCATGGTAAATCACATACATACATACACTGCCGGTCATAAGGTTAGAAGCAGGCATTTTTGAGAAGTAAAATCGACATTTCTCCCGTTACATGATGGATTAGAAAAAAACAACAATGGTAAACGAAAGACTATTTTGTTAAGAACAAAATATAAAATTTGGGTATAGGAAAGATGAAGCTAACGGAGCTTTTATGACAAATTGTAAAGTGAGTCAAGAATATGCGAAAATAAATCGGGTCATTAGATTAGAAGCACATCAAATAAATGAAAATAAAATGCAGTTATTTATAATTTGTTATTTATTTTAGCTTTTATTAGATTTTTAATAATGTGTGCTGCCACCAGCCTTCAAAATAACTTCAAAAATTCTATCTTTTAAGGATTTATAAAGAGATTCCAAGTAGTCCAGTGAAATCTCACTCCAGGCCAATTTGATACACTGAATTAGCGCTTCCTTGTCATCGTATTGCTTCCCTCCCTCATATACCTTACGTGTAAGCCAGCCCCACACATTTTCAATTATGTTTAGGTCCAGGGAATATGGTGGCCAAGGCAGCAAGTGGACGTTTTGGTTCGCAATGAAGGATTTTACCTCTCGGGCTGTGTGTATGGGAGCGTTGTCCTGCTGAAAAATCCATGGAATTGGTCCAAACACCTCGCTAATTTTGGGGAATACTGATTCAAGCAAGGCTTTGTAGGTTTTCCCAGTCATTTTGGTATCTTGGACTACCAAGTCTATAGCGCCATAAAATGAAATTGAGCCCCAGACCATAACGCCTCCTTCTATGCTATGGTGACGGTTTAAAAACCGCCCCTCTTTCCTCAGGTCATGGAAATAATAATTATAACCATCTGGCTCATCTAGGTTAAATTTTTTTTCGTCGGAAAAAATAACCTTCCGCCAATCATTTGTGGTCATTCCATTTTGCACATCCCAGCTCATGTGATCTTTCGCGAAACACAAGCGTTGCTTCTTCCTTGCGTCATTAAGTGGTGTTTTTTTTTAAGCTTCAGGCGCTTTAAGTGCTTAGCATGGCGAATCGTGCGTTTAACAGTGGACAAGCTGGCCTTAACATTAGCTTTCTCCCTTATTTTAGCTGCCGATAAAGCTGAATTTGACGCTATTCTAAGGATACTTCGCGTTTCGCGAAGTGTTAAGGCAGAGGAAGTGTTTCCTTTATAATTTTTTGAGTAAGACGATGGATTTTTTAAATAATTGCTGACACAATGATCACTTCGATTTGTTTTTCGGGCTATAGCACGGCATGAAAGACCTTCAGAGCAATTAGGGGTGGCCGTGGCGCGATGGATGTGTGCTCGCCTGTGAACCTCATGATCACAGGTTCGATCCCTGCCGTCGTCTATGTCGTTTTAATTCCATTAAAAAACCTTCTAAAATTGTCATCAATGGGTTGCTGGTTTACTCATTACATGTTGTTCAGGCATAACACTAACAACATGTAATTGAGTTAAACTAGTATACCCAACAAGGATGAACACGAATAAAATAATGTGAATCATAAGCGACATAAAAATTAGACACGGCATTCTCCGCTTTAGTTCAGCCGCCATCTCTGGAGATAAAATAGCTGAGACAACAACCTTCAGTCTCAGAACATCGTGCCACACATCTTTCCTATCCTTCTTTCTCTTCCTTAACTTCACGCCCGCGCTGTGTTCAAACATTTAAAGGGTAATCATAATCCCTTGAGCGCGTGTAGATTATAAAAAAAAAAAAAAAAATAAATAAACATCTATTCTTGCCCTTTCCTCCACTGTCAAACATTTTTTCTTGCCCATTTTAATTAACACTCAATCAAGAACAATTAATTTATAAAAAAAACAACGTTGATTTGTTCAATGCTTCTAATCTAATGACCCGATTTATTTTCGCATATTCTTGACTCACTTTACAATTTGTCATAAAAGTTCCGTTAGCTAAATCTCTCTTATACCCAAATTTTATATTTTGTTGTTAACAAAATAGTCTCTCATTTACCATAGTTGTTTTCTTCTAATCCATCATGTAACGGGAGAAATGTCGATTTTACTTCTCAAAAATGCCTGCTTCTAACCTTATGACCGGCAGTGTATCTACCAAATAGTGCGTAATTCAGCGAACAGATTTTTTGCTTGAAAACAGGTGCAGTGATGTCGTGCCGATCACTTGATGTTTGTCCAGGAAGCAGTATTTGAACAATTTCTATCCATTTTGGATTACATGCAAATGTAATTTTTGTAATGGCAGACCATAATGACGAACATACGTCATTGCATCTTGCACTTTCTTTTCTTTTATTTTTTTGTGAATTTTTCAATGTTTTTAATATTTAATCTGCTATTCGGGACGGAAAAAATCAAAAACCATGAAAATCGGTCCAGCCGTTCTCGAGTTATAAGTGTTCGAACAAGCCCGATTTTAGTTTATAAATTAAGATTAAAGGACCTCCTGTAGAAAAACATTGGTAAAAATCGTTAGAGCCGTTAATGAGAAAGTCGAAACAGTTCTATGTCAGGTACGGTTAATGAATTTGTTCCCAAAATCTTTTTTTACCAAAATGAAATCCATGCCTATAATAGCGGACTTAATTTTTTTTTTTTATCAAAATCGTTAAAGCCGTTTTCGAGATAGATAAGATTTTTGCATTACGGCTGTAGGGGGGTACCGTTAGTTTTGGAGCTAAGTTGGATTTTTTTCCCAAATGCAGAATATCAAATGCATATCAAATTGATTAGTTAGAAGAACATCCCAGGTTTGAATCTCGAAACCGTTTTTTTTTTATAAATAATTTAACAAAAAATTCATATTGATATGATCATCATATCATTATCATCCAATAATGTTAATTTTATAGCTGTATGATTTTTTTGTTGTATCGACCAAATTAAAAGAAAATCGGCCGACCTGTTGTCGAACGACAGACAGAGCTGCGAGACCCGCTTTTTTGTCTTCCTTATCATCGTTATGTCAAGTCTTATCAAAATATCGACCGATTTTTTTAAGAGTGCATAACTCTCCATTTATGGGATATTTTATAGCAACTTTCTGATTTCAATAAGTTCAACGGCCATAATCGAGTTTGATGACTCAATAGCTGCTGATTATAATCAAACTCATTTGTTTGTAACGGAAGCATAATTAAATTTAAGAACCCACCACCAAGCAGCAAAAGACCTACCCCCATGAAGCTAATGTAAACATCATAAATTGCTAATATCCTTGATGGCATCTACCAGATGCAGAATTGATTTTTTGTTTATTCAATATTTGTTCGCCATCCTCATGAGCCAGTATCGTTGTGCGTATCATATGTACCTACCTACATACCTATATTTAGTAAGTATATCAATGTCGTTTCGTACTTCGCCTTCAAGAGAAGCAATTAAGTCGGCTAATTTATGCAACCGGACAGTAAACAATTCCAAAAGTAAATATCTACCCACGTACATGCTTACACAATATTTTGTTGATAATCCCGAACGGAATTCCGTTCACTCGCCTCGGTTCAGATCGATCATCACACATTTCTATAAATTGAATCTTCGATGAATAGGAATTATTCGGTTAACCTTTAAATGCCACGATTCATTTCGATCAATAACCAAAGGCAGATTTTTTGGTGAATCTGAATGAAAGATGTGATGACAGTTTTCGTAACAAAAGGAGAAATGTGTTGGTATTGTCGGAGGTCTGCAAGCAGGTAGGTCACGTAAATAATTAAAATGTTTTGGTCCTGATGAATAAAGTACGTCTGGAATACAATGTTGGCCCACCACCTATGGTGCCTTTGTTGCCATGATATTGTGGTACTCAAAATTAGTATGTTTGAATGGGGATGATGATTAATGTGCATCAGTAGTTGAGTTTAAACTGAGTTTGCTGAAGATCAACAATTTTTGTTTGCCTTTCTCCGTTTACCGAAGCTGAAAAGATAGTTTGTTTTATATTTGATAATTCCACTACCCCTTAAAATTTAAGACTTTTCGTTTAGATGTGTATATAGGAATTGAATAGACCTTTCATTCGATATATGTCTCGATGCGTTTGAGGAACTTTGAAAATTTGATGATTTTTTTAGACAAGTGGTTAGTCCATGATTTTTTCAAAATTCTCAAAAATTCTGTAAAATCACTTTGGTTAGAAATATTTCCAGAACCAGACCTCGCAGAAGCTTCTGGTTTTCACCTGTGGAAAGCTCTGGCAAATGTGACCAGGGATTTTGAAAACCGGAGCCTCTTACAGGACTTGGGTTTGGAAATAGCGCTAACCAGACATTAGTAAATAGTTGGCGCTCGAAAATCCATAAAACCACTTTGGACCGGCATATCTCGATAACCAGACCACTCAGGAGCTTTTCGTTTGGATGTGCATATAGGAATTGAATAGACCTTTTCATTAATGTATGTCTCGATGCGTTTGGGGAACTTTGAAAATTTTATGATTTTTTTAGACATGATTTTTTCAAAATTCTCAAAAATTCAGTAAAATCACTTTGGTTAGAAATATTTCCAGAACCGGACTTCGCAGAAGGTTCTGGTTTTCACCTGTGGATAGCTCTGGTAAATGTGACTAGGGATTTTGAAAACCGGAGCCTCTTACAGGGCTTGGTTTTGAAAATAGCGCCAACCAAAAACATTAGTAGGTAGTTGGCGCTCGAAAATCCATAAAACCACTTTGGACCGGCATATCTCGATAACCAGACCACTCAGGAGCTTTTCTTTTGGATGTGCATATAGGAATTGAATAGACCTTTTCATTGATGTATGTTTCGATGCGTTTGGGGAACTTTAAAAATTTTATGATTTTTTTAGACATGATTTTTTCAAAATTCTCAAAAATTCAGTAAAATCACTTTGGTTAGAAATATTTCCAGAACCGGACTTCGCAGAATGTTCTGGTTTTCATCTGTAGATAGCTCTGGCAAATGTGACCAGGGATTTTGAAAACCGGAGCCTCTTACTGGGCTTGGTTTTGAAAATAGCGCCAACCAAAGACATTAGTAGGTAGTTGGCGCTCGAAAATCCATAAAACCACTTTGGACCGGCATATCTCGATAACCAGACCACTCAGGAGCTTTTCTTTTGGATGTGCATATAGGAATTGAATAGACCTTTTCATTGATGTATGTTTCGATGCGTTTGGGGAACTTTAAAAATTTTATGATTTTTTTAGACATGATTTTTTCAAAATTCTCAAAAATTCAGTAAAATCACTTTGGTTAGAAATATTTCCAGAACCGGACTTCGCAGAAGGTTCTGGTTTTCATCTGTAGATAGCTCTGGCAAATGTGACCAGGGATTTTGAAAACCAGAGCCTCTTACAGGGCTTGGTTTCGGAAATAGTGCTAACCAAAGACATCAGTGGGTATTTGGCGGTCGAAAATCCATAAAACCACTTTTGACCGGCATATCTCGATAACCAGACCACTCAGGAGCTTTTCGTTTGGATGTGCATATAGGAATTGAATAGACCTTTTCATTGATGTATGTCTCGATGCGTTTGGTGAACTTTGAAAATTTGATGATTTTTTTAGACAAGTGGTTAGTCCATGATTTTTTCAAAATTCTCAAAAATTCAGTAAAATCACTTTGGTTAGAAATGTTTCCAGAACCGGACTTTGCAGAAGGTTCTGGTTTTCACCTGTAGATAGCTCTGGCAAATGTGACCAGGGATTTTGAAAACCGGAGCCTCTTACAGAGCTTGGTTTGGAAAATAGCCCCAACCAAAGACATTAGTAGGTAGTTGGCGCTCGAAAATCCATAAAACCACTTTGGACCGGCATATCTCGATAACCAGACCACTCAGGAGCTTTTCGTTTGGATGTGCATATAGACCTTTTCATTGACGTATGTCTCGATGCGTTTGGGGAACTTTGAAAATTTGATGATTTTTTTAGACAAGTGGTTAGTACATGATTTTTTCAAAATTCTCAAAAGTTCTGTAAAATCACTTTGGTTAGAAATATTTCCAGAACCGGACTTCGCAGAAGGTTCTGGTTTTCACCTGTAGATAGCTCTGGCAAATGTGACCAGGGATTTTGAAAACCGGAGCCTCTTACAGGACTTGGGTTTGGAAATAGCGCTAACCAGACATAAGTAGGTAGTTGGCGCTCGAAAATCCATAAAACAAGTTTGGACCGGCATATCTCGATAACCAGACCACTCAGGAGCTTTTCGTTTGGATGTGCGTATAGGAATTGAATAGACCTTTTCATTGATGTATGTCTCGATGCGTTTGGGGAACTTTGAAAATTTGATGATTTTTTTAGACAAGTGGTTAGTCCATGATTTTTTCAAAATTCTCAAAAATTCAGTAAAATAACTTTGGTTAGAAATATTTCCAGGACCAGACCTTGCAGAATGTTCTGGTTTTTCCCTGTGCATAGCTCTGGCAAATGTGACCAGGGATTTTGAAAACCGGAGTCTCTTACAGGGCTTGGTTTTGGAAATAGCGCCAACCAAAGACATTATCAGGTAGTTGGCGCTCGAAAATCCATAAAACAAGTTTGGACCGGCATATCTCGATAACCAGACCACTCAGGAGCTTTTCGTTTGGATGTGCGTATAGGAATTGAATAGACCTTTTCATTGATGTATGTCTCGATGCGTTTGGGGAACTTTTAAAATTTGATGATTTTTTTAGACAAGTGGTTAGTACATGATTTTTTCAAAATTCTCAAAAATTCTGTAAAATCACTTTGGTTAGAAATATTTCCAGAACCGGACTTCGCAGAAGGTTCTGGTTTTCACCCGTGGATAGCTCTGGCAAATGTGACCAGGGATTTTGAAAACCGGAGCCTTTTACAGGGCTTGGTTTTGGAAATAGCGCCAACCAAAGACATTAGTAGGTAGTTGGCGCTCGAAAATCCATAAAACCACTTTGGACCGGCATATCTCGATAACCAGATCACTCAGGAGCTTTTCGTTTGGATGTGCATATAATTATTGAATAGACCTTTTCATTGATGTATGTCTCGATGCGTTTGGGGAACTTTGAAAATTTGATGATTTTTTTAGACAAGTGGTTAGTCCATGATTTTTTCAAAATTCTCAAAAATTCTATAAAATCACTTTGGTTAGAAATATTTATTTCCAGAACCGGACTTCGCAGAAGGTTCTGGTCTTCATCTGTAGATAGCTCTGGCAAATGTGACCAGGGATTTTGAAAACCGGAGCCTCTTACATTCCTTTGGTTTTGGAAATAGCGCCAACCAAAGACATTAGTAGGTATTTGGCGCTCGATAATCCATAAAACCACTTTGGACCGGCATATCTCGATAACCAGACCACTCAGGAGCTTTTCGTTTGGATGTGCATATAGGAATTGAATAGACCTTTTCATTGATGTATGTCTCGATGCGTTTGGGGAACTTTGAAAATTTGATGATTTTTTTAGACAAGTGGTCCATGATTTTTTCAAAATTCTCAAAAGTTCTGTAAAATCACTTTGGTTAGAAATATTTCCAGAACCGGACTTCGCAGAAGGTTCTGGTTTTCACCTGTAGATAGCTCTGGCAAATGTGACCAGGGATTTTGAAAACCGGAGCCTCTTACAGGGCACTTTTAGACAAGTGGTTAGTCCATGATTTTTCCAAAATTCTCAAAAATTCAGTAAAATCACTTTGGTTAGAAATATTTCCAGAACCGGATTTCGCAGAAGGTTCTGGTTTTCACCTGTAGATAGCTCTGGCAAATGTGACCAGGGATTTTGAAAACTGGAGCCTCTTACAGGGCTTGGTTTTGGAAATAGCGCCAACCAAAGACATCTGTGGGTAGTTGGCGGTCGAAAATCCATAAAACAACTTTGGACCCGCATATCTCGATAACCAGACCACTCAGCAGCTTTTCGTTTGGATGTGCATATAGGAATTGAATAGACCTTTTCATTGATGTATGTCTCGATGCGTTTGGTGAACTTTGAAAATTTGATGATTTTTTTAGACAAGTGGTCCATGATTTTTTCAAAATTCTCAAAAGTTCTGTAAAATCACTTTGGTTAGAAATATTTCCAGAACCGGACTTCGCAGAAGGTTCTGGTTTTCACCTGTAGATAGCTCTGGCAAATGTGACCAGGGATTTTGAAAACCGGAGCCTCTTACAGGGCACTTTTAGACAAGTGGTTAGTCCATGATTTTTCCAAAATTCTCAAAAATTCAGTAAAATCACTTTGGTTAGAAATATTTCCAGAACCGGACTTTGCAGAAGGTTCTGGCTTTCACCTGTGGATAGCTCTGGCAAATGTGACCAGGGATTTTGAAAACCGGAGCCTCTTACAGGGCTTGGTTTTGGAAATAGTGCTAACCAAAGACATCAGTGGGTAGTTGGCGATCGAAAATACATGAAACAACTTTGGACCCGCATATCTCGATAACCAGACCACTCAGGGGCTTTTCGTTTGAATGTGCATATAGGAATTGAATAGACCTTTTCATTGATGTATGTCTCGATGCGTTTGGGGAACTTTGAAATTTGATGATTTTTTTAGACAAGTGGTTAGTACATGATTTTTTCAAAATTCTCAAAAATTCAGTAAAATCACTTTGGTTAGAAATATTTCCAGAACCGGACTTCGCAGAAGGTTCTGGTTTTCATCTGTAGATAGCTCTGGAAAATGTGACCAGGGATTTTGAAAACCGGAGCCTCTTACTGGGCTTGGTTTTGGAAATAGCGCCAACCAAAGACATTAGTAGGTAGTTGGCGGTCGAAAATCCATAAAACCACTTTGGACCGCCATATCTCGATAACCAGACCATTCAGGAGCTTTTCGTTTAGATGTGCGTATAGGAATTGAATAGACCTTTTCATTGATATATGTCTCGATGCGTTTGGGGAACTTTGAAAATTTGATGATTTTTTTAGACAAGTGGTTAGTCCATGATTTTTCCAAAATTCTCAAAAATTCAGTAAAATCACTTTGGTTAGAAATATTTCCAGAACCGGACTTTGCAGAAGGTTCTGGCTTTCACCTGTGGATAGCTCTGGCAAATGTGACCAGGGATTTTGAAAACCGGAGCCTCTTACAGGACTTGGGTTTGGAAATAGCGCTAACCAGACATTAGTAGGTAGTTGGCGCTCGAAAATCCATAAAACCACTTTGGACCCGCATATCTCGATAACCAGATCACTCAGGAGCTTTTCGTTTGGATGTGCATATAATTATTGAATAGACCTTTTCATTGATGTATGTCTCGATGCGTTTGGGGAACTTTGAAAATTTGATGATTTTTTTAGACAAGTGGTTAGTCCATGATTTTTTCAAAATTATCAAAAATTCAGTAAAATCACTTTGGTTAGAAATATTTCCAGAACCAGACCTCGCAGAAGGTTCTGGTTTTCACCTGTGGATAGCTCTGGCAAATGTGACCAGGGATTTTGAAAACCGGAGCCTCTTATAGGGCTTGGTTTTGAAAATAGCGCCAACCAAAAACATTAGTAGGTATTAGTTGGCGCTCGAAAATCCATAAAACCACTTTGGACCGCCATATCTCGATAAACAGACCACTCAGGAGCTTTTCGTTTGGATGTGCATATAGGAATTGAATAGACCTTTTCATTGATGTATGTCTCGATGCGTTTGGGGAACTTTGAAAATTTGATGATTTTTTTAGACAAGTGGTCCATGATTTTTTCAAAATTCTCAAAAGTTCTGTAAAATCACTTTGGTTAGAAATATTTCCAGAACCGGACTTCGCAGAAGGTTCTGGTTTTCACCTGTAGATAGCTCTGGCAAATGTGACCAGGGATTTTGAAAACCGGAGCCTCTTACAGGGCACTTTTAGACAAGTGGTTAGTCCATGATTTTTCCAAAATTCTCAAAAATTCAGTAAAATCACTTTGGTTAGAAATATTTCCAGAACCGGACTTTGCAGAAGGTTCTGGCTTTCACCTGTGGATAGCTCTGGCAAATGTGACCAGGGATTTTGAAAACCGGAGCCTCTTACAGAGCTTGGTTTTGGAAATAGTGCTAACCAAAGACATCAGTGGGTAGTTGGCGCTCGAAAATCCATAAAACCACTTTGGACCGGCATATCTCGATAACCAGATCACTCAGGAGTTTTTCGTTTGGATGTGCATATAATTATTGAATAGACCTTTTCATTGATGTATGTCTCGATGCGTTTGGGGAACTTTGAAAATTTGATGATTTTTTTAGACAAGTGGTTAGTACATGATTTTTTCAAAATTCTCAAAAATTCTGTAAAATCACTTTGGTTAGAAATATTTCCAGAACCAGACCTCGCAGAAGCTTCTGGTTTTCAGCTGTGGAAAGCTCTGCCAAATGTGACCAGGGATTTTGAAAACCGGAGCCTCTTACAGGGCTTGGTTTTGGAAATAGCGCCAACCAAAGACATTAGTAGGTAGTTGGCGGTCGAAAATCCATAAAACCACTTTGGACCGCCATATCTCGATAACCAGACCATTCAGGAGCTTTTCGTTTAGATGTGCGTATAGGAATTGAATAGACCTTTTCATTGATATATGTCTCGATGCGTTTGGGGAACTTTGAAAATTTGATGATTTTTTTAGACAAGTGGTCCATGATTTTTTCAAAATTCTCAAAAGTTCTGTAAAATCACTTTGGTTAGAAATATTTCCAGAACCGGACTTCGCAGAAGGTTCTGGTTTTCACCTGTAGATAGCTCTGGCAAATGTGACCAGGGATTTTGAAAACCGGAGCCTCTTACAGGGCACTTTTAGACAAGTGGTTAGTCCATGATTTTTCCAAAATTCTCAAAAATTCAGTAAAATCACTTTGGTTAGAAATATTTCCAGAACCGGACTTTGCAGAAGGTTCTGGCTTTCACCTGTGGATAGCTCTGGCAAATGTGACCAGGGATTTTGAAAACCGGAGCCTCTTACAGGGCTTGGTTTTGGAAATAGTGCTAACCAAAGACATCAGTGGGTAGTTGGCGGTCGAAAATACATAAAACAACTTTGGACCCGCATATCTCGATAACCAGACCACTCAGGAACTTTTGCATATAGGAATTGAATAGACCTTTTCATTGATGTATGTCTTGATGCGTTTGGGGAACTTTGAAAATTTGATGATTTTTTTAGACAAGTGGTTAGTCCATGATTTTTTCAAAATTATCAAAAATTCAGTAAAATCACTTTGGTTAGAAATATTTCCAGAACCAGACCTCGCAGAAGGTTCTGGTTTTCACCTGTGGATAGCTCTGGCAAATGTGACCAGGGATTTTGAAAACCGGAGCCTCTTATAGGGCTTGGTTTTGAAAATAGCGCCAACCAAAAACATTAGTAGGTAGTTGGCGGTCGAAAATCCATAAAACCACTTTGGACCGCCATATCTCGATAACCAGACCACTCAGGAGCTTTTCGTTTAGATGTGCATATAGGAATTGAATAGACCTTTTCATTGATGTATGTCTCGATGCGTTTGGGGAACTTTGAAAATTTGATGATTTTTTTAGACAAGTGGTGGTCCATGATTTTTTCAAAATTCTTAAAAATTCAGTAAAATCACTTTGGTTAGAAATATTTCCAGAACCGGACTTCGCAGAAGGTTCTGGTTTTCATCTGTGGATAGCTCTGGAAAATGTGACCAGGGATTTTGAAAACCGGAGCCTCTTACTGGGCTTGGTTTTGAAAATAGCGCCAACCAAAAACATTAGTAGGTAGTTGGCGCTCGAAAATCCATAAAACAACTTTGGACCGGCATATCTCGATAACCAGACCACTCAGGAGCTTTTCGTTTAGATGTGCATATAGGAATTGAATAGACCTTTTCATTGATGTATGTCTCGATGCGTTTGGGGAACTTTGAAAATTTGATGATTTTTTTAGACAAGTGGTGGTCCATGATTTTTTCAAAATTCTCAAAAATTCAGTAAAATCACTTTGGTTAGAAATATTTCCAGAACCAGACCTCGCAGAAGGTTCTGGTTTTCACCTGTGGATAGCTCTCGCAAATGTGACCAGGGATTTTGAAAACCGGAGCCTCTAACAGGACTTGGGTTTGGAAATAGCGCTAACCAGACATTAGTAGGTAGTTGGCGCTCTAAAATCCATAAAACCACTTTGGACCGCCATATCTCGATAACCAGACCACTCAGGAGCTTTTCGTTTGGATGTGCGTATAGGAATTGAATAGACCTTTTCATTGATGTATGTCTCGATGCGTTTGGGGAACTTTGAAAATTTGATGATTTTTTTAGACAAGTGGTTAGTCCATGATTTTTTCAAAATTATAAAAAATTCTGTAAAAATCACTTTGGTTAGAAATATTTCCAGAACCGGACTTCGCAGAAGGTTCTGGTTTTCACCTGTAGATAGCTCTGGCAAATGTGACCAGGGATTTTGAAAACCGGAGCCTCTTACAGGGCTTGGTTTTGAAAATAGCCCCAACCAAAGACATTAGTAAGTAGTTGGCGCTCGAAAATCCATAAAACCACTTTGGACCGGCATATCTCGATAACCAGACCACTCAGGAGCTTTTCGTTTGGATGTGCATATAGACCTTTTCATTGATGTATGTCTCGATGCGTTTGGGGAACTTTAAAAATTTGATGATTATTTAGACAAGTGGTTAGTCCATGATTTTTTCAAAATTCTCAAAAATTCTGTAAAATCACTTTGGTTAGAAATATTTCCAGAACCAGACCTCGCACAAGCTTCTGGTTTTCACCTGTCGATAGCTCTGGCAAATGTGACCAGGGATTTTGAAAACCGGAGCCTCTTACAGGACTTGGGTTTGGAAATAGCGCTAACCAGACATTAGTAGGTAGTTGGCGCTCGAAAATCCATAAAACCACTTTGGACCGGCATATCTCGATAACCAGACCACTCAGGAGCTTTTCGTTTGGATGTGCATATAGGAATTGAATAGACCTTTTCATTGATGTATGTTTCGATGCGTTTGGGGAACTTTGAAAATTTGATGATTTTTTTAGACAAGTGGTTAGTACATGATTTTTTCAAAATTCTCAAAAATTCTGTAAAATCACTTTGGTTAGAAATATTTCCAGAACCAGACCTCGCAGAAGCTTCTGGTTTTCACCTGTGGATAGCTCTGGCAAATGTGACCAGGGATTTTGAAAACCGGAGCCTCTTACAGGGCTTGGTTTTGAAAATAGCGCCAACCAAAGACATTAGTAGGTAGTTGGCGCTCGAAAATCCATAAAACCACTTTGGACCGGCATATCTCGCTAACCAGACCACTCAGGAGCTTTTCGTTTGGATGTGCGTATAGGAATTGAATAGACCTTTTCATTGATGTATGTCTCGATGCGTTTGGGGAACTTTGAAAATTTGATGATTTTTTTAGACAAGTGGTTAGTCCATAATTTTTCCAAAATTCTCAAAAATTCAGTAAAATCACTTTGGTTAGAAATATTTCCAGAACCAGACCTCGCAAAAGCTTCTGGTTTTCACCTGTGGATAGCTCTGGCAAATGTGACCAGGGATTTTGAAAACGGGAGCCTCTTACAGGGCTTGGTTTTGGAAATAGCGCCAACCAAAGACATTAGTAGGTAGTTGGCGCTCGAAAATCCATAAAACCACTTTGGACCGCCATATCTCGATAACCAGACCACTCAGGAGCTTTTCGTTTGGATGTGCGTATAGGAATTGAATAGACCTTTTCATTGATGTATGTCGCGATGCGTTTGGGAAACTTTGAAAATTTGATGATTTTTTTAGACAAGTGGATAGTCCATGATTTTTTCAAAATTATCAAAAATTCAGTAAAATCACTTTGGTTAGAAATATTTCCAGAACCAGACCTCGCAGAAGCTTCTGGTTTTCACCTGTGGATAGCTCTGGCAAATGTGACCAGGGATTTTGAAAACCGGAGCCTCTTACAGGACTTGGGTTTGGAAATAGCGCCAACCAGACATTAGTAGGTAGTTGGCGCTCGAAAATCCATAAAACCACTTTGGACCGGCATATCTCGATAACCAGACCACTCAGGAGCTTTTCGTTTGGATGTGCATATAGGAATTGAATAGACCTTTTCATTGATGTATGTCTCGATGCGTTTGGGGAACTTTGAAAATTTGATGATTTTTTTAGTCCATGATTTTTTCAAAATTCTCAAAAATTCTGTAAAATCACTTTGGTTAGAAATATTTCCAGAACCAGACCTCGCAGAAGCTTCTGGTTTTCACCTGTGGATAGCTCTGGCAAATGTGACGAGGGATTTTGAAAACCGGAGCCTCTTACAGGGCTTGGTTTTGGAAATAGCGCCAACCAAAGACATCTGTGGGTAGTTGGCGGTCGAAAATCCATAAAACCACTTTGGACCGCCATATCTCGATAACCAGACCACTCAGGAGCTTTTCGTTTGGATGTGCGTATAGGAATTGAATAGACCTTTTCATTGATGTATGTCTCGATGCGTTTGGGGAACTTTGAAAATTTGATGATTTTTTTAGGCAAGTGGTCCATGATTTTTTCAAAATTATCAAAAATTCAGTAAAATCACTTTGGTTAGAAATATTTTCAGAACCGGACTTCGCAGAAGGTTCTGGTTTTCACCTGTGGATAGCTCTGGCAAATGTGACCAGGGATTTTGAAAACCGGAGCCTCTTACAGGGCTTGGTTTTGAAAATAGCGCCAACCAAAGACATTAGTAGGTAGTTGGCGCTCGAAAATCCATAAAACAACTTTGGACCGGCATATCTCGATAACCAGACCACTCAGGAGCTTTTCGTTTGGATGTGCGTATAGGAATTGAATAGACCTTTTCATTGATGTATGTCTCGATGCGTTTGGGGAACTTTGAAAATTTGATGATTTTTTTAGACAAGTGGTTGGTCCATAATTTTTCCAAAATTCTCAAAAATTCAGTAAAATCACTTTGGTTAGAAATATTTCCAGAACCAGACCTCGCAAAAGCTTCTGGTTTTCACCTGTGGATAGCTCTGGCAAATGTGACCAGGGATTTTGAAAACGGGAGCCTCTTACAGGGCTTGGTTTTGGAAATAGCGCCAACCAAAGACATTAGTAGGTAGTTGGCGCTCGAAAATCCATAAAACCACTTTGGACCCCCATATCTCGATAACCAGACCACTCAGGAGCTTCTCGTTTGGATGTGCGTATAGGAATTGAATAGACCTTTTCATTGATGTATGTCGCGATGCGTTTGGGAAACTTTGAAAATTTGATGATTTTTTTAGACAAGTGGTTAGTACATGATTTTTTCAAAATTCTCAAAAATTCTGTAAAATCACTTTGGTTGGAAATATTTCCAGAACCAGACCTCGCAGAAGCTTCTGGTTTTCACCTGTGGATAGCTCTGGCAAATGAGACCAGGGATTTTGAAAACCGGAGCCTCTTACAGGGCTTGGTTTTGAAAATAGCGCCAACCAAAGACATTAGTAGGTAGTTGGCGCTCGAAAATCCATAAAACCACTTTGGACCGGCATATCTCGATAACCAGACCACTCAGGAGCTTTTCGTTTGGATGTGCGTATAGGAATTGCATAGACCTTTTCATTGATGTATGTCGCGATGCGTTTGGGAAACTTTGAAAATTTGATGATTTTTTTAGACAAGTGGATAGTCCATGATTTTTTCAAAATTATCAAAAATTCAGTAAAATCACTTTGGTTAGAAATATTTCCAGAACCAGACCTCGCAGATGGTTTGGGGAACTTTGAAAATTTGATGATTTTTTTAGTCCATGATTTTTTCAAAATTCTCAAAAATTCTGTAAAATCACTTTGGTTAGAAATATTTCCAGAACCAGACCTCGCAGATGGTTCTGGTTTTCACCTGTGGATAGCTCTGGCAAATGTGACCAGGGATTTTGAAAACCGGAGCCTCTTACAGAGCTTGGTTTTGGAAATAGTGCTAACCAAAGACATCAGTGGGTATTTGGCGGTCGAAAATCCATAAAACCACTTTTGACCGGCATATCTCGATAACCAGACCACTCAGGAGCTTTTCGTTTGGATGTGCATATAGGAATTGAATAGACCTTTTCATTGATGTATGTCTCGATGCGTTTGGGGAACTTTGAAAATTTGATGATTTTTTTAGACAAGTGGTTAGTCCATGATTTTTTCAAAATTCTCAAAAGTTCTGTAAAATCACTTTGGTTAGAAATGTTTCCAGAACCGTGGAACCTGTGGAAAGCTCTGGCAAATGTGACCAGGGATTTTGAAAACCGGAGCCTCTTACAGAGCTTGGTTTTGGAAATAGTGCTAACCAAAGACATCAGTGGGTATTTGGCGGTCGAAAATCCATAAAACCACTTTTGACCGGCATATCTCGATAACCAGACCACTCAGGAGCTTTTCGTTTGGATGTGCATATAGGAATTGAATAGACCTTTTCATTGATGTATGTCTCGATGCGTTTGGGGAACTTTGAAAATTTGATGATTTTTTTAGACAAGTGGTTAGTCCATGATTTTTTCAAAATTCTCAAAAGTTCTGTAAAATCACTTTGGTTAGAAATATTTCCAGAACCGGCCTTCGCAGAAGGTTCTGGTTTTCACCTGTAGATAGCTCTGGCAAATGTGACCAGGGATTTTGAAAACCGGAGCCTCTTACAGGGCACTTTTAGACAAGTGGTAAGTCCATGATTTTTCCAAAATTCTCAAAAATTCAGTAAAATCACTTTGGTTAGAAATATTTCCAGAACCGGACTTTGCAGAAGGTTCTGGCTTTCACCTGTGGATAGCTCTGGCAAATGTGACGAGGGATTTTGAAAACCGGAGCCTCTTACAGGGCTTGGTTTTGCAAATAGTGCCAACCAAAGACATCAGTGGGTATTTGGCGGTCGAAAATCCATAAAACCACTTTGGACCGGCATATCTCGATAACCAGACCACTCAGGAACTTTTCGTTTGGATGTGCATATAGGAATTGAATAGACCTTTTCATTGATGTATGTCTCGATGCGTTTGGGGAACTTTGAAAATTTGATGATTTTTTTAGACAAGTGGTTAGTCCATGATTTTTTCAAAATTATCAAAAATTCAGTAAAATCACTTTGGTTAGAAATATTTCCAGAACCAGACCTCGCAGATGGTTCTGGTTTTCACCTGTGGATAGCTCTGGCAAATGTGACCAGGGATTTTGAAAACCGGAGCCTCTTACAGGGCTTGGTTTTGGAAATAGCGCCAACCAAAGACATTAGTAGGTAGTTGGCGCTCGAAAATCCATAAAACCACTTTGGACCGGCATATCTCGATAACCAGACCACTCAGGAGCTTTTCGATTAGATGTGCATATAGGAATTGAATAGACCTTTTCATTGATGTATGTCTCGATGCGTTTGGGGAACTTTGAAAATTTGATGATTTTTTTAGACAAGTGGTTAGTCCATGATTTTTTCAAAATTCTCAAAAATTCTGTAAAATCACTTTGGTTAGAAATATTTCCAGAACCGGACTTCGCAGAAGGTTCTGGTTTTCACCTGTGGATAGCTCTGGCAAATGTGACCAGGGATTTTGAAAACCGGAGCCTCTTACAGGGCTTGGTTATGAAAATAGCGCCAACCAAAGACATTAGTAGGTAGTTGGCGCTCGAAAATCCATAAAACAACTTTGGACCGGCATATCTCGATAACCAGACCACTCAGGAGCTTTTCGTTTGGATGTGCGTATAGGAATTGAATAGACCTTTTCATTGATGTATGTTTCGATGCGTTTGGGGAACTTTGAAAATTTGATGATTTTTTTAGACAAGTGGTTAGTCCATGATTTTTTAAAAATTCTCAAAAATTCTGTAAAATCACTTTGGTTAGAAATATTTCCAGAACCAGACCTCCCAGAAGCTTCTGGTTTTCACATGTGGATAGCTCTGGCAAATGTGACCAGGGATTTTGAAAACCGGAGCTTCTTACTGGGCTTGGTTTTGAAAATAGCGCCAACCAAAGACATTAGTAGGTAGTTGACGCTCGAAAATCCATAAAACCACTTTGGACCGGCATATCTCGATAACCAGACCAATCAGGAGCTTTTCGTTTGGATGTGCGTATAGGAATTGAATATATCTTTTCATTGATATATGTCTCGATTCGTTTGGGGAACTTTGAAAATTTGATGATTTTTTTAGACAAGTGGTTAGTTAGTCCATGATTTTTTTCAAAATTCTCAAAAATTCTGTAAAATCACTTTGATTAGAAATATTTCCAGAACCAGACTTTGCAGAAGGTTCTGGCTTTCACCTGTGGATAGCTCTGGCAAATGTGACCAGGGATTTTGAAAACCGGAGCCTCTTACAGGGCTTGGTTTTGCAAATAGTGCCAACCAAAGACATCAGTGGGTATTTGGCGCTCGAAAATCCATAAAACCACTTTGGACCGGCATATCTCGATAACCAGACCACTCAGGAACTTTTCGTTTGGATGTGCATATAGGAATTGAATAGACCTTTTCATTGATGTATGTCTCGATGCGTTTGGGGAACTTTGAAAATTTGATGATTTTTTTCGACAAGTGGTTAGTCCATGATTTTTTCAAAATTATCAAAAATTCAGTAAAATCACTTTGGTTAGAAATATTTCCAGAACCAGACCTCGCAGATGGTTCTGGTTTTCACCTGTGGATAGCTCTGGCAAATGTGACCAGGGATTTTGAAAACCGGAGCCTCTTACAGGGCTTGGTTTTGAAAATAGCGCCAACCAAAGACATTAGTAGGTAGTTGGCGCTCGAAAATCCATAAAACCACTTTGGACCGGCATATCTCGATAACCAGACCACTCAGGAGCTTTTCGATTAGATGTGCATATAGGAATTGAATAGACCTTTTCATTGATGTATGTCTCGATGCGTTTGGGGAACTTTGAAAATTTGATGATTTTTTTAGACAAGTGGTTAGTCCATGATTTTTTCAAAATTCTCAAAAATTCTGTACAATCACTTTGGTTAGAAATATTTCCAGAACCGGACTTCGCAGAAGGTTCTGGTTTTCACCTGTGGATAGCTCTGGCAAATGTGACCAGGGATTTTGAAAACCGGAGCCTCTTACAGGGCTTGGTTATGAAAATAGCGCCAACCAAAGACATTAGTAGGTAGTTGGCGCTCGAAAATCCATAAAACAACTTTGGACCGGCATATCTCGATAACCAGACCACTCAGGAGCTTTTCGTTTGGATGTGCGTATAGGAATTGAATAGACCTTTTCATTGATGTATGTCGCGATGCGTTTGGGAAACTTTGAAAATTTGATGATTTTTTTAGACAAGTGGTTAGTCCATGATTTTTTCAAAATTCTCAAAAATTCTGTAAAATCACTTTGGTTAGAAATATTTCCAGAACCAGACCTCGCAGAAGCTTCTGGTTTTCACCTGTGGATAGCTCTGGCAAATGTGACGAGGGATTTTGAAAACCGGAGCCTCTTACAGGGCTTGGTTTTGAAAATAGCGCCAACCAAAGACATCTGTGGGTAGTTGGCGGTCGAAAATCCATAAAACAACTTTGGACCGCCATATCTCGATAACCAGACCACTTAGGAGCTTTTCGATTAGATGTGCATATAGGAATTGAATAGACCTTTTCATTGATGTATGTCTCAATGCGTTTGGGGAACTTTGAAAATTTGATGATTTTTTTAGACAAGTGGTTAGTCCATGATTTTTCCAAAATTCTCAAAAATTCAGTAAAATCACTTTGGTTAGAAATATTTCCAGAACCGGACTTCGCAGAAGGTTCTGGTTTTCACCTGTGGATAGCTCTGGCAAATGTGACCAGGGATTTTGAAAACCGGAGCCTCTTACAGGGCTTGGTTTTGAAAATAGCGCCAACCAAAGACATTAGTAGGTAGTTGGCGCTCGAAAATCCATAAAACAACTTTGGACCCGCATATCTCGATAACCAGACCACTTAGGAGCTTTTCGATTAGATGTGCATATAGGAATTGAATAGACCTTTTCCTTGATGTATGTCTCGATGCGTTTTGGGAACTTTGAAAATTTGATGATTTTTTTTTTTTGATTTTTGAATAGACCTTTTCATTGATGTACATATGTCGCGATGCGTTTGGGAAACTTTGAAAATTTGATGATTTTTTTAGACAAGTGGTTAGTCCATGATTTTTTCAAAATTCTCAAAAATTCTGTAAAATCACTTTGGTTAGAAATATTTCCAGAACCAGACCTCGCAGAAGCTTCTGGTTTTCACCTGTGGATAGCTCTGGCAAATGTGACGAGGGATTTTGAAAACCGGAGCCTCTTACAGGGCTTGGTTTTGAAAATAGCGCCAACCAAAGACATCTGTGGGTAGTTGGCGGTCGAAAATCCATAAAACAACTTTGGACCGCCATATCTCGATAACCAGACCACTTAGGAGCTTTTCGATTAGATGTGCATATAGGAATTGAATAGACCTTTTCATTGATGTATGTCTCAATGCGTTTGGGGAACTTTGAAAATTTGATGATTTTTTTAGACAAGTGGTTAGTCCATGATTTTTCCAAAATTCTCAAAAATTCAGTAAAATCACTTTGGTTAGAAATATTTCCAGAACCGGACTTCGCAGAAGGTTCTGGTTTTCACCTGTGGATAGCTCTGGCAAATGTGACCAGGGATTTTGAAAACCGGAGCCTCTTACAGGGCTTGGTTTTGAAAATAGCGCCAACCAAAGACATTAGTAGGTAGTTGGCGCTCGAAAATCCATAAAACAACTTTGGACCCGCATATCTCGATAACCAGACCACTTAGGAGCTTTTCGATTAGATGTGCATATAGGAATTGAATAGACCTTTTCCTTGATGTATGTCTCGATGCGTTTTGGGAACTTTGAAAATTTGATGATTTTTTTTTTTTGATTTTTGAATAGACCTTTTCATTGATGTACATATGTCGCGATGCGTTTGGGAAACTTTGAAAATTTGATGATTTTTTTAGACAAGTGGTTAGTCCATGATTTTTTCAAAATTCTCAAAAATTCTGTAAAATCACTTTGGTTAGAAATATTTCCAGAACCAGATCTCGCAGAAGCTTCTGGTTTTCACCTGTGGATAGCTCTGGCAAATGTGACGAGGGATTTTGAAAACCGGAGCCTCTTACAGGGCTTGGTTTTGAAAATAGCGCCAACCAAAGACATCTGTGGGTAGTTGGCGGTCGAAAATCCATAAAACAACTTTGGACCGCCATATCTCGATAAATTCTAACCTTAAAGGAAAGTCGACCACGTTCTTTGAGATTAATATAAGGAATGACATTTATTTCATCTTAGTATGACGGCTTACAGCTTCACAATATGACAAGAGTCTGTATCTAATAATGGTTATAATACATATTATAAAGTAATATAGGGTGATTCATTAGAATTCAAATACATATCACCAGACCACTCAGGAGCTTTTCGTTTGGATGTGCATATAGGAATTGAATAGACCTTTTCATTGATGTATGTCTCGATGCGTTTGGGGAACTTTGAAAATTTGATGATTTTTTTCGACAAGTGGTTAGTCCATGATTTTTTCAAAATTATCAAAAATTCAGTAAAATCACTTTGGTTAGAAATATTTCCAGAACCGGACTTCGCAGAAGGTTCTGGTTTTCACCTGTGGATAGCTCTGGCAAATGTGACCAGGGATTTTGAAAACCGGAGCCTCTTACAGGGCTTGGTTTTGAAAATAGCGCCAACCAAAGACATTAGTAGGTAGTTGGCGCTCGAAAATCCATAAAACAACTTTGGACCGGCATATCTCGATAACCAGACCACTCAGGAGCTTTTCGTTTGGATGTGCATATAGGAATTGAATAGACCTTTTCATCGATTTATGTCTCGATGCGTTTGGGGAACTTTTAAAATTTGATGATTTTTTTAGGCAAGTGGTTAGTCCATGATTTTTTCAAAATTCTCAAAAATTCTGTAAAATCACTTTGGTTAGAAATATTTCCAGAACCGGACTTCGCAGAAGGTTCTGGTTTTCACCTGTGGATAGCTCTGGCAAATGTGACCAGGGATTTTGAAAACCGGAGCCTCTTACAGGGCTTGGTTTTGAAAATAGCGCCAACCAAAGACATTAGTAGGTAGTTGGCGCTCGAAAATCCATAAAACAACTTTGGACCGGCATATCTCGATAACCAGACCACTCAGGAGCTTTTCGTTTGGATGTGCATATAGGAATTGAATAGACCTTTTCATCGATGTATGTCTCGATGCGTTTGGGGAACTTTGAAAATTTGATGATTTTTTTAGGCAAGTGGTTAGTCCATGATTTTTTCAAAATTCTCAAAAATTCAGTAAAATCAATTTGGTTAGAAATATTTCCAGAACCGGACTTCGCAGAAGGTTCTGGTTTTCACCTGTGGATAGCTCTGGCAAAGGTGACCAGGGATTTTGAAAACCGGAGCCTCTTACAGGGCTTGGTTTTGGAAATAGTGCTAACCAAAGACATCAGTGGGTAGTTGGCGGTCGAAAATCAATAAAACAACTTTGGACCGCCATATCTCGATAACCAGACCACTTAGGAGCTTTTCGATTAGATGTGCATATAGGAATTGAATAGACCTTTTCATTGATGTATGTCTCGATGCGTTTGGGGAACTTTGAAAATTTGATGATTTTTTTAGTCCATGATTTTTTCAAAATTCTCAAAAATTCTGTAAAATCACTTTGGTTAGAAATATTTCCAGAACCGGACTTCGCAGAAGGTTCTGGTTTTCACCTGTGGATAGCTCTGGCAAATGTGACCAGGGATTTTGAAAACCGGAGCCTCTTATAGGGCTTGGTTTTGAAAATAGCGCCAACCAAAAACATTAGTAGGTAGTTGGCGCTCGAAAATCCATAAAACCACTTTGGACCGCCATATCTCGATAACCAGACCACTCAGGAGCTTTTCGTTTGGATGTGCATATAGGAATTGAATAGACCTTTTCATTGATGTATGTCTCGATGCGTTTGGGGAACTTTGAAAATTTGATGATTTTTTTAGACAAGTGGTCCATGATTTTTTCAAAATTCTCAAAAGTTCTGTAAAATCACTTTGGTTAGAAATATTTCCAGAACCGGACTTCGCAGAAGGTTCTGGTTTTCACCTGTAGATAGCTCTGGCAAATGTGACCAGGGATTTTGAAAACCGGAGCCTCTTACACGGCTTGGTTTTGAAAATAGCGCCAACCAAACACATTAGTAGGTAGTTGGCGCTCGAAAATCCATAAAACAACTTTGGACCGGCATATCTCGATAACCAGACCACTCAGGAGCTTTTCGTTTGGATGTGCATAAAGGAATTGAATAGACCTTTTCATCGATGTATGTCTCGATGCGTTTGGGGAACTTTGAAAATTTGATGATTTTTTTAGGCAAGTGGTTAGTCCATGATTTTTTCAAAATTCTCAAAAATTCAGTAAAATCAATTTGGTTAGAAATATTTCCAGAACCGGACTTCGCAGAAGGTTCTGGTTTTCACCTGTGGATAGCTCTGGCAAAGGTGACCAGGGATTTTGAAAACCGGAGCCTCTTACAGGGCTTGGTTTTGGAAATAGCGCCAACCAAAGACATCTGTGGGTAGTTGGCGGTCGAAAAACAACTTTGGACCGGCATATCTCCATAACCAGACCACTCAGGAGCTTTTCGTTTGGATGTGCATATAGGAATTGAATAGACCTTTTCATTGATATATGTTTGTATTTGATGATTTTTTTAGACAAGTGGTTAGTCCATGATTTTTTCAAAATTCTCAAAAATTCAGTAAAATCACTTTGGTTAGAAATATTTTCAGAACCGGACTTCGCAGAAGGTTCTGGTTTTCACCTGTGGATAGCTTTGGCAAATGTGACCAGGGATTTTGAAAACCGGAGCCTCTTACAGGGCTTGGTTTTGAAAATAGCGCCAACCAAAGACATTAGTAGGTAGTTGGCGCTCGAAAATCCATAAAACAACTTTGGACCGCATATCTCGATAACCAGACCACTCAGGAGCTTTTCGTTTGGATGTGCATATAGGAATTGAATATACCTTTTCATCGATGTATGTCTCGATGCGTTTGGGGAACTTTGAAAATTTGATGATTTTTTTCGTCAAGTGGTTAGTCCATGATTTTTTCAAAATTCTCAAAAATTCAGTAAAATCACTTTGGTTAGAAATATTTCCAGAACTGGACTTCGCAGAAGGTTCTGGTTTTCACCTGTAGATAGCTCTGGCAAATGTGACCAGGGATTTTGAAAACCGGAGCCTCTTACAGGGCTTGGTTTTGAAAATAGCGCCAACCAAAGACATTAGTAGGTAGTGGGCGCTCGAAAATCCATAAAACCACTTTGGACCGGCATATCTCGATAACCAGACCACTCAGGAGCTTTTCGTTTGGATCTGCATATAGGAATTGAATAGACCTTTTCATTGATGTATGTCTCGATGCGTTTGGGGAACTTTGAAAATTTGATGTTTTTTTTAGGCAAGTGGTTAGTCCATGATTTTTTCAAAATTCTCAAAAATTCTGTAAAATCAACTTCGCAGAAGGTTCTGGTTTTCACCTGTGGATAGCTCTGGCAAATGTGACCAGGGATTTTGAAAACCGGAGCCTCTTACAGGACTTGGTTTTGGAAATAGCGCCAACCAAACACATTAGTAGGTAGTTGGCGCTCGAAAATCCATAAAACCACTTTGGACCGGCATATCTCGATAACCAGACCACTCAGGAGCTTTTCGTTTGGATGTGCATGTATAGGAATTGAATAGACCTTTTCGTCGATGTATGTCTCGATGCGTTTGGGGAACTTTGAAAATTTGATGATTTTTTTAGACAAGTGGTTAGTCCATGATTTTTTCAAAATTCTCAAAAATTCTGTAAAATCACTTTGGTTAGAAATATTTCCAGAACCAGACCTCGCAGAAGTTTCTGTTTTCACCTGTGGATAGCTCTGGCAAATGTGACCAGGGATTTTGAAAACCGGAGCCTCTTACAGGACTTGGGTTTGGAAATAGCGCTAACCAGACATTAGTATAGGTAGTTGGCGCTCGAAAATCCATAAAACCACTTTGGACCGGCATATCTGGATAACCAGGCCACTCAGGAGCTTTTCGTTTGGATGTGCATATAGGAATTGAATAGACTTTTTCATTGATGTATGTCTCGATGCGTTTGGGGAACTTTGAAAATTTGATGATTTTTTTAGACAAGTGGTTAGTCCACGATTTTTTCAAAATTCTCAAAAATTCAGTAAAATCACTTTGGTTAGAAATATTTCCAGAACCACACCTCGCAGAAGGTTCTGGTTTTCACCTGTGGATAGCTCTGGCAAATGTGACCAGGGATTTTGAAAACCGGAGCCTCTTACAGGGCTAGGTTTTGAAAATAACGCCAACCAAAGACATTAGTAGGTAGTTGGCGCTCGAAAATCCATAAAACCACTTTGGACCGGCATATCTCGATAACCAGACCACTCAGGAGCTTTTCGTTTGGATGTGCATATAGGAATTGAATAGACTTTTGGTTAGTCAATGATTTTTTCAAAATTCTCAAAAATTCAGTAAAATCACTTTGGTTAGAAATATTTCCAGAACTGGACTTCGCAGAAGGTTCTGGTTTTCACCTGTAGATATCTCTGGCAAATGTGACCAGGGATTTTGAAAACCGGAGCCTCTTACAGGGCTTGGTTTTGAAAATAGCGCCAACCAAAGACATTAGTAGGTAGTTGGCGCTCGAAAATCCATAAAACCACTTTGGACCGGCATATCTCGATAACCAGACCACTCAGGAGCTTTTCGTTTGGATCTGCATATAGGAATTGAATAGACCTTTTCATTGATGTATGTCTCGATGCGTTTGGGGAACTTTGAAAATTTGATGTTTTTTTTAGGCAAGTGGTTAGTCCATGATTTTTTCAAAATTCTCAAAAATTCTGTAAAATCAACTTCGCAAAAGGTTCTGGTTTTCACCTGTGGATAGCTCTGGCAAATGTGACCAGGGATTTTGAAAACCGGAGCCTCTTACAGGGCTTGGTTTTGGAAATAGCGCCAACCAAACACATTAGTAGGTAGTTGGCGCTCGAAAATCCATAAAACCACTTTGGACCGGCATATCTCGATAACCAGACCACTCAGGAGCTTTTCATTTGGATGTGCATATAGGAATTGAATAGACTTTTTCATTGATGTATGTCTCGATGCGTTTGGGGAACTTTGAAAATTTGATGATTTTTTTAGACAAGTGGTTAGTCCATGATTTTTTCAAAATTCTCAAAAATTCAGTAAAATCACTTTGGTTAGAAATATTTCCAGAACCAGACCACGCAGAAGGTTCTGGTTTTCACCTGTGGATAGCTCTGGAAAATTTGACTAGGGATTTTGAAAACCGGAGCCTCTTACAGGGCTTGGTTTTGGAAATAGCGCTAACCAAAGACATCAGTGGGTAGTTGGCGGTCGAAAATCCATAAAACCACTTTGGACCGGCATATCTCGATAACCAGACCACTCAGGAGCTTTTCATTTGGATGTGCATATAGGAATTGAATAGACTTTTTCATTGATGTATGTCTCGATGCGTTTGGGGAACTTTGAAAATTTGATGATTTTTTTAGACAAGTGGTTAGTCCATGATTTTTTCAAAATTCTCAAAAGTTCTGTAAAATCACTTTGGTTAGAAATATTTCCAGAACCAGACTTTGCAGAAGGTTCTGGCTTTCACCTGTGGATAGCTCTGGCAAATGTGACGAGGGATTTTGAAAACCGGAGCCTCTTACAGGGCTTGGTTTTGCAAATAGTGCCAACCAAAGACATCAGTGGGTATTTGGCGGTCGAAAATCCATAAAACCACTTTGGACCGGCATATCTCGATAACCAGACCACTTAGGAGCTTTTCGATTAGATGTGCATATAGGAATTGAATAGACCTTTTCATTGATGTATGTCTCAATGCGTTTGGGGAACTTTGAAAATTTGATGATTTTTTTAGACAAGTGGTTAGTCCATGATTTTTCCAAAATTCTCAAAAATTCAGTAAAATCACTTTGGTTAGAAATATTTCCAGAACCGGACTTCGCAGAAGGTTCTGGTTTTCACCTGTGGATAGCTCTGGCAAATGTGACCAGGGATTTTGAAAACCGGAGCCTCTTACAGGGCTTGGTTTTGAAAATAGCGCCAACCAAAGACATTAGTAGGTAGTTGGCGCTCGAAAATCCATAAAACAACTTTGGACGCGCATATCTCGATAACCAGACCACTTAGGAGCTTTTCGATTAGATGTGCATATATTGAATAGACCTTTTCCTTGATGTATGTCTCGATGCGTTTTGGGAACTTTGAAAATTTGATGATTTTTTTTTTTTGATTTTTGAATAGACCTTTTCATTGATGTACATATGTCGCGATGCGTTTGGGAAACTTTGAAAATTTGATGATTTTTTTAGACAAGTGGTTAGTCCATGATTTTTTCAAAATTCTCAAAAATTCTGTAAAATCACTTTGGTTAGAAATATTTCCAGAACCAGATCTCGCAGAAGCTTCTGGTTTTCACCTGTGGATAGCTCTGACCAGGGATTTTGAAAACCGGAGCCTCTTACAGGGCTTGGTTTTGGAAATAGCGCTAACCATAGACATCAGTGGGTAGTTGGCGGTCGAAAATCCATAAAACAACTTTGGACCCGCATATCTCGATAACCAGATCACTCAGGAGCTTTTCGTTTGGATGTGCATATAGAAATTGAAAAGACCTTTTCATTGATGTATAACTTGATGCGTTTGGGGAACTTTGAAAATTTGATGATTTTTTTAGACAAGATGGTTAGTCAATGATTTTTTCAAAATTCTCAAAAATTCAATAAAATCACTTTGGTTAGAAATATTTCCAGAACCGGACCTCGCAGAAGGTTCTGGTTTTCACCTGTGGATAGCTCCGGCAAATGGGACCAGGGATTTTGAAAACCGGAGCCTCTTACAGGGCTTGGTTTTGCAAATAGCGCTAACCATAGACATCAGTGGGTAGTTGGCGGTCGAAAATCCATAAAACAACTTTGGACCCGCATATCTCGATAACCAGATCACTCAGGAGCTTTTCGTTTGGATGTGCATATAGAAATTGAATAGACCTTTTCATTGATATATGTCTCGATGCGTTTGGGGAACTTTGAAAATTTTGATTTTTTTAGACAAGTGGTTAGCCATGATTTCTTCAAAATTCTCAAAAATCAGTAAAATCACTTTGGTTAGAAATATTTCCAGAACCAGACCTCGCAGAAGGTTCTGGTTTTCACCTGTGGAAAGCTCTGGCAAATGTGACCAGGGATTTTGAAAACCGGGGCCTCTTACAGGACTTGGGTTTGGAAATAGCGCTAACCAGACATTAGTATAGGTAGTTGGCGCTCGAAAATCCATAAAACCACTTTGGACCGGCATATCTGGATAACCAGGCCACTCAGGAGCTTTTCGTTTGGATGTGCATATAGGAATTGAATAGACTTTTTCATTGATGTATGTCTCGATGCGTTTGGGGAACTTTGAAAATTTGATGATTTTTTTAGACAAGTGGTTAGTCCATGATTTTTTCAATATTCTCAAAAATTCTGTAAAATCACTTTGGTTAGAAATATTTCCAGAACCACACCTCGCAGAAGGTTCTGGTTTTCACCTGTGGATAGCTCTGGCAAATGTGACCAGGGATTTTGAAAACCGGAGCCTCTTACAGGGCTTGGTTTTGGAAATAGCGTCAACCAAAGACATTAGTAGGTAGTTGGCGCTCGAAAATCCATAAAACCACTTTGGACCGGCATATCTCGATAACCAGACCACTCAGGAGCTTTTCGTTTGGATGTGCATATAGGAATTGAATAGACTTTTGGTTAGTCAATGATTTTTTCAAAATTCTCAAAAATTCAGTAAAATCACTTTGGTTAGAAATATTTCCAGAATCGGACTTCGCAGAAGGTCCTGGTTTTCACCTGTGGATAGCTCTGGCAAATGTGACCAGGGATTTTGAAAACCGGAGCCTCTTACAGGGCTTGGTTTTGGAAATAGCGTCAACCAAAGACATTAGTAGGTAGTTGGCGCTCGAAAATCCATAAAACCACTTTGGACCGGCATATCTCGATAACCAGACCACTCAGGAGCTTTTCGTTTGGATGTGCATATAGGAATTGAATAGACCTTTTCATTGATATATGTCTCGATGCGTTTGGGGAACTTTGAAAATTTGATGATTTTTTTAGACAAGTGGTTAGTCAATGATTTTTTCAAAATTCTCAAAAATTCAGTAAGATCACTTTGGTTAGAAATATTTCCAGAACCAGCCCACGCAGAAGGTTCTGGTTTTCACCTGTGGATAGCTCTGGCAAATGTGACCAGGGATTTTGAAAACCGGAGCCTCTTACAGGGCTTGGTTTTGGAAATAGTGCTAACCAAAGACATCAGTGGGTAGTTGGCGGTCGAAAATCCATAAAACAACTTTGGACCGGCATATCTCGATAACCAGACCACTCAGGAGCTTTTCGATTAGATGTGCATATAGGAATTGAATAGACCTTTCCATTGATGTAAGTCTCGATGCTTTCGGGGAACTTTGAAAATTTGATGATTTTTTAGACAAGTCCATGATTTTTTCAAAATTCTCAAAAATTCTGTAAAATAACTTTGGTTAGAAATATTTCCAGAACCAGACCTCGCAGAAGCTTCTGGTTTTCACCTGTGGATAGCTCTGGCAAATGTAACCAGGGATTTTGAAAACCGGAGCCTCTTACAGGGCTTGGTTTTGGAAATAGCGCTAACCATAGACATCAGTGGGTAGTTGGCGGTCGAAAATCCATAAAACAACTTTGGACCCGCATATCTCGATAACCAGATCACTCAGGAGCTTTTCGTTTGGATGTGCATATAGAAATTGAAAAGACCTTTTCATTGATGTATAACTTGATGCGTTTGGGGAGCTTTGAAAATTTGATGATTTTTTTAGACAAGATGGTTAGTCAATGATTTTTTCAAAATTCTCAAAAATTCAATAAAATCACTTTGGTTAGAAATATTTCCAGAACCGGACCTCGCAGAAGGTTCTGGTTTTCACCTGTGGATAGCTCTGGCAAATGGGACCAGGGATTTTGAAAACCGGAGCCTCTTACAGGGCTTGGTTTTGCAAATAGCGCTAACCATAGACATCAGTGGGTAGTTGGCGGTCGAAAATCCATAAAACAACTTTGGACCCGCATATCTCGATAACCAGATCACTCAGGAGCTTTTCGTTTGGATGTGCATATAGAAATTGAATAGACCTTTTCATTGATATATGTCTCGATGCGTTTGGGGAACTTTGAAAATTTTGATTTTTTTAGACAAGTGGTTAGCCATGATTTCTTCAAAATTCTCAAAAATCAGTAAAATCACTTTGGTTAGAAATATTTCCAGAACCAGACCTCGCAGAAGGTTCTGGTTTTCACCTGTGGAAAGCTCTGGCAAATGTGACCAGGGATTTTGAAAACCGGAGCCTCTTACACGGCTTAGTTTTGGAAATAGCGCCAACCAAAGACATTTGTAGGTAGTAGGCGGTCGAAAATCCATAAAACAACTTTGGTCCCGCATATCTCGATAACCAGACCACTTAGGAGCTTTTCGATTAGTTGTGCATATAGGAATTGAATAGACCTTTTCATTGATATATGTCTCGATGCGTTTGGGGAACTTTGAAAATTTGATGATTTTTTTAGACAAGTGGTTAGTCCATGATTTTTTCAAAATTCTCAAAAATTCTGTAAAATCACTTTGGTTAGAAATATTTCCAGAACCAGACCTCGCAGAAGCTTCTGGTTTTCACCTGTGGATAGCTCTGGCAAATGTGACGAGGGATTTTGAAAACCGGAGCCTATTACAGGGCTTGGTTTTGGAAATAGCGCCAACCAAAGACATTAGTAGGTAGTTGGCGCTCGAAAATCCATAAAACCACTTTGGACCCGCATATCTTGATAACCAGACCACTCAGGAGCTTTTCGTTTGGATGTGCATATAGGAATTGAATAGACCTTTTCATTGATATATGTCTCGATGCGTTTGGAGAACTTTCAAAATTTGATGATTTTTTTAGACAAGTGGAGTCCATGATTTCTTCAAAATTCTCAAAAATTCAGTAAAATTACTTTGGTTAGAAATGTTTCCAGAACCAGACCTCGCAGAAGGTTCTGGTTTTCACCTGTGGATAGCTCTGGCAAATGTGACCAGGGATTTTAAAAACCGGAGCCTCTTACAGGGCTTGGTTTTGGAAATAGCGCCAACCAAAGACATTTGTAGGTAGTAGGCGGTCGAAAATCCATAAAACAACTTTGGTCCCGCATATCTCGATAACCAGACCACTTAGGAGCTTTTCGATTAGTTGTGCATATAGGAATTGAATAGACCTTTTCATTGATATATGTCTCGATGCGTTTGGGGAACTTTGAAAATTTGATGATTTTTTTCGACAAGTGGTTAGTCCATGATTTTTTCAAAATTATCAAAAATTCAGTAAAATCACTTTGGTTAGAAATATTTCCAGAACCGGACTTCGCAGAAGGTTCTGGTTTTCACCTGTGGATAGCTCTGGCAAATGTGACCAGGGATTTTGAAAACCGGAGCCTCTTACAGGGCTTGGTTTTGAAAATAGCGCCAACCAAAGACATTAGTAGGTAGTTGGCGCTCGAAAATCCATAAAACAACTTTGGACCGGCATATCTCGATAACCAGGCCACTCAGGAGCTTTTCGTTTGGATGTGCATATAGGAATTGAATAGACTTTTTCATTGATGTATGTCTCGATGCGTTTGGGGAACTTTGAAAATTTGATGATTTTTTTAGACAAGTGGTTAGTCCATGATTTTTTCAATATTCTCAAAAATTCTGTAAAATCACTTTGGTTAGAAATATTTCCAGAACCACACCTCGCAGAAGGTTCTGGTTTTCACCTGTGGATAGCTCTGGCAAATGTGACCAGGGATTTTGAAAACCGGAGCCTCTTACAGGGCTTGGTTTTGAAAATAGCGCCAACCAAAGACATTAGTAGGTAGTTGGCGCTCGAAAATCCATAAAACAACTTTGGACCGGCATATCTCGATAACCAGGCCACTCAGGAGCTTTTCGTTTGGATGTGCATATAGGAATTGAATAGACTTTTTCATTGATGTATGTCTCGATGCGTTTGGGGAACTTTGAAAATTTGATGATTTTTTTAGACAAGTGGTTAGTCCATGATTTTTTCAATATTCTCAAAAATTCTGTAAAATCACTTTGGTTAGAAATATTTCCAGAACCACACCTCGCAGAATGTTCTGGTTTTCACCTGTGGATAGCTCTGGCAAATGTGACTAGGGATTTTGAAAACCGGAGCCTCTTACAGGGCTTGGTTTTGGAAATAGCGCTAACCAAAGACATCAGTGGGTAGTTGGCGGTCGAAAATCCATAAAACCACTTTGGACCGGCATATCTCGATAACCAGACCACTCAGGAGCTTTTCATTTGGATGTGCATATAGGAATTGAATAGACTTTTTCATTGATGTATGTCTCGATGCGTTTGGGGAACTTTGAAAATTTGATGATTTTTTTAGACAAGTGGTTAGTCCATGATTTTTTCAAAATTCTCAAAAATTCAGTAAAATCACTTTGGTTAGAAATATTTCCAGAACCAGCCCACGCAGAAGGTTCTGGTTTTCACCTGTGGATAGCTCTGGCAAATGTGACCAGGGATTTTGAAAACCGGAGCCTCTTACAGGACTTGGTTTTGGAAATAGCGCCAACCAAACACATTAGTAGGTAGTTGGCGCTCGAAAATCCATAAAACCACTTTGGACCGGCATATCTCGATAACCAGACCACTCAGGAGCTTTTCGTTTGGATGTGCATGTAGGAATTGAATAGACCTTTTCGTCGATGTATGTCTCGATGCGTTTGGGGAACTTTGAAAATTTGATGATTTTTTTAGACAAGTGGTTAGTCCATGATTTTTTCAAAATTCTCAAAAATTCTGTAAAATCACTTTGGTTAGAAATATTTCCAGAACCAGACCTCGCAGAAGTTTCTGTTTTCACCTGCGGATAGCTCTGGCAAATGTGACCAGGGATTTTGAAAACCGGAGCCTCTTACAGGACTTGGGTTTGGAAATAGCGCTAACCAGACATTAGTATAGGTAGTTGGCGCTCGAAAATCCATAAAACCACTTTGGACCGGCATATCTGGATAACCAGGCCACTCAGGAGCTTTTCGTTTGGATGTGCATATAGGAATTGAATAGACTTTTTCATTGATGTATGTCTCGATGCGTTTGGGGAACTTTGAAAATTTGATGATTTTTTTAGACAAGTGGTTAGTCCATGATTTTTTCAATATTCTCAAAAATTCTGTAAAATCACTTTGGTTAGAAATATTTCCAGAACCACACCTCGCAGAAGGTTCTGGTTTTCACCTGTGGATAGCTCTGGCAAATGTGACCAGGGATTTTGAAAACCATAGCCTCTTACAGGGCTAGGTTTTGAAAATAACGCCAACCAAAGACATTAGTAGGTAGTTGGCGCTCGAAAATCCATAAAACCACTTTGGACCGGCATATCTCGATAACCAGACCACTCAGGAGCTTTTCGTTTGGATGTGCATATAGGAATTGAATAGACTTTTGGTTAGTCAATGATTTTTTCAAAATTCTCAAAAATTCAGTAAAATCACTTTGGTTAGAAATATTTCCAGAACCGGACTTCGCAGAAGGTCCTGGTTTTCACCTGTGGATAGCTCTGGCAAATGTGACGAGGGATTTTGAAAACCGGAGCCTCTTACAGGGCTTGGTTTTGGAAATAGCGTCAACCAAAGACATTAGTAGGTAGTTGGCGCTCGAAAATCCATAAAACCACTTTGGACCGGCATATCTCGATAACCAGACCACTCAGGAGCTTTTCGTTTGGATGTGCATATAGGAATTGAATAGACCTTTTCATTGATATATGTCTCGATGCGTTTGGGGAACTTTGAAAATTTGATGATTTTTTTAGACAAGTGGTTAGTCAATGATTTTTTCAAAATTCTCAAAAATTCAGTAAGATCACTTTGGTTAGAAATATTTCCAGAACCAGACTTCGCAGAAGGTTCTGGTTTTCACCTGTGGATAGCTCTGGCAAATGTGACCAGGGATTTTGAAAACCGGAGCCTCTTACAGGGCTTGGTTTTGGAAATAGTGCTAACCAAAGACATCAGTGGGTAGTTGGCGGTCGAAAATCCATAAAACAACTTTGGACCGGCATATCTCGATAACCAGACCACTCAGGAGCTTTTCGATTAGATGTGCATATAGGAATTGAATAGACCTTTCCATTGATGTAAGTCTCGATGCTTTCGGGGAACTTTGAAAATTTGATGATTTTTTTAGACAAGATGGTTAGTCAATGATTTTTTCAAAATTCTCAAAAATTCAATAAAATCACTTTGGTTAGAAATATTTCCAGAACCAGCCCACGCAGAAGGTTCTGGTTTTCACCTGTGGATAGCTCTGGCAAATGTGACCAGGGATTTTGAAAACCGGAGCCTCTTACAGGGCTTGGTTTTGCAAATAGCGCTAACCATAGACATCAGTGGGTAGTTGGCGGTCGAAAATCCATAAAACAACTTTGGACCCGCATATCTCGATAACCAGATCACTCAGGAGCTTTTCGTTTGGATGTGCATATAGAAATTGAATAGACCTTTTCATTGATATATGTCTCGATGCGTTTGGGGAACTTTGAAAATTTTGATTTTTTTAGACAAGTGGTTAGCCATGATTTCTTCAAAATTCTCAAAAATCAGTAAAATCACTTTGGTTAGAAATATTTCCAGAACCAGACCTCGCAGAAGGTTCTGGTTTTCACCTGTGGAAAGCTCTGGCAAATGTGACCAGGGATTTTGAAAACCGGAGCCTCTTACACGGCTTGGTTTTGGAAATAGCGCCAACCAAAGACATTTGTAGGTAGTAGGCGGTCGAAAATCCATAAAACAACTTTGGTCCCGCATATCTCGATAACCAGACCACTTAGGAGCTTTTCGATTAGTTGTGCATATAGGAATTGAATAGACCTTTTCATTGATATATGTCTCGATGCGTTTGGGGAACTTTGAAAATTTGATGATTTTTTTAGACAAGTGGTTAGTCCATGATTTTTTCAAAATTCTCAAAAATTCAGTAAAATCACTTTGGTTAGAAATATTTCCAGAACTGGACTTCGCAGAAGGTTCTGGTTTTCACCTGTAGATAGCTCTGGCAAATGTGACCAGGGATTTTGAAAACCGGAGCCTCTTACAGGGCTTGGTTTTGAAAATAGCGCCAACCAAAGACATTAGTAGGTAGTTGGCGCTCGAAAATCCATAAAACCACTTTGGACCGGCATATCTCGATAACCAGACCACTCAGGAGCTTTTCGTTTGGATGTGCATATAGGAATTGAATAGACCTTTTCATTGATGTAAGTCTCGATGCGTTTGGGGAACTTTGAAAATTTGATGTTTTTTTTAGGCAAGTGGTTAGTCCATGATTTTTTCAAAATTCTCAAAAATTCTGTAAAATCAACTTCGCAAAAGGTTCTGGTTTTCACCTGTGGATAGCTCTGGCAAATGTGACCAGGGATTTTGAAAACCGGAGCCTCTTACAGAGCTTGGTTTTGGAAATAGCGCCAACCAAACACATTAGTAGGTAGTTGGCGCTCGAAAATCCATAAAACCACTTTGGACCGGCATATCTCGATAACCAGACCACTCAGGAGCTTTTCATTTGGATGTGCATATAGGAATTGAATAGACTTTTTCATTGATGTATGTCTCGATGCGTTTGGGGAACTTTGAAAATTTGATGATTTTTTTAGACAAGTGGTTAGTCCATGATTTTTTCAAAATTCTCAAAAATTCAGTAAAATCACTTTGGTTAGAAATATTTCCAGAACCAGACCACGCAGAAGGTTCTGGTTTTCACCTGTGGATAGCTCTGGCAAATGTGACCAGGGATTTTGAAAACCGGAGCCTCTTACAGGACTTGGTTTTGGAAATAGCGCCAACCAAACACATTAGTAGGTAGTTGGCGCTCGAAAATCCATAAAACAACTTTGGACCGGCATATCTCGATAACCAGACCACTCAGGAGCTTTTCGTTTGGATGTGCATGTAGGAATTGAATAGACCTTTTCGTCGATGTATGTCTCGATGCGTTTGGGGAACTTTGAAAATTTGATGATTTTTTTAGACAAGTGGTTAGTCCATGATTTTTTCAAAATTCTCAAAAATTCTGTAAAATCACTTTGGTTAGAAATATTTCCAGAACCAGACCTCGCAGAAGTTTCTGTTTTCACCTGTGGATAGCTCTGGCAAATGTGAACAGGGATTTTGAAAACCGGAGCCTCTTACAGGACTTGGGTTTGGAAATAGCGCTAACCAGACATTAGTATAGGTAGTTGGCGCTCGAAAATCCATAAAACCACTTTGGACCGGCATATCTGGATAACCAGGCCACTCAGGAGCTTTTCGTTTGGATGTGCATATAGGAATTGAATAGACTTTTTCATTGATGTATGTCTCGATGCGTTTGGGGAACTTTGAAAATTTGATGATTTTTTTAGACAAGTGGTTAGTCCATGATTTTTTCAATATTCTCAAAAATTCTGTAAAATCACTTTGGTTAGAAATATTTCCAGAACCACACCTCGCAGAAGGTTCTGGTTTTCACCTGTGGATAGCTCTGGCAAATGTGACCAGGGATTTTGAAAACCGGAGCCTCTTACAGGGCTAGGTTTTGAAAATAACGCCAACCAAAGACATTAGTAGGTAGTTGGCGCTCGAAAATCCATAAAACCACTTTGGACCGGCATATCTCGATAACCAGACCACTCAGGAGCTTTTCGTTTGGATGTGCATATAGGAATTGAATAGACTTTTGGTTAGTCAATGATTTTTTCAAAATTCTCAAAAATTCAGTAAAATCACTTTGGTTAGAAATATTTCCAGAACCGGACTTCGCAGAAGGTCCTGGTTTTCACCTGTGGATAGCTCTGGCAAATGTGACCAGGGATTTTGAAAACCGGAGCCTCTTACAGGGCTTGGTTTTGGAAATAGCGTCAACCAAAGACATTAGTAGGTAGTTGGCGCTCGAAAATCCATAAAACCACTTTGGACCGGCATATCTCGATAACCAGACCACTCAGGAGCTTTTCGTTTGGATGTGCATATAGGAATTGAATAGACTTTTGGTTAGTCAATGATTTTTTCAAAATTCTCAAAAATTCAGTAAAATCACTTTGGTTAGAAATATTTCCAGAACCGGACTTCGCAGAAGGTCCTGGTTTTCACCTGTGGATAGCTCTGGCAAATGTGACCAGGGATTTTGAAAACCGGAGCCTCTTACAGGGCTTGGTTTTGGAAATAGTGCTAACCAAAGACATCAGTGGGTAGTTGGCGGTCGAAAATCCATAAAACAACTTTGGACCGGCATATCTCGATAACCAGACCACTCAGGAGCTTTTCGATTAGATGTGCATATAGGAATTGAATAGACCTTTCCATTGATGTAAGTCTCGATGCTTTCGGGGAACTTTGAAAATTTGATGATTTTTTAGACAAGTCCATGATTTTTTCAAAATTCTCAAAAATTCTGTAAAATAACTTTGGTTAGAAATATTTCCAGAACCAGACCTCGCAGAAGCTTCTGGTTTTCACCTGTGGATAGCTCTGGCAAATGTAACCAGGGATTTTGAAAACCGGAGCCTCTTACAGGGCTTGGTTTTGGAAATAGCGCTAACCATAGACATCAGTGGGTAGTTGGCGGTCGAAAATCCATAAAACAACTTTGGACCCGCATATCTCGATAACCAGATCACTCAGGAGCTTTTCGTTTGGATGTGCATATAGAAATTGAAAAGACCTTTTCATTGATGTATAACTTGATGCGTTTGGGGAACTTTGAAAATTTGATGATTTTTTTAGACAAGATGGTTAGTCAATGATTTTTTCAAAATTCTCAAAAATTCAATAAAATCACTTTGGTTAGAAATATTTCCAGAACCGGACCTCGCAGAAGGTTCTGGTTTTCACCTGTGGATAGCTCTGGCAAATGGGACCAGGGATTTTGAAAACCGGAGCCTCTTACAGGGCTTGGTTTTGCAAATAGCGCTAACCATAGACATCAGTGTGTAGTTGGCGGTCGAAAATCCATAAAACAACTTTGGACCCGCATATCTCGATAACCAGATCACTCAGGAGCTTTTCGTTTGGATGTGCATATAGAAATTGAATAGACCTTTTCATTGATATATGTCTCGATGCGTTTGGGGAACTTTGAAAATTTTGATTTTTTTAGACAAGTGGTTAGCCATGATTTCTTCAAAATTCTCAAAAATCAGTAAAATCACTTTGGTTAGAAATATTTCCAGAACCAGACCTCGCAGAAGTTTCTGTTTTCACCTGTGGATAGCTCTGGCAAATGTGACCAGGGATTTTGAAAACCGGAGCCTCTTACAGGACTTGGGTTTGGAAATAGCGCTAACCAGACATTAGTATAGGTAGTTGGCGCTCGAAAATCCATAAAACCACTTTGGACCGGCATATCTGGATAACCAGGCCACTCAGGAGCTTTTCGTTTGGATGTGCATATAGGAATTGAATAGACTTTTTCATTGATGTATGTCTCGATGCGTTTGGGGAACTTTGAAAATTTGATGATTTTTTTAGACAAGTGGTTAGTCCATGATTTTTTCAATATTCTCAAAAATTCTGTAAAATCACTTTGGTTAGAAATATTTCCAGAACCACACCTCGCAGAAGGTTCTGGTTTTCACCTGTGGATAGCTCTGGCAAATGTGACCAGGGATTTTGACAACCGGAGCCTCTTACAGGGCTAGGTTTTGAAAATAACGCCAACCAAAGACATTAGTAGGTAGTTGGCGCTCGAAAATCCATAAAACCACTTTGGACCGGCATATCTCGATAACCAGACCACTCAGGAGCTTTTCGTTTGGATGTGCATATAGGAATTGAATAGACTTTTGGTTAGTCAATGATTTTTTCAAAATTCTCAAAAATTCAGTAAAATCACTTTGGTTAGAAATATTTCCAGAACCGGACTTCGCAGAAGGTCCTGGTTTTCACCTGTGGATAGCTCTGGCAAATGTGACCAGGGATTTTGAAAACCGGAGCCTCTTACAGGGCTTGGTTTTGGAAATAGCGTCAACCAAAGACATTAGTAGGTAGTTGGCGCTCGAAAATCCATAAAACCACTTTGGACCGGCATATCTCGATAACCAGACCACTCAGGAGCTTTTCGTTTGGATGTGCATATAGGAATTGAATAGACCTTTTCATTGATATATGTCTCGATGCGTTTGGGGAACTTTGAAAATTTGATGATTTTTTTAGACAAGTGGTTAGTCAATGATTTTTTCAAAATTCTCAAAAATTCAGTAAGATCACTTTGGTTAGAAATATTTCCAGAACCAGACTTCGCAGAAGGTTCTGGTTTTCACCTGTGGATAGCTCTGGCAAATGTGACCAGGGATTTTGAAAACCGGAGCCTCTTACAGGGCTTGGTTTTGGAAATAGTGCTAACCAAAGACATCAGTGGGTAGTTGGCGGTCGAAAATCCATAAAACAACTTTGGACCGGCATATCTCGATAACCAGACCACTCAGGAGCTTTTCGATTAGATGTGCATATAGGAATTGAATAGACCTTTCCATTGATGTAAGTCTCGATGCTTTCGGGGAACTTTGAAAATTTGATGATTTTTTAGACAAGTCCATGATTTTTTCAAAATTCTCAAAAATTCTGTAAAATAACTTTGGTTAGAAATATTTCCAGAACCAGACCTCGCAGAAGCTTCTGGTTTTCACCTGTGGATAGCTCTGGCAAATGTAACCAGGGATTTTGAAAACCGGAGCCTCTTACAGGGCTTGGTTTTGCAAATAGCGCTAACCATAGACATCAGTGGGTAGTTGGCGGTCGAAAATCCATAAAACAACTTTGGACCCGCATATCTCGATAACCAGATCACTCAGGAGCTTTTCGTTTGGATGTGCATATAGAAATTGAATAGACCTTTTCATTGATATATGTCTCGATGCGTTTGGGGAACTTTGAAAATTTTGATTTTTTTAGACAAGTGGTTAGCCATGATTTCTTCAAAATTCTCAAAAATCAGTAAAATCACTTTGGTTAGAAATATTTCCAGAACCAGACCTCGCAGAAGGTTCTGGTTTTCACCTGTGGAAAGCTCTGGCAAATGTGACCAGGGATTTTGAAAACCGGAGCCTCTTACACGGCTTGGTTTTGGAAATAGCGCCAACCAAAGACATTTGTAGGTAGTAGGCGGTCGAAAATCCATAAAACAACTTTGGACCCGCATATCTCGATAACCAGACCACTTAGGAGCTTTTCGATTAGTTGTGCATATAGGAATTGAATAGACCTTTTCATTGATATATGTCTCGATGCGTTTGGGGAACTTTGAAAATTTGATGAATTTTTTAGACAAGTGGTTAGTCCATGATTTTTTCAAAATTCTCAAAAATTCTGTAAAATCACTTTGGTTAGAAATATTTCCAGAACCAGACCTCGCAGAAGCTTCTGGTTTTCACCTGTGGATAGCTCTGGCAAATGTGACGAGGGATTTTGAAAACCGGAGCCTATTACAGGGCTTGGTTTTGGAAATAGCGCCAACCAAAGACATTAGTAGGTAGTTGGCGCTCGAAAATCCATAAAACCACTTTGGACCCGCATATCTTGATAACCAGACCACTCAGGAGCTTTTCGTTTGGATGTGCATATAGGAATTGAATAGACCTTTTCATTGATATATGTCTCGATGCGTTTGGAGAACTTTGAAAATTTGATGATTTTTTTAGACAAGTGGAGTCCATGATTTCTTCAAAATTCTCAAAAATTCAGTAAAATTACTTTGGTTAGAAATGTTTCCAGAACCAGACCTCGCAGAAGGTTCTGGTTTTCACCTGTGGATAGCTCTGGCAAATGTGACCAGGGATTTTGAAAACCGGAGCCTCTTACAGGGCTTGGTTTTGGAAATAGCGCCAACCAAAGACATTTGTAGGTAGTAGGCGGTCGAAAATCCATAAAACAACTTTGGTCCCGCATATCTCGATAACCAGACCACTTAGGAGCTTTTCGATTAGATGTGCATATAGGAATTGAATAGACCTTTTCATTGATGTATGTCTCGATGCGTTTGGGGAACTTTGAAAATTTGATGATTTTTTTAGACAAGTGGTTAGTCCATGATTTTTTCAAAATTCTCAAAAATTCAGTAAAATCACTTTGGTTAGAAATATTTTCAGAACCGGACTTCGCAGAAGGTTCTGGTTTTCACCTGTGGATAGCTCTGGCAAATGTGACGAGGGATTTTGAAAACCGGAGCCTCTTACAGGGCTTGGTTTTGAAAATAGCGCCAACCAAAGACATTAGTAGGTAGTTGGCGCTCGAAAATCCATAAAACAACTTTGGACCGGCATATCTCGATAACCAGACCACTCAGGAGCTTTTCGTTTGGATGTGCATATAGGAATTGAATAGACCTTTTCATCGATGTATGTCTCGATGCGTTTGGGGAACTTTGAAAATTTGATGATTTTTTTCGACAAGTGGTTAGTCCATGATTTTTTCAAAATTATCAAAAATTCAGTAAAATCACTTTGGTTAGAAATATTTTCAGAACCGGACTTCGCAGAAGGTTCTGGTTTTCACCTGTGGATAGCTCTGGCAAATGTGACGAGGGATTTTGAAAACCGGAGCCTCTTACAGGGCTTGGTTTTGGAAATAGCGCCAACCAAAGACATTAGTAGGTAGTTGGCGCTCGAAAATCCATAGAACCACTTTGGACCGGCATATCTCGATAACCAGACCACTCAGGAGCTTTTCGTTTGGATGTGCATATAGGAATTGAATAGACCATTTCATTGATGTATAACTCAATGCGTTTGGGGAACTTTGAAAATTTGATGATTTTTTTAGACAAGTGGTTAGTCCACGATTTTTTCAAAATTCTCAAAAATTCAGTAAAATCACTTTGGTTAGAAATATTTCCAGAACTAGACCACGCGGAAGGTTCTGGTCTTCACCTGTGGATAGCTCTGGCAAATGTGACCAGGGATTTTGAAAACCGGAGCCTCTTACAGGGCTTGGTTTTGAAAATAGCGCCAACCAAAGACATTAGTAGGTAGTTGGCGCTCGAAAATCCATAAAACAACTTTGGACCGGCATATCTCGATAACCAGACCACTCAGGAGCTTTTCGTTTGGATGTGCAAATAGGAATTGAATAGACCTTTTCATCGATGTATGTCTCGATGCGTTTGGGGAACTTTGAAAATTTGATGATTTTTTTCGACAAGTGGTTAGTCCATGATTTTTTCAAAATTCTCAAAAATTCTGTAAAATCACTTTGGTTAGAAATATTTCCAGAACCGGACTTCGCAGAAGGTTCTGGTTTTCACCTGTGGATAGCTTTGGCAAATGTGACCAGGGATTTTGAAAACCGGAGCCTCTTACAGGGCTTGGTTTTGAAAATAGCGCCAACCAAAGACATTAGTAGGTAGTTGGCGCTCGAAAATCCATAAAACAACTTTGGACCGGCATATCTCGATAACCAGACCACTCAGGAGCTTTTCGTTTGGATGTGCAAATAGGAATTGAATAGACCTTTTCATCGATGTATGTCTCGATGCGTTTGGGGAACTTTGAAAATTTGATGATTTTTTTCGACAAGTGGTTAGTCCATGATTTTTTCAAAATTATCAAAAATTCAGTAAAATCACTTTGGTTAGAAATATTTCCAGAACCGGACTTCGCAGAAGGTTCTGGTTTTCACCTGTGGATAGCTCTGGCAAATGTGACCAGGGATTTTGAAAACCGGAGCCTCTTACAGGGCTTGGTTTTGAAAATAGCGCCAACCAAAGACATTAGTAGGTAGTTGGCGCTCGAAAATCCATAAAACAACTTTGGACCGGCATATCTCGATAACCAGACCACTCAGGAGCTTTTCGTTTGGATGTACAAATAGGAATTGAATAGACCTTTTCATCGATGTATGTCTCGATGCGTTTGGGGAACTTTGAAAATTTGATGATTTTTTTCGACAAGTGGTTAGTCCATGATTTTTTCAAAATTATCAAAAATTCAGTAAAATCACTTTGGTTAGAAATATTTCCAGAACCGGACTTCGCAGAAGGTTCTGGTTTTCACCTGTGGATAGCTCTGGCAAATGTGACCAGGGATTTTGAAAACCGGAGCCTCTTACAGGGCTTGGTTTTGGAAATAGCGCCAACCAAAGACATTAGTAGGTAGTTGGCGCTCGAAAATCCATAAAACAACTTTGGACCGGCATATCTCGATAACCAGACCACTCAGGAGCTTTTCGTTTGGATGTGCATATAGGAATTGAATAGACCTTTTCATTGATGTATGTCTCGATGCGTTTGGGGAACTTTGAAAATTTGATGATTTTTTTAAACAAGTGGTTAGTCCATGATTTTTTCAAAATTATCAAAAATTCAGTAAAATCACTTTGGTTAGAAATATTTCCAGAACCGGACTTCGCAGAAGGTTCTGGTTTTCACCTGTAGATAGCTCTGGCAAATGTGACCAGGGATTTTGAAAACCGGAGCCTCTTACAGGTCTTGGTTTTGGAAATAGCGCCAACCAAAGACATTAGTAGGTAGTTGGCGCTCGAAAATCCATAAAACCACTTAGGACCGGCATATCTCCATAACCAGACCACTCAGGAGCTTTTCATTTGGATGTGCATATAGGAATTGAATAGACCTTTTCATTGATGTATGTCTCGATGCGTTTGGGGAACTTTGAAAATTTGATGATTTTTTGAGGCAAGTGGTTAGTCCATGATTTTTTCAAAATTCTCAAAAATTCAGTAAAATCAATTTGGTTAGAAATATTTCCAGAACCGGACTTCGCAGAAGGTTCTGGTTTTCACTTGTGGATAGCTCTGGCAAATGTGACCAGGGATTTTGAAAACCGGAGCCTCTTACAGGGCTTGGTTTTGGAAATAGCGCCAACCAAAGACATCTGTGGGTAGTTGGCGGTCGAAAATCCATAAAACAACTTTGGACCCGCATATCTCGATAACCAGACCACTTAGGAGCTTTCGATTAGATGTGCATATAGGAATTGAATGGACCTTTTCATTGATGTATGTCTCAATGCGTTTGGGGAACTTTGAAAATTTGATGATTTTTTTAGACAAGTGGTTAGTCCATGATTTTTTCAAAATTCTCAAAAATTCTGTAAAATCACTTTGGTTAGAAATATTTCCAGAACCAGACCTCGCAGAAGCTTCTGGTTTTCACCTGTGGATAGCTCTGGCAAATGTGACGAGGGATTTTGAAAACCGGAGCCTCTTACAGGGCTTGGTTTTGGAAATAGCGCCAACCAAAGACATCTGTGGGTAGTTGGCGGTCGAAAATCCATAAAACAACTTTGGACCGGCATATCTCGATAACCAGACCACTCAGGAGCTTTTCGTTTGGATGTGCATATAGGAATTGAATGGACCTTTTCATTGATGTATGTCTCGATGCGTTTGGGGAACTTTGAAAATTTGATGATTTTTTTAGACAAGTGGTTAGTCCATGATTTTTTCAATATTCTCAAAAATTCTGTAAAATCACTTTGGTTAGAAATATTTCCAGAACCGGACCTCGCAGAAGGTTCTGGTTTTCACCTGTGGATAGCTCTGGCAAATGTGACTAGGGATTTTGAAAACCGGAGCCTCTTACAGGGCTTGGTTTTGGAAATAGCGCTAACCAAAGACATCAGTGGGTAGTTGGCGGTCGAAAATCCATAAAACCACTTTGGACCGGCATATCTCGATAACCAGACCACTCAGGAGCTTTTCATTTGGATGTGCATATAGGAATTGAATAGACTTTTTCATTGATGTATGTCTCGATGCGTTTGGGGAACTTTGAAAATTTGATGATTTTTTTAGACAAGTGGTTAGTCCATGATTTTTTCAAAGTTCTCAAAAATTCAGTAAAATCACTTTGGTTAGAAATATTTCCAGAACCAGACCACGCAGAAGGTTCTGGTTTTCACCTGTGGATAGCTCTGGCAAATGTGACCAGGGATTTTGAAAACCGGAGCCTCTTACAGGACTTGGTTTTGGAAATAGCGCCAACCAAACACATTAGTAGGTAGTTGGCGCTCGAAAATCCATAAAACCACTTTGGACCGGCATATCTCGATAACCAGACCACTCAGGAGCTTTTCGTTTGGATGTGCATGTAGGAATTGAATAGACCTTTTCGTCGATGTATGTCTCGATGCGTTTGGGCAACTTTGAAAATTTGATGATTTTTTTAGACAAGTGGTTAGTCCATGATTTTTTCAAAATTCTCAAAAATTCTGTAAAATCACTTTGGTTAGAAATATTTCCAGAACCAGACCTCGCAGAAGTTTCTGTTTTCACCTGTGGATAGCTCTGGCAAATGTGACCAGGGATTTTGAAAACCGGAGCCTCTTACAGGACTTGGGTTTGGAAATAGCGCTAACCAGACATTAGTATAGGTAGTTGGCGCTCGAAAATCCATAAAACCACTTTGGACCGGCATATCTGGATAACCAGGCCACTCAGGAGCTTTTCGTTTGGATGTGCATATAGGAATTGAATAGACTTTTTCATTGATGTATGTCTCGATGCGTTTGGGGAACTTTGAAAATTTGATGATTTTTTTAGACAAGTGGTTAGTCAATGATTTTTTCAATATTCTCAAAAATTCTGTAAAATCACTTTGGTTAGAAATATTTCCAGAACCACACCTCGCAGAAGGTTCTGGTTTTCACCTGTGGATAGCTCTGGCAAATGTGACCAGGGATTTTGAAAACCGGAGCCTCTTACAGGGCTAGGTTTTGAAAATAACGCCAACCAAAGACATTAGTAGGTAGTTGGCGCTCGAAAATCCATAAAACCACTTTGGACCGGCATATCTCGATAACCAGACCACTCAGGAGCTTTTCGTTTGGATGTGCATATAGGAATTGAATAGACTTTTGGTTAGTCAATGATTTTTTCAAAATTCTCAAAAATTCAGTAAAATCACTTTGGTTAGAAATATTTCCAGAACCGGACTTCGCAGAAGGTCCTGGTTTTCACCTGTGGATAGCTCTGGCAAATGTGACCAGGGATTTTGAAAACCGGAGCCTCTTACAGGGCTTGGTTTTGGAAATAGTGCTAACCAAAGACATCAGTGGGTAGTTGGCGGTCGAAAATCCATAAAACAACTTTGGACCGGCATATCTCGATAACCAGACCACTCAGGAGCTTTTCGATTAGATGTGCATATAGGAATTGAATAGACCTTTCCATTGATGTAAGTCTCGATGCTTTCGGGGAACTTTGAAAATTTGATGATTTAGTCCATGATTTTTTCAAAATTCTCAAAAATTCTGTAAAATAACTTTGGTTAGAAATATTTCCAGAACCAGACCTCGCAGAAGCTTCTGGTTTTCACCTGTGGATAGCTCTGGCAAATGTAACCAGGGATTTTGAAAACCGGAGCCTCTTACAGGGCTTGGTTTTGGAAATAGCGCTAACCATAGACATCAGTGGGTAGTTGGCGGTCGAAAATCCATAAAACAACTTTGGACCCGCATATCTCGATAACCAGATCACTCAGGAGCTTTTCGTTTGGATGTGCATATAGAAATTGAAAAGACCTTTTCATTGATGTATAACTTGATGCGTTTGGGGAACTTTGAAAATTTGATGATTTTTTTAGACAAGATGGTTAGTCAATGATTTTTTCAAAATTCTCAAAAATTCAATAAAATCACTTTGGTTAGAAATATTTCCAGAACCGGACCTCGCAGAAGGTTCTGGTTTTCACCTGTGGATAGCTCTGGCAAATGGGACCAGGGATTTTGAAAACCGGAGCCTCTTACAGGGCTTGGTTTTGCAAATAGCGCTAACCATAGACATCAGTGGGTAGTTGGCGGTCGAAAATCCATAAAACAACTTTGGACCCGCATATCTCGATAACCAGATCACTCAGGAGCTTTTCGTTTGGATGTGCATATAGAAATTGAATAGACCTTTTCATTGATATATGTCTCGATGCGTTTGGGGAACTTTGAAAATTTTGATTTTTTTAGACAAGTGGTTAGCCATGATTTCTTCAAAATTCTCAAAAATCAGTAAAATCACTTTGGTTAGAAATATTTCCAGAACCAGACCTCGCAGAAGGTTCTGGTTTTCACCTGTGGAAAGCTCTGGCAAATGTGACCAGGGATTTTGAAAACCGGAGCCTCTTACACGGCTTGGTTTTGGAAATAGCGCCAACCAAAGACATTTGTAGGTAGTAGGCGGTCGAAAATCCATAAAACAACTTTGGTCCCGCATATCTCGATAACCAGACCACTTAGGAGCTTTTCGATTAGTTGTGCATATAGGAATTGAATAGACCTTTTCATTGATATATGTCTCGATGCGTTTGGGGAACTTTGAAAATTTGATGATTTTTTTAGACAAATGGTTAGTCCATGATTTTTTCAAAATTCTCAAAAACTCAGTAAAATCACTTTGGTTAGAAATATTTCCAGAACTGGACTTCGCAGAAGGTTCTGGTTTTCACCTGTAGATAGCTCTGGCAAATGTGACCAGGGATTTTGAAAACCGGAGCCTCTTACAGGGCTTGGTTTTGAAAATAGCGCCAACCAAAGACATTAGTAGGTAGTTGGCGCTCGAAAATCCATAAAACCACTTTGGACCGGCATATCTCGATAACCAGACCACTCAGGAGCTTTTCGTTTGGATCTGCATATAGGAATTGAATAGACCTTTTCATTGATGTATGTCTCGATGCGTTTGGGGAACTTTGAAAATTTGATGTTTTTTTTAGGCAAGTGGTTAGTCCATGATTTTTTCAAAATTCTCAAAAATTCTGTAAAATCAACTTCGCAGAAGGTTCTGGTTTTCACCTGTGGATAGCTCTGGCAAATGTGACCAGGGATTTTGAAAACCGGAGCCTCTTACAGGGCTTGGTTTTGGAAATAGCGCCAACCAAACACATTAGTAGGTAGTTGGCGCTCGAAAATCCATAAAACCACTTTGGACCGGCATATCTCGATAACCAGACCACTCAGGAGCTTTTCATTTGGATGTGCATATAGGAATTGAATAGACTTTTTCATTGATGTATGTCTCGATGCGTTTGGGGAACTTTGAAAATTTGATGATTTTTTTAGACAAGTGGTTAGTCCATGATTTTTTCAAAATTCTCAAAAATTCTGTAAAATCACTTTGGTTAGAAATATTTCCAGAACCAGACCTCGCAGAAGTTTCTGTTTTCACCTGTGGATAGCTCTGGCAAATGTGACCAGGGATTTTGAAAACCGGAGCCTCTTACAGGACTTGGGTTTGGAAATAGCGCTAACCAGACATTAGTATAGGTAGTTGGCGCTCGAAAATCCATAAAACCACTTTGGACCGGCATATCTGGATAACCAGGCCACTCAGGAGCTTTTCGTTTGGATGTGCATATAGGAATTGAATAGACTTTTTCATTGATGTATGTCTCGATGCGTTTGGGGAACTTTGAAAATTTGATGATTTTTTTAGACAAGTGGTTAGTCCATGATTTTTTCAAAATTCTCAAAAATTCTGTAAAATCACTTTGGTTAGAAATATTTCCAGAACCAGACCTCGCAGAAGTTTCTGTTTTCACCTGTGGATAGCTCTGGCAAATGTGACCAGGGATTTTGAAAACCGGAGCCTCTTACAGGACTTGGGTTTGGAAATAGCGCTAACCAGACATTAGTATAGGTAGTTGGCGCTCGAAAATCCATAAAACCACTTTGGACCGGCATATCTGGATAACCAGGCCACTCAGGAGCTTTTCGTTTGGATGTGCATATAGGAATTGAATAGACTTTTTCATTGATGTATGTCTCGATGCGTTTGGGGAACTTTGAAAATTTGATGATTTTTTTAGACAAGTGGTTAGTCCATGATTTTTTCAATATTCTCAAAAATTCTGTAAAATCACTTTGGTTAGAAATATTTCCAGAACCACACCTCGCAGAAGGTTCTGGTTTTCACCTGTGGATAGCTCTGGCAAATGTGACCAGGGATTTTGAAAACCGGAGCCTCTTACAGGGCTAGGTTTTGAAAATAACGCCAACCAAAGACATTAGTAGGTAGTTGGCGCTCGAAAATCCATAAAACCACTTTGGACCGGCATATCTCGATAACCAGACCACTCAGGAGCTTTTCGTTTGGATGTGCATATAGGAATTGAATAGACTTTTGGTTAGTCAATGATTTTTTCAAAATTCTCAAAAATTCAGTAAAATCACTTTGGTTAGAAATATTTCCAGAACCGGACTTCGCAGTAGGTCCTGGTTTTCACCTGTGGATAGCTCTGGCAAATGTGACCAGGGATTTTGAAAACCGGAGCCTCTTACAGGGCTTGGTTTTGGAAATAGCGTCAACCAAAGACATTAGTAGGTAGTTGGCGCTCGAAAATCCATAAAACCACTTTGGACCGGCATATCTCGATAACCAGACCACTCAGGAGCTTTTCGTTTGGATGTGCATATAGGAATTGAATAGACCTTTTCATTGATATATGTCTCGATGCGTTTGGGGAACTTTGAAAATTTGATGATTTTTTTAGACAAGTGGTTAGTCAATGATTTTTGCAAAATTCTCAAAAATTCAGTAAGATCACTTTGGTTAGAAATATTTCCAGAACCAGACTTCGCAGAAGGTTCTGGTTTTCACCTGTGGATAGCTCTGGCAAATGTGACCAGGGATTTTGAAAACCGGAGCCTCTTACAGGGCTTGGTTTTGGAAATAGTGCTAACCAAAGACATCAGTGGGTAGTTGGCGGTCGAAAATCCATAAAACAACTTTGGACCGGCATATCTCGATAACCAGACCACTCAGGAGCTTTTCGATTAGATGTGCATATAGGAATTGAATAGACCTTTCCATTGATGTAAGTCTCGATGCTTTCGGGGAACTTTGAAAATTTGATGATTTTTTAGACAAGTCCATGATTTTTTCAAAATTCTCAAAAATTCTGTAAAATAACTTTGGTTAGAAATATTTCCAGAACCAGACCTCGCAGAAGCTTCTGATTTTCACCTGTGGATAGCTATGGCAAATGTAACCAGGGATTTTGAAAACCGGAGCCTCTTACAGGGCTTGGTTTTGGAAATAGCGCTAACCATAGACATCAGTGGGTAGTTGGCGGTCGAAAATCCATAAAACAACTTTGGACCCGCATATCTCGATAACCAGATCACTCAGGAGCTTTTCGTTTGGATGTGCATATAGAAATTGAAAAGACCTTTTCATTGATGTATAACTTGATGCGTTTGGGGAACTTTGAAAATTTGATGATTTTTTTAGACAAGATGGTTAGTCAATGATTTTTTCAAAATTCTCAAAAATTCAATAAAATCACTTTGGTTAGAAATATTTCCAGAACCGGACCTCGCAGAAGGTTCTGGTTTTCACCTGTGGATAGCTCTGGCAAATGGGACCAGGGATTTTGAAAACCGGAGCCTCTTACAGGGCTTGGTTTTGCAAATAGCGCTAACCATAGACATCAGTGGGTAGTTGGCGGTCGAAAATCCATAAAACAACTTTGGACCCGCATATCTCGATAACCAGATCACTCAGGAGCTTTTCGTTTGGATGTGCATATAGAAATTGAATAGACCTTTTCATTGATATATGTCTCGATGCGTTTGGGGAACTTTGAAAATTTGATGATTTTTTTAGACAAGTGGTTAGTCCATGATTTGTTCAAAATTATCAAAAATTCAGTAAAATCACTTTGGTTAGAAATATTTCCAGAACCGGACTTCGCAGAAGGTTCTGGTTTTCACCTGTGGATAGCTCTGGCAAATGTGACCAGGGATTTTGAAAACCGGAGCCTCTTACAGGGCTTGGTTTTGAAAATAGCGCCAACCAAAGACATTAGTAGGTAGTTAGCGCTCGAAAATCCATAAAACAACTTTGGACCGGCATATCTCGATAACCAGACCACTCAGGAGCTTTTCGTTTGGATGTGCAAATAGGAATTGAATAGACCTTTTCATCGATGTATGTCTCGATGCGTTTGGGGAACTTTGAAAATTTGATGATTTTTTTCGACAAGTGGTTAGTCCATGATTTTTTCAAAATTATCAAAAATTCAGTAAAATCACTTTGGTTAGAAATATTTTCAGAACCGGACTTCGCAGAAGGTTCTGGTTTTCACCTGTGGATAGCTCTGGCAAATGTGACGAGGGATTTTGAAAACCGGAGCCTCTTACAGGGCTTGGTTTTGGAAATAGCGCCAACCAAAGACATTAGTAGGTAGTTGGCGCTCGAAAATCCATAGAACCACTTTGGACCGGCATATCTCGATAACCAGACCACTCAGGAGCTTTTCGTTTGGATGTGCATATAGGAATTGAATAGACCATTTCATTGATGTATAACTCAATGCGTTTGGGGAACTTTGAAAATTTGATGATTTTTTTAGACAAGTGGTTAGTCCACGATTTTTTCAAAATTCTCAAAAATTCAGTAAAATCACTTTGGTTAGAAATATTTCCAGAACTAGACCACGCGGAAGGTTCTGGTCTTCACCTGTGGATAGCTCTGGCAAATGTGACCAGGGATTTTGAAAACCGGAGCCTCTTACAGGGCTTGGTTTTGAAAATAGCGCCAACCAAAGACATTAGTAGGTAGTTGGCGCTCGAAAATCCATAAAACAACTTTGGACCGGCATATCTCGATAACCAGACCACTCAGGAGCTTTTCGTTTGGATGTGCAAATAGGAATTGAATAGACCTTTTCATCGATGTATGTCTCGATGCGTTTGGGGAACTTTGAAAATTTGATGATTTTTTTCGACAAGTGGTTAGTCCATGATTTTTTCAAAATTATCAAAAATTCAGTAAAATCACTTTGGTTAGAAATATTTCCAGAACCGGACTTTGCAGAAGGTTCTGGTTTTCACCTGTGGATAGCTCTGGCAAATGTGACCAGGGATTTTGAAAACCGGAGCCTCTTACAGGGCTTGGTTTTGAAAATAGCGCCAACCAAAGACATTAGTAGGTAGTTGGCGCTCGAAAATCCATAAAACAACTTTGGACCGGCATATCTCGATAACCAGACCACTCAGGAGCTTTTCGTTTGGATGTGCATATAGGAATTGAATAGACCTTTTCATCGATGTATGTCTCGATGCGTTTGGGGAACTTTGAAAATTTGATGATTTTTTTCGACAAGTGGTTAGTCCATGATTTTTTCAAAATTCTCAAAAATTCTGTAAAATCACTTTGGTTAGAAATATTTCCAGAACCGGACTTCGCAGAAGGTTCTGGTTTTCACCTGTGGATAGCTCTGGCAAATGTGACCAGGGATTTTGAAAACCGGAGCCTCTTACAGGGCTTGGTTTTGAAAATAGCGCCAACCAAAGACATTAGTAGGTAGTTGGCGCTCGAAAATCCATAAAACCACTTTGGACCGGCATATCTCGATAACCAGACCACTCAGGAGCTTTTCGTTTGGATGTGCATATAGGAATTGAATAGACCTTTTCATCGATGTATGTCTCGATGCGTTTGGGGAACTTTGAAAATTTGATGATTTTTTTCGACAAGTGGTTAGTCCATGATTTTTTCAAAATTATCAAAAATTCAGTAAAATCACTTTGGTTAGAAATATTTTCAGAACCGGACTTCGCAGAAGGTTCTGGTTTTCACCTGTGGATAGCTCTGGCAAATGTGACGAGGGATTTTGAAAACCGGAGCCTCTTACAGGGCTTGGTTTTGGAAATAGCGCCAACCAAAGACATTAGTAGGTAGTTGGCGCTCGAAAATCCATAGAACCACTTTGGACCGGCATATCTCGATAACCAGACCACTCAGGAGCTTTTCGTTTGGATGTGCATATAGGAATTGAATAGACCATTTCATTGATGTATAACTCAATGCGTTTGGGGAACTTTGAAAATTTGATGATTTTTTTAGACAAGTGGTTAGTCCACGATTTTTTCAAAATTCTCAAAAATTCAGTAAAATCACTTTGGTTAGAAATATTTCCAGAACTAGACCACGCGGAAGGTTCTGGTCTTCACCTGTGGATAGCTCTGGCAAATGTGACCAGGGATTTTGAAAACCGGAGCCTCTTACAGGGCTTGGTTTTGAAAATAGCGCCAACCAAAGACATTAGTAGGTAGTTGGCGCTCGAAAATCCATAAAACAACTTTGGACCGGCATATCTCGATAACCAGACCACTCAGGAGCTTTTCGTTTGGATGTGCATATAGGAATTGAATAGACCTTTTCATCGATGTATGTCTCGATGCGTTTGGGGAACTTTGAAAATTTGATGATTTTTTTCGACAAGTGGTTAGTCCATGATTTTTTCAAAATTCTCAAAAATTCTGTAAAATCACTTTGGTTAGAAATATTTCCAGAACCGGACTTCGCAGAAGGTTCTGGTTTTCACCTGTGGATAGCTTTGGCAAATGTGACCAGGTATTTTGAAAACCGGAGCCTCTTACAGGGCTTGGTTTTGAAAATAGCGCCAACCAAAGACATTAGTAGGTAGTTGGCGCTCGAAAATCCATAAAACAACTTTGGACCGGCATATCTCGATAACCAGACCACTCAGGAGCTTTTCGTTTGGATGTGCAAATAGGAATTGAATAGACCTTTTCATCGATGTATGTCTCGATGCGTTTGGGGAACTTTGAAAATTTGATGATTTTTTTCGACAAGTGGTTAGTCCATGATTTTTTTCAAAATTATCAAAAATTCAGTAAAATCACTTTGGTTAGAAATATTTCCAGAACCGGACTTCGCAGAAGGTTCTGGTTTTCACCTGTGGATAGCTCTGGCAAATGTGACCAGGGATTTTGAAAACCGGAGCCTCTTACAGGGCTTGGTTTTGAAAATAGCGCCAACCAAAGACATTAGTAGGTAGTTGGCGCTCGAAAATCCATAAAACAACTTTGGACCGGCATATCTCGATAACCAGACCACTCAGGAGCTTTTCGTTTGGATGTGCAAATAGGAATTGAATAGACCTTTTCATCGATGTATGTCTCGATGCGTTTGGGGAACTTTGAAAATTTGATGATTTTTTTCGACAAGTGGTTAGTCCATGATTTTTTCAAAATTATCAAAAATTCAGTAAAATCACTTTGGTTAGAAATATTTCCAGAACCGGACTTCGCAGAAGGTTCTGGTTTTCACCTGTGGATAGCTCTGGCAAATGTGACCAGGGATTTTGAAAACCGGAGCCTCTTACAGGGCTTGGTTTTGAAAATAGCGCCAACCAAAGACATTAGTAGGTAGTTGGCGCTCGAAAATCCATAAAACCACTTTGGACCGCCATATCTCGATAACCAGACCACTCAGGAGCTTTTCGTTTGGATGTGCATATAGGAATTGAATAGGCCTTTTCATTGATGTATGTCTCGATGCGTTTGGGGAACTTTGAAAATTTGATGATTTTTTTAAACAAGTGGTTAGTCCATGATTTTTTCAAAATTATCAAAAATTCAGTAAAATCACTTTGGTTAGAAATATTTCCAGAACCGGACTTCGCAGAAGGTTCTGGTTTTCACCTGTAGATAGCTCTGGCAAATGTGACCAGGGATTTTGAAAACCGGAGCCTCTTACAGGTCTTGGTTTTGGAAATAGCGCCAACCAAAGACATTAGTAGGTAGTTGGCGCTCGAAAATCCATAAAACCACTTAGGACCGGCATATCTCCATAACCAGACCACTCAGGAGCTTTTCATTTGGATGTGCATATAGGAATTGAATAGACCTTTTCATTGATGTATGTCTCGATGCGTTTGGGGAACTTTGAAAATTTGATGATTTTTTGAGGCAAGTGGTTATTCCATGATTTTTTCAAAATTCTCAAAAATTCAGTAAAATCAATTTGGTTAGAAATATTTCCAGAACCGGACTTCGCAGAAGGTTCTGGTTTTCACTTGTGGATAGCTCTGGCAAATGTGACCAGGGATTTTGAAAACCGGAGCCTCTTACAGGGCTTGGTTTTGGAAATAGCGCCAACCAAAGACATCTGTGGGTAGTTGGCGGTCGAAAATCCATAAAACAACTTTGGACCGGCATATCTCGATAACCAGACCACTCAGGAGCTTTTCGTTTGGATGTGCATATAGGAATTGAATGGACCTTTTCATTGATGTATGTCTCAATGCGTTTGGGGAACTTTGAAAATTTGATGATTTTTTTCGACAAGTGGTTAGTCCATGATTTTTTCAAAATTATCAAAAATTCAGTAAAATCACTTTGGTTAGAAATATTTCCAGAACTGGACTTCGCAGAAGGTTCTGGTTTTCACCTGTAGATAGCTCTGGCAAATGTGACCAGGGATTTTGAAAACCGGAGCCTCTTACAGGGCTTGGTTTTGGAAATAGCGCCAACCAAAGACATCTGTGGGTAGTTGGCGGTCGAAAATCCATAAAACAACTTTGGACCCGCATATCTCGATAACCAGACCACTTAGGAGCTTTTGATTAGATGTGCATATAGGAATTGAATGGACCTTTTCATTGATGTATGTCTCAATGCGTTTGGGGAACTTTGAAAATTTGATGATTTTTTTCGACAAGTGGTTAGTCCATGATTTTTTCAAAATTCTCAAAAATTCAGTAAAATCACTTTGGTTAGAAATATTTCCAGAACTGGACTTCGCAGAAGGTTCTGGTTTTCACCTGTAGATAGCTCTGGCAAATGTGACCAGGGATTTTGAAAACCGGAGCCTCTTACAGGGCTTGGTTTTGGAAATAGCGCCAACCAAAGACATCTGTGGGTAGTTGGCGGTCGAAAATCCATAAAACAACTTTGGACCCGCATATCTCGATAACCAGACCACTTAGGAGCTTTTGATTAGATGTGCATATAGGAATTGAATGGACCTTTTCATTGATGTATGTCTCAATGCGTTTGGGGAACTTTGAAAATTTGATGATTTTTTTCGACAAGTGGTTAGTCCATGATTTTTTCAAAATTCTCAAAAATTCAGTAAAATCACTTTGGTTAGAAATATTTCCAGAACCGGACTTCGCAGAAGGTTCTGGTTTTCACCTGTGGATAGCTCTGGCAAATGTGACGAGGGATTTTGAAAACCGGAGCCTCTTACAGGGCTTGGTTTTGAAAATAGCGCCAACCAAAGACATTAGTAGGTAGTTGGCGCTCGAAAATCCATAAAACAACTTTGGACCGGCATATCTCGATAACCAGACCACTCAGGAGCTTTTCGTTTGGATGTGCAAATAGGAATTGAATAGACCTTTTCATCGATGTATGTCTCGATGCGTTTGGGGAACTTTGAAAATTTGATGATTTTTTTCGACAAGTGGTTAGTCCATGATTTTTTCAAAATTATCAAAAATTCAGTAAAATCACTTTGGTTAGAAATATTTCCAGAACCGGACTTCGCAGAAGGTTCTGGTTTTCACCTGTGGATAGCTCTGGCAAATGTGACCAGGGATTTTAAAAACCGGAGCCTCTTACAGGGCTTGGTTTTGAAAATAGCGCCAACCAAAGACATTAGTAGGTAGTTGGCGCTCGAAAATCCATAAAACAACTTTGGACCGGCATATCTCGATAACCAGACCACTCAGGAGCTTTTCGTTTGGATGTGCATATAGGAATTGAATAGACCTTTTCATCGATGTATGTCTCGATGCGTTTGGGGAACTTTGAAAATTTGATGATTTTTTTCGACAAGTGGTTAGTCCATGATTTTTTCAAAATTATCAAAAATTCAGTAAAATCACTTTGGTTAGAAATATTTTCAGAACCGGACTTCGCAGAAGGTTCTGGTTTTCACCTGTGGATAGCTCTGGCAAATGTGACGAGGGATTTTGAAAACCGGAGCCTCTTACAGGGCTTGGTTTTGGAAATAGCGCCAACCAAAGACATTAGTAGGTAGTTGGCGCTCGAAAATCCATAGAACCACTTTGGACCGGCATATCTCGATAACCAGACCACTCAGGAGCTTTTCGTTTGGATGTGCATATAGGAATTGAATAGACCATTTCATTGATGTATAACTCAATGCGTTTGGGGAACTTTGAAAATTTGATGATTTTTTTAGACAAGTGGTTAGTCCACGATTTTTTCAAAATTCTCAAAAATTCAGTAAAATCACTTTGGTTAGAAATATTTCCAGAACTAGACCACGCGGAAGGTTCTGGTCTTCACCTGTGGATAGCTCTGGCAAATGTGACCAGGGATTTTGAAAACCGGAGCCTCTTACAGGGCTTGGTTTTGAAAATAGCGCCAACCAAAGACATTAGTAGGTAGTTGGCGCTCGAAAATCTATAAAACCACTTTGGACCGCCATATCTCGATAACCAGACCACTCAGGAGCTTTTCGTTTGGATGTGCATATAGGAATTGAATAGACCTTTTCATCGATGTATGTCTCGATGCGTTTGGGGAACTTTGAAAATTTGATGATTTTTTTCGACAAGTGGTTAGTCCATGATTTTTTCAAAATTATCAAAAATTCAGTAAAATCACTTTGGTTAGAAATATTTCCAGAACCGGACTTCGCAGAAGGTTCTGGTTTTCACCTGTGGATAGCTCTGGCAAATGTGACCAGGGATTTTGAAAACCGGAGCCTCTTACAGGGCTTGGTTTTGGAAATAGCGCCAACCAAAGACATCTGTGGGTAGTTGGCGGTCGAAAATCCATAAAACAACTTTGGACCCGCATATCTCGATAACCAGACCACTTAGGAGCTTTCGATTAGATGTGCATATAGGAATTGAATGGACCTTTTCATTGATGTATGTCTCAATGCGTTTGGGGAACTTTGAAAATTTGATGATTTTTTTAGACAAGTGGTTAGTCCATGATTTTTTCAAAATTCTCAAAAATTCTGTAAAATCACTTTGGTTAGAAATATTTCCAGAACCAGACCTCGCAGAAGCTTCTGGTTTTCACCTGTGGATAGCTCTGGCAAATGTGACGAGGGATTTTGAAAACCGGAGCCTCTTACAGGGCTTGGTTTTGGAAATAGCGCCAACCAAAGACATCTGTGGGTAGTTGGCGGTCGAAAATCCATAAAACAACTTTGGACCGGCATATCTCGATAACCAGACCACTCAGGAGCTTTTCGTTTGGATGTGCATATAGGAATTGAATGGACCTTTTCATTGACGTATGTCTCAATGCGTTTGGGGAACTTTGAAAATTTGATGATTTTTTTCGACAAGTGGTTAGTCCATGATTTTTTCAAAATTATCAAAAATTCAGTAAAATCACTTTGGTTAGAAATATTTCCAGAACTGGACTTCGCAGAAGGTTCTGGTTTTCACCTGTAGATAGCTCTGGCAAATGTGACCAGGGATTTTGAAAACCGGAGCCTCTTACAGGGCTTGGTTTTGGAAATAGCGCCAACCAAAGACATCTGTGGGTAGTTGGCGGTCGAAAATCCATAAAACAACTTTGGACCCGCATATCTCGATAACCAGACCACTTAGGAGCTTTTGATTAGATGTGCATATAGGAATTGAATGGACCTTTTCATTGATGTATGTCTCAATGCGTTTGGGGAACTTTGAAAATTTGATGATTTTTTTCGACAAGTGGTTAGTCCATGATTTTTTCAAAATTCTCAAAAATTCAGTAAAATCACTTTGGTTAGAAATATTTCCAGAACTGGACTTCGCAGAAGGTTCTGGTTTTCACCTGTAGATAGCTCTGGCAAATGTGACCAGGGATTTTGAAAACCGGAGCCTCTTACAGGGCTTGGTTTTGGAAATAGCGCCAACCAAAGACATCTGTGGGTAGTTGGCGGTCGAAAATCCATAAAACAACTTTGGACCCGCATATCTTGATAACCAGACCACTTAGGAGCTTTTGATTAGATGTGCATATAGGAATTGAATGGACCTTTTCATTGATGTATGTCTCAATGCGTTTGGGGAACTTTGAAAATTTGATGATTTTTTTCGACAAGTGGTTAGTCCATGATTTTTTCAAAATTCTCAAAAATTCAGTAAAATCAACTTCGCAGAAGGTTCTGGTTTTCACCTGTGGATAGCTCTGGCAAATGTGACCAGGGATTTTGAAAACCGGAGCCTCTTACAGGGCTTGGTTTTGGAAATAGCGCCAACCAAACACATCAGTGGGTAGTTGGCGGTCGAAAATCCATAAAACAACTTTGGACCCGCATATCTCGATAACCAGATCACTCAGGAGCTTTTCGTTCGGATGTGCATATAGAAATTGAAAAGACCTTTTTATTGATGTATAACTCGATGCGTTTGGGGGACTTTGAAAATTTGACAATTTTTTTAGACAAGTGTTAGTCAATGATTTTTTCAAAATTCTCAAAAATTCTGTAAAATCACTTTGGTTAGAAATATTTCCAGAACCAGACCTCGCAGAAGGTTCTGGTTTTCACCTGTGGATAGCTCTGGCAAATGTGACGAGGGATTTTGAAAACCGGAGCCTCTTACAGTGCTTGGTTTTGGAAATAGCGCCAACCAAAGACATTAGTAGGTAGTTGGCGCTCGAAAATCCATAAAACCACTTTGGACGGGCATATCTCGATAACCAGACCACTCAGGAGCTTTTCGTTTGGATGTGCATATTATAGGAATTGAATAGACCTTTTCATCGATGTATGTCTCGATGCGTTTGGGGGACTTTGAAAATTTGACAATTTTTTTAGACAAGTGGTTATACCATGATTTTTTCAAAATTTTCAAAAATTCAGTAAAATCACTTTGGTTAGAAATATTTCCAGAACTAGACCACGCAGAAGGTTCTGGTCTTCACCTGTGGATAGCTCTGGCAAATGTGACTAGGGATTTTGAAAACCGGAGCCTCTTACAGGGCTTGGTTTTGGAAATAGTGCTAACCAAAGACATCAGTGGGTAGTTGGCGGTCGAAAATCCATAAAACAACTTTGGACCCGCATATCTCGATAACCAGACCACTTAGGAGCTTTTCGATTAGATGTGCATATAGGAATTGAATAGACCTTTTCATTGATGTATGTCTCGATGCGTTTGGGGAACTTTGAAAATTTGATGATTTTTTTAGACAAGTGGTTAGTCCATGATTTTTTCAAAATTCTCAAAAATTCTGTAAAATCAACTTCGCAGAAGGTTCTGGTTTTCACCTGTGGATAGCTCTGGCAAATGTGACCAGGGATTTTGAAAACCGGAGCCTCTTGCAGGGCTTGGTTTTGGAAATAGCGCCAACCAAACACATTAGTAGGTAGTTGGCGCTCGAAAATCCATAAAACCACTTTGGACCGGCATATCTCGATAACCAGACCACTCAGGAGCTTTTCGTTTGGATGTGCATATAGGAATTGAATAGACCTTTTCATTGATGTATAACTCGATTCGTTTGGGGAACTTTGAAAATTTGATGATTTTTTTAGACAAGTGGTTAGTCAATGATTTTTTCAAAATTCTCAAAAATTCAGTAAAATCACTTTGGTTAGAAATATTTCCAGAACCGGACCCCGCAGAAGGTTCTGGTTTTCATCTGTGGATAGTTCTGGCAAAAAATGTGACCAGGGATTTTGAAAACCGGAGCCTCTTACAGGGCTTGGTTTTGGAAATAGCGCCAACCAAAGACATCAGTGGGTAGTTGGCGGTCGAAAATCCATAAAACCACTTTGGACCGGCATATCTCGATAACCAGACCACTCAGGAGCTTTTCGTTTGGATGTGCATATAGGAATTGAATAGACCTTTTCATCGATGTATGTCTCGATGCGTTTGGGGAACTTTGAAAATTTGATGATTTTTTTAGACAAGTGGTTAGTCCATGATTTTTTCAAAATTCTCAAAAATTCTGTAAAATCACTTTGGTTAGAAATATTTCCAGAACCACACCTCGCAGAAGCTTCTGGTTTTCACCTGATGTGGATAGCTCTGGCAAATGTGACGAGGGATTTTGAAAACCGGAGCCTCTTACAGGTCTTGGTTTTGGAAATAGCGCCAACCAAAGACATTAGTAGGTAGTTGGCGCTCGAAAATCCATAAAACCACTTAGGACCGGCATATCTCCATAACCAGACCACTCAGGAGCTTTTCATTTGGATGTGCATATAGGAATTGAATAGACCTTTTCATTGATGTATGTCTCGATGCGTTTGGGGAACTTTGAAAATTTGATGATTTTTTGAGGCAAGTGGTTAGTCCATGATTTTTTCAAAATTCTCAAAAATTCAGTAAAATCAATTTGGTTAGAAATATTTCCAGAACCGGACTTCGCAGAAGGTTCTGGTTTTCACTTGTGGATAGCTCTGGCAAATGTGACCAGGGATTTTGAAAACCGGAGCCTCTTACAGGGCTTGGTTTTGGAAATAGCGCCAACCAAAGACATCTGTGGGTAGTTGGCGGTCGAAAATCCATAAAACAACTTTGGACCCGCATATCTCGATAACCAGACCACTTAGGAGCTTTCGATTAGATGTGCATATAGGAATTGAATGGACCTTTTCATTGATGTATGTCTCAATGCGTTTGGGGAACTTTGAAAATTTGATGATTTTTTTAGACAAGTGGTTAGTCCATGATTTTTTCAAAATTCTCAAAAATTCTGTAAAATCACTTTGGTTAGAAATATTTCCAGAACCAGACCTCGCAGAAGCTTCTGGTTTTCACCTGTGGATAGCTCTGGCAAATGTGATGAGGGATTTTGAAAACCGGAGCCTCTTACAGGGCTTGGTTTTGGAAATAGCGCCAACCAAAGACATCTGTGGGTAGTTGGCGGTCGAAAATCCATAAAACAACTTTGGACCGGCATATCTCGATAACCAGACCACTCAGGAGCTTTTCGTTTGGATGTGCATATAGGAATTGAATGGACCTTTTCATTGATGTATGTCTCAATGCGTTTGGGGAACTTTGAAAATTTGATGATTTTTTTCGACAAGTGGTTAGTCCATGATTTTTTCAAAATTATCAAAAATTCAGTAAAATCACTTTGGTTAGAAATATTTCCAGAACTGGACTTCGCAGAAGGTTCTGGTTTTCACCTGTAGATAGCTCTGGCAAATGTGACCAGGGATTTTGAAAACCGGAGCCTCTTACAGGGCTTGGTTTTGGAAATAGCGCCAACCAAAGACATCTGTGGGTAGTTGGCGGTCGAAAATCCATAAAACAACTTTGGACCCGCATATCTCGATAACCAGACCACTTAGGAGCTTTTGATTAGATGTGCATATAGGAATTGAATGGACCTTTTCATTGATGTATGTCTCAATGCGTTTGGGGAACTTTGAAAATTTGATGATTTTTTTCGACAAGTGGTTAGTCCATGATTTTTTCAAAATTCTCAAAAATTCAGTAAAATCACTTTGGTTAGAAATATTTCCAGAACTGGACTTCGCAGAAGGTTCTGGTTTTCACCTGTAGATAGCTCTGGCAAATGTGACCAGGGATTTTGAAAACCGGAGCCTCTTACAGGGCTTGGTTTTGGAAATAGCGCCAACCAAAGACATCTGTGGGTAGTTGGCGGTCGAAAATCCATAAAACAACTTTGGACCCGCATATCTTGATAACCAGACCACTTAGGAGCTTTTGATTAGATGTGCATATAGGAATTGAATGGACCTTTTCATTGATGTATGTCTCAATGCGTTTGGGGAACTTTGAAAATTTGATGATTTTTTTCGACAAGTGGTTAGTCCATGATTTTTTCAAAATTCTCAAAAATTCAGTAAAATCAACTTCGCAGAAGGTTCTGGTTTTCACCTGTGGATAGCTCTGGCAAATGTGACCAGGGATTTTGAAAACCGGAGCCTCTTACAGGGCTTGGTTTTGGAAATAGCGCCAACCAAACACATCAGTGGGTAGTTGGCGGTCGAAAATCCATAAAACAACTTTGGACCCGCATATCTCGATAACCAGATCACTCAGGAGCTTTTCGTTCGGATGTGCATATAGAAATTGAAAAGACCTTTTCATTGATGTATAACTCGATGCGTTTGGGGGACTTTGAAAATTTGACAATTTTTTTAGACAAGTGTTAGTCAATGATTTTTTCAAAATTCTCAAAAATTCTGTAAAATCACTTTGGTTAGAAATATTTCCAGAACCAGACCTCGCAGAAGGTTCTGGTTTTCACCTGTGGATAGCTCTGGCAAATGTGACGAGGGATTTTGAAAACCGGAGCCTCTTACAGTGCTTGGTTTTGGAAATAGCGCCAACCAAAGACATTAGTAGGTAGTTGGCGCTCGAAAATCCATAAAACCACTTTGGACGGGCATATCTCGATAACCAGACCACTCAGGAGCTTTTCGTTTGGATGTGCATATTATAGGAATTGAATAGACCTTTTCATCGATGTATGTCTCGATGCGTTTGGGGGACTTTGAAAATTTGACAATTTTTTTAGACAAGTGGTTATACCATGATTTTTTCAAAATTTTCAAAAATTCAGTAAAATCACTTTGGTTAGAAATATTTCCAGAACTAGACCACGCAGAAGGTTCTGGTCTTCACCTGTGGATAGCTCTGGCAAATGTGACTAGGGATTTTGAAAACCGGAGCCTCTTACAGGGCTTGGTTTTGGAAATAGTGCTAACCAAAGACATCAGTGGGTAGTTGGCGGTCGAAAATCCATAAAACAACTTTGGACCCGCATATCTCGATAACCAGACCACTTAGGAGCTTTTCGATTAGATGTGCATATAGGAATTGAATAGACCTTTTCATTGATGTATGTCTCGATGCGTTTGGGGAACTTTGAAAATTTGATGATTTTTTTAGACAAGTGGTTAGTCCATGATTTTTTCAAAATTCTCAAAAATTCTGTAAAATCAACTTCGCAGAAGGTTCTGGTTTTCACCTGTGGATAGCTCTGGCAAATGTGACCAGGGATTTTGAAAACCGGAGCCTCTTGCAGGGCTTGGTTTTGGAAATAGCGCCAACCAAACACATTAGTAGGTAGTTGGCGCTCGAAAATCCATAAAACCACTTTGGACCGGCATATCTCGATAACCAGACCACTCAGGAGCTTTTCGTTTGGATGTGCATATAGGAATTGAATAGACCTTTTCATTGATGTATAACTCGATTCGTTTGGGGAACTTTGAAAATTTGATGATTTTTTTAGACAAGTGGTTAGTCAATGATTTTTTCAAAATTCTCAAAAATTCAGTAAAATCACTTTGGTTAGAAATATTTCCAGAACCGGACCCCGCAGAAGGTTCTGGTTTTCACCTGTGGATAGTTCTGGCAAAAAATGTGACCAGGGATTTTGAAAACCGGAGCCTCTTACAGGGCTTGGTTTTGGAAATAGCGCTAACCAAAGACATCAGTGGGTAGTTGGCGGTCGAAAATCCATAAAACCACTTTGGACCGGCATATCTCGATAACCAGACCACTCAGGAGCTTTTCGTTTGGATGTGCATATAGGAATTGAATAGACCTTTTCATCGATGTATGTCTCGATGCGTTTGGGGAACTTTGAAAATTTGATGATTTTTTTAGACAAGTGGTTAGTCCATGATTTTTTCAAAATTCTCAAAAATTCTGTAAAATCACTTTGGTTAGAAATATTTCCAGAACCACACCTCGCAGAAGCTTCTGGTTTTCACCTGATGTGGATAGCTCTGGCAAATGTGACTAGGGATTTTGAAAACCGGAGCCTCTTACAGGACTTGGGTTTGGAAATAGCGCTAACCAGACATTAGTAGGTAGTTGGTGCTCGAAAATCCATAAAACCACTTTGGACCGGCATATCTCGATAACCAGGCCACTCAGGAGCTTTTCGTTTGGATGTGCATATAGGAATTGAATAGACTTTTTCATTGATGTATGTCTCGATGCGTTTGGGGAACTTTGAAAATTTGATGATTTTTTTAGACAAGTGGTTAGTCCATGATTTTTTCAAAATTCTCAAAAATTCTGTAAAATCACTTTGGTTAGAAATATTTCCAGAACCACACCTCGCAGAAGCTTCTGGTTTTCACCTGATGTGGATAGCTCTGGCAAATGTGACGAGGGATTTTGAAAACCGGAGCCTCTTACAGGGCTTGGTTTTGAAAATAACGCCAACCAAACACATTAGTAGGTAGTTGGCGCTCGAAAATCCATAAAACCACTTTGGACCGGCATATCTCGATAACCAGACCACTCAGGAGCTTTTCGTTTGGATGTGCATATAGGAATTGAATAGACTTTTTCATTGATGTATGTCTCGATGTGTTTGGGGAACTTTGAAAATTTGATGATTTTTTTAGACAAGTGGTTAGTCAATGATTTTTTCAAAATTCTCAAAAATTCAGTAAAATCACTTTGGTTAGAAATATTTCCAGAACCGGACTTCGCAGAAGGTTCTGGTTTTCACCTGTGGATAGCTCTGGCAAATGTGACTAGGGATTTTGAAAACCGGAGCCTCTTACAGGTCTTGGTTTTGAAAATAGCGCCAACCAAAGACATCAGTGGGTAGTTGGCGGTCGAAAATCCATAAAACAACTTTGGACCCGCATATCTCGATAACCAGACCACTTAGGAGCTTTTCGATTAGATGTGCATATAGGAATTGAATAGACCTTTTCATTGATGTATGTCTCGATGCGTTTGGGGAACTTTGAAAATTTGATGATTTTTTTAGACAAGTGGTTAGTCCATGATTTTTTCAAAATTCTCAAATTTCATTGATGTATGTCTCGATGCGTTTGGAGAACTTTGAAAATTTGACAATTTTTTTAGACAAGTGTTAGTCAATGATTTTTTCAAAATTCTCAAAAATTCTGTAAAATCACTTTGGTTAGAAATATTTCCAGAACCAGACCTCGCAGAAGCTTCTGGTTTTCACCTGTGGATAGCTCTGGAAAATGTGACCAGGGATTTTGAAAACCGGAGCCTCTTACAGGGCTTGGTTTTGGAAATAGCGCCAACCAAAGACATTAGTAGGTGAGAACTTTGAAAATTTGATGATTTTTTTAGACAAGTGGTTAGTCCATGATTTCTTCAAATTTCTCAAAAAGTTAGTAAAATCACTTTGGTTAGAAATATTTCCAGAACAAGACCTCGCAGAAGCTTCTGGTTTTCACCTGTGGATAGCTCTGGCAAATGTGACGAGGGATTTTGAAAACCGGAGCCTCTTACAGGGCTTGGTTTTGGAAATAGTGCTAACCAAAGACATCAGTGGGTAGTTGGCGGTCGAAAATCCATAAAACAACTTTGGACCGGCATATCTCCATAACCAGACCACTTAGGAGCTTTTCGTTTGGATGTGCATATAGGAATTGAATAGACCTTTTCATTGATGTATGTCTCGATGCGTTTGGAGAACTTTGAAAATTTGATGATTTTTTTAGACAAGCGGTTAGTCCATGATTTCTTCGAAATTTTCAAAAAGTCAGTAAAATCACTTTGGTTAGAAATATTTCCAGAACCGGACTTCGCAGAAGGTTCTGGTTTTCACCTGTGGATAGCTCTGGCAAATGTGACTAGGGATTTTGAAAACCGGAGCCTCTTACAGGTCATGGTTTTGAAAATAGCGCCAACCAAAGACATCAGTGGGTAGTTGGCGGTCGAAAATCCATAAAACAACTTTGGACCCGCATATCTCGATAACCAGACCACTTAGGAGCTTTTCGATTAGATGTGCATATAGGAATTGAATAGACCTTTTCATTGATGTATGTCTCGATGCGTTTGGGGAACTTTGAAAATTTGATGATTTTTTTAGACAAGTGGTTAGTCCATGATTTTTTCAAAATTCTCAAATTTCATTGATGTATGTCTCGATGCGTTTGGAGAACTTTGAAAATTTGACAATTTTTTTAGACAAGTGTTAGTCAATGATTTTTTCAAAATTCTCAAAAATTCAGTAAAATCACTTTGGTTAGAAATATTTCCAGAACCAGACCTCGCAGAAGCTTCTGGTTTTCACCTGTGGATAGCTCTGGAAAATGTGACCAGGGATTTTGAAAACCGGAGCCTCTTACAGGGCTTGGTTTTGGAAATAGCGCCAACCAAAGACATTAGTAGGTAGTTGGCGCTCGAAAATCCATAAAACCACTTTGGACGGGCATATCTCGATAACCAGACCACTCAGGAGCTTTTCGTTTGGATGTGCATATAGGAATTGAATAGACCTTTTCATTGATATATGTCTCGATGCGTTTGGAGAACTTTGAAAATTTGATGATTTTTTTAGACAATTTCTTCAAATTTCTCAAAAAGTTAGTAAAATCACTTTGGTTAGAAATATTTCCAGAACAAGACCTCGCAGAAGCTTCTGGTTTTCACCTGTGGATAGCTCTGGCAAATGTGACGAGGGATTTTGAAAACCGGAGCCTCTTACAGGGCTTGGTTTTGGAAATAGTGCCAACCAAAGACATCAGTGGGTAGTTGGCGGTCGAAAATCCATAAAACAACTTTGGACCGGCATATCTCGATAACCAGACCACTTAGGAGCTTTTCGATTAGATGTGCATATAGGAATTGAATAGACCTTTTCATTGATGTATGTCTCGATGCGTTTGGGGAACTTTGAAAATTTGATGATTTTTTTAGACAAGTGGTTAGTCCATGATTTTTTCAAAATTCTCAAAAATTCAGTAAAATCACTTTGGTTAGAAATATTTCCAGAACTAGACCACGCAGAAGGTTCTGGTTTTCACCTGTGGATAGCTCTGGAAAATGTGACCAGGGATTTTGAAAACCGGAGCCTCTTACAGGTCTTGGTTTTGGAAATAGCGCCAACCAAAGACATTAGTAGGTAGTTGGCGCTCGAAAATCCATAAAACCACTTTGGACCCGCATATCTCGATAACCAGACCACTCAGGAGCTTTTCGTTTGGATGTGCATATAGGAATTGAATAGACCTTTTCATTGATATATGTCTCGATGCGTTTGGAGAACTTTGAAAATTTGATGGTTTTTTTAGACAAGTGGTTAGTCCATGATTTCTTCGAAATTTTCTAAAAGTCAGTAAAATCACTTTGGTTAGAAATATTTCCAGAACCGGACTTCGCAGAAGGTTCTGGTTTTCACCTGTGGATAGCTCTGGCAAATGTGACCAGGGATTTTGAAAACCGGAGCCTCTTACAGGGCTTGGTTTTGGAAATAGCGCCAACCAAACACATTAGTAGGTAGTTGGCGCTCGAAAATCCATAAAACCACTTTGGACCGGCATATCTCGATAACCAGACCACTCAGGAGCTTTTCATTTGGATGTGCATATAGGAATTGAATAGACCTTTTCATTGATGTATAACTCGATGCGTTTGGGGAACTTTGAAAATTTGATGATTTTTTTAGACAAGTGGTTAGTCAATGATTTTTTCAAAATTCTCAAAAATTCAGTAAAATCACTTTGGTTAGAAATATTTCCAGAACTGGACTTCGCAGAAGGTTCTGGTTTTCACCTGTAGATAGCTCTGGCAAATGTGACCAGGGATTTTGAAAACCGGAGCCTCTTACAGGGCTTGGTTTTGGAAATAGCGCCAACCAAAGACATCAGTGGGTAGTTGGCGGTCGAAAATCCATAAAACAACTTTGGACCCGCATATCTCGATAACCAGACCACTTAGGAGCTTTTGATTAGATGTGCATATAGGAATTGAATGGACCTTTTCATTGATGTATGTCTCAATGCGTTTGGGGAACTTTGAAAATTTGATGATTTTTTTCGACAAGTGGTTAGTCCATGATTTTTTCAAAATTATCAAAAATTCAGTAAAATCACTTTGGTTAGAAATATTTCCAGAACTGGACTTCGCAGAAGGTTCTGGTTTTCACCTGTAGATAGCTCTGGCAAATGTGACCAGGGATTTTGAAAACCGGAGCCTCTTACACGGCTTGGTTTTGGAAATAGCGCCAACCAAAGACATCTGTGGGTAGTTGGCGGTCGAAAATCCATAAAACAACTTTGGACCCGCATATCTCGATAACCAGACCACTTAGGAGCTTTTGATTAGATGTGCATATAGGAATTGAATGGACCTTTTCATTGATGTATGTCTCAATGCGTTTGGGGAACTTTGAAAATTTGATGATTTTTTTCGACAAGTGGTTAGTCCATGATTTTTTCAAAATTCTCAAAAATTCAGTAAAATCACTTTGGTTAGAAATATTTCCAGAACTGGACTTCGCAGAAGGTTCTGGTTTTCACCTGTAGATAGCTCTGGCAAATGTGACCAGGGATTTTGAAAACCGGAGCCTCTTACAGGGCTTGGTTTTGGAAATAGCGCCAACCAAAGACATCTGTGGGTAGTTGGCGGTCGAAAATCCATAAAACAACTTTGGACCCGCATATCTCGATAACCAGACCACTTAGGAGCTTTTGATTAGATGTGCATATAGGAATTGAATGGACCTTTTCATTGATGTATGTCTCAATGCGTTTGGGGAACTTTGAAAATTTGATGATTTTTTTCGACAAGTGGTTAGTCCATGATTTTTTCAAAATTCTCAAAAATTCAGTAAAATCACTTTGGTTAGAAATATTTCCAGAACCGGACTTCGCAGAAGGTTCTGGTTTTCACCTGTGGATAGCTCTGGCAAATGTGACCAGTGATTTTGAAAACCGGAGCCTCTTACAGGGCTTGGTTTTGAAAATAGCGCCAACCAAAGACATTAGTAGGTAGTTGGCGCTCGAAAATCCATAAAACAACTTTGGACCGGCATATCTCGATAACCAGACCACTTAGGAGCTTTTCGATTAGATGTGCATATAGGAATTGAAAAGACCTTTTCATTGATGTATGTCTCGATGCGTTTGGGGAACTTTGAAAATTTGATGATTTTTTTAGACAAGTGGTTAGTCCATGATTTTTTCAAAATTCTCAAAAATTCAGTAAAATCACTTTGGTTAGAAATATTTCCAGAACTGGACATATTTTTTTAGACAAGTGGTTAGTCCATGATTTTTTCAAAATTCTCAAAAATTCAGTAAAATCACTTTGGTTAGAAATATTTCCAGAACAAGACCTCGCAGAAGCTTCTGGTTTTCACCTGTGGATAGCTCTGGCAAATGTGACGAGGGATTTTGAAAACCGGAGCCTCTTACAGGGCTTGGTTTTGGAAATAGCGCCAACCAAAGACATCTGTGGGTAGTTGGCGGTCGAAAATCCATAAAACAAGTTTGGACCGGCATATCTCGATAACCAGACCACTCAGGAGCTTTTCGTTTGGATGTGCATATAGGAATTGAATGGACCTTTTCATTGATGTATGTCTCAATGCGTTTGGGGAACTTTGAAAATTTGATGATTTTTTTCGACAAGTGGTTAGTCCATGATTTTTTCAAAATTATCAAAAATTCAGTAAAATCACTTTGGTTAGAAATATTTCCAGAACTGGACTTCGCAGAAGGTTCTGGTTTTCACCTGTAGATAGCTCTGGCAAATGTGACCAGGGATTTTGAAAACCGGAGCCTCTTACACGGCTTGGTTTTGGAAATAGCGCCAACCAAAGACATCTGTGGGTAGTTGGCGGTCGAAAATCCATAAAACAACTTTGGACCCGCATATCTCGATAACCAGACCACTTAGGAGCTTTTGATTAGATGTGCATATAGGAATTGAATAGACCTTTTCATTGATGTATGTCTCAATGCGTTTGGGGAACTTTGAAAATTTGATGATTTTTTTCGACAAGTGGTTAGTCCATGATTTTTTCAAAATTCTCAAAAATTCAGTAAAATCACTTTGGTTAGAAATATTTCCAGAACTGGACTTCGCAGAAGGTTCTGGTTTTCACCTGTAGATAGCTCTGGCAAATGTGACCAGGGATTTTGAAAACCGGAGCCTCTTACAGGGCTTGGTTTTGGAAATAGCGCCAACCAAAGACATCTGTGGGTAGTTGGCGGTCGAAAATCCATAAAACAACTTTGGACCCGCATATCTCGATAACCAGACCACTTAGGAGCTTTTGATTAGATGTGCATATAGGAATTGAATGGACCTTTTCATTGATGTATGTCTCAATGCGTTTGGGGAACTTTGAAAATTTGATGATTTTTTTCGACAAGTGGTTAGTCCATGATTTTTTCAAAATTCTCAAAAATTCAGTAAAATCACTTTGGTTAGAAATATTTCCAGAACCGGACTTCGCAGAAGGTTCTGGTTTTCACCTGTGGATAGCTCTGGCAAATGTGACCAGGGATTTTGAAAACCGGAGCCTCTTACAGGGCTTGGTTTTGAAAATAGCGCCAACCAAAGACATTAGTAGGTAGTTGGCGCTCGAAAATCCATAAAACAACTTTGGACCGGCATATCTCGATAACCAGACCACTCAGGAGCTTTTCGTTTGGATGTGCAAATAGGAATTGAATAGACCTTTTCATCGATGTATGTCTCGATGCGTTTGGGGAACTTTGAAAATTTGATGATTTTTTTCGACAAGTGGTTAGTCCATGATTTTTTCAAAATTATCAAAAATTCAGTAAAATCACTTTGGTTAGAAATATTTCCAGAACCGGACTTCGCAGAAGGTTCTGGTTTTCACCTGTGGATAGCTCTGGCAAATGTGACCAGGGATTTTGAAAACCGGAGCCTCTTACAGGGCTTGGTTTTGAAAATAGCGCCAACCAAAGACATTAGTAGGTAGTTGGCGCTCGAAAATCCATAAAACAACTTTGGACCGGCATATCTCGATAACCAGACCACTCAGGAGCTTTTCGTTTGGATGTGCATATAGGAATTGAATAGACCTTTTCATCGATGTATGTCTCGATGCGTTTGGGGAACTTTGAAAATTTGATGATTTTTTTCGACAAGTGGTTAGTCCATGATTTTTTCAAAATTATCAAAAATTCAGTAAAATCACTTTGGTTAGAAATATTTTCAGAACCGGACTTCGCAGAAGGTTCTGGTTTTCACCTGTGGATAGCTCTGGCAAATGTGACGAGGGATTTTGAAAACCGGAACCTCTTACAGGGCTTGGTTTTGGAAATAGCGCCAACCAAAGACATTAGTAGGTAGTTGGCGCTCGAAAATCCATAGAACCACTTTGGACCGGCATATCTCGATAACCAGACCACTCAGGAGCTTTTCGTTTGGATGTGCATATAGGAATTGAATAGACCATTTCATTGATGTATAACTCAATGCGTTTGGGGAACTTTGAAAATTTGATGATTTTTTTAGACAAGTGGTTAGTCCACGATTTTTTCAAAATTCTCAAAAATTCAGTAAAATCACTTTGGTTAGAAATATTTCCAGAACTAGACCACGCGGAAGGTTCTGGTCTTCACCTGTGGATAGCTCTGGCAAATGTGACCAGGGATTTTGAAAACCGGAGCCTCTTACAGGGCTTGGTTTTGAAAATAGCGCCAACCAAAGACATTAGTAGGTAGTTGGCGCTCGAAAATCCATAAAACAACTTTGGACCGGCATATCTCGATAACCAGACCACTCAGGAGCTTTTCGTTTGGATGTGCAAATAGGAATTGAATAGACCTTTTCATCGATGTATGTCTCGATGCGTTTGGGGAACTTTGAAAATTTGATGATTTTTTTCGACAGGTGGTTAGTCCATGATTTTTTCAAAATTATCAAAAATTCAGTAAAATCACTTTGGTTAGAAATATTTCCAGAACCGGACTTCGCAGAAGGTTCTGGTTTTCACCTGTGGATAGCTCTGGCAAATGTGACCAGGGATTTTGAAAACCGGAGCCTCTTACAGGGCTTGGTTTTGAAAATAGCGCCAACCAAAGACATTAGTAGGTAGTTGGCGCTCGAAAATCCATAAAACAACTTTGGACCGGCATATCTCGATAACCAGACCACTCAGGAGCTTTTCGTTTGGATGTGCATATAGGAATTGAATAGACCTTTTCATCGATGTATGTCTCGATGCGTTTGGGGAACTTTGAAAATTTGATGATTTTTTTCGACAAGTGGTTAGTCCATGATTTTTTCAAAATTATCAAAAATTCAGTAAAATCACTTTGGTTAGAAATATTTTCAGAACCGGACTTCGCAGAAGGTTCTGGTTTTCACCTGTGGATAGCTCTGGCAAATGTGACGAGGGATTTTGAAAACCGGAGCCTCTTACAGGGCTTGGTTTTGGAAATAGCGCCAACCAAAGACATTAGTAGGTAGTTGGCGCTCGAAAATCCATAGAACCACTTTGGACCGGCATATCTCGATAACCAGACCACTCAGGAGCTTTTCGTTTGGATGTGCATATAGGAATTGAATAGACCATTTCATTGATGTATAACTCAATGCGTTTGGGGAACTTTGAAAATTTGATGATTTTTTTAGACAAGTGGTTAGTCCACGATTTTTTCAAAATTCTCAAAAATTCAGTAAAATCATTTTGGTTAGAAATATTTCCAGAACTAGACCACGCGGAAGGTTCTGGTCTTCACCTGTGGATAGCTCTGGCAAATGTGACCAGGGATTTTGAAAACCGGAGCCTCTTACAGGGCTTGGTTTTGAAAATAGCGCCAACCAAAGACATTAGTAGGTAGTTGGCGCTCGAAAATCCATAAAACAACTTTGGACCGGCATATCTCGATAACCATACCACTCAGGAGCTTTTCGTTTGGATGTGCAAATAGGAATTGAATAGACCTTTTCATCGATGTATGTCTCGATGCGTTTGGGGAACTTTGAAAATTTGATGATTTTTTTCGACAAGTGGTTAGTCCATGATTTTTTCAAAATTATCAAAAATTCAGTAAAATCACTTTGGTTAGAAATATTTCCAGAACCGGACTTCGCAGAAGGTTCTGGTTTTCACCTGTGGATAGCTCTGGCAAATGTGACCAGGGATTTTGAAAACCGGAGCCTCTTACAGGGCTTGGTTTTGAAAATAGCGCCAACCAAAGACATTAGTAGGTAGTTGGCGCTCGAAAATCCATAAAACAACTTTGGACCGGCATATCTCGATAACCAGACCACTCAGGAGCTTTTCGTTTGGATGTGCATATAGGAATTGAATAAACCTTTTCATCGATGTATGTCTCGATGCGTTTGGGGAACTTTGAAAATTTGATGATTTTTTTCGACAAGTGGTTAGTCCATGATTTTTTCAAAATTCTCAAAAATTCTGTAAAATCACTTTGGTTAGAAATATTTCCAGAACCGGACTTCGCAGAAGGTTCTGGTTTTCACCTGTGGATAGCTTTGGCAAATGTGACCAGGGATTTTGAAAACCGGAGCCTCTTACAGGGCTTGGTTTTGAAAATAGCGCCAACCAAAGACATTAGTAGGTAGTTGGCGCTCGAAAATCCATAAAACAACTTTGGACCGGCATATCTCGATAACCAGACCACTCAGGAGCTTTTCGTTTGGATGTGCAAATAGGAATTGAATAGACCTTTTCATCGATGTATGTCTCGATGCGTTTGGGGAACTTTGAAAATTTGATGATTTTTTTCGACAAGTGGTTAGTCCATGATTTTTTCAAAATTATCAAAAATTCAGTAAAATCACTTTGGTTAGAAATATTTCCAGAACCGGACTTCGCAGAAGGTTCTGGTTTTCACCTGTGGATAGCTCTGGCAAATGTGACCAGGGATTTTGAAAACCGGAGCCTCTTACAGGGCTTGGTTTTGAAAATAGCGCCAACCAAAGACATTAGTAGGTAGTTGGCGCTCGAAAATCCATAAAACCACTTTGGACCGCCATATCTCGATAACCAGACCACTCAGGAGCTTTTCGTTTGGATGTGCATATAGGAATTGAATAGACCTTTTCATTGATGTATGTCTCGATGCGTTTGGGGAACTTTGAAAATTTGATGATTTTTTTAAACAAGTGGTTAGTCCATGATTTTTTCAAAATTATCAAAAATTCAGTAAAATCACTTTGGTTAGAAATATTTCCAGAACCGGACTTCGCAGAAGGTTCTGGTTTTCACTTGTGGATAGCTCTGGCAAATGTGACCAGGGATTTTGAAAACCGGAGCCTCTTACAGGTCTTGGTTTTGGAAATAGCGCCAACCAAAGACATTAGTAGGTAGTTGGCGCTCGAAAATCCATAAAACCACTTAGGACCGGCATATCTCCATAACCAGACCACTCAGGAGCTTTTCATTTGGATGTGCATATAGGAATTGAATAGACCTTTTCATTGATGTATGTCTCGATGCGTTTGGGGAACTTTGAAAATTTGATGATTTTTTGAGGCAAGTGGTTAGTCCATGATTTTTTCAAAATTCTCAAAAATTCAGTAAAATCAATTTGGTTAGAAATATTTCCAGAACCGGACTTCGCAGAAGGTTCTGGTTTTCACTTGTGGATAGCTCTGGCAAATGTGACCAGGGATTTTGAAAACCGGAGCCTCTTACAGGGCTTGGTTTTGGAAATAGCGCCAACCAAAGACATCTGTGGGTAGTTGGCGGTCGAAAATCCATAAAACAACTTTGGACCCGCATATCTCGATAACCAGACCACTTAGGAGCTTTCGATTAGATGTGCATATAGGAATTGAATGGACCTTTTCATTGATGTATGTCTCAATGCGTTTGGGGAACTTTGAAAATTTGATGATTTTTTTAGACAAGTGGTTAGTCCATGATTTTTTCAAAATTCTCAAAAATTCTGTAAAATCACTTTGGTTAGAAATATTTCCAGAACCAGACCTCGCAGAAGCTTCTGGTTTTCACCTGTGGATAGCTCTGGCAAATGTGACGAGGGATTTTGAAAACCGGAGCCTCTTACAGGGCTTGGTTTTGGAAATAGCGCCAACCAAAGACATCTGTGGGTAGTTGGCGGTCGAAAATCCATAAAACAACTTTGGACCGGCATATCTCGATAACCAGACCACTCAGGAGCTTTTCGTTTGGATGTGCATATAGGAATTGAATGGACCTTTTCATTGATGTATGTCTCAATGCGTTTGGGGAACTTTGAAAATTTGATGATTTTTTTCGACAAGTGGTTAGTCCATGATTTTTTCAAAATTCTCAAAAATTCAGTAAAATCACTTTGGTTAGAAATATTTCCAGAACTGGACTTCGCAGAAGGTTCTGGTTTTCACCTGTAGATAGCTCTGGCAAATGTGACCAGGGATTTTGAAAACCGGAGCCTCTTACAGGGCTTGGTTTTGGAAATAGCGCCAACCAAAGACATCTGTGGGTAGTTGGCGGTCGAAAATCCATAAAACAACTTTGGACCCGCATATCTCGATAACCAGACCACTTAGGAGCTTTTGATTAGATGTGCATATAGGAATTGAATGGACCTTTTCATTGATGTATGTCTCAATGCGTTTGGGGAACTTTGAAAATTTGATGATTTTTTTCGACAAGTGGTTAGTCCATGATTTTTTCAAAATTATCAAAAATTCTGTAAAATCATTTTGGTTAGAAATATTTCCAGAACCGGACTTCGCAGAAGGTTCTGGTTTTCACCTGTGGATAGCTCTGGCAAATGTGACGAGGGATTTTGAAAACCGGAGCCTCTTACAGGGCTTGGTTTTGAAAATAGCGCCAACCAAAGACATTAGTATGTAGTTGGCGCTCGAAAATCCATAAAACAACTTTGGACCGGCATATCTCGATAACCAGACCACTCAGGAGCTTTTCGTTTGGATGTGCATATAGGAATTGAATAGACCTTTTCATCGATGTATGTCTCGATGCGTTTGGGGAACTTTGAAAATTTGATGATTTTTTGAGGCAAGTGGTTAGTCCATGATTTTTTCAAAATTCTCAAAAATTCAGTAAAATCAATTTGGTTAGAAATATTTCCAGAACCGGACTTCGCAGAAGGTTCTGGTTTTCACTTGTGGATAGCTCTGGCAAATGTGACCAGGGATTTTGAAAACCGGAGCCTCTTACAGGGCTTGGTTTTGGAAATAGCGCCAACCAAAGACATCCGTGGGTAGTTGGCGGTCGAAAATCCATAAAACAACTTTGGACCCGCATATCTCGATAACCAGACCACTTAGGAGCTTTCGATTAGATGTGCATATAGGAATTGAATGGACCTTTTCATTGATGTATGTCTCAATGCGTTTGGGGAACTTTGAAAATTTGATGATTTTTTTAGACAAGTGGTTAGTCCATGATTTTTTCAAAATTCTCAAAAATTCTGTAAAATCACTTTGGTTAGAAATATTTCCAGAACCAGACCTCGCAGAAGCTTCTGGTTTTCACCTGTGGATAGCTCTGGCAAATGTGACGAGGGATTTTGAAAACCGGAGCCTCTTACAGGGCTTGGTTTTGGAAATAGCGCCAACCAAAGACATCTGTGGGTAGTTGGCGGTCGAAAATCCATAAAACAACTTTGGACCGGCATATCTCGATAACCAGACCACTCAGGAGCTTTTCGTTTGGATGTGCATATAGGAATTGAATGGACCTTTTCATTGATGTATGTCTCAATGCGTTTGGGGAACTTTGAAAATTTGATGATTTTTTTCGACAAGTGGTTAGTCCATGATTTTTTCAAAATTATCAAAAATTCAGTAAAATCACTTTGGTTAGAAATATTTCCAGAACTGGACTTCGCAGAAGGTTCTGGTTTTCACCTGTAGATAACTCTGGCAAATGTGACCAGGGATTTTGAAAACCGGAGCCTCTTACAGGGCTTGGTTTTGGAAATAGCGCCAACCAAAGACATCTGTGGGTAGTTGGCGGTCGAAAATCCATAAAACAACTTTGGACCCGCATATCTCGATAACCAGACCACTTAGGAGCTTTTGATTAGATGTGCATATAGGAATTGAATGGACCTTTTCATTGATGTATGCCTCAATGCGTTTGGGGAACTTTGAAAATTTGATGATTTTTTTCGACAAGTGGTTAGTCCATGATTTTTTCAAAATTCTCAAAAATTCAGTAAAATCACTTTGGTTAGAAATATTTCCAGAACTGGACTTCGCAGAAGGTTCTGGTTTTCACCTGTAGATAGCTCTGGCAAATGTGACCAGGGATTTTGAAAACCGGAGCCTCTTACAGGGCTTGGTTTTGGAAATAGCGCCAACCAAAGACATCTGTGGGTAGTTGGCGGTCGAAAATCCATAAAACAACTTTGGACCCGCATATCTCGATAACCAGACCACTTAGGAGCTTTTGATTAGATGTGCATATAGGAATTGAATGGACCTTTTCATTGATGTATGTCTCAATGCGTTTGGGGAACTTTGAAAATTTGATGATTTTTTTCGACAAGTGGTTAGTCCATGATTTTTTCAAAATTATCAAAAATTCTGTAAAATCATTTTGGTTAGAAATATTTCCAGAACCGGACTTCGCAGAAGGTTCTGGTTTTCACCTGTGGATAGCTCTGGCAAATGTGACGAGGGATTTTGAAAACCGGAGCCTCTTACAGGGCTTGGTTTTGAAAATAGCGCCAACCAAAGACATTAGTATGTAGTTGGCGCTCGAAAATCCATAAAACAACTTTGGACCGGCATATCTCGATAACCAGACCACTCAGGAGCTTTTCGTTTGGATGTGCATATAGGAATTGAATAGACCTTTTCATCGATGTATGTCTCGATGCGTTTGGGGAACTTTGAAAATTTGATGATTTTTTTAGACAAGTGGTTAGTCCATGATTTTTTCAAAATTATCAAAAATTCTGTAAAATCATTTTGGTTAGAAATATTTCCAGAACCGGACTTCGCAGAAGGTTCTGGTTTTCACCTGTGGATAGCTCTGGCAAATGTGACGAGGGATTTTGAAAACCGGAGCCTCTTACAGGGCTTGGTTTTGAAAATAGCGCCAACCAAAGACATTAGTAGGTAGTTGGCGCTCGAAAATCCATAAAACATCTTTGGACCGGCATATCTCGATAACCAGACCACTCAGGAGCTTTTCGTTTGGATGTGCATATAGGAATTGAATAGACCTTTTCATCGATGTATGTCTCGATGCGTTTGGGGAACTTTGAAAATTTGATGATTTTTTTCGACAAGTGGTTAGTCCATGATTTTTTCAAAATTCTCAAAAATTCTGTAAAATCAACTTCGCAGAAGGTTCTGGTTTTCACCTGTGGATAGCTCTGGCAAATGTGACGAGGGATTTTGAAAACCGGAGCCTCTTACAGGGCTTGGTTTTGGAAATAGCGCCAACCAAAGACATCTGTGGGTAGTTGGCGGTCGAAAATCCATAAAACAACTTTGGACCGGCATATCTCGATAACCAGACCACTCAGGAGCTTTTCGTTTGGATGTGCATATAGGAATTGAATGGACCTTTTCATTGATGTATGTCTCAATGCGTTTGGGGAACTTTGAAAATTTGATGATTTTTTTCGACAAGTGGTTAGTCCATGATTTTTTCAAAATTATCAAAAATTCAGTAAAATCACTTTGGTTAGAAATATTTCCAGAACTGGACTTCGCAGAAGGTTCTGGTTTTCACCTGTAGATAGCTCTGGCAAATGTGACCAGGGATTTTGAAAACCGGAGCCTCTTACAGGGCTTGGTTTTGGAAATAGCGCCAACCAAAGACATCTGTGGGTAGTTGGCGGTCGAAAATCCATAAAACAACTTTGGACCCGCATATCTCGATAACCAGACCACTTAGGAGCTTTTGATTAGATGTGCATATAGGAATTGAATGGACCTTTTCATTGATGTATGTCTCAATGCGTTTGGGGAACTTTGAAAATTTGATGATTTTTTTCGACAAGTGGTTAGTCCATGATTTTTTCAAAATTCTCAAAAATTCAGTAAAATCACTTTGGTTAGAAATATTTCCAGAACTGGACTTCGCAGAAGGTTCTGGTTTTCACCTGTAGATAGCTCTGGCAAATGTGACCAGGGATTTTGAAAACCGGAGCCTCTTACAGGGCTTGGTTTTGGAAATAGCGCCAACCAAAGACATCTGTGGGTAGTTGGCGGTCGAAAATCCATAAAACAACTTTGGACCCGCATATCTCGATAACCAGACCACTTAGGAGCTTTTGATTAGATGTGCATATAGGAATTGAATGGACCTTTTCATTGATGTATGTCTCAATGCGTTTGGGGAACTTTGAAAATTTGATGATTTTTTTCGACAAGTGGTTAGTCCATGATTTTTTCAAAATTATCAAAAATTCTGTAAAATCATTTTGGTTAGAAATATTTCCAGAACCGGACTTCGCAGAAGGTTCTGGTTTTCACCTGTGGATAGCTCTGGCAAATGTGACGAGGGATTTTGAAAACCGGAGCCTCTTACAGGGCTTGGTTTTGAAAATAGCGCCAACCAAAGACATTAGTATGTAGTTGGCGCTCGAAAATCCATAAAACAACTTTGGACCGGCATATCTCGATAACCAGACCACTCAGGAGCTTTTCGTTTGGATGTGCATATAGGAATTGAATAGACCTTTTCATTGATGTATGTCTCGATGCGTTTGGGGAACTTTGAAAATTTGATGATTTTTTGAGGCAAGTGGTTAGTCCATGATTTTTTCAAAATTCTCAAAAATTCAGTAAAATCAATTTGGTTAGAAATATTTCCAGAACCGGACTTCGCAGAAGGTTCTGGTTTTCACTTGTGGATAGCTCTGGCAAATGTGACCAGGGATTTTGAAAACCGGAGCCTCTTACAGGGCTTGGTTTTGGAAATAGCGCCAACCAAAGACATCTGTGGGTAGTTGGCGGTCGAAAATCCATAAAACAACTTTGGACCCGCATATCTCGATAACCAGACCACTTAGGAGCTTTCGATTAGATGTGCATATAGGAATTGAATGGACCTTTTCATTGATGTATGTCTCAATGCGTTTGGGGAACTTTGAAAATTTGATGATTTTTTTAGACAAGTGGTTAGTCCATGATTTTTTCAAAATTCTCAAAAATTCTGTAAAATCACTTTGGTTAGAAATATTTCCAGAACCAGACCTCGCAGAAGCTTCTGGTTTTCACCTGTGGATAGCTCTGGCAAATGTGACGAGGGATTTTGAAAACCGGAGCCTCTTACAGGGCTTGGTTTTGGAAATAGCGCCAACCAAAGACATCTGTGGGTAGTTGGCGGTCGAAAATCCATAAAACAACTTTGGACCGGCATATCTCGATAACCAGACCACTCAGGATCTTTTCGTTTGGATGTGCATATAGGAATTGAATGGACCTTTTCATTGATGTATGTCTCAATGCGTTTGGGGAACTTTGAAAATTTGATGATTTTTTTCGACAAGTGGTTTGTCCATGATTTTTTCAAAATTATCAAAAATTCAGTAAAATCACTTTGGTTAGAAATATTTCCAGAACTGGACTTCGCAGAAGGTTCTGGTTTTCACCTGTAGATAGCTCTGGCAAATGTGACGAGGGATTTTGAAAACCGGAGCCTCTTACAGGGCTTGGTTTTGGAAATAGCGCCAACCAAAGACATCTGTGGGTAGTTGGCGGTCGAAAATCCATAAAACAACTTTGGACCCGCATATCTCGATAACCAGACCACTTAGGAGCTTTTGATTAGATGTGCATATAGGAATTGAATGGACCTTTTCATTGATGTATGCCTCAATGCGTTTGGGGAACTTTGAAAATTTGATGATTTTTTTCGACAAGTGGTTAGTCCATGATTTTTTCAAAATTCTCAAAAATTCAGTAAAATCACTTTGGTTAGAAATATTTCCAGAACTGGACTTCGCAGAAGGTTCTGGTTTTCACCTGTAGATAGCTCTGGCAAATGTGACCAGGGATTTTGAAAACCGGAGCCTCTTACAGGGCTTGGTTTTGGAAATAGCGCCAACCAAAGACATCTGTGGGTAGTTGGCGGTCGAAAATCCATAAAACAACTTTGGACCCGCATATCTCGATAACCAGACCACTTAGGAGCTTTTGATTAGATGTGCATATAGGAATTGAATGGACCTTTTCATTGATGTATGTCTCAATGCGTTTGGGGAACTTTGAAAATTTGATGATTTTTTTCGACAAGTGGTTAGTCCATGATTTTTTCAAAATTATCAAAAATTCTGTAAAATCATTTTGGTTAGAAATATTTCCAGAACCGGACTTCGCAGAAGGTTCTGGTTTTCACCTGTGGATAGCTCTGGCAAATGTGACGAGGGATTTTGAAAACCGGAGCCTCTTACAGGGCTTGGTTTTGAAAATAGCGCCAACCAAAGACATTAGTATGTAGTTGGCGCTCGAAAATCCATAAAACAACTTTGGACCGGCATATCTCGATAACCAGACCACTCAGGAGCTTTTCGTTTGGATGTGCATATAGGAATTGAATAGACCTTTTCATCGATGTATGTCTCGATGCGTTTGGGGAACTTTGAAAATTTGATGATTTTTTGAGGCAAGTGGTTAGTCCATGATTTTTTCAAAATTCTCAAAAATTCAGTAAAATCAATTTGGTTAGAAATATTTCCAGAACCGGACTTCGCAGAAGGTTCTGGTTTTCACTTGTGGATAGCTCTGGCAAATGTGACCAGGGATTTTGAAAACCGGAGCCTCTTACAGGGCTTGGTTTTGGAAATAGCGCCAACCAAAGACATCTGTGGGTAGTTGGCGGTCGAAAATCCATAAAACAACTTTGGACCCGCATATCTCGATAACCAGACCACTTAGGAGCTTTCGATTAGATGTGCATATAGGAATTGAATGGACCTTTTCATTGATGTATGTCTCAATGCGTTTGGGGAACTTTGAAAATTTGATGATTTTTTTCGACAAGTGGTTAGTCCATGATTTTTTCAAAATTCTCAAAAATTCTGTAAAATCAACTTCGCAGAAGGTTCTGGTTTTCACCTGTGGATAGCTCTGGCAAATGTGACCAGGGATTTTGAAAACCGGAGCCTCTTACAGGGCTTGGTTTTGGAAATAGCGCCAACCAAACACATTAGTAGGTAGTTGGCGCTCGAAAATCCATAAAACCACTTTGGACCGGCATATCTCGATAACCAGACCACTCAGGAGCTTTTCGTTTGGATGTGCATATAGGAATTGAATAGACCTTTTCATTGATGTATAACTCGATTCGTTTGGGGAACTTTGAAAATTTGATGATTTTTTTAGACAAGTGGTTAGTCAATGATTTTTTCAAAATTCTCAAAAATTCAGTAAAATCACTTTGGTTAGAAATATTTCCAGAACCGGACCCCGCAGAAGGTTCTGGTTTTCACCTGTGGATAGTTCTGGCAAAAAATGTGACCAGGGATTTTGAAAACCGGAGCCTCTTACAGGGCTTGGTTTTGGAAATAGCGCTAACCAAAGACATCAGTGGGTAGTTGGCGGTCGAAAATCCATAAAACCACTTTGGACCGGCATATCTCGATAACCAGACCACTCAGGAGCTTTTCGTTTGGATGTGCATATAGGAATTGAATAGACCTTTTCATCGATGTATGTCTCGATGCGTTTGGGGAACTTTGAAAATTTGATGATTTTTTTAGACAAGTGGTTAGTCCATGATTTTTTCAAAATTCTCAAAAATTCTGTAAAATCACTTTGGTTAGAAATATTTCCAGAACCACACCTCGCAGAAGCTTCTGGTTTTCACCTGATGTGGATAGCTCTGGCAAATGTGACGAGGGATTTTGAAAACCGGAGCCTCTTACAGGGCTTGGTTTTGAAAATAACGCCAACCAAAGACATTAGTAGGTAGTTGGTGCTCGAAAATCCATAAAACCACTTTGGACCGGCATATCTCGATAACCAGGCCACTCAGGAGCTTTTCGTTTGGATGTGCATATAGGAATTGAATAGACTTTTTCATTGATGTATGTCTCGATGCGTTTGGGGAACTTTGAAAATTTGATGATTTTTTTAGACAAGTGGTTAGTCCATGATTTTTTCAAAATTCTCAAAAATTCTGTAAAATCACTTTGGTTAGAAATATTTCCAGAACCACACCTCGCAGAAGCTTCTGGTTTTCACCTGATGTGGATAGCTCTGGCAAATGTGACGAGGGATTTTGAAAACCGGAGCCTCTTACAGGGCTTGGTTTTGAAAATAACGCCAACCAAACACATTAGTAGGTAGTTGGCGCTCGAAAATCCATAAAACCACTTTGGACCGGCATATCTCGATAACCAGACCACTCAGGAGCTTTTCGTTTGGATGTGCATATAGGAATTGAATAGACTTTTTCATTGATGTATGTCTCGATGTGTTTGGGGAACTTTGAAAATTTGATGATTTTTTTAGACAAGTGGTTAGTCAATGATTTTTTCAAAATTCTCAAAAATTCAGTAAAATCACTTTGGTTAGAAATATTTCCAGAACCGGACTTCGCAGAAGGTTCTGGTTTTCACCTGTGGATAGCTCTGGCAAATGTGACTAGGGATTTTGAAAACCGGAGCCTCTTACAGGTCTTGGTTTTGAAAATAGCGCCAACCAAAGACATCAGTGGGTAGTTGGCGGTCGAAAATCCATAAAACAACTTTGGACCCGCATATCTCGATAACCAGACCACTTAGGAGCTTTTCGATTAGATGTGCATATAGGAATTGAATAGACCTTTTCATTGATGTATGTCTCGATGCGTTTGGGGAACTTTGAAAATTTGATGATTTTTTTAGACAAGTGGTTAGTCCATGATTTTTTCAAAATTCTCAAATTTCATTGATGTATGTCTCGATGCGTTTGGAGAACTTTGAAAATTTGACAATTTTTTTAGACAAGTGTTAGTCAATGATTTTTTCAAAATTCTCAAAAATTCAGTAAAATCACTTTGGTTAGAAATATTTCCAGAACCAGACCTCGCAGAAGCTTCTGGTTTTCACCTGTGGATAGCTCTGGAAAATGTGACCAGGGATTTTGAAAACCGGAGCCTCTTACAGGGCTTGGTTTTGGAAATAGCGCCAACCAAAGACATTAGTAGGTGAGAACTTTGAAAATTTGATGATTTTTTTAGACAAGCGGTTAGTCCATGATTTCTTCGAAATTTTCAAAAAGTCAGTAAAATCACTTTGGTTAGAAATATTTCCAGAACCGGACTTCGCAGAAGGTTCTGGTTTTCACCTGTGGATAGCTCTGGCAAATGTGACTAGGGATTTTGAAAACCGGAGCCTCTTACAGGTCTTGGTTTTGAAAATAGCGCCAACCAAAGACATCAGTGGGTAGTTGGCGGTCGAAAATCCATAAAACAACTTTGGACCCGCATATCTCGATAACCAGACCACTTAGGAGCTTTTCGATTAGATGTGCATATAGGAATTGAATAGACCTTTTCATTGATGTATGTCTCGATGCGTTTGGGGAACTTTGAAAATTTGATGATTTTTTTAGACAAGTGGTTAGTCCATGATTTTTTCAAAATTCTCAAATTTCATTGATGTATGTCTCGATGCGTTTGGAGAACTTTGAAAATTTGACAATTTTTTTAGACAAGTGTTAGTCAATGATTTTTTCAAAATTCTCAAAAATTCAGTAAAATCACTTTGGTTAGAAATATTTCCAGAACCAGACCTCGCAGAAGCTTCTGGTTTTCACCTGTGGATAGCTCTGGAAAATGTGACCAGGGATTTTGAAAACCGGAGCCTCTTACAGGGCTTGGTTTTGGAAATAGCGCCAACCAAAGACATTAGTAGGTAGTTGGCGCTCGAAAATCCATAAAACCACTTTGGACGGGCATATCTCGATAACCAGACCACTCAGGAGCTTTTCGTTTGGATGTGCATATAGGAATTGAATAGACCTTTTCATTGATATATGTCTCGATGCGTTTGGAGAACTTTGAAAATTTGATGATTTTTTTAGACAATTTCTTCAAATTTCTCAAAAAGTTAGTAAAATCACTTTGGTTAGAAATATTTCCAGAACAAGACCTCGCAGAAGCTTCTGGTTTTCACCTGTGGATAGCTCTGGCAAATGTGACGAGGGATTTTGAAAACCGGAGCCTCTTACAGGGCTTGGTTTTGGAAATAGTGCCAACCAAAGACATCAGTGGGTAGTTGGCGGTCGAAAATCCATAAAACAACTTTGGACCGGCATATCTCGATAACCAGACCACTTAGGAGCTTTTCGATTAGATGTGCATATAGGAATTGAATAGACCTTTTCATTGATGTATGTCTCGATGCGTTTGGGGAACTTTGAAAATTTGATGATTTTTTTAGACAAGTGGTTAGTCCATGATTTTTTCAAAATTCTCAAAAATTCAGTAAAATCACTTTGGTTAGAAATATTTCCAGAACTAGACCACGCAGAAGGTTCTGGTTTTCACCTGTGGATAGCTCTGGAAAATGTGACCAGGGATTTTGAAAACCGGAGCCTCTTACAGGTCTTGGTTTTGGAAATAGCGCCAACCAAAGACATTAGTAGGTAGTTGGCGCTCGAAAATCCATAAAACCACTTTGGACCCGCATATCTCGATAACCAGACCACTCAGGAGCTTTTCGTTTGGATGTGCATATAGGAATTGAATAGACCTTTTCATTGATATATGTCTCGATGCGTTTGGAGAACTTTGAAAATTTGATGGTTTTTTTAGACAAGTGGTTAGTCAATGATTTTTTCAAAATTCTCAAAAATTCAATAAAATCACTTTGGTTAGAAATATTTCCAGAACCGGACCTCGCAGAAGGTTCTGGTTTTCACCTGTGGATAGCTCTGGAAAATGTGACCAGGGATTTTGAAAACCGGAGCCTCTTACAGGGCTTGGTTTTGGAAATAGCGCCAACCAAAGACATCAGTGGGTAGTTGGCGGTCGAAAATCCATAAAACAACTTTGGACCCGCATATCTCGATAACCAGACCACTTAGGAGCTTTTCGATTAGATGTGCATATAGGAATTGAATAGACCTTTTCATTGATATATGTCTCGATGCGTTTGGAGAACTTTGAAAATTTGATGATTTTTTTAGACAAGTGGTTAGTCCATGATTTCTTCAAAATTCTCAAAAATTCAGTAAAATTACTTTGGTTAGAAATATTTCCAGAACCGGACTTCGCAGAAGGTTCTGGTTTTCACCTGTGGAAAGCTCTGGCAAATGTGACTAGGGATTGTGAAAACCGGAGCCTCTTACAGGGCTTGGTTTTGAAAATAGCGTCAACCAAAGACATTAGTAGGTAGTTGGCGCTCGAAATACATAAAACCACCTTGGACCGGCATATCTCGATAGCCAGACCACTCAGCTCTTTTCGTTTTTCCAGGGGTCCTTTTTTTTTTTTAGTTAATCCTTTCGTAAAAATTTAAGAACGAGTTCATCATCACTTAAAAATGATGATGCAAGAAGTTGAAACGATTGGGTTACAATCGATGACGAATATAAATAAAACTCGCTTATAGAATGTTCTCTTATTTTCGGAAGAAGAACTCTCATCTAGTGCCAACGAAGGATTTCAGAAGCATTCGGAAATCGGAATGCTTGCAGACGACCAAGCAAAAACGCCATAAATAATTAAACTGAGTAGAGTAGCTGTAGAGAAGAGAACTAATAAAAACAAATAAAACAGTTCAATATTTTTGATTGACCTCTCTTTGTCTCTTCTTTTCGAAACGATTCACTTTATTGCAATATTACAAATAATTTTATATGGGATTGTTCTGTTTGCTTATTTTGTTTTTTGTTGTTGCACGAAGTAGGTAAATATTATGGTAATCAATTTTATTATTATTTTCAATTCTAGTTTTTTTTATAACAATACACGATAACATCCGATTTACAACTCTATTTCTATCTATGTTTCTTTTGTGTGTTGTGTCCTGTCTACAAATTTATGAAAAAAAAAACAATTATGAATTATTGCTTTAATTCGGAGCTTGTAAATGATTTCTTTTGAAAAAGCTTCAAAACTAACAAAGATGACAACAAAGAACATTAAAAAAAATACAAAAAAATACTTAAACGGAATGACGGATACTTTTTTGATTTAAACGAAATTTGCAAATGCGGGCTGTGTGTGTTTGCGGGAAATGTAGGAAAGAATATAAATGCACCAAAATTATGTCATGGTTCCAAATACTGGATTGTGACGGCAAATGCCGGGACCGTATTCCTCGTAGGCAGCCTTCGTGTGGCAGACTTGGTAGAACTCAGGCTTAAAAGATATATTGTTAATTATAAGAAGGCTGACCAAAGTTAAATTTATGAGTAATTACCGTTCCTGCGAGCATACTGCCGCCGAACCAAACCGCATATCGTTGCATGTGATGCGTGATCACTGAGACATCAATTGGTTTTGGCTAAAAGACAAAGAAACAGAAATCATTGCTAGATAACCAAACAGGTAGACCCATTGAATTTACCTTAATTCGTCCTTCACTCAAGTTCTCACTAATTCTTAGGCGTGTGTCTACAGATCGCTTGATGTCTCGCTGTAGTCTTCTTCCAAAGTCCTTGAACATTGTTGATCCACCACTCAGTACGATGTTATTATAGAGCGGCCGCCTCACATCTATCGGACAATTTTGGATGACATTGTCGACAATTTCCGACAGTGGAATTGTAAAATCCGGGTTTGAGAATTCCGGATGGAAAAATATCTCAGGACCTGGCAAGTGGTTGAGTTTTCTACCATCAATTGTAATTGAGAAAGTTTATTTTTTTACCTAAGAACCTTTCATAGCCGACATCTACACTGAATGGTTGCTTGGATACCGCATTCATTCCCGTATAGTTGCGAATCCATTTGCCCGGTTCCGAGTCGTACTTGGCAAATTCTTTGGCGATATCGGGACAAATGTAGCAGTGCTTTTCTTTGATTGCTTTGGCAGTTTCTAGACTTTGTTCCGGGGGTATACCCACTTCACGTTCACGCAAAAGACTTTGAATGAACGAAGTAATGTTGCGGCCGGCAATTGGAATATGTTTAATACATGAACCGATCACATAGCCTTCAGCCTAAAAATAAATATTTGTTTTTTTTTTTATTTTGTAAGTAACATTGTCACATGGACAAATAGGTGTTTAACTTACAACTGGAATGACGTGGGTTACGCCATCACCACTGTCTACAACAATTCCGGTTAATGTTCGTTCTTCTACCGGTCTGGATGCCCAACTCGCTGCCAGGGCCAATACAGCCTATTAGAATGTTTGTGTTAAAAAAATTGATTTCAAAGTATTTTATAATTTTTAAAATTTATTCGAAAGATTATGTTAGTCTAAAAGAATTTGCCGTTTTTCGTCAGAAATTCGTTATATAAAGCGAAAATATTACGTTACATATTACACTACTCCGTAGATAAATCTACGAAATACTAAAAGCACTGGCAACTGAGACCATCGGCTTAGATATTACAATAAAGAGAGACAAACAGAAAGAAAGAACGACAGAAGAAAAAACATGTCAACAGCACACGGTTGGTATTGAGCCACGCACAATGATGCTTGATTTCGCTGATGGATTGGAAGCGATGCTTTCATCAAATCCTAGGCCGTTGACAAAACGAAAAGATTACTCTTTAGGTTTCCTTGAGAACTCCGCTCGAACTTCAAGAAAATTAAAGGTATACAATCTATGAGGACAAAAATTATACTGTGCTTCTAAGCACAAAATCCATTTCCACCACCTCCCAATTCCGTAAGATACAATGGAATTCGGGATTCAGAAAATTGTGTAGAAAAAAGTACTAGCTAATTCCAATATTATAAGGTTGATTTATTTGATAAATATCTTGAAGAAACCTATAAACCCTTCGACGTAAACTAAAATAAATAAATATCCGATGCGATTGAAGGAATGCACGAATCATCGAAGCGTTAACGAAAAAAATGGTTCCAAGCTCTTGATACCTTATAAACCCAACTTTCCAAGACAATGAAATATACATAGCACAAGTAATAATTGTTCTTCTCTAAATAAATAGAGATCTTAAACAAAGGTTTTGATCGAAGATCGTGTGTGTGGAGCATAGGACTAAATTTTTTTTTATCAATCAACTGCAACGCTTCAATGCATCATATCTGCGAATTATTGTTGTCACCAGAGAAAAACTCGTTCTTCTAAGTGATCAATTTACGTGAGCTACCTTGGTGGCGGATGAACCCTTTATGGCCCAAAGGAAACTCTTATAGGTTACCCGGCCAGCTGCTTCAAAGTAAGGGAAGGAACCTGTTCCTTGGGTCCGGGGGTTATCTCATCGGGTTAACTAACCTACCACGTAAAATAAGTTCGGTTATAAAAGAGACACAATGATAATGATTATTCAAAAATATCCGCAACGTCAAAATATAACGACCGAAGAGTATTCACCTGGAACGTGAGAGCACTTTGCTCCTCCAAAGTTTAAGTTGGCAAACATCGACTCTGACCATTTCATAGTTGGGCAAACTTCATACTTCGATGTTCGAATGAACAGAAGTATCACCCACAAAAAGAAATTCGACGTTGGATACCATAGTATCTCCTGAGATGAAAGAGGTTACTCGGCTACCAACCACAAATTCCAACCATCAGTCGTCCCAGAATCCCGATTTCGTCAAAGCGACGGGCAAAACTACTGTACCCCATACAAAGAAGCATTAGTTTGATGATGAATTAGATGATAGATTGCAGCGCCAAACAAGGGCAGCGGGAGAACCTGCCTAGAAAGAATATGACATACGCAGCCTCCCAGGTCAAAGAGATCGAAATAACCTTCGAAGCGGAGGTTTTCTAAACAAATTAAACCACTAATTGTCGGTATTAAGACTGGAAAAAAGGCTGTTCGAAACGGCGCAGGTAACCAAATAATTGAACGACAGAGAATAGTAGTTGTATTTAAGGAAAATTTCCAAAAGAACATAAATGCGCTTCATGTAGTGAGATTTAGGCCAAAATCTTAACCCACTTCCAATAAATGAAAAACCACTTCAATCACCCAGTATAAAAGAGGTCAACTCAGCTACAAAAAAGCTTAAAAACAGAGCTCATCAATTACGGAGGTTATGTTTTGCATCAAATAGTAAGCCCCATATGGCCAATCCACAATCAGTGGCTTCCTGCCCGGCAAGTCAGATCGACCATAGACCAAATCTTTACATTGAGGCAAATCCTGGAAAAGCCCAACGAATTTCAAGTCGAAACCTACCACCTTTTCATCGACTTCAAAGCCCCAAATGAAATAATTCATTGTTAGGAGATCTACACATACATATGATGATAGCTCCACTCTAGATCCCGGAAAAACTGATCCAGCTGTGTGGTGTGGAGTGGCATTGAAAAATGCGAGCTGCAATATGGACCTCCTCCGAAATTTTTAACGCACAAAACTTCGGCAAGAGATGTGATATAGTATAATGTCGTTCTGAAGCAGATTGTGCGCCGCCGGGCAGGCATTAACTAGGAGCGCTTTATTTTTTATTTTATGGTTTGCGGACGATATCAACATTATAAGGCGTTCTTAAATTTTTGGAACAGTTTTTCTAGGCGCCAATTAAAGGTCAGGCGAACCGTGATCGTCTTGAAGTAAAAAAGGGCAAGGCCAAGTAAACATGCTCCCTAAAAGTAAACAAACATCTTTCCAACAACTAAAACAAACCTCTTAAACAGTTGGGGGAGCTCCTCATATTGAAGTCTTTCAATGAATATTTGGTCTTATGTGCGAAAAGAACGAATGGAGCGAAAAATACAACCGTGCACTCTCTACCATAATGTGTGACTTCATTTGTTCGCCATATCAAGAGAAATGGAAGATAGGTCAGGAAGTAAGATTCCATTGACTTTTTGTTTTTAATTGGCAAATCGACTGAGACAGTTAAAGATAATGGCGTTTGTCTTTTTTATTTCAGAGCAGCGCCTGAGTTGTCAAAAAATAAATTGTGTTTCTTTTTAAGTTCAGTGTTCAGAGCTTCGAATATGTGCTTCTTTTTTCGTTTTGATCGTATTCAGAGTGCGCCTTATGAGCTTATGCCTAACACAAGCATTTGAAAGTTGGAAATTAAAAAATGGTAACAGCTAAGTGTTCTATACTGATGGCTCCAAAATTAACACAGGTGTTGGTGCAGGCTTTTTCTCAGAACCTCTTGAGCTAAACAACTCACCTAGGCTCCCAGATCATAGCACTGTCTTCTAAGCGTAGGTCCCGGCAATGACAATAGCTGCTAGACAGGTATCAATGATGGCGATATTACGGACTGATATTCACCCGTATTCTGAAACTCGTATTTATGACTCGTATTCGACTATAGTCGTATGTTGGTATTCCAGAAGTCGTACATTCGACTTCACTTGTACTAATATCGGGAAACGTAAAACATCGCATACGACTATTCGTATTTTATCGTTATTCCGAATCTCGTATTCGATTTACTTGAAGTCGTATTTGTGTACTTTTTTACTCGTATTAAATTTTCTAGACGAGACTTGTTTTTTTTTCCATAAAAATGGACAAAAAGTTAATGTAAGTACATTGGTACCTCTTGGCACAATGGTTAGTGCTTTAAACTGTCATGCGGAAGGACTGGAGTTCGATTCTTAGGCGCAGCAATAAGTTTTTCAGGAGTGTACTGCCTCTTGCAAGGAATTGATAAATCCTCTAAGAGTATATCTCTTGTCTTGGAAAGTGCTGCACATTTGCCGTTCGGAATCGGCAGAAAATTTTAGGACCCCTACGTTCCTGGTAACACGCACACAGGAATGGTTGAGAATTGTAAGTCACTATAGGTCCTGGTTCACTTCGAGCTATTACACCACCAAATTTTTTAAAGCACATTTTTTATTGGTTTATTATTTGGACTCAACATTATTAACGCGTTCATGTTTAGTAAAATAATAAATCGTTCTCAATTTGAGGCATTGGTTTGTGCATTGGAAGAAAATTTGGAGGTAGCAAGATGCCATAGGAAAAGTGGAAAACTCAAAGCAAATAATTAACAGTTTTGGGCGGACCGAAATGGTCCAACTTGTCTTAAAGTAAGAAATATTTAACAAATTGTAATTCATGCCTCTGTAGGTCTGCAATGATCAAAGGTATTTAGTTAAAACAGAAACTGCATCACAATAAAAAGCAATTTAAAGGCACAGGGGTGGTGAAATTACAACCATATGCTAGAGCAAATTTAAGAAGTGCATTGCTAACATTTTAAATTTAAATTGTTAATCCCCAAGGATCAAACACTGGAGTTTTTCAGCCTCCTCCTGTAGTCAACACGATAAATGCTGTAGATGAAACTGACATAATTCAAGAATATATCGAGGATTCACAAGCCAGTAACACCACTCGTACAAACAAAAAACAAAAAGAAAAACCAAATAAAATAGAAGAAGAGCTACTTCAAATCAATGGAGCTCATCAGAATTTTATTATAAATAAAATAATTTAATTAAAAAAACAACAAATGACTTTTTCAATTCAAATTTATTGATTCTGACAATTACCTACGGGCGACAATATACGTTGTTTTTTAAAGCTTCTCGTACGCAACGTATACGACTTGAAGAATAACGATTTTGATACGAGACGAGTTCGAGTTCGACTACGAGTACGAGACAAAATACGACTTGTGGAATATGGGTGATTACCTTTTACATTGACAGCCAAGCGGCAATAAAAGCGATTTCTGCCACTGTGATAAAATCGAAGCTTGTTCTTGGCACGCAGCACAATATTAGACTCTGCTGGGTACCGGAACACACCGGCATAACAGGTAATGAAAATGCCGATGAGTTGGCAAGACAGGAATCAGCGCTTGACTCTAGTCAAGCAGAGATGGTAAGTATCCCACTCTGCAACATTAAACAGAAAATTTCAGATTTGATCCTAAAGAAATCCGATGAAAGGTGGAGTCCACTTGGCACCTGTGATACTACTAGGAAAGTATGGCCTTGCTTTAACAAGCAGAGGACTGACAAAATTATGCAACTTAGTAAGAAGTCCCTTCGCTCTCTTACGAGCATAATCACCGGACATAATTTATTGAAATACCATAAATTTAAAATGAAACTAAGTACAGATGAACTATGCAGAGGTTGTGGTGATGAAGAGGTACATGAAGACACATCACACTTTCTCTGTCATTGCCCGTCACTATGCCACCAGAGAAGGAAATGGCTTGGTAGCTACTTCTTTGATAATCTAGAAGATATTTCTAATATTTCAGGAATACACATATTGAACTTCGTCAATGCTTCAAAATGGCTTGACTGATTAATAGAATACATAGGTTTTATCAGGAAAGAGTGATAACATTCAAGGGTAACACAATGGATCTACATTGATCTAAGTGTGACGATAGCCACATCAATTGTCAGCCCAACAACCTAGCCTAACCTAAGTGTTCAAGAGTATTTCAAAAACACAGAGCGCGCTTAGTTCGGAGGATGTTCAGAATATGCTCGACATTCTCAGACTCTGTTCAGAGCTCTATTATGAACTTAAAATGAAAAACGCCTAATGTTTGAATATCTGATATTTTCCTTACATTTAATGATTTTAAAATGAGCGAGTTGAGTGCGCGTATATTAAAAAAATTCTAATTTTTAAACCGAGCGCTTTGTGGGACCTGAAATCTTGCAACTTGAACAAGTACCTACGACGCTTGACTATACGATCTTTTTATGTACAATCTCTGAAAACTATTCTTGAATAACAATGACCGCAACAACACCCCCTTCCACTTCCTTCCAACCATCAATCCTCAACAAAAACCGATATCTTATCTTTTTTGTGCACAACTTTCGATAAGAACTTTATGAAATGGCAATGGGAACACAACTAAGTACCTACTTATACTAATTCTTTTTTTTTTTTAAATATATGAAGGTTTACCTGAACAGCAATATAGAGCCCCGGGACATTGAAAGTCTCGAACATAATCTCCGCAGTGTACTCTCTGTTCTCGGGAGTGTTTAGGGGGGGTTCTGTCAGCAGGAAGTGATGGTCTTCCGGCTCGGCCCGCAAGTATTTAAATATGCACTGCTCCAAGAAGCGTTCCATGAGATCCCAGTCCTCTACCAAACCATGTCTCACTGGATACTGCAAAAGAATTAGCATTTTTTGTTTTAACAAGCAATCCATCAACAAATCTGACTCATCTGTATCTCACCTTGACTGAGTAACCGGTCGCATCGAACGCCTCGTCACCAATGAAGAAATCCAAATCCTCAATGCCCTTAGTCACTCGCCTGGTGCTCTGGTCACCGATGCGAGCCGATTCTTTGATGGCAATTGCCGAAGGTATAATGAATTGTGGTTCTTTGTTGTTGGCGAATCCCAGCTTTGTGTAACTGTGTAGAAATTGCATTCAAATTGTTATTAATAGCAGCAACAATAAAACTAAGTTTTTGCTTCCATTTTGAGGCAAGGCGAAAAAGTATGTCAATTGTTGTACACACACAAATTCATTGAACTTACCCGGTTCCCACATCAATTACGCATGCTGGTAATCTTCCTGCCATTGTTTTGTTGATTAGTTTATAACTTTATTAGCTTGACGAAATGCTTAATAGTTTAGTATTTCTTGCAAATAAACGTAAAACTTTAATTTAAAACCACACCTAGAGACGAATGTGTCACTTTTTGACTTTTTCGTTTATCGAGAAAAAACGTCGGCTACAGATAAAAGAATAAAATCCAATTTGGATGAACGGATGACAGGCGAATGTAGTAGATGTGGTCAGAGAAAAAAAAAGCAACGAATCAAATTTTGACGAAAGGTTAGAACTGTTTGATTGAAGTTTCTTTTATAAAGGGTGAAGTTTGTTTTACTGCTTTTAAACGAAGCAATATAACTTTGCGATTTTTAAGCCCGTAGGAGAAGTGTGTGGTGGCAGGGTTACACAAAGCGGAAGATGACTTCAAAAGAGAAACAAACATTAAAAATCGCTTTCGTGTAAAAGCAGTATTTCATGCCGATTATTACTGGATTTACATTGGTGGATCTTAAAATACTTTTTTTTGAGATTTGATGGACTGTAGAAAACAAAATAAATAAGACACATTACAGCTCGAAGAGAGCCTTGATTTAGTGACTCACAACTCTCAACCATTCTGGCGTGTGTCTTAGCATGATTTGAAGGGACCTACAATATTGTCTGCAGATTCCTAACGGCTAATGAGCAGCACTTACCATGACAAGATATACTCTTAGGCTAGCCGCGCACTAGCAATTTTTAGTTGCGAAACTGCTTGGTTCGAGCAACTAAAAAGTTTGTGTTTTGACACAAACTAAACGATTGCCTAAAATAAGTTCGCCATTTTATTGAACATATAATTATCTGCAAATTCACGGACATTCAACCAAACAGTTCATCTGTTTTCTATAAGTAACCAAACAGTTTCGCAACTAAAAATTGCTAGTGCGCGGCTAGATTTAGAGGAACACATTTTGCAGCAGCTGATAATCGAAAGCAGACCCTATGCATTACAGTAAAACATATTAACCACTAGGCCAAGGGGTAAAATGGAGTTAAACGTATACACAGAAATATTTGTCCATTCTGTCATCCTCTCTATTGAAATTGAGTATCATCATCAAATAGCACTCGCAACACATAATATAAAATACACATACAAAACTTTAAAGACGATGAAAGAACAAGAAATAAGACTGTAATATCCGGAACCACAATACAGATACCCATCACCACAACCTCAAAGCAAATATCAAACAGGTGTTCAGCATGAAGAGAATCTGAACTACTATACATACTCTCAACCATCCATGTGTACGTGTTCTCGATTTACTTTTTCTCAAGTTACACAAGAACGAAGGGGACAATAGGATTAGCTACGCGGTATATACACAAGGGACTCTCCAAGATTTAAAGGGATTGCCTAGAAACTGGCGTCGAGCACTCTAGTCAAGAATACTGAATTGCCAACTGTCACTATTTCCTTTCCCAATGTTATTTCTCTTTCCGCGAGTCGTCTCTTTCGAACCTACAGAAGGAAATGGCTGCGACTTATATGAAATACATTAGCCGTGTTTTTTTTTGGAAAAGTTATCCGTAGTACTGTAGGATTTCATATGAATAACAAATACAACATCCGCAGTAGGATCAATACCGATACTCGAATAAACGTCAAATCTCTATCCGCAGCAGGATTTCACTTCTCTTTTATCGGCAGTGATCCTACTGCGGATGTTGTATTTGTTATTCATGTAAAATCCTACTGTACTACGGATAACTTTTCCAAAAAACACGGCTATTGTATTTTATATCTACGCTTCCGAAATCAGATTTATAAGCCAACCCACTGCACTCAGTAAAGACATAGGAAGCATCTAACTATGTGCTAAAATTTAATTATTAAATTTGCTTTCGGAACAACTTTGATAAATAGAAAATGTATTATTCGACCAGAAGAACAACACTTGCCCCTGTTTCTCGTATTTTCAATTTAACGAAACATTCCAGCGCTGCCTTCGTTATTTGACAGTTGCCTGGAATCTTGAAACACAGATGTGTCATCACGAACATAAAACGAAAAATAAAAAAGAAAAACAAAATAACAGAGGAAAAGTCATCCAAGAAATTTTCTGTCCTCTCCATTGTTACGGCGAATTTTTCTAATTAATTTCATTAATTCCAATTCCTTCTACGAAAAGGTTTTGCCGTTCCAAAAACAATAACAATCAAACTACCAATGTGGATCTTGTGAAACGCCTCCATTGTCCGTCGTCGCTCATTGATATCAATAATATTCTTCTTTTTTTTTTTTCTTTAATTTTATCGTCCTAAGTTTATTGTCCACCCTAAAAACAAAAGAAAGACATTCCAAATAGAGAAAATCACGATACATAGTATATTTGTTTAATTTAATCGCAGTCCGCAGCATTCAATAAAGATAATTAAAAATGGACATGCATCCAGTTGAAAATGGACTCACGGAAATTGATTTCCAGCGTTTGGCGCAGACAATCGCCACAAGCATACAAAAGATTTTGCAAAATGGTAAGTGCACTGCCAGTTCAAGGTTCAAGGATGACCTAGGGTAATCTTGAAACCCTTCCTTTCAGTTTCAACAATGCAACGGATGGTCAATCAAATCAACAGCCCTCAAGACTCGCCCGATTTGAAAAAACAATTGTAAGTTACGACAAAAGTGAAAGGCTTCAACTCAAGGCCTTTTCGTGTCGAGTCGATATTCGATGTAATGATTCTTGTTATTGTGTCTTTCATTGTTCTCCCCTGTAAAGGCATCAGATTATGACCTACACGCATCAGCTGGTCTCGGATACCAATAATCAATTGAAGGAAGTTGAAAAGTGCAAAGAGCGCCATTTGAAGATTCAGCGCGATCGCCTGGTAGATGACTTCACTTCGGCGCTGACATCTTTTCAGGTGAGTAAGTTGCTGGGCGCTAATTTACGCCGCGCCATGGGAAACCGTCTTGATAACTGCTTTATTGATATTGCGGTTCACTCGTTGTTTGATCGTTTCTGTTATCTTGAATGTCGGGGCATTCATCAGTTGTTTATGCTTTCGCAAGTCCAATAAATAACCCGTGAACGAACGGCGTAGCTGGTAGGATTTTCTTTTCCACATTGCGGTAATTAGGCAGATTTTTAAATTTTAATTGCCTGTTTTGTATGAAGCTATAAATCAAGGTAAACTAAGCAAAGTTCAATGATGCCTTTGTACTGCGTTGGATTTGAAAAACGTCGTTATGCACAACAGACAAGCGACTGCGAGTGCTTTTATTCGTCTTAAAGCACGTAATACACTTCATATGGCATCATAAAGTTGTGTAGAACGATAAAAGAACACAAATCTCAAGTTCGCTGATATCAAAATTTATTTAGGAGTTTTATTTTTAATATTAAGGCAGAACTAGTTTTGTGTTAACTTGAAACATTGCCCTCCCAACACCGCAACAGTTTTCCGGTGAGGCTAAGTATTTTGAACTAGAAATGTTGATATGACATGCGTTTAGTATATTAACATCAGAATGCCGTTCAACACATCAGATTTATGCAGAGAGTATCTGAAAGATGATGAGGATAGGACTTAGCTAACTTTGTGAATGTCCTCGACCTTGCAAAACTTCTTTTCTGTGAACTGAACGATCTTCCGAAAGACTACTGTACTACTATACTAGACAAAAAATGGGAGGTGCATAACGATTTGTAACGGATTGGACTTAGCAAATGCAAAAGGTAATGGACACTGGCCAATAGTGAAACATGCAGCTAAGCTGGCCATTCCTTACAATACACATCGTCGTAATTATCGAGAAAAGGAAACAGTCATTCATTAAGTCTCTATGTCCTTCTTCAGAACAACAGCCCAACTGGCAGACGAAGCGATTCATTTCTACACAGATGGATCTAAAACCGATGACGTGGGCGGTGGAGGCGTATACTCCGAAAGATTAAATCTTCGTCTCTCATTTCATCTTCTCAATCACTGTAGTGTGTTCCAGGTAGAACTTCTAGCAATCAAAGAAGTCTCTCTTGGCTCAAAGAAAACTTGATATCGACACACTGATATACGCATCTTCTCAGACAGTCAAGCTGCCATAAAGTATTGGACTCTTTCTCCATAAACTCACTAACAGCCAAAAATTGTCGATCATCTCTGGTGGAGATGGCAAAACAGTTTAACTTTCACCTTATATGGGTGCCGGGCATAGAGACATTCCAGGGAATTGTAAAGCTGACGAACTTGCAAAAAACGGAACAATCTTACCTTTGTTGGATAGCAAATCTAACATCGGTATACCCCTAGCTACTTGTAAACTTATGCTAAAGCATGATACCATAAAGAAAGCTAACCACAGGTGGACCAGCACCCCAACTTGCCGGTCTACTAAACTGATTTGGCCATTGTTTGATGCTAAACGCTCAAAACAACTAATTTCTATTGGTAGATTGCATATTAGCTCCGTTATAGGTGTTCTTACTGGAAACTGCCTAATAGGTAGACATGCTTTTCGACTTGGAATTATTTTTGCAGAAGCTGCATGGATGAAGAAGAAGAGGAGTCAGTCTTTCACCTTCTATGTTCTTGTCCTGCCCTAGCACAAAGACGTAGACTCCACTTGGGAGACTTCTGCTATAATGATCCTAGTGATCTAACAAATTCCGACATCTACTGTCTCAAACGCTTCATTGCTAGCTCTAAATGGCTTAACGAGTAAGGGAGATCTTTGGAATCCTGTGGTATCACAACAGACCAAATTTTTGTTTAAGTGTGTTGGCTTTTCAGGTCAGCAGCCACCTAAACCTAACCTAACCTAACAGCCCAACTATTCGGAAAGTTATTCTTCGACGAACTGAAAATCAAAGACTTGATCTCTTTTCTTAATAATATGACGAAGTGGCTCTAAGACGAACCTTGACTACTTATGTAACGGGTACTCCTCGACCGCGAGCTAGCGAAATTCAGGTAGAGAAGAGCTCAGGAATCCCTCATCATATCCTATTAAATCCACACGTAAAATGAATTTATAGAATCAAAACAGCGCTCTGCAGCCTATTTGGGTCACTGAGAAAGACTGTTTATGGCCGCCATTTCAACCTATCTTCCTACCTTGTATTATTCCTAAAAGTCAAAAACCAAATTGAGTTGGTTGGTTAAGAATATTCAGCTTACAATTTTTGTCTCTCTCTCTCTCTATACTTAGTGCTCTCTCTCTCTGTATTTTTATTTTGAGACACTATCTACATAGAGTGGTGTCTATGAGAACTAACGCTAAATTTATATGCCGCATTTTTTTCTTCTCGTATATCACGAACTGAACACGAACTTGGGGGTGGCCGTGGCGCGATGGATGTGTGCTCGCCACGGCATTCTCCGCTTAGTTCAGCCGCCATCCCTGCAGATAAAACATCTGAGACAACAACCTTCAGTCTCAGAACATCGTGCCACACATCTTTCCTATCCTTCTTTCTCTTCCTTAACTTCACGCCCGCGCTGTGTTCAAACATTTACAGGGTAATCATAATCCCTTGAGCGCGTGTAGATTATAAAAAAAAAAAAAAAATCGGTTTAAAAGGTGAAAAGTCGTGGAAAAGCTGGGAGTAAGAATACCCCAAATTTTTACTCTGAAAATAATAGTAAAACAAAAAGTCTGCCCATTACAAATTTTGTGATGATGAAAAGTAGTTTAACTATACTACAAAGAAAATATTTATTTAGAATTCAGTATGGCTTAGTGGAGCAGCTGATATCTAATTTTCTTTATCTCAATCTTGTGATAACGCGATATAATTGCTCCTTCCAACCTAACCTTTAAGTTGTTGTATAACATAAATATTTTACACCCAATTTTGTAGTTAACACTCCTAAATTCCTGACAGTTCTGTAACAAAGCAGAAGGGACAATTTAGTTACGAGTTGGTAAAACAAAACTGAATGTTGCAACCATCTTGGAATCCACATTCCTTATATTTCGTAATAAAAACTTACAGGTCAATTATATGACTTTTGTTCGAAACTGCGTCTGTAAAGACTTACGTAAATAAGACTTACATAAAAAGTAAAAGGCATAGGCTAGAAACTGGTTTGGATTTCTGTTCATCATTAGCTCTTTGTGGAAGAGAACTAAATGTATACAACAACTTGTCAAATTTAAAAATTGTGTTCACTGGCTATCATTCACCAAGAAAGCAGTTGTAAAGAGCTGAGAGTAAGAAAAGGTTCCTGAAATTCTTGAGAACATCGCTATAAAGCTCATTAAATAAAGTTTGCCATATAGGTGATTAATTCAAGTCTTTAGGTGAAGAAGCTCTATATGACGATGATCGAACTAAGGAATCCCAGGAAAACTGATCCAGATGAGTTGCGTGATATAAGAAAATACGTGGCCCAATTTCCAACTAGGAAATAGTTTCTGCGAGCTATTCCAATCATGCACAGTCTTTCGGCAATGAGATGCGCTATCATGTGACTTTTTTAATTTCGTTTTGGAGCAGATGATGCCCAATGCACTATATTCAAAAAATTTTTTAATCTATTGGGGTATGGGGACGATGTTTCAACGCTCCTTAATAGAGACCTTCGAGGAGATTGTAGATCAAACGAAGGTTTTTTGTTCTTGAAGTAAACGACGACAAGACCAAACACACGCTATCAACAAATAAATATCTATCCACCGACTGGATCAAAATTAATGGAAATAATTTCGAAGAAGTTATGGAATTCATCTACTTGGGAGAAAATATTAAAAACACATTAGTGGATATTCGACGAATAAATAACTCAGAAAACCGTTGCTTATTCGGTTTGGCGAAAATATGAGTTCAAAACTCTTAACTCCTAAGACGAAGTTCAGACCATACAAGCATTTATACTCCCAGAAAAGGAGATCTGATACTACTATCTTTGGAAAGAAATATTTTTTTGATGGTAGAATTCCTCCTGTGTGCGAAGATGATGAATGAAGGAGAAGATACTACCGTGACTACTATGAGTTGTTCCATGACGTGAATTTAGTCCAGAATGAAGCGAATGGACAACAATTCTCATCTTCAGTCACAATCTCAGTCACCAGGTTTGAGGCGACAAAGAAGACCGAATCTCTAATTTAAAGACAATGCCATATTACTGCCGTGCTTCAGGCAGCCATCTTTAATGAATCGGAAGCCGACTGAGTAAACAAGTAACTTAAAAAAGCAGCCCTGAATTTCACTACGTAAAATCTATTTTGAAAATAAATGAGGATAAATGAGAAGTGATAAGTTCAGAATCAGAAACCTTTTAATATAAACGTGATGAGTTCATGAGAGTCTTGATCAAAAGTCTTAAATCAGAAAAAACTTTAAAACAGAACAGATAAAGCCAAACTTTTGTCCACGTTCTAATGCATTTGGGTATTTACGCATACTCCTTGAAAATATGTTTTTTTAAGATGATATCATTAAGGTTCCATGTCAAACTACCAGTCATTGCACTTTAGACATTATGTTGTTTTGAAAAAGTCAACATCGCTGTTCTAAAATAGACGATTTTTACTATCAGATATTATCCATAGTATGTAAAGGGTTGGCAAAATAAAAGTTTCTTTTTAAAAATGCAATAAAATAAACAAAATTAAATTTTGTCCATGTGTTATGGCTTTATTAGTAAAAGCAAACATTTCCATTAATTATGGAACCCAACGATATTCAAGTAGCGCATTCTTTCAATCCGGGGGTTTTCCGAACACCAGATGCCGCAATTTTGTTTGTTAACGTAGCCGCCAAAAATCGAATTGGCGCGGTGGGTTCTACATTTTGGACAAAACTTCATTTCAAATAACGCACAGTAAAGTGGCACATTACGTTCCGTGGAGGTAGATACTGACTTGCTGTCAAGGTTTCAAAAGGAAAACAGCTGTCAGTGTCCAAATAACCTATGATTTAAGAAGAAACCACTATATGGCCCACCCTGTACATACTTTATATTAGTTGCGAATGTGAAAAGACAAAAAGCATTCAATGGAACGTAGCAATCACGTACAATTTAGTAAGACTACGTTTAATTGAAGTTCAGTTTATACTGCTAACCTCTGGCAGGCGGTTCCAAAAACCAAGGCTATAATTTATTTGTTACAATATACAATAATTGTAAAAACTATTTATAATTTGAAAAAAAAAAAATAAATCTATTATTATACTGCTAACCAGACCGATTTGAAGTTCAAATTTAATTTAAGTTCTCAAATCTCTCAAAAAGAGGGATTTACATAACTTAAATATTAACACCTTTTACGATTGTCAACTATCAATAAAAATTTGATAAATATTGAAATTTGGTATTTTAAAATTCAGTTTGTGTATTAAAAAACTGATCAACTAATCATCAATTTTCTTATAAGTAATTCAAAAAGGTCTATCACTCACAATTATCAAAAGTTTCAAAGATTGGGATGACAATTGCAACAAGAGTGATTGCAACATTATTTAGTTTTGTGAAAAATTGATTTGAGGTCATGAGGTCATAGTTCTATGAAAAGTACCGTTATGTGGTTTGAAAAAAAAAGATCTCAAATAATGCAACACCAAATTTACTTTAAAATCGTTGGATGCAATCTAAGGAAAGAAGTCGAAAATCCATCTGACATCAGTTAACAAGTTTAAAGAACATTTCTTTTTTTCGTTTTCTTTATCAGTCAGTTAAAATATAGAGTTGGATTTTTTTAACTAATGCTTTTTTTACACATCACAGGCTCTTCAACGCAAAACAGTTGACATTGAAAAGAACGCAGTTCGACAGGCGAGAGCAAACAACTATAATATAGCTAAACCACCTGGGTCAAATAGCAACGGAAGTGCAGGCAGCAATGGCAGTCAAAATAACAAATCATTCTTTGAGGATAACTTTTTCAATCGCAAAGGTTCACAGAATCAGCAACAGCAGCAAACTCAAGTGCAAGAAGAAATCGATTTACAAGCTTTGGAGGAACAAGAACGTGCAATTCGTGAATTAGAGGTACATTTAAAATTTATTCTCCCCATTATATTACTTTTTAAGTGCCTATTCATTCTTTATTCTGTGTAGGACAACATTGTTGGTGTAAACGAAATCTACAAGAAACTTGGTGCTATGGTCTACGAGCAGGGATTGGTTGTTGATTCTATTGAATCTTCTGTGGAACAAACAAGCGTATTCGTTACATCGGGTTCGGAGAATCTTCGCAAAGCCAGCCAGTACAAGGTAGCTCAATAAATAAATTCTCAACAACTAGACATATATTCAAAAGTTCTTTTTAATTTTCTAGAATAAAATTCGAAAGAAGAAGCTCATCTTGGCGTCCATCCTACTTGCAATATTTATAGTAATTGTTATAATTATTTCTATGAAGTTTTCAAATTAGTAGTGAATACAAAATAAAACTCTAAAAAAGGATGATATGAAATCGTAAACAAAAGACGTCCTTTCCCCTTTAAAGAATGAACAAAAACAAATTCAATACACTCCAACAACACGAAACATATTTTACTAAAAGCAAAGAATAGAACTAGAAAACAAAGCAAAGCAACTAGAACATTCAATTATGTGGTGAACACAGGAATTTAAAATACATATTTAAATTATATTTTCCTGGTTATCTATTATTTATGTTAACAGTTTAATTTTATATTTAAGAAAACAACAAATATGTATAAAATTATTCCTCTAAAAAAAAAAAGAACATTGGATGATTACCTTCTCCATACACTTTAATCAAAAAGGGATTGCTTCAAAGTATTGTTGTAAAGTAATCGTCTACTCACTCACTCTGTTGCTGGTGATGTGTGCGATCTATTTATAAATATAATTATTATTCAATTTTATTAATTTGTAAATTACATATTATTATTACTATTATATCCCTCACGTTTATGGTAAATTTTGGCAAAACTAATAACAAAAAAAAATGAATTTGAATTAAATTTAAGACAACAAAATGAATCAACAACAAGATTTACTACGTTAAACGTGAAAACTATACAAAAATATTATAAAAATTAATCTCTAACAAGAAACAATTATTGAGAATAAAAAGAAAAACCTACCAAATTCAAACGAAATTTGTTGTTGTTCTTTTTCAACAGTTTGTTAAAAAGTTCGAAATTGAAACTCAATTTCACTTTTAATTACATTCTGTTTCGATCATTTGGAAACCACTTTGAATTGTTAAAATTGTTGGTATATTAATTGTAGTTGTTTAAAAGAAAAATTAAATTAAATAAGTTTACTGTGCATAAAAAGGACGCAATACTAGTGAGAATTTGAAAAGGCAGTTTCAACGAAAGAAATGGACGAAACTTCTTGCGAGAAAATCCAATTTATTAGATCGCCCTGGGAGTGTAATCAAATGTGGATTGATAGGAAGGAAGTTCACAACAATATTAGGTTAGTCGGAGAAGATTTATAAGCATTCGAACCAAACGTACCTCTACATACATAAATATACATTCACAAAAAGTCATTGTATGGGTGCAATTTGACCTGATGGTGTCCGTATAAGATATCATTACCTTCAATTCTCATCACTAGGACTAGGATTTCCATGCAAATGCATATTTTTTTTGAGAAACTTTAGAAACACAGGAATAAAATACAAACACTAATCAATCAATTTGCTTTAAAATGGAATTTAATCGTTAGTGCATATTTTACTATAAATGCATATTTGTGCATATTTTATTCTAAAGTAAAAAATGCACACACATACCTACATTGTAATGGCCGCTCGAGGAATTAAAAATTTTATATCCGAAAATGATCATGCATTGAAGGAAAAAATACGTTAAAAAAAAAACAAATCGATTTAATTGAAATAGTTTTTCAAAAATTAGTGCAGTTGAAGGACCTTTTGGTGCAGCAATTAAAAAAAAAACTGGATAATGTTTTAGAAAAAAAATTAAGGTTTTGCAAAAATAAAAAATATTTACAAAGAATTGACACTCATGCTCCATTATTTTCAGTTGACGTTGACTGATCATTCTCTATGTATAAAGCATTTCAGAGACCGAATCGTCAAAGTTTTACGTTTGAAAATTTGAGAGAAAGCTTTATGATAAGATGTAATCTGCAATAATAGATGTAATTCAAATTCTGTGCTATTTTTAATATATTTTTGTTTTGTTTTGTTTTTTTTTTCTATTTTAATTGAAATGAAGGATTTTATTTTTCTGTTATTATTAATATAATTTTGTGTTCCTCGATTATAAAGACTGAATTTGTTATATAAACTTAAATACTATGGGGGAATTATTTGTGACCTCTCAAATTTATTACCTAGAGCCCGCACAAATTATTCTCTGTCTTAAATACTATGTTTTTCCCATACAGATGGTTCGCAAATCGCAAGGGATATGGTTTTAAATGCATATTTTAGGTGCATATTTTACATTTTTAAGAGCATATTTTAAGCGCATATTTTGCATTTTTAAGTGCATGAAAATCCTAGCCCTACTCATTACTATAGCCAAATGCTAACTGAATTTTTTGGTTTTAGAGAATGAATTACATGCTTTTGAATATGTTTATAACAATATTCATGTTTTTACATATTTTTAAGCCACTTTAGCATAAGAGCGAGAGCGTGCAACCCAGTTACGTATTTTATTCCACAGCATTGGTATAAGCAATTTAAAACTTTTAATTTGTGGATTGGTATTTATTATCAACATCTATTTGTAGTTTTACACGTTTACAGGTACATGTGCATTAGGGTGTTTCACTTTTGTATGGCCGCAAAAAAGTACTCTAATTTTTAAATGTAATAGTGCCCAAAAGTTGTATTAGGGTCTGAGGTTTAAGAACATGTAAAAAAAAAATAAGATATCGTTCGTCTTTGGCTCGCTCAAATCGGTTGAAGTTGAAAAAAAAATTTAATTTACAGTACATTTTTTTTTTTTTTTACATTTATTAAAAAAAAAACTAAACAAAATAAAGAAAGAATTTTTGTCTTTACAAAAAGATATACCACGATATTGTAGGTGGTTCCGTTGATTTTTAAGAATTTTTTTTTGTAAAAAAAAACGATTTCACATAAAAAATGATTTTTCTTCCTTCTTTTATTATTTCATAGCTTCTTTATCAAGTGTTCAATTTAATCAAATATAAGCTTAAAAGTGTTTCCTTGCAATTATCTTTGACTTGGAAGACTAAAAATATTTTATATAATTTTTTTGTATCCACACGGTGCAATTTAAAACAACACATATTTCAAAAATCTCGAAAAATCATTTTTTTTTGGATTTCATCCTATTTTTGAGCGAGCCAAAGATATTAATTAAAATGAAAATTGTAAACGCAGGATTTAATTTTGATAAGCAATGCAACATTTAAAAGCTATTACATTTGAAAATAATATAGTTGAGCACTTTGACACACCCTAAGGCTAGCCGCGCCCTAGCAACTTTTAGTTGCGAAACTGTTTGGTTACTTATAGAAAACAGATGAACTGTTTGGTTGAATGCAGCGTTACCACTTCTGGACAAAAAGTCGAAGTAGATTTGAAGAAAAAAGTGAAGTAACTTGAGAAAAATCGAAGTAGATTTGAAAATGACTTTTTACTTGCATTTAGAAAAAAATTGAACTAAAGATTTTTATCAGTTGACATCAACACGAAAAAGGAGTGATTCAGTCTGTCTGCGAAATTTTCATAAGATTCGTGCGCACATGTAAAATTACTTGTTTGTGTATTTATATAGCGTTGAACCAAATTTTGTTCATGGAAATTCTGGGGTTTCATACTACCTAGAGTGAAATAGAGAAAAAGAAGTAGATTTGGGCTTTTTATTGTAAAATTGAAGTAGGTTGAAACGAAGATTTTTAAAAGGAAGTAGATTTCAGTATTATGCTGATGGTGCGAAGTAGGAAGTAGATTTTAAAATATTTTGAAAAAAAGAAGTAGATTTACTTCAATAGAAGTAAAGTGGTACCACTGGTTGAATGTCCGTGAATTTGCAGATAATTATATGTTCAATAAAATGGCGAACTTATTTTAGGCAATCGTTTAGTTTGTGTCAAAACACAAACTTTTTAGTTGCTCGAACCAAGCAGTTTCGCAACTAAAAGTTGCTAGTGCGCGGCTAGCCTAATGTGCATTAGGAGGACCTAATATCAAGTTTTTAAACAGGAATATCAACAAAAAAAAATAATAAATATCAAAATTTAATTTAAATAATAGTAGAACTCTACATTTACAAAATTAAACAACAATGACGACTTACTTGGTAAATAAAACTGACCACAATGTTGATTAATTAATGGCATTGCAGAAAATTTGTTTCATTCCCTTTTAAGATTAAGGATTCAAAATATAAAAAGTATCGGCTCAACTTTCCTTTAAATTAGTTCTAATTTTCACACGCGGATAGTTTTATTCGGTAGATTAGCATTTTTTAATAACAAATACAACAATTTTAAAGTGAGGAAACATTTATAACTATTTTTATTTTAAATTTCCATACAAATTGCACTTTTTGGTGGTTTATTTTGACATTTCACTTTGTGTAAGTATTACCAGAGTCGGGTTATTTTTGGGGCAATATTGGAAATGTTTCCTCTTTTGTTAATTTTCTAATGGAATTATTTGTTGATTAAAGGGAAGCTTCTGAGCCCACAGTACTTTTAAGTTAGCCTGTGAGGTTAAAACTGAAAACTAAAACATTTTTTTTATGATTTAACAGTGTTTCCTCACTTTAATATTTTAAATCTGTTCTATTGAGACCACTACCTAACTGTAAAAATAAATCAATATTACACGTTCTACCTTAAAGCAAAGTCGCCCCATACCTTGTAAACAAAAAATTGATATAATGTACTTAGATATTTGTATACTATTTAGCGAGCGCTAGTTGCATTTTAAAGACAACTGCGCAAAATTTTAGTTGAATAGGTACGATGATGTTAGAGCTGTTTTAGTATAAAACTAGTAGTCCAGTCAAATTAGTATTTTATATCTACAAAAAATACTGCGTCGAATTTTTTTTTTGTTTCTTAAAGAGTACCTATTGGAAAGTGTAAATCCAAAAAGTTCGAACAAAAAGCGCCCATGCGTTGTTCGCCATTTTGAGAAAGGCTTTGGAAAGCGTGAACTCGATTTTCTCGGCTCCTATCATATATAGAGCTGTATTTTTTTTAAGTTTGTACGTTAGAATATCTTCTTTAACTTTTGTTGAAAAAAAAATTTGAAACCTCTTTCCAAAAAAAGTTATCGACGAAAAACTGTCTAGATTTTGAAGTAAAAAATGGTTTTTAACGTTTATCTCGCCTCATGTTCATCTGATTGAAAAAATACTTAAGTTGTTTCTTATAGATACCTTTATTTCCTACATTTTGATATATTTAAATTTTATGTGCGTCAAAAACTGTAGGAAATATAACCTGTCAAAATGGCCAATATCCTGCGAAAATTAAAAAATAAGATATTTAATCACGTTTGAAAATTTTCAAATTTGATTATGTTCATTATGAAATTTAAAGAAACAGGTCAAACTCTTTTCCACACCACCACTGAGGTAGAGTTACGGCGCATTTTTACAAAATCTCGACAGTTTTTCGTCGATAACTTTTTTTTGGAAAGAGGTTTCAAATTTTTTTCTCAACAAAAGTTAAAGAAGATATTCTAACGTACAAACCTAAAATAAAACACAGCTCTATATATGATAGGAGCCGAGAAAATCGAGTTCACGCTTTCCAAAGCCTTTTTCAAAATGGCGGACAACGCATGGGCGCTTTTTGTTCGAACTTTTTGGATTTACACTCTCCAATAGGTACTCTTTAAGAAACAAACAAAAAAATCGACGCAGTATTTTTTGTAGATATATCGAATTAATTAATTTAATTTTACTGGACTATAGGTTAAGACAACGATTTAGCATTTTTTAATCGAGTAAAGCATCATACTTTCTCTACCTTTTTTTAAAGTTAAAATCATCGAATACCTTCCTACCTATTTTATTTTTTTAGTATCGTGCTATTTACAAACGCCACAAAAGGTCTGTTTACTTAGTTTTTTTGCACGAACTGTCACAGCCTTATTTATTATTTTTCACTAATACTGGGTTCAACCTCGGGATAGTTAAACCGAGCCGAAGCACTTACTTCGGGTTTACGCTACGTCAAACAAATCTTTGTTTATAATATATTTTCTTAGCCGTATTAGCTACGCCTTCCTTATGTCAAATATACTACCAAAAAAAAAAACACCAATCTAAAACTCTGGTTATTATACACGTAAAGCAAACCCCAGCTGATTTCCATTATTATAATTATCATTGTATGCATATTAGAAATTGGATACATTTAAAATTGGATTGTATAAAGTTCAAATCCAATAAATGAATGTACCAACCACGTTTGGAAAATATAAATAATTTATTAATGCAAAATATCTATCCTTTTTGGCTTAGTAAGAAACGAAAAAAAAAATTTCTTACACTCCTTTTTGTAAATTTTACAAGAGATGTCAGCTCTAAATGACATTTAGGTACTAAAACGGCCTTAATCCTTCTATGAACCAGTTTTAGCTCATTGCACCGCTTTTCCTCGTGCATTTTCATTATAAATAAGGTTTTCAGGATTAGAGCCGTTGTAAAGTCGAAGTAACTTTACTCCGTCGCTAAAACGAGTTAGTAAATAAGGCTGTCATTGTTTTAGGTGTGTTCAGAAGCAATTTATTAAGAAAATTGCTTTAGTACGATACTAAAGTTAGAAAATGTTTAAAATTAAGAATGAGTTAGTAAATTACTTTAAAGTTAGCAATTTGTTAAGTAGTATCATACTAATATCCTACCAGGAGGAAATAGAATTTCCCTCCCAACTTATGAAATTAACCCTGTATGCAGCATGTAAATAATAAATAAATTTTTCTTAAGACTTGGTAGATAGCGTTCTTTTTTCAATTTTTTCCCCGACATGGGTCAAAAATAACGGTACTTGTCATATAATATTTTTGCCATATAAATTTAATTTAGTAAAAAATGGTTATTAATGGTACCTCCCATAGAAACTTTTTTTTTCTCAAAAACAGTACAATTGATTTTGACCAATTTTTGTATGGTAAACTAAAGAATTTGAATAGCTTGAAAAAAATGTTGACATCTCAGTAATGGTGGTTTAAAGAAACGGCCATCTTTGGCTTACACTAGCTCATGCCAACGGAAATTGCTCTGTAGGTACTCTAACGGTAGAAACTTCGTTAAGGACTTCAATTTAAGAAGACAAAAAAATACTAGCTTTTTTAACTGCGTTTAAAAAAAAGAAATAAATTACATAAATATCTTGTTGATGCTTTCAGATATAGAATTTATATGCCTGTTGCATTTTTTTTTGTCCGTGCTAATTTTTTACATTGATTTCAATTCGTAATAAACGAAATGTTTTAATATTTTCTTATGTAACGAAAATAAATATAAACAATAGGATTATATGATACCTGCAGCAAGAAAAAAATGAATTTTGTATTTTGTACCTCAATTTGTAATAATAGTTAACTACAAGATTGATTTTCCAATTATTAATAATTTTAATTAGCAAGTTTCAACATTGTTCTCGTTTATTCGATTACTTGTAAAAAGCTCAATTCCTTAATTTTTGAATCTACCTGCCGAAATCCTCATTTTCTTACCCTGTTCCTTAAGAATTCTTAGAAAGAGTAAGGATTGCCCAAGAAACATTTTTAGCTTTATAAATGCTTGATAAGTGCTTTCAGAGCTAATCTTAGAGATCGTTTATTCAAAAACACGCTCTAGATGCGCCTTTAGAGCAAACATGGAGCCCACTTCCAGCTAATTCATTGAGTTTGAGAGCACTTTTAACTCCTTAATAGTGCTTGTAAGTTGTTCTGTCAGCTACGAGTAAGTAAGACCGTTAACTAATGTATACAGTAAAGATTTGCATTATGATTTGAAGGTTCTAAATGTCTTTCTCGCGTGATCTAGTGTCCGCGTCGTGTTCTTTTACTTGTTACTCCATTTTGGATTTGTAATTCAAGTTGTAGTGTTTTTTTAAATTATTTGTGAACAATAGATTACACTTATCAAGAATATTGGAAATTTTATTAATATACGGTGAAATGGGACGATTAACTTTATATATTTGTCCTTTTCTTAACCACAATATACTCGTAGCTCAGAAAAAGTTTTAATTCATTTGAATTAATTTTGTATTTAAAAATTTTTTTTTTAATTCACTCAGTTTGTTTATTTTTTGTTCATTACATTTAGTATTCTTTTTATGAAAAAAAATAATAACAAGCGAAAAAATTAATGCTCATTAACGTGTTTTTTTTGTATAAAATGATATCAAAGTGAAAAAACAACTTAAAAAACGAAAAGAATTGGGTTTGATGCAAAATTGCGGAGAAACGGTTGTCCGCAGAAAAAAAAGTTTTGGGACAAACTAAAACTGTAATAAATTCTTGCTTAGCTATAAAAAAAATCTTATGAATCGGACGTAGTTTGGCAAAGATAAGGCCAGTTAAGGGAAAAATCATAAAAACCGTTATAACTCGAAAACGGGACGAAAACGAGAAAATTACCTCTTAAGTTTTTCGACTTAAAATAACTTCAGGAATCCATGGTTTTCTTTTGGGGCGGTGACTGTGGGACACCCTGTATATGTATGCTTCCCGACAGCTGATGACATTGTTATGGAGCATATTTATAGAGCAGAAAGCTTTTAAACGTAACAGAGCTAAAGGTTGTTAAGAACCTCCATTATAGAGATGGATCTTTAAATTTGTTTACCAAGAGCTGCAATCTGTTTTGAAATAGAGCTAAGGCCTTGCAATTAACTTTCTCAGAGCTATCTAAGAACATTTAAATAACATTTAGCTCCAACGATGTTATTTGGGTGGGGATGAAGTCCTATTTGGAATGTCTACCAACCACAAATGGTATAAAAGATCGACAAAAATGTGTCAGTTTCATTTTTTACGACAAGGTTCCAATTTCTAAGAAATGCCATAGTGTCTGCAATTATAAACCAACAAAATTCATTACTCTCTTAAATAAATCCAACGTTTTGACAAAAGATGGACTTAATCCACTTTCAAAAACAATGGCTTAAATATATGACTTCCTTTATATAAGTACAACTATTAAAGAATATTATAAAAATAAAAATTATGTGTACTATTGCCGAACTTGTCTACATTTTGGTTAAAAAAATTAAAATTTGTAACCATTTTTTTTTATTTTCGACTTTCTCGATAACGCCTCTATCGATTTCAATAAAAGTTTTTATAAAGAAGCTCTTTTAAATTAAAAAAAATATTCTATGTAAACATATTCGAAAAAATAGGTTTTGGTTTTGGAAAAAAAATCAAATTTTTATGTGTTTGAAATTCAATATCTTTAACTATTGTTTTCTTTTTATATTATTTTCTTTATTCTATCTTATTAAATACTTAAAATTGGGAAACCATTTTTCTTTTAGTTTTTTAAGAAGTTTTCTACAAAATTAAAATTAATTTACTAGTACAAAACTCCTATAACGACTTTTCGATTTTTTAAATTTCGTTTGAATAAATTCAAATTTTCCCTAAAATCAAACAGTTTTTTTTTTTTAGCCTCATAATATTTTAGATGTTTTAGCAAAATAATAAACGAATATAATTCATTTTACATGACATCCATGTTTTTGTAAATACATTTTTAAAATTCCAAATAACTTGTAAATAAGAGCAAATACGTGCCATTCAGTCTTTCATTTCATTTAAATTTGTTTGAAACATATGTATCTTATCATAGAGACCACATGATAAATTTTGTTTAAATATTTTTTTCTGAAATGTCTTAAGCCCTGTTTTAATAGGGAAGAAACCGCAATATTACGCTAACTTTCGTCCAGACATTTACAAAATCGCTATGCTGGGCGTATACGTTTTCGAGAGTTTCTTAAGTCTGACAATATTTAATACAAAAATTAAAGTTAAGTCTGCCCTCATTACGATACTAGGATTCTAACACGCTTTTGTGTATATTTAGAACGAGTTCGAAGAAGCTATTCAAAACAATATAAATAAGTGAAGCTCGTAGTATACTTTTTAAAAACATTGGCGCAAAATTTTAAACCGTCCAGTAGTAGTAGTATGATACTACGAGTACTTAACAATTTGCTAACTTTAAAGTAGTTTATTATCTCATTCTTAATTTTAAACGTTTTCTGACTCCTATCGTACTAAAGCCATTTTCTTAATAAATTGCTTCTGAAACAATGACAGTTCGTGCAAAAAAAATTAACCTAGTTTAATACTAAAACAGTCTAATCGTAACAGTCATCGTACTAATTCAACCAAAAATTTGCGCCATTAAAAATAAATTATAAAATTATATTTTTTTTATTATTCATTTTGCATAACTCCACTAATGCATTTTAAAGTTTCCAGATATCGCATTGTTAAAGTTCAAAATATTTCGCTATGTTTTAAGTAATATTACACGACGAATACATTTTTTGAACAATTATAAGACCAGATTCATGTTCGGGAAATCAAAAATCTTCAAAAGGTAAAATCTAGTTTCTTGTTATTAGTATATAATGTACTGTGCTGAGTTTTCATTTATGAGTTCGAATCGTTAAAGATAATGCTTGAACTTACAACTGATCTGAATTCAGTCACTCCACTTCAACAGAAATATAATCTTATGTTTCGTTGGCAACTACATATATCAAATGTATTTATTCCGAGAAAAAATTAAAACAGGAATTCTTCCGATAGATTTTCAGTTCCTCCAAAAAAAAATTAAACTTAACAGGACTTTCCTGCTTCTAACAATACTGTAAAAATGACAGACATTTTGTTATACATTTTTTCTAGGATCAGTGCTGCCATTCAATCAAAATAAAAAAAAAAATTAAACAGATTTTATGTAAAGTAAGGCGAACCAGATTGTTTTTAATAGAAAATTCAATTTTTATTAATAATTTACGATATTTTTCATATAACAATATAAAAAAATTATTATCTTACAAAATGTTCTTACAAAAATGTAAAATCTATAATGTCTGTTATAAATGTGTTGTTTCATTTGCATATAATATTTAAATTAATCAATAGAAAAATATCTATTCGTAACACTTATGATCTAAAGAGATAATTATTTTACATATATGTAGGTATTTTTGTTTAAATATTCTATTCATATAAATCTCTTGAATACTTGTATAAAATGTACTTTAAATTAATTCAATGTACAATAAACTTTTTACTATTTTCGTGTTGTGAAATGGATAGACCTAAATATTTAAACAAAAAAAAAAACGGTCCGAATCGATAAAACAACAATAATTCTATCTGAACTACTTCAAGTGTAGTGAGAGCGTCGGGTATGTATAGTATAAGAGTTTTGTTTTGATCCGGTGATCCTTAATATTAATAATAATCAAAATTCGAGTTTCAAATGAATAGTATTTCGGGTAAGACAGGTAGGTAGGTACCTTCTCTTGCATGTTTAGTTTTTTTTTTTTTTTGAAGTTTAACTTTTCATAAACTTTTAAATTAAAAAAAAAAATATTTCTTCAAAAATTTGTAACTGTTTTTTCAAATTGGAATTAGATAAAAATGGCCACCAAAAGGTTTGTTTATTTTTCGATGGTAAACAATCTGAACTGAAAAATATCTACAGTCTCATTCCATGATACTTTGCAATAGATTTGCAAAGACAAAATGCGAGGAATATTGCCAAGAGCTGGACAATGCCAACTCCAAGTAGAACTCCGAGCACAATTTCCTTGTGAAGCAGAATCCAGTCGATGAAGGCACTGTAGCAACCCTAAAATAAAAAAAAAATATTTATTGCAAATATAAAATGAAGAAATATTTATAAAAATTAAAGTGTTACTCACTTTCTCATAATAACTATTTCCATCCGATGGATTTGTTGTGCAATTTTCATCACGGGGTATCGACTTGGCAATGTCTGTGAGTACGCAGCAAGCTTCAGGAATTGTTTGATTTTTCTTATTGGCTGTCCAGCTCTCAGATGAATCAAAATCACGATAATTTTCCACACCACAACAGGAGAATGTTCCCATCATTTGATCCCACATTAGAGTGACGGCATCGGTGTGTTCGCCAGTTGAATAATATTTAGTTATGGTTGATTGTAAAAATGATTTCGTTTCACTTCTTGCCTAAGGATCGAAATAAAATATTTAAAAAACGTTCCGAAGAATAAAATACACAAAATGTACTCCAGTACCCGGTCTTTGTACGCTGAGGCTAGTCCACCAACTGCAAATTCTGTTACCAAAAGTAAAATCATAAAAACGCCATACTGAAAATGATAAAAAACCGACAATATTGCAGGTAATAGTTAAAAAAATGTATTTGATAAAAATCATTTATATTTTGAACAAAAATGAAAATGGGTTAAATGAGTCCTTCCACCATCAGTTAATGAAATTGCATATATATTAACCTTATTGAAATACTATGGGTATTCATGTAATATTGTGAAACCATCGTAAACGTCAGAAAGCTAACGAAGCCGTAAATGAACTGTCAAACTTTGTTTGAGAAACTGTTTACAGTAAATCGTAAATATTAGTTTTTCTTTTTAAGCTCAGAGTAGGGAACTGAGCTGTCAAAAAAAGATCTTGAGTGTTCAGTGCTCCAATGTGTTTCATAAATAAATCGGAGAGCTCTGATCAAAATCTGCTCAGAGTGTACTCGACATTGATCAGTGCTCTGCTCAGAGTTAAAAAAGTAAAACACATATTAAGACTATTCATACAACGACTGAAAATCATTGTAAACATCACAAAGTTTACGACGTCGTCGTAAGCGAACTGTCAAAATTTGTATAGAAAACAAATCGTCAACTCTTACACGGCTACTATCAAAATTTCAGCCGCGTCGGAATCGGACTCGTAGTTTTGTTTTGACCACGTGTGGAAGCCAGCTTGTCTGCGAATTTTAGAAAAGAATAATATCGGTCAGTGATTCGATTTTTGTTTTTGGAAGGAAAAATCAAAGAACACTTGGATGCTGTGTATGGTGAGGTGACTCTTCTCCTTTGATGGCGACCGTCGAAAAATGGTATAACGATTTTTGATGAGCCCCGCCCAGGTGCACCGAAAATAGCTACCACGGAAGATAACGTGTCAAAAATCCACGATCCGACTGAAGGTGCGCTAGATAGCTGAAACAGAAGACATCTCAAAATACCGCGTGGGTCATATTCTCCATGAAATTTTGGGCATAAGAAAGCTATCGGTGCGATGGGTGCCGCGTTTGCTCACTCCGGACAAGAAGCGCAATCGTGAGACCACTTCAGAGCAGTGTTTGAAGCTGTCGAATTGCGCTAAAAACTGCTGCCCATCTTCAGATTTGGCCGCGTGCGACTTTTTTTTTGTTGCAAACTTGAAAAAATCACTCGCCGGGAAGAAATTTGAGTCGAATGAGGAGGTCATCGCCGCCACGGAGGCCTACTTTGCAGACCTCGAGACAATCTATTTTTCGGATGGGTTTAAGAAGTTGGAGAATCGCTGGATCAAGTGTGTTGAGCAAAAAGGAGACTATGTTGAGAAATAAATCGCCACTTTTCCAAAATTTTTGTTTTTCTTTTGTAGGCTAAGTACTTATCGGACCGCCCTCGTACACACTTATGTTTATACATACAATTACATACATACATATATTAAAATACAAAAAAAAACTTTGTACTTCGTTCAGACTGCAAGTGATTATACACTCATATACAGATAGTCCCCCAAAATTGACCAAATAATCTTGTTAGTCTTCAAAATTGTCCCCCAAAATTGACCGAATAATCTTGTTAGTCTTCATCGATTTTTCTGAAGTGCAAAATCTTATATCACATCGATAACACATCGCAAATAAAATTAAACAAAAAAAAACCATCTATCTTTCAAGTTCAAAGGTAATCTAAGTTCAAGGAGCCATTATGAAAGTTGTCAATGAATAGAGGTTGTTACGGTTCGTTGCCACTGGCAAAGGCCAATGATGTATTTATTATCTATGACTTCTATAGCTTAAAAAACAAAAGTACCACAAAAGCCATGGTAATATTACATACTTTATCTCAGATTCATCGTAAGATTAGTTGTGTTGTGTATAACACTGAATTGCCGACTGTGATTGCTACTTTGAACTATCAATCTACCACTTTAAGTGTTTTCAAACAAATTTAATTTAATTTTCTTTCGTTACCACAATGGTTATGATGGAACGAACAACACCCAGCCCCCATTGTTCGTTTTTTCTTCTACCTGAATACATTTAAAAAATTATAGATATCTTTTGTTTAAAGTTTGAAAATAAACAACTTTATCGACTCCATCAATCAGATTTCATTGCACAATTTTCAACACGATATAAAAGTGTAAGAAAATGACAATATTTCTTACTAAACACAAAACTTGACAGTAAAGCTTGCCGAAAATGTTAAACATCATTTTCCTTTTTCAGAATGAAGACACAACTTTATAACAGCTACATGTGTTAAAACAAAACTAAGGCTCGTAAAACTAATCCGTATAATCAAGCCAAAAAAAACATAAAGAAGATCCATCAACTTGTTTACAAAATTTGCATTTTTATTACCATTAATTTGTGTGAACGGTTCATCGTCTTAAAAAGACACCTTGTTGCACAACTTTAAGTTTTTCAAGAATAAGTTATTAGTCGGTGTTTTGCTTAATTTTGAAATTGGGTTAAAATTTTGAAAGTATAGTTTGTTATAAAACCAAACGTGCATCGGATCATTGATTTGAAGGTCGTACTAATTTTGGTGACCATGGGTGCAGAACATAGATGCATACTTAAAATATAAAGGCATATATCATAGGTGTGCTCATATTATTGCTATTCACTCTGTGACATTTATGGTAATTTAACTTTTGACTCTCTAGGTTGAGGGCATTGAACTGTTACAAGTATTTAGTGTTTGCTGACATTAGGAGTTTAGCCCAGCTTTTAACAATTCAACAAACGTCAGGGCTAGATAGTTTGGCTGGTTAGAGTTGAATATAAGGTCTTACGTCAATGTAATATAAATAGAACAATTTAAAATAGATTTATTTTAAATCACCTTGAGTGTGGAAAAAGTCGTGACCTGAAAATTACTTTAATATTAAATTAAAATTGTATGAATAAGAGGATTAGTTTGGATCACAATCTTTTATGATGGTTTCTTGAAATTAATTTGTTGAAGAAAAATGTACGACTGGTTAGCGCAAACTTGAACTTCTGCCAAAAAGTTGTGGAGGTTTAACCATGACAATAAAATCCTAGTAAATAAATATGTATGAACATTGAATAGGTTCGAATTTATGTCTCATAATCGTTTTGAAGTGAAAAAGTTGTATCGCTCATGGGAAGTAATTTTAAGGAGAATCCTATTTGCCTATACAGTAGAATCTCTAAAACATGAACAGTTCGAAAGATGAACGCTTTTTTTCTCACCATTGCATTGCAGTGTTTCAAAAGATGAACGGGTTGAAATGTAGGTACTTGAAGAGATGAACGCTTTATTTCTTATACCCTTTTTTTTCTACTTCTTCCCCTTTATTTTTATATTTTTTAGTAACTGTATTAAATTTTGGTAACGGTTCTTTTGGGCATGGTTTACCCACAGTTTGTATAAATTCTTCAGTTAAAAGTGAAAGAGTTAAGTTTTTAAGCCTCGAACAAAAGTGTGCTGTGTAAGATGACATGAACAAAATATCTTATCGCAGCATTACAACAAAATACTCAATCGCTATATCCGCGATTGTTGAAATAAAAAAAAGGTAAGGCAAACACTTCGAGAGTGTGTAAGACATCAATTTCTGGAGCGGAAAAACGCAATACATTGCATAATTCAAAAATGCCGAAAATGGAAGCGGCGTTGTATAGATGGTTCCTGAAGCTACGAGACCTACATGTTCCCGTGTCAGGGATAATGATGAAAACCAAGGCCAAGACATTGCTCGCTATTTTGAAGGAAACAAATTCATTTAACGCGTGTGATGGATGGATTAATAATTTCAAGGCTAGATTTAAAGTCCGTCTTCTAGCATTCAGTGGGGAAAAACTGAGCTCTAATGAAGACGCTGTTCTGCCCTTTAAACAGAAATCAAAGAAGACGATGGCCGACTTCGGTATCAGCTGACAACAATTGGATAATGCAGATGAAAGTGGTCTTTTTTGGTGAATGATCCCAAGCAAAACGTTTGTTCACTTTGGTGAAAGATCAGCTCCCGGGAGAAAAATTGCAAAAGATCATTATACATTTTTGGTATGCACGAACAGCACTTGTGAGCACAAGTTAAAACTTCTAACTATTGGAAAGGCAAAAAATCCCAAGGGCTTTAAGAATTTTAGACCTCCAACGACATACATACCAACTCAAAGACTGCATTGATGACAAAAGACATTTTTAAAAATTGGTTTCATTCAGAATTTGTTCCACAGGTAATTATGATTTAAAAACTAAGTTTGCATTATAGAACTCTTTTAAAGGTACGGGAGTTTATGAAGAATACGAGTAATAACCTTCCAGAAAAAGGCATTACTTATTCTTGATAATGCCCCAAGTCATCGCTTCAAAGCGATGATGGCTGCATTCGCACAATGTTCATTCCTCCAGATGCAACACCACTTATACATATGGCATAAACTGTTTGTATATGAAGCTGTTTCTAGTAACGAAAAAGAAGATGTCCCTCTTACCGTACTGCACCAAAGAATGCAACTGAAGGAAATAGGTTTCCACAACAACACTGAATATGCTACAAGAAGTTTTTCCTGACGTATGTAAGTCAAGGCATATTTTTTTATTTATTGAAACGATTGTCAACATTTAAATTTATTTAAAGGTTCCATGTTCTTCCAACGATATAAGGGAATGGAATGAAGATGTAGTTCAGTTGCCTTTCCTCAGAAGATAGTGTAGTCGAGAGGTTATTGAAGCAATAAAACCAGCAGAGGCTATTTCAGCTATAAACACCAGCCTGAAGTTTGCAGAGCAATATGAGGCCGATGTGTCGACACTTTTAAGCTTAAGAAATTTACGAGAGAAAGCAATAACGAGACTTCTTTCTTCCGGGCGACAGTCTACTATGGAGCAGTTTTTTAAGAAAAAGGTCTAAATAAGTCTATTTGCTTAACTCTTATGAACAACTACCCTTCGGGTAGGGGTTAAGAATTTACCCGAAGTAAGGCATGCTTGTCGTAAAAGGCGACTAAAATCCAACCTCCGTATACTGAGAACAAATTATGCAATGGAAAAAACAAAAAGATTGATTACCCCAGGTGGAAAGCCAGCTTCTCTGGCAAATCCATCCTCTTCGGAGGCAGGCTCTACGGATTCTGGGGAGAGCCATTTATTGCATTTAATAAATCCTTTCGCGAAAGCGCATAAGGTCACTCGATCACCTCCATCTGTATCGAGCGTTTCCGGAAGAAAGAGTCCACCGGTTGTGCCAAAAGGCACCAAAAGCGACTCAGCGAAAACAAACAGCTCTGAGCACGAAAATTGTGAATTGAAAAAGAAGCTTGATGAAATGATAAGACTCTACCAAGAGCTTAAAAAAGAAGTCGAAAGTCTTCGCGAAGAAAATACCATATTAAAAAGTTCGCAAAACTTCAAAATAAATGCTACTAGTCCAAAACGGCACGAATACGAAACCGATGAAGATGAACTAGCTCGGGAAACCGAAAAAAGACCCGGTAAAAAACGGAAAGCTCAACATTCGCCTGAGCTTCAAATTCAGCGAAAACAGAAAAATAGTACAAGGAAAGATAAGTTCTCCGCGAATGAGAAACTCCCACCACCGATAAACATCGTTGGTCAAGCGGATTACAACAAAATTCTTCCAATACTAAGAGAAACAGCGCAGGCAAATTTTAAAGCTACATCGACTCATAATAACACGTGGAAAATTAACGTGAATGATTCTGATTCATATAGAAAGCTATCAAAAAAACTCAGCGACGAAAAAATTGAATGGTACAGTTATTCAATTAAAGAAGAAAGACCTTTACGCGTCGTTGCTAGAGGACTTCATCCCTCTTGTTCGAAAGAAGACATCATTTCGGACCTAAAAACCAAAGGATTTATGAGTCTTGAAGCGACAAATCTTTTAAAACGCGAAAAAACACAGTCGAAAGAAGTAGAAACCGCTTATACTAAACGCGCTCTTCCGCTTTTTATGCTAAGTTTCGACAAAAATGAAAATGTAGACAATGTTTATAATATTAAAACCATAATGAATATTGTTGTAAAAATTGAACCTCTTCGGAAGAACAAACGACTTGTTCCTCAATGCAAGCGCTGTCAAGGTTTTAACCACACTGCAGCGTATTGTCAGAAAGACCCTGTTTGCGTAAAATGCGCGCAAAAACATATGACCGATGAATGCCGTCTTAAAAGAGAAGCTCCGGCTATATGCGCGAATTGTAAAGGTAATCATCCAGCAAATTACCGTGGCTGTGAGGTCGCTAAAGAAATTCTAAAGAGGCGCCAAGAATTTAACAAGAAAACTAAAAAAAATGCCTCAAAGATAAACGAAGATCCAAAAATAAAAACGAATACTAATACTCAAGCGACGAGTAAAACTGACAGGAAAGATAGTAAAGTTACTATACCCTCAGAAAACATAAAAATAACAAAGACGAACATTAAACCGAAAAAGACGTACGCTCAAGTCACAGCGCCTGAGAAACTTAAAATTAATAAACCTGACTCCGTTCAAAATGTGTTATCCCTTATAATTGAACAGTTAGAAGAACAAGGGAGAATTAATACAATTATTTTTGAGAAACTGGACAAATTTGAGTCGGCGGCTCTTAAAACACCAAATTTATTGTAAACATGGATCAGTCGTCAGAAAAACTCAAAATAATAACATGGAACGCGAACGGACTTACTCCAAAAATTGAAGAACTAGAAACAGTTCTTCTTAATGAAAAAATAGATATTTGTTTGATCTCTGAAACTCATTTGAAAAAAGACTCGAATTTAAGTATCAAAGGTTATTCGGCTTACCACGCATGTCATCCATCCGAAAGAGCAAGAGGTGGTTCTTCCGTATTTATCAGAGAAAATATCAATCATTCGTTTGAGATGAATATCGAGCTCGATGCAATGCAAGTAACTTCTATTATTTTAAAAGTTAGACACGTTCTTTTTAACATTGCGTCTATTTACTGTCCTCCTCGGTCCAAGATAGACAAACAGGAGTTTAAAGAACTCTTCAATGCATTAGGTCCAACATTTATTATTGGCGGCGACTTCAATTCAAAACATACATTTTGGGGATCACGATGCATCTCGACGAAGGGTAGACAACTCTACAAAGCGGGTACTGAATGTAACGTCGAATTTTTCTCTTCAGGAAAACCAACGTATTGGCCAACCGATTCAGCAAAAACTCCCGACCTTGTCGACTTTTTCATTGCAAGAGGAATTAACAGAAAATATGTGAAAGTAGATGATAACGTCGATTTTTCTACGGATCACTCGGCCGTAATCCTAACAATAAGCAGTAACGTAATCGAAAAAGAAAAGCCCCTGTCTTTAACAAATAATAACACAAATTGGGACAAATTCAAAGAAGATTGCGAAAACAGTATTATACTGAACGTCTCCCTGCAAACTCCGTTTGAGTTAGAAGATGAAACCGACAAATTTATAAATATTATCCAAAAAGCAGCTTGGGATAATACACCGGTCTGTAGTAAAAAGTCAAGGCAATACGAAGAAAAAATTCCAGCAGATATAAAAGAATTGATTCGCGAAAAACGAAAAGCTCGAAAAACATGGCAGCACTCACGTGCTCCTCAGCATAAATGTGTAGTCAACTTTTTAACAAACAAAATCAAAAACTTGTTACGAGATTTTAAAAACAGAAAGAATTCTTCCTATCTTGAAAGCCTCACAGCAGACAAAAAAACGAATTATTCTCTTTGGAAGACGTTAAAAGGTGTTAAAAAGCCTCAAAAAATGTCGGCACCGATTCGAAAAAATAATTCTGAATGGGCAAAAACTGATCAGGAAAAGGCGGATTTATTTGCTGAGTACCTCGAGGAAACGTTCAAACCATTCGATGGTCAAGAGTTTCCGACAAATGAAGGAGAGTTTCAACCAAGGCCGGACAGTTTATCTATAAGAAACATCACTTTGACTGAACTTGTCCAGGAAATAAAACGGCAGAAAAATAATAAAGCTCCTGGTTACGACCTTATTAACAGTCGTGTCCTCAAAGAGTTGCCTAAAAAAGCAATGGTTAAGCTTTTACAGCTCATTAACGCTGCTTTAAGACTTGCGTACGTACCTTCGCAGTGGAAAGTCGCCGAAGTTATAATGATCCCCAAACCGGGTAAGCCACCGAATGAGAAAAAATCGTACAGACCAATTTCTCTCTTGCCTACAACATCTAAAATATTTGAAAAATTGCTTCTTAAACGACTGTTACCATTCATTGCAGATAAACGTTTAATTCCCGAACACCAATTCGGTTTCCGGAAAAAACACTCGACAATCGATCAGGTTTTTCGGATAACTTGTGAAATTGAAAAAGCATTTGAAGAAAAGAAGATTTGCTCAACTGCATTTCTTGATGTTTCCCAAGCTTTCGACAAAGTCTGGCATGACGGGCTTAGATATAAATTAAAAGTCTTTCCAGAGCAAATATATAACCTTCTTGAATCGTACCTAGAAAATAGAATCTTTCGAGTTAAGCAAGGAACGGAGTATTCTGAGTTTAAGGAAATTAACGCTGGCGTGCCCCAGGGTAGCGTCCTTGGACCGATTCTATTTGTTCTCTATACTCGCGATATACCCCAAACAGAAGGTACAACTTTAGCCACTTTTGCAGATGATACAGCCGTACTCGCAATATCAGATTCAATAGAAACGGCGACCTCTAAGCTTCAAATGGCATTAAATAGCATTTCAGATTGGACAAAGAAATGGCGAATTGAACTTAACGAAGCAAAATCCACGCACATAAATTTTACGTATAAAAACGTAAACACCTTACCCATCTATATTAATTCCATGCAAATTCCATATACAAATGAAGCAAAGTATCTAGGTATGACTCTAGACGCGAAACTTAAATGGAAGGCTCATGTTAAAAAGAAACGAGATGAACTCGAAAATAAACTCCGCGAATTGACATGGCTTATTGGAAGATATTCCAATCTAAGCGTGTATAACAAGCTGCTTATTTATAAGCAAGTACTGAAACCAGTTTGGACGTACGGTATACAACTTTGGGGTTGTACCAACGAAAGAAATATACAAATTTTACAAACATACCAAAACAAAGTACTTAAGACAATAGTTAATGCTCCATGGTATGTATGAAATAGCAACTTACATAGAGACTTAAATATAGAAAGTGTAGAAAACGAAATTAAAAAATTTGCCACAGAACTAAGATCACGACTTAGAGATCATAGAAACAACGAAATCCGACAATCGCTTAGCGAGACGAACGTTTTTCGGCGATTGCACCGAACAAGACCTCTTGATCTAGCGCAACAAAATTAATTTCTCCACTCGAATCTTGTGGAACTTTCAGGTCCTCCCGTTGGGGAGCTTCCTGACAAAATGCGAACGAAACTGCTGCCAAAACTACTTGTTAAGCTCGACTTAGTTGTAGTATCTCTATAGAAGATAAGGGAGGTGTTTTTTTAGTCAGTAAAAATCTGACACTACTATAAGCATCGGGCTTATAGTGTCTTCCTGAAGATTTCTCACCTTCCTACGCAAAAAAAAAAAAAAAAAAATGGTAGGTAAAGTCAGTAATATCTTAATTTAAATATTTTATCTATCTATCTTTCAAAAAAAAAAAAGTTCATCTTATATTGAAGGTTTTTTTGTATTTTCCTTCAGAAAATTCTATTAAAAAAATGTAATAAATCCAATGTAATAAAAATACTTATTCAGTTGAAAGATATAATGTACGCAATATCAAATCTCTGTATATTAACTGTGCGGTAGCTTACCAAATGTAAATCCAATACCGAAAAATAAAATCTATCTATCTATCTAAATATTTTTTCTATTAAATTATACGAGTAGATTGTAAAAATTAAGCGAAAGAAAAAATGTCAAAATTTTAGGCGGCGGTTTCAAGAAGACCATTTTATAACATTTGTATGGTGGGTAACGTTATTTTTAGGTAAAATAAATTTTTGTTTTTACATCTTGTAGATTGTATTATGAATCATTTAATTATCAAGTTCAAAAACAAATCGTGCATGGACCTTAAGAAATATTGAGTTTTGAAAACAAAAAAACTGAAAATGTTTTAAAAAATACAAAAACAATTTTTTTGAAAATTTGAATCGAGCCGTTTAGGCCGTAGTCGAACAGACAGATCGACAGTATTGCGAGAAGCAATTTTTTCGTTTTTTTCCCCTTTAATCGTAATGTCAAGTGTATTGAAAATCTCGAGTTCGATTTTTCTACGAATGCACAACTTGCCATATGTACATACATAGTACCTCTATATAAAATAACAGACATTTCTTTTACTGGATGATAATCGATGTTAAATCAGCAACGGACATCTCTTGGTCACAGTTTTCTCATCACCTTTCTTTTATTTATTTATTTTCCAGATTGTTGACCTTATTAAAGTTTTGTACGTAAGAATACAAATCTTGGTATTATGGCCCAACTATAACACATACACATAGCTGTCTAAAATATCCATCATTACCTTGGCTCGTTATTGCATCTTCATTCCAAGAAGGTTTTAAATATCTATTGCTACTATCGATGGCGATCGATTACTTGGACATAGCTAGCGGACCGCAAATGTCTTCCGCCTTTTCACTATCAATTTCAAATATAGATGAATAGAATAAAGGAAAATCCCATATAGAAGCAGACCAATAGACCGTCATAAATCACCGGTATTGCACAAATATGCAGTTCAAGATACAGTATCTCTTGCGTGCACTACCATTGCAAATTTTTCCAATAGCTACTGGCCTACAGTTTCTGTATGGCGTTCATAAGGAAATGCACTTGCCTTGCATAAGTCCAACTTAATTTCAAGAAAATAGCCAAAGAGATTTATGTAGGAATTGTTACGGGACGCAATCCAAGCTTGCAGTGCCATCTAGCACGGTATTACGAAATACATTCACAAATTGTCTTTCTCTCCAAAAACCGGCAAATAATGGAGAGCAGGTGTACATTTACATAGAGCAGTTGGGAGCCCTGCCCAATGGCCACCCAAGTGAGACGAACTAGTTGGGCTTCAATCCTTTTATTTTCCAATTAATGTTTACGTTGACTGTGGTGGCAGTGCCAGAGGTATAGTCTTGGTGGTGGAGATTGGCTTTGGTTGAGTTCGTTCATCTTTTTGCACATCAACACCAACTTGATGGCAGTGAAAAAATTCTGACTGAAATTCGAAAGGTAAATTGGAAAGGGACGATGGTCAAGTAGTGTTGCGTATTTATTGCTCCATAAAGAGACAATACAAACAATGAACGGGCAGAATGAGTGTGCTCCACGAACCATGGATACCAGCGAATGTATAAATGGAACAAAGGTGGGTTCCGTGGGCATAATTAAAAACTCAGATGAGAAGTCGTTTTGGATGGCAGTTCATAGACTGGTTTGGAGTTATGTAAGCGAGTTTGGTGACCTGATTCGGGAGTCGACAATTTATTACTTTAATTATGAGTACTAGCCCGTAGTTTTGACGAAATTTAAAGTTAACAAAGCCCATGCAACCGGCCAGTGGAAGAATAATTTTGTCAGTTACATGTTGTTAATGATTGATGGATCAATATTCAAGGCTATGGCTATATGGAACACGGGTTATAAAATCATGTACGATTCAGAAGTTGATAATACCAATAAATTCTTCTCAGCCCAGTTGGTCTAAGGTTAATGTTTAGGAAATTAAAAATGCATATAAAAGCCCAGAATAGATAATAAGGTATTTTGAAAAACTCACCGTTGTCAGCAGACACTTTGACTCTCGTATCGCACCGCAATAACCCAGGAAACTCAATACGAACATTATCGCTCCGCATACGATTAGCACGTATGCCATTTGTTCTATCACAGCTGGCTGCGTAAAGTGCTGTAAATGAAAGGAAAAAAATAAAATATTATTCAATGCAATTAGTTGGTTTCGTTTATCTTTGTCGAGTAATTAACCTCTGACAAAAAAGTATTCTTATATTAGTGATTAAAGAACATTTTTTTTAGAGATGATTAACTTGAAGATAAACCTACTGTAGGTTAACTGTTAACAATGTACCTACTAACTCAAAACAATATTGTAACTAGAATTACCGAAATGGGATTAAACTTAAATCAGACAAATCTTCAGAGATATTGTCAACAATAATTGGTAACATTAGATTTTGTTATTTAAACATAAGGGTGGGTCAGTACGTCCCTGAAAAATAAAATAAGGATCACTCTTTTCAGCATAAAAACATTTTATTTCTCAATATAATCTTCTTTTAGTTCGACACACTTCATCCAACGTTTCTCCAATTTGTTGATGCCCTCAGAATAATACAATTTCCCGAGCCCTCAAAATAAGTGTTTGTTTCAAAGATGACATCTTCATTTAACCCGAATCTCTTTTGCCCGAGCAATTCCTTCATGTCTGGAAACAAAAAATAGTCGCAGGCGCTTAATCTGCAAAATATGTTCGATGAAGGAGGATTTCGGGTAACCTATGTAAATCATGCAATTTTCCCATTGCGATTGTGGACTTGTGCACGGGTGCGTTGTCTCGGTGGAAAAGAATTTTTTCGCCAAATCTGACCTGTTTTGGGCTTAGAATCGATCCAGCAATCTTTGGAATGTGCACCGGTGACCAGTTTACCCATTTCAAGCTAATCGATGTGAATATAACCGAAAGCATTAAAAAAAAAAACCGTAGCCGTGACCTTGTTTCCTGACAAACCATCTTTGGCTTTATTCCTTGGTTTCTGGTGTATTACGGTGAATCCATGTTTCATCCACGATTAAAAAACGGCGCAAAAACTCGGTCGAATTTCGCTTGACAATCATTAAACACTCTTTTGAAGTTGTCAAACGATTGCGCCTGTTGTCAATTGCGAGCAAGTATGCCGGAAAGCTTTTTCATTTATGCTGAATCGAAATCAATGATCTATGTGATAGGTAGGTAGGTAGAAATGGCCACCACTGGCAGTCTAGCCTATTCTAGATTTGATACCATATCCATAAATCGTTTGAACCTGTGGATGATATTGATATGGGAAATTGTGGACATTCTCACGGAGTCATCCAGTTTGAATTAAGTTCAAAAAATATAAAATAATCTAGTAGGTTTTGTGGAAATTGGATCACTCAGTCAGCCGAAGCACCACACTCATCCGATACTATCTACACTGTGCCAAGCTAGACAGCAGCAGCTGACTGGTGCTAAAAGAAGCAGTAGCCAATCCGATTGAGTGATCATCCGCACTGTTAACCTCCGTCAAAGCTCTCAGTCCGGTAGCTTAGGATCTAAGGAGTCAACGGGGGTGACGGGGGTTGGGGGTGTTACGGCACAGAAGTAACCGAAGTTCGTCTTAGAGCCACTTCGTCACTTTGAGAGAAAAGATCAAGTCTTTGATCTTCATTTCCGAAAGTTCGTCAATGTCGTCAAAAAATTTCCTTCTTAATGATGTGCTCTTAATTTGGCCAGGTCAGGGCATTTGCAGGGAAAATGGATGACTGTTTCCTTTTCCAGCTGGTTCCCACAGAGAGTGCGTTGTGAGGAATGCCTAGCTTCGCTGGGTCTGCAGATCAAGTATTCCGGATTTATTGTATGTATAGACCAAATCTTCGTAGATACAATGAAGTTAGTTAAAAAGGATGATATACTAGAATTATCCATAGCTTGTGGCCTCTTCAAATTCACGCATCTTCACTCGCCGATCAGCTATTATCAAACCTTAGATTTTATCGTTTTTTCTTGTGTTGTGACCTCAATTGCACGACCAGAACGTTCGGCGTCACTTGTGCTGGAACAACCGCAATGAAATTAATCGATTTTGAAGACTCCCCAAAATATTTGTCATAAACTTGATTACATAACTTCTACCTAAAAGTTATGGAAAAACATGTGTGAGATCGGTATAGGAAAACAATTTAACAGCTGACGTTTGCTGATATCGATTCTAATGCTCTCAACATAAAGTTCACTTCTACGCCATCGCCCTTAAACGTTGATTTACCCTTCAATTTTTCTGTTGAAAATGAATCAACTTGTATCATCAATTTTCTCATTTGTTTTTGAAGAATACAAGAATTCTCATGAATTCTAAAAATTGTTGATTCGGTATTTAAAATAAATTAATTTTCGGCTCGGAAAGTCTTTACACTAATGGAGTCTGTTAACAGGAATGGAGGGGACCCATAATTTTCTGCCGATTCCGTAGGACTAACGAGCAGCTCTTTTCATGACAAGATTTCCTCTTGGAAATTATTACTATACAAACAGATGCTACTGCTTCCGAATTTACTGAATTTAATTATTCAGCATATAAATCAAATCTAATTTTCCTTCAGAATAGAAGAGGCTAAAGTTATAATATATTATCTATATACCTCCATCTCATTCAAAGGAGTTTGAAAAAATTATTCTGAATGGGATACCCAAATATATATAGATCAACAACCTGTTAAGTGCCTGCCAGTCTGGTTTAAAACCAAATGACAACTAAAAATCTACCTTACTTTTTGTCACATATGAAATAAGAAGACAGTGACACTGTTAAAACACTATTAGACTTTTCCAAGGGTTTTGGCACTGTTAATCAATTAATCCTTTGTTAAAATCTGCGAAGCTGCTTTGAATTTTCCTCAGAGTCATGTAAATTAATTATTTCTTACTTATACGTCAATAACGACTGTTGTTTTTCTTGTTCTGTTTTTGTGAATATCTTAGTTGGAGTCCCGCATGGGTCTATTCTTGGGCCGGGCCGATCCTCTTTTCCCTTTATATAAATGTGTTACCAAATACATTTTTAAATCTATTGAAGTTTGATGATGAAAATATTGGCTATGTCAGCATTGCTAGAAACTTAGGAATAATTGATTAAAAATAGCTTTTTTGGCCCACAAAAAATGTTAATTGGACGATAATTAGAAGGTGAAGAAGATTCGCCTCTTTCTTAGGGACCTTAAAGAGACCAATAGATTAGGACAGATAGAAACGCAGTGTTGAAGCACACTTTTTCAGAGGAATGGAAGGAGTACTATCCGGGACAGCGAATTTATGTATGTCAAGATCTTTGTGAACTCTTTCAACTGTACGAGTACGAAAAAAGATTGTACCTATGGAAACGTTTGTGATATCAAGAATAGGAGGAGACATAATACTCTCTGGCAGCCTCGAATTATAAGCAAACTGTTGTGCAAGCAAATTGGCTTTTACTAGAAAGCTGAGATAAGGAGTGTCACTGAGAAGGAACGTTGAGACGGAGGACGAAGCAGTATTGCTAACGTTTTTTACAATTAATGGAAATCTTATCAAATATTCGTGCATTTGGTATCGATGAATCTTTCCTTAGAAATTTCGTTTCGGACTGATCAATACAATTCATATTGGATGGTTTTAAGTTCTTAAAATCAATGCTGATGTATCAGAGAGCTTTCAGTTCTTGGTTTGTGCATCTTCAGCCGCACTACAAGAATGTGGAATGCTTTTCTGGACTTAATATTATATTGCGATATTTACACATTCAAAACCAATTTACATCGGTTTCTTATTTAAATCCTCTCCAACTTTCCTTATCGTCTACTCTTTAGTGCGTTGAAAATTAAATATGGTTACAAGTCAAAATTTGGTAACACAGACAATGTTATAATTCAATATATATACATTTGGAATGAAATATTACCGAAAGCTGCTCAGATTTCACTTTTAAGGCAACTTTTCAATTACACTGGAAAAATATTTTTCAAAAACCAAGTTGATATTAATTACATCAGTAGTTTCCAAAAATCATGTTACATTCAACACTATACACACGTTGACCGCTTCGGATCGTGCATATCAATTCGACATCCAATGCTTACTTCTTCTGACCCCATAAATTGCTGTCGCATCCAAAACTATCAATAACTCCACATTTCATCGTAGATATCCAAACAATGTTTACCACAAAAATTGCTGCTGGTACATGACAAACGCCAAGTACTTTTAATAGTATCTACCCAGAGAGGTGCGGCCGGCCCGACGATGACGACGGTGGCGGTGGTAATAAAAAATAACCATCTGAATAGTAAACAAAAAAATAAGTGAAAAGCACAATAAAAAATAATTGAGTGTGCACAGCACATGCATTTCAAATAAACAATCGTTTTAACGTTGATCTATTGTTTGACATTGAGGAAGCACAGGTGTGCAGAGGATTGAGTGTGACAAGCTTGTGAGTTGCAAATCCAAGAAAATGAAAGTGAAGAATCAACAAGCCGTGTGGGCATAGCATTAGGTGTTATTTATATATGTAAGTGCATATGCAGTTGAAAATATGAACATACGAACAAGTATTCATAACACGCTCGACTCGGTTGCACATACTCGCTTTTGCAGCCAATGGAAATATTTTAGAAAAGAAATTAAAAAAAAAACTTCAAGTATGACAGTTTTAATCAATGATCTGATTTCCGAAAAAAAAAAATCGAAAACGTTTAAAGAATTCAAAAGTTTATGAACCTATCTATCAGCTTTAAATTCTTTGTATAAGCTTTGATGATTGCTAAAATGTCTATTGAAGTTAGTGAAGAGTTCATAAATGCAAAAATACTTTATCAAATATACGACTGGGTCTCTAGAACTTGCTCTTATAAATAAGAGAGTAAGAATTTAAAAAGTGGGCGCCTCCGGCCAACACGCAAATTTTGTATAACAATTTCGCAGAATTTTGTTGTAATTTCAGCAATTTCGTTCTAATGTTGTCCTTAAGCATCGAGGTTGTGGTTGGTTTGTTGATGTAAACGTTTTCCTTTAAGAACCCCTTAAGGAGAAATTGGGAAGCGTCCAATCAGGGGTTCTTAGGGGCTAGTCGATATTACCACATTTTGATCTTATTCGGCCGGAAAAATATATATGGTTAAGTTCGCAAGCACTAGCTGTGTGTGATGTGTCAAAATGTTTGAATAATTTCAACAAACTGTTGCTGCGTTAGATGATCCATAATAAATTGTTTTCGACTACTTACTCACTGCGTTCGTTCCATCGATGCATCATCCTGACGACACGCCAGGATTATTAATTTTTTCCAAAAAAATTTGTTTATTTTATATTTTCTTGTCTCTAAGTTGGTCATTTCAAATTGAATTCAACTTTGGAAAAATTTTATTCTCCAGATCAAAATCTTTTAAGCACCTTTTAGACGATCAGTTGTTCCTTTAGTTATGAGTTCAGTTGTCAGTTCAGTTACAAAAAGGCAGTGTATTTAGACGTCAGTCCGGTGTTCAGTTGAGCTGTAATTTTACTTGTGAGCAGTCGAAAATCAGAGGAAATACATTGCGCAATGAACGATGAAAGCCTTATTGCACTAGCTATAGTTTTGTCACTAAATAAATCACCGCAAACTAAAATTGAAATGACGACTGAACTGACAACTGAACTGAAAAGTATTTACACATCAGTTTAATTGAAAACTTATGGGAATTTCATCAGTTTCAGTTTCAGTCTCAGTTAAACGCTTCAGTTCTTGCATTTAGATATCAGTTTAACTGAAAGCTTAACTTATAGCTCAACTGAAACTGAAATGATCGTCTGAAAGGGACTTTACACAGTACTTCGACCAAGACCGATATCAACTGCTCTTTGGAAATTTCCTTCGACAAAAAACGTAAGACCGCGGTCAGCTGCAACAATGCAGGAATGGAAGTCTTACTTATTTGGAAGCACTGATGAAAAGGCGCGTTTATTAAGTCGTTAGTATGATACAAATCTTTTAACTAATATTACATACGCAGCGTCAGCAATTCCTAATGGGTTTGAATGGTCTTCCAACATTTTTCTTCTTTTTTTTTTCCTTCTGCATATTCACGCTTAGTACGTTGTAATGCCACTGCAAACAATCAAACACTAATTACAGTATTTTATATAAATAAATACATTTTATTATAAAATTTACACACACAAATTTAACAGTAATCATAAAACTTCACATACGAAATAGTTCTGTACTTTCCAATTGAGAAGTGACATATGACAGCTGTTTTCGATTTCTCTCAAAGTGATTTCGAAATGATTTCGAAATTATGAAAGCGAGTGAAATGTAGAACACTGAAAACAAATTCATTCGATTTGGAAATTCGTTTTCATTTCGATTTCACTTGAGTTTTGGAACCTGGCTAATTAAGTTGAAATGTACAATCTGTTCAAACTTCCTAGGAGCTTCAGCGTTAAGTGGATCAAAATCAGTTATACTGTTTTTGAGAAATTCGAATACAAAAAAGTGGTTCAATGAGGGTTAATAAAATATGGTCCCAATGAAAAATGGCCTCAAAAATGGGACTTTTTTCATAATGAAAAATTACCCAAATTAGAAAATGGAAATTTCGCTGCCAACAAATGAAAAAAAAAGCTTCTTAAAATAAAACGTTGCATTTCAAATAATATTTTTTGAATTTTTGCAAAAGAAAAATCATTTTTTAAAAAACGAAAGTTATTAAAGAAAACTGTTCATAAGGATAAAATGAATATTTTAAATTCTTTTAGTAGTAAGAGATAAAAACAGAATGCTATGCAAATATGAATTTATGCAAGAACAAAAATTATAAGTCGTTGTAGTGGTTCCTTAAAAAAATTTTAAAACATTTTTTTGAAAAAAATTTGGTACGCCAACTTTAGGTTTTAATTATTGTTCGAATAAGAGTTAAATTTCCAAGACAAATACTAAGACGTTCTTGAGATATTGAATTTTCCAAAAACAAAACGATTTTTTTTCTAAAAATTGAAAAAATATTTTTTTTAAGTTTTGAAATGCAATGTTTTTTAAACTTTTTAGGAGCTTCTTTATGAAAAAATTCATTAAAATCCGTTATGCCGATAATGAGAAATTCAAAAATCGAAAAAATCGTTCTATGGTAGGTACAGTCAGTAATATCTAGATTTCAAATTTTTTTTATTAAATTATAGATCGTAAAAATTAATCAAAAAAAAGTTTTAGCAAAATTCTCGGAACCGTTTTCGAGAAAAATACGATTTTCAAAAACCATTTTTTAACTTTTGTATGGAAGGAACCGTTAGTTTTAGATAAAACAATTTTTTTTTCTCAAATCTTGTAGATTATGTTAGGAAATTTTTATTTGTCAAGTTTGAAAAAAATTGACCATGGGGTTTTCAAAATATTGAGTTTCCAAAAAAAAATTTGAATTTTGTTTTTAAAATCCCAAAAATTAAAAAATTAAAAATTTCAATATGTAATAAAAATAATATTTAAACTTTGGAGGAGCTTGAGCATACAAAAAATGGTTTAAATTGGCTGTACCGTTTTCGAGAAAATCAAAAACAAAAAAAAATGGACCCAGGGGGCCTACCAAAAATAACAATTTTTTGGAAAATTTTTTTCAACCATTACCTAGTTTTAACTTAATGAATTTTTTTTTAAATTCTGTGGGACAGTTTTTGAGAAAAAAAATATGTATAAAATTTCGAAAAAAAATCGTATGGCAGGTACCGTTATTTTTGGTCTTAAAAAAAAGAAGAAAAAAACGTGTGGGGGGAAAAATCGAATTCCATATCTAGCAAGTTTGAAGAAAATCGGCCGAGCCGTTTATACTATAGTCGAACAGACAGACAGACAGAATTGCGAGACCCACTTTTTGGTCTTCGCTATTATCGTAATTTCAACTTTGATCAAAATCTCGAGTTCGATTTTTTTTCGAATGCACAACTTGCCTTATAGTACCTATAAGTCGCAAGTAAAAATGAATTTTATGCTAATGAACAGTTTTCTCCAAAAACATTCATTTTTTTTGAAATTTTAGTGATTACATAACAGCAAATAGGTGCGATCCAGACGATCATTTTATTAGAATTGAATTCTGTTACTTAGTATGCCCCATTTCTATATACATATGTATGTATGTATAACACTTAAGGAACAAAAGCACGAGGAGTTGTAAAGTGTTCTTGGTTTCTGTTATAACTAAGCGTCGATAAATTGAATGCCGGTTGTGTTTATATGTACAAAATGGCGCTAATTAATCATCCAATTTTGTTTTTGTATTACTTTTTACTTAATAAAAAAAATCGTTCTGTTAAGTGGAAAAGATGATATCCGTCAAGTGTCCGCCACCATTGTTGATACACATTTGTGCCCGTTTTATCGCATTTTCCATGACTTTCGTCAAGACTTCCGGTGATAACTGGTTTGAATTCCTGTCGAATATTCTCCTTAAGAGCTGCGATTGTCTGATGCTTGTTGGCACAAGGCCGCGACTTCATTAAGCCCCAAAGAATGAAGTATATGATTGTTAAATCGGGCAATCTTGCTGGCCATGCTAAATCGCTAAAAGGGGAGATTCCGCTACCAGGAAATGCTTCTTTCACAATATCCATTGTGGCCCGTGGTGTCTGTGCGGTTCCAAAGTCTTGTTGAAAACACATGTTCATCAAGCCCCGCTCATCCAATTTCGGCAGTAAGAATTTGTTTATAATTCCCTTGTAGTTCGTCAGTAAAAGTGACCGTATTTCCGATGGCTTGCGTCCAATCACTTCTTCCGCATGAAGGCTGCACCATACAATGGCTTTGAGTGGATGTAATGGTTTTTCGTGCATCACATTCACACGACCTTCCTTTGATGTGAAGCGTTTAGGGTGAGTAGCAAAGTAAATACACACTTTATATCTCAAATACGCGGCTCATCCGACAATTATTTATAAATCGTGCCTAACAACCGCGAAAATCTTAAAAGTTATATTGCAGCTGTCTAATTCACAAATGTCAAATTTGATTGACGTATGACCATTTGCAAAAATTATAATATCTTCCGATAGAGTGATTAGTTTTGCGCCACCTTGCACAATAAACGTGTTTTCATTTTGTATAATACTAAAGAAATTACCATCAGAACGGGTTCTTTTTATGAATGAAGAGGTTTTGAAATTTTAAAAATAAATTAATTTTAATAAAACGATGATGGAAAGAGAATCGATTAGGTTGTTACGATACTAAAACTAAGCATTTGTTTCTACTCACATTGATGTTTTCATTATCAGCCATTTTTGTCAAAGCGATCAGAGATGCTTTGTCCACAGCCAGCCATATTCCAGCACTTAACACAATTGTTCCAGAGACCTGTTGGAAGAAAGATCAATATTGGAACATGATTTTGGTATAGTTAACATTTTAAGTTACATTTATAATAGAAATAAATTTAAAAAAAATGTGATTCTAATTATTAGTATAAAAATAATACAACAAAAAATTCGTTATATTTCTGGTTATTTAAAAACTATTGAAATTAAAACTTACGAAAAAGAAAAAATTAAATATACATAGTATATATTTGGCAATCCAAAGACCACAATCGGCACTCATGATGGATAATGTTTATCTGAAAGAAACATACAAAGAATTATTTTAATCATTGCGAGAAGTTTATTATGTCGTCATTTTGAATAATTAAAATATAGCATTTTTTTTTTAAATTAGGGTGAGGCTGTAGTAAGTCAATTAATTATTGTAAACATGTACCTACGCTTTTTGAAAAAGTAAGAAGAATGTTTATGAGTAGAAGTATAAAGAATTTAATTTCTTGTCTAAAGATGATGATGCCTACGGTTGGATAAAATTAGTAAAGTTTTTTTTGGGACTTTGAATGAGAATGATTTAAATATGTTTTTCAGAATACCAACTGCGTGGGTGAAAATAATTGTCAAGCAAGTATTTAAATCATATGTGGAGAGTTTCAGATTAAGAATCAAGTCAGAAGAAAAAAGAAAATAATTTTTAATGATTGTGAGATGAGAACTTTGCGAAATGTTTTTTCTCATAAAGTGGTATCAAACAGGTTCTTTGAAGAAGATATCAACATAAACAGGAAAGATGTACAGCAAAAGTTCTCCCTATCAAAAACATCCAAAGGAAGTTTTTTTTAAATTTTTATAACAAATATATTGGTTTAAGCATCAAAAATACTGCCGACAAAATCCGTTACGACATTCCCCGATCATAAAAATTTATTCAAGTTCAAAATTCCCATATAACTTTCTACTGATATACATTATACATAAATAATATTGAACAGACAGTTTTTTTTATAATTTTCACACACTAAATAGGTCATGACTAGGGTTCGGATTTCCATGCAAATGCATATTTTTTTAGAAACACCGTGGAAGCAAGGCAATTATGTGTACGAATCAAGAAATTTCCTTTAAAATGGCATTTAACCGTTAGTGCATATTTTTGCATATTTTACTATAAATGCATATTTTGCATTTTTGTGTGCATATTTTACTATAAATGTATATTTTTTATAATAAATATATATTTTTAGAGTACCTACCTATATTGTTCAAAAACTAAACTAGACAATAAAAAAAAATATAAATTTTATGTCAGTGCAAACGAACCTTAAGACTATTATCTATTTCTTTTATTCATTTCACAATCTTGAACCATATTCAAACACCACAATATAAAGCATTATATAAACAAAGGTGCATAATATGAACTTGATTAGATTGTGCCGGCAAAACATTGAAATGAAAAAAATATTAAGTCTGTGTGTTTGAAACTGTATAAATGAGATCGAAATTTAAACGATCATCTATCAAAAATGAAAGTGTGTGGGTATAATGTGGTAAAGCTTAAAGCGGAAAACAGATCGAACCAGCACCAGCAACGTCACCAGCAACAGCGGAAGCCATTGTTTTAGAACCAATGGCGCAAAATTTTAAGTGAATTAGTACGATGCTAAAACTGTTTTAATATGATACTAGGTAAAAACAACAAATTTGCAAATTTAAATCGAATATAGCATCATACTTTCTAAACCCTTTTATTAAAGTTAAAATCGTCGAATACATACTTTATTTTTTTAGTATCGTGCTAGCTTCATATGACTCTGACATTTACAAACATCAAAAAAGGTTCGTGTACTTACTTTTTTACATGAAATGTCATTGTTTTAGGTGTGTTCAGAAGCAATTTATTAAGAAAATTCTTTTAGTACGATACTTGTTAAAAAATGTTTAAAATTAAGAGTGAGTTAGTGAACTACTTTAAAGTTAGCAAATTGTTAAGTAGTATCATACTAATACCTTAATAATAGGATGTTTAAAATTTTGCACTAATGTATTTTTATCGTTCAACACAAAATAGACCAGCACCAGCAACGTCAACAGCGTCGTTTGGTCAAAATACAAAATTTGCTGTTGCTGGTTACAATAACACAAAATGCAACAACAATAAGACGTATAAATGTCAAAAAATTACAACACGATGCTGGTTTAATGTGTTTGAAAAGTATTTGCTGGCCAGCGTGCTGTTTGCTGTTGACGGCGCTAGTGCAGTTGCTGGTTTAATCTGTTTCGCGCATAAAGCTTAACACGTTTCATGTACAAACGCCAACAGTTTTCGGTTGCGACTACACATCTTTCCTATCCTTCTTTCTCTTCCGTAACTTCACGCCCGCGCTGTGTTGAAACATTTAAAGGGTAATCATAATCCCTTGAGCGCGGATAGATTATAAAAAAAAAAAAAAAAAAAAAACATAAACCACTACATATAAACTGAAAAATGTTGACTGATGTTGAGTGCTCATGCTTAGTTTTTGAGTCTTATTTTTAACTTAATTTAAAAGATGAAGAAAATGTGTTTTTATATTGAATAGAAATTAAGTTGAATTGGTTTTAAGTGCATATTTTAAATGCATACTTTGCATTTTTAAGCGCATATTTTAAGCGCCTACTTTAAGCGCATATTTTCAGATTTTAAGTGCATGAGAATCCGAAGCCTAGTCATGACTTTCTTTGCAATGATACGGTGCAACATGGTGCTAGCGGTTAGGGGGAGGGGGTAAATCAACAAGGGTAAAGTATTCCACATTAGTGCGGCTTAAGAAAGAACCTCTTTATAGTATAAACCTTTAAAAGTACGCCCGAAGTTAAGCTTTAGGGTAAACTGAGAAGAATTCCAAGCGAGACGAAGAATGCAACTGGCTATTTAATTTGAGCATTGTTGATAGAAAAAGCGATTAAATAATGGAAAACGGGAAACGTTACGACAGGACCGAGATTTGTATTCATTTATGAGAGGTTTTCTTGTGAGGAAATCAAATCAAAATTAAAGCCTAAAACAGCTCTTTTTTCTAGTTTGAGATAAAAACAAAATACCATGTGATTTCTTAAGAAAATATGAAATGCAAGAACAAAAATTATTAATCGTATAAAACTTTTAAAACGTTTTTAAGAAAACATTTTAGAAAGTCAACTTAAAGTAGATATTATTGTGCAAATAAAATTTTAATTAAAAAAAAAAAGAAAAACATTAAATATTTATTAAATATTTTGGAAATACACTGCAACCTCGATATAACAAATCGGAAGGGAACAAGTAAATATTCGTTCAAGTGATTCGCTGAACTGAGGTTTGTTATATTGAGGTTAGGTTGGTCTAAAATTCGTTATAAAGAGGAAAAAAATTTACCTCAACATTACGTACTCATCTTGTTAAAGCGAATAACTTCTACTAATAAATGATAACACATTTTTATCAACTTACTGTATTTTTTTTTTCTATTTAACAACAATTAAGTAGGTAACAAATTTTTTTTCTTACATTAATAATTTTGAAATGACTTGGTTCAGTACAGCTGTGAGCCCTCCATATCTTGGTGGGTATATACATTATGTAGGTAATTTAATGTTAATTTCAAAGAGCTACATACATACATATCGACGGTTAACTATGAATATCTCCTAACATACATTTTTTGTGAAACTCACTTTTTGATGCAGTTTCGTTAATAATTTCCATCTGCTTCGCTGAATTTTTAAAATTTAAACTATTTCACATCATAGATATTCAAAACTGATAATTATGTATAAAATTTTATTATTATGCGTTTTAATTTTGAGACTATAATCAGTTCTTTTGTGTCCCCTTTGAAGTTTTCTAAATGCGACATAGGAGGTATTCATAGTTAAGCGTCGATATGTATGTTTAATTTTTTCGTCATCGGATTTTTGTCAACATAATTAATGATGTTTCGCTTTTCTGCGATCGATAAGGAATACCTTTTACGTTTCTGAGCCATTACAACTTGAATCTTTAACAATAGTGACGAGCAGCAGTGTTTACATTAATTTCCATCAAACAACAATGATTGTTTTACGAACAAAAGCGTGTCGAAATCTTTTGAAAATCACATACTATGAGATCAAGGGTCATACATTGGTGGGAACTTTATGTAAAGGTTTTGGGTTGACAAAAGTCGTTAATTTGAGATATTTGTACTTTTTCTTGATAGTTGAAAATTCGTTATAAAGAGGTTGTTTGCAAAAAATGTTCGCAATGTAATATTTTATATTGACTCTTATGGACAATTCAAGCGGATTACGAAGAATTTGTTAAATCGAGGAAGTCGTTATATTGAGGTACGTTATATTAAGGTTGCACTGTATATACATAGGTATTGCAACCTTTACAATGAAGGAATGAATAGTTAGATCTAAATAACGCGAATCGGTCGATAAATAAAAGGGAAATGCGATCTAGTTTAGGAAATATGGATAAAATTTATGTTGATGAGCTTAGTGTTCAACAAATAGATTTGAGTGTTTTAAATTTTACAAGTCTAGATAGTATATATGTACTTAGCTCATGAAGTAAATGTTTTGAACAAGTAATTAAAATAAATATAATAGCACATGTTGAAAGATACAATTTGGATTTCGTGCCTTCCACAATTCAGTTTACAAAGTGCATAGAATAACCAAATATAAAAAACAAACAATTTCAATGAAGGAAAAAGCACAGGTATGGTGTTCCTAGACATTGAAAAGTCGTTTGACACCCTTTGGCACAACGCTTTGTTACACAAACGCTTAGTTTTCCGATGTATTTCATAAAGATTGATTAATCCTTTTAATACACAAAACATTTAGAGTCGTTTTTTAATGTCTTTGATGTAAATGCGTGTGTACCTCAAGGCTCTGTTCTTGGTCCTATCTTTCCTTCCTTCCCAGCTGTGAAAAAGCAATTTTCGCTCATGATACCTGCATCTTTTCTTCAGATTCAGTTGGTTTCTTAATAGAATCTGGATTAAATGAAGTGCAAAGCTACTGTAATGCATTGGAAATTAATATTAACGCTTCAAAAACATGGGCTTTTCACTCGAAAAAGAAAAGCCTGTTCAAGAAATAGTTAAAAAAAATCGGAAGATAAAATATATATTTTGTTGTATTTCAAGCAATAATATTTTACGGTTCTCCAGCGTAGAGCAGATGTGTAATAAGTCACGTTCGTCGGTTACAAATAATTCAAAACAAAGTCTTGAAATAGATGTTGAAACTTGCGAGACATTTTTCGACAGAAGAATTTCACCAAATTTCCAGTATTGAACTTGTATCGTTAAGATTTTTAAGGCTATATGAGAGATATAATATATCATGCGTTTCTTCCGATAACGCGTTGATAGAAAACCTAGCTATAAAATAAAATTTAAAAAATATATATACATATATTTAACTTTTACTTTGTTATTTAATCTTTACATAATTATTTATTTATTTTTATTTCATAGTTTTGATGATTTAAAACATTTGTTAATCTAATTATTTATTTCACTATTCGTTTTGCCAATGTTCATTATTTGTTAATTTATTATTTATTTATTTATTACTTATTTATTTTTTATTTATTTATTTTTAATTTTTTTTTATTGATTTTTATTTTTTCTTATGTATTTATTATTTATTTATTTATTCAATATGAGTACATTGTAAGGCTTAATTCCATCAGGAGCTTCACCGACTGCCACGAGTTACAACTATTTTAATGAAGGTTTTTAGTAGGTGTATTTGTTTTATGTAGATTTATGAAGATGTATATACATATCTATCTATCCATAAGTAAGTATTGAATTTTCAAAAAAAAAAATAATTTTTTTCAAAAACCAAAACATTTTTCAAACTTTTGAGGAATTTTTGTATAAAAAATTAACTAAGATCCATTATGCTGATATTTTTCAAAATTCTAAAAAAAACTATTCTATGGTAGAGTTAGTAATTTCTTAATTTCAAAATTTTTATTTATCAAATTATGAATCGTGAAAATTAAGCGATTGTAAAAAATTTAAATCAAAATTCTAAGTTCCCTTTTCGAGAAAAATACGATTTTCAATAACCATTTTTTAACATTCGTATGGTGGGTACCGTTTTTTGAATACGTACAATATTATTTTAACTTTTAAGTATCTTTAGCATACACAAATTGATCAATATTTGTTGAACCGTTTTTGAGAAAATCGAAAACAACAAAAAAGGTTCTTGGGGATTACCGTAATATCTATTTTTCGGAGTTTTTTTTTTTCAATCATAAACTACGTTTAGTTAATTGAAATTTTTTGAATTTAAAAAAAAATCTGTGAAATAGTTTTTGGGAAAAAAATATATTTTTTGAAATTTCGAAAAATATTTGTATGGAATGTACAGTTATTTTTTGTTTAAAAAAAATTGAAAAATCTATCTACCAAGCTTTAAGAAAACGGAGAAGCCGTTAAGGCTGTAGTCAAACAGCCAGACAGACAGAATTGCAAGACCCGCTTTTTTCGTCTCTATACCATCTTAATGTCAAGTCTGATCAAAATCTAGAGTTCGAACTCACGAAGCACTATAAAACTAACAATTTACATGAACTTCTGTCGAAGAAATTTTTGTGTTCCTTTCAATTTAAGAGTCTTTCATGCCTACCCTTAAGTACTCGTACAACAAGTTGTGTGAGTTATTATCCAAAAATACCGGAACTTTATATAAAATTTGATTGGCAAAAGTCTATTGGGGTTATAAAAATTGGCTTCGATTATAAAAGAGTCTACTTGTAAGGGAATTATTACAATGAAAAATGTATATACTTAGTACTCGTATTGAATTACCATCTTTGCGAAATTTCCGGTAATGAGAGGTGTAGCGTGTAGGTTTGGATAGACTATACTGTAGTTCACATTTAATCTAATTGTTATATCGATATGGGCAAAATTGTTCACCCAGAAATAATACATCTACGAGTACGAGACAACTTAATTTATAATAAAGTTAACTAATGAATAATATTACTAAACAATTATTATCTGACAGGAAAAGTCATACGTTCAATCGTTCCGATGTTGCTTTAAAATTTTTCAAATCACACAATATCAGTTTCATAAAATTGTCTTGGGTTTCCCTGTCTTAATAGACTGACTATCACGTAATACCAGCTCCAGGTGAAGGGGAGACGTAAAGTGCATTTGTGCAACATGTTCACAAAACTGACCACTTCAAGTTAGTTAAATTCTACCAATCAAGTGAAGGGGTGTTACGTTATGGTCATTGCCGCTGCGCAACCGAAGAGCTGACCATTCAGTGCAACAAAACAACTTAAAAGTGTTTACTTTACTTTTCCTAACAAAACTTACTTTCACTTTATCTGGAGAGACACCTTAGAGCACCACAGAAAGGCGGCTTGATGTATTATTATAGTTAAAGATACTTTTCTTTTAAGATGTTCAAATTTAAGCTTATGGATAGCGTCTATTCGGTGTCGGTTGGATTTATACAGATATTGCGTTTTTGGAGAAAAAGAAGACAAAAGATACGACCTGAAGTATCTTCACTTTCAATGCTGTTGATTACAACAATGATTGAGATGATTAAATTTAACAATTAACACTTGATTTTGAGAAGTTTATATGCACATAGTACAATATACATATTTAAATTACAATTTTGTGGGTAGATGCCACAGAAAAAGTAACGAACTTTCTTATTTTTTAAACATTTTTTAAACAAGGTTTAAGGCCCTTTTGGATTATTCGAAATTATCTTTTGCACTTGCTAAATTTAAATGTTAATTTAAAAAGTGCAGAAAATGCAAATTAATCTGTTCGCATTGATTTGTCAATACCAGTTGTCATGATTTTAATTCTGAATACATTTTAATTCCCACTGAACATATCCATATTAGACACATATCGTCAAATAATATACATATTGACACATATCGCGGTTCGGTAGGTCTATCAAGATGTCGAATTCAAAGATATATGGACTTTTACCACTGAACACACATATTTTCGAAAGAAAATAATTCCATATCCGCCTTCTTTTAATCTTAGATAACCTAAGTACTTTCTTTTTACTGCTGTCGCCCAAGAGATAAGTTGCTCTGTTGTTGAAAGTTTTTTTTGATAAAAATTGTTTTCACGAAGGTAAAGTGTACTATATTAATTTTTTTTTCTCACTTTGTAAATGGATTGACTTAATTCTCCATTAGTATCAACCTACAAACAAATAAGCTCGTGGGCAAGCAAAAGCCATAATTTGAGCCAGAACTCAATGTGAGAAAAAGATTAAATCTTAAATTCAGCTGGCCACGTGTAAGTCTGATTTTGTTCTTATATTTTGCCTATCGAAACCAATTATCTTTCTTTTTACTCAGCACTAACAAATCTTGGCGCATTTTTTTTCTGCCCTCGCTCCAATTTGTGGTACGTGGCCTTATTTTAAGGCAATCAAGTGCACGGAAGTCTGCTAATTGATCCAAGTGTACAGCATCAGTGCCACAGTAGAGAGAGAATACGAACGACCAGAACATTCTTGGCAAGAGTACCTTAAAAGATCGTTCGATTCATCTCCCCTGCTGTCATAGTACTACATCGCTAACCAGCTTGACAAATATCGTGACTACAAGTCAGCGTTTTTTTGTTTTTTCTATCGTTATTTTGTGGACCTTGATCTTGCAAATTGACCATTGAGTGTCTCTGAATCCGAGAGCTGGAGAAAGCTCACCGACTACTGACTAAAACTAAGGCCTTCTCGATTTATAAGTCAATCGATATCACCGAAAAAAAAATCGCATCACGTTATACGAATAGTGTCGAGAAATCAAAGTTTGCATTAAATTACTTTTAAATTAAGAATAATTTTTTTTTCATATAGAGTGTTAATATTGCTGTATAAATTAATATCTAAAATAAGTTAAAATTAATTTTAAATCTTAAATCATATCAAAAATCAACGAGAAAACAAAAACAAAAGAACATACATAAACCTTATTTAAAAATCTCCACGTCAGAGCAGATCATCGTTGGATGTGCGCACATAAGCCTGGATGCTGCAATTTTGAGTAACCTGTAAGTACCACAACTCGTTTTTTTTGTTTGTTTATTTTTATTTTCTCTTTGATCTTTTCTCTTAAAAATAATTATTAATCTGAAGGATGAAATTCGATTTCATTTTATATTTAATCAATTATTTTTTTTTTATCTCTTTAAGTTTTTGTACTTATAATTAAAAACAAGGTTAAATTTTGAAATAAAAATTAAAGAGAAATTATTGGATTTGAAATACTATTCTTTATAATGATGAGTGGTTAAGAAGGAGATAAGGAGAGAGAGTAACAGTGGTGAAAGTGGTGGGTAAAGAGATACACGTACGTAATGAGTGAGTGAGTTTTATTTTGAGTGCGTTACGGGGCGATGCTCACAACTTAGTCAGAGCATTGCATGGAGGTGGCTATGCCACTATAGGATAAGGGACAACCAAGTAGCTTATCTATCATAAGCTATCGTCACAACACCAGACAATAATGTGCTGACTATTGCGATAACTAAAACTCTTTTTCTAGTTATTTTTTTTTTGTGTTATCTGGCACATACTTATTTGTAGGAGCTAGATTACGGTAGCAGCAATACCCACACCATTCGCTGAGCTAGCAGTGGGATTAAGTGCCAGACGCTGCTTACCCAAGGAATACCTAAACCAAATTCCGTGGCTCATTACACAGTTCTTGATGAAAGAAATAAGAGAGCGGAATGACTAGTTAAGACGTAAGTTGCATTCTTCACCGTTAATTCCAAACCCTTATCGGGTATAATGTCGGGTAAAAAAAAAACTCTAATGTATGCAACAAATAGAAGTCAATTGGGATACCAAATTTAATTGACCAGTTTATTTTTGCAAACCTCCAGAGTCCAACTGTTAAATCAAATTAGCGCTACAAGACCAACTTAAAAAGGTGTGCCTTTTTTTAAGGTTTTTTCCATGTTGGAGTCTTAAACATGTAATTAGACATTCAAGACCTAAGACTTCTTGATTTTAATGGATGATGATCCACAGGAAAATCCTTTGTCATTCAAATGCAGTCAATCAAATTGGATCAACAATTATTAGAGAATTGTCTCGCATAAGACTGTTTCTTAGACAATACAAGTGTGCCCACTTGTTCCATATTTGTTCACACACAAAGCCATGTAACGTCTTATAAAATGATTTATTGCCTTTCATTAGGATTGCATTTACATCTGTCACGCATCATGTTGAAATAAGGTGCACACTGTACGCACAGGTTTTCTCATGTGATGGCTTCAAATGCGACAATTCAGTCGGTATATGTTTTTAAACTGAATACTTGTTGTATTGTGGAGGAAGAAATTAAATTGTGATGCCTCTACAATTATTCAAAATCTTCCCACTCCATTCGTTAATTTATCAGTCAATTAATGCGGGTAGGTAATGTTTGTATGCCGACTTAGATAATCTGAGAGACTTACTGTTATGAGTTATTATTCATAATCATCATTAATAACAGTGTTTTAGTTTCGAAGTAAAAACGTTCGTTTGCATCCAATTTAAACGAATGGATTGTGAAAAAAAATCACTTGAAACTTTTCAAATTGCATTTCTATCTTAATATAGAAATAACAGGTGATTTTTTTGAGGTTAGGATTTTCATGCATTAGTATTTGACAGATCACGCGGGATTTCAGACATGGTGTCAAAGAGAAAGATGCTCAGTATGCTTTGACATTTCATCATGAATAGACTTACTAACGAGCAACGCTTGCAAATCATTGAATTTTATTACCAAAAAGTTGGCAGAAAATCCGCTTTTTTATCGACAAATTTTGTTCAGCGATGAGGCTCATTTCTGGTTGAATGGCTACGTAAATAAGCAAAATTGCCGCATTTGGAGTGAAGAGCAACCAGAAGCCGTTCAAGAACTGCCCATGCATCCCGAAAAATGCACTGTTTGGTGTGGTTTGTACGCTGGTGGAATCATTGGACCGTATTTTTTCAAAGATGCTGTTGGACGCAACGTTACGGTGAATGGCGATCGCTATCGTTCAATGCTAACAAACTTTTTGTTGCCAAAAATGGAAGAACTGAACTTGGTTGACATGTGGTTTCAACAAGATGGCGCTACATGCCACACAGCTCGCGATTCTATGGCCATTTTGAGGGAAAACTTCGGAGAACAATTCATCTCAAGGAATGGACCGGTAAGTTGGCCACCAAGATCATGCGATTTGACGCCTTTAGACTATTTTTTGTGGGGCTACGTCAAGTCTAAAGTCTACACAAATAAGCCAGCAACTATTCCAGCTTTGGAAGACAACATTTCCGAAGAAATTCGGGCTATTCCGGCCGAAATGCTCGAAAAAGTTACCCAAAATTGGACTTTCCGAATGGACCACCTAAGACGCAGCCGCGGTCAACATTTAAATGAAATTATCTTCAAAAAGTAAATGTCATGGACCAATCTAACGTTTCAAATAAAGAATCGATGAAATTTTGCAAATTTTATGCGTTTTTTTTAAAAAAAGTTCTCAAGCTCTTAAAAAATCACCCATTACATTATTGGAGCAACGGAGTCTTGTGACTTACACTCGTAACCATTCCTCTGTATGTGTTAGTCAGCAGTAATTAGATGATACCTAGTATTTCCTGCCGAATTCTGTATCATGAAACCACAAAAACCACTGTGTGGTAGACATGTGTAATGCAGCGCTGCGTTAGCGCAATGCGTTGAAGCAGCAGCTGCGTTACGTGCGCTGATACATCAGTTTGTAACTCAGTGACGCAGTGATGCAATAGCGCAGTTCATCAACTCATCAACTCAATGATCGAATAGCGCTTTTGACAAGCGCAGCGCTGCGCTGCACAGACGAAAACCATTCAAGCAGATACAAAAAGCGCTGACTTCCTTGTAGCGCTCCCATATTTTTTACATTCTTGACGGAATTCAATAAAATTTCATGATGTGGTATATGGTATTTTTGCTTTTTAAGGAAAAAAATGTTTGTGTTGCAGAAGACTTATTGCAGCTTGTGGGTAACGTAGAAAAATATTTTATATACCGAAATAACCGCTGATTGTTCAAGAAATAACAAAATCTTAATTTTTAAAATCGGTTAGAAAATGTGAGCAAAATTGTCAATTCTGCCTACGATTTCTTTTTTGATCTAACCAAGCCTCTCAAACATTTAAGTTGTATGACAACCTACATTTTTTTTTAATATTCATATTAGAGATATTTTATCCTATCCATGGACACCTCAATCTTATAGATGGAAGAAGTATTTCTCTAGTTATAGTCAATAGAGTGCAGCAAAATCGAACATTTTGAAAATTTTCTTGCATTTACATATCTGGAAAATAAAAAAATCGAAGAAATTTTTTTTGAATTTTTTCCACATTAGATACTATAACGAAGCTTTTAGGCTATACACATGCATGTTGAATATCAATATAAGCGCTTACTTGTTCTTAATCGAATGAAAGATATTTTGTAAAAATCCGTTAAAATGCCAAAAGTAATGAGTGATATCTGAAACAAGCATTGTGTAAAAAAATGCAAGTCTTAAAAAAAATTTATTAGAAAATAGTTTATATCTGCCCTCATGTTGGACTGAGAGCTTTTCAATTTTCTATATATATTTAGAAAATATATTGAATAACTCTATTATCTGTGGTTGTATGCTAAGCCCATGACTATTTCCACTTTAATATTAAATTTATCGAGGATATCACCGATTGTTACCTGGGAGCAGTTGAAAACGCTGGAACTTTCATCAAGGTCCTTCTTTTTGCGGATGATATAGTGCTATAAGCATACTCACAAGAATCTCTACAACTAATGATTAAAAAACTTTGTTAGTACTGCAAAACATAGAAAGTTGCTGCCTGTTTAGAGAAGTTGTAGGTTATGGTATTCCGAAAAGGTGGAGAAAAAACAAGTGGATAGGAACGGTGGACATTTAATAATGATCGTATTCAATAATGAATATAAATACATATATAATGGTCTATATTACGAAAAATAACAAAATGGAAGCACATCTCACGGAAACATTACATGGACAAAAATCTTCAATAATAGGCATAAAGCTCACAGCAGCAAATACAAATTATTTGATTCGGTGGCTGAGTCAATTTCGTGTGGTAAGAAATATGAAACCGCTGAGCAACTTCTCCGATTTTATATCAAAGATTATTTCGACTACCATCAAATGCCCCAAATTATGTGGTTATGCTAGAAATTGCTATCTCTCCTTTATTTATAAAAAAAGCCTAAAAATGGGTTCGCAGCTGAAGCAGAAGAATATACAGAATAAGTTACAGTAAAATGAACCACAACTTATACCATAGGAACTACTTCCGTGAATACTAGACCACTTATATCATTAAAGCATCTAACCCACTTAGATCAGTTGAGGTCCATTGTGATACCACGATCTAATCCTACTAATATTATAAATGTGAATGTTACGATGTATGGATGTTTGTTACTCAATAACGCTCGCACAATTGAATGGATCTTGATAAAATTTAACACACAGAAAAGTTATAGTCTGGATTACCGTATAGGCTACTTTTTTTTATTATCAGGAGAGGGGCATTGGGTGGTCGAAACACTCCAACATTATTTATCTCTACTTCTATCTTCGTATTGCACTGAAATGTAGTACATACATAAGTAGTATACATAAGTAGTTGCATTGAAATGCCATACTTTGGTGGTGCGGGCCCAGAGGAGGGGCATTGTTTGATTAATTTACCTAAACAGTAACGATAAAAACACTCAAAAAAGTTTAAAAAAAATAAAACAAAAATAAAATTATCCGAATTAAAAACAAAAAAAATTTGACAAATATTTGTGTGTCTTTGAATTTAAACTATTTTAAGGTAAGTTAAACTTTATGTGCCTACAGGTTTAACTACATACATACCGACGGTTAACTATGAATACCTCCTATGTCGCATTTTGTAAACTTTACAGGGGACACAAAAACTGATTATAGTCTCAAAATTAAAACGTATAATAGTAAAATTTTATGCATAATTATCAATTTTAAATATCTATGATGTGAAATAGTTTAAATTTTAAAAATTTAGCGAAGCAGATGGAAATTATTAACGAAACTGCATCAAAAAGTTAATTTCACAAAAATCTATGTTAGGAGGTATTCATAGTTAACCGTCGATACATTGTTATAGGATAGTTACATACGTATGTGATTTGCTCATTATTTGTTAGTTTTTTTCAAAATATTCTTCGTTTGGCTCCATTACCTTTAAGAAAAGGACTTGATTGGATTTATTGGTTTGCTGTTTTGTTTTAATCCAGGTACATGCATACGTTAAATAAAAATTATTCGTACGCTTTCAACTTCTCATGTTGAACAGGAGATCAGTTGTGACAGTTCTTGGCTAAGCTAAACGTGTTTATTATTTCAGTGGTAAGTCGTCTTTTTCAAATAGAGCTGTTCAACGATGACACACAGAAGTAAAATAAACACCCAAAAACAACATTCCGTACTTCACACAAGATTTCCATTTACACAAGATTTCCAATGCAAGAAAAACTGAGCGAATCTACAGAAACTTTTAGACACATGATTTATTTTGAAAAAAAAAAATTGCTTGCGGGAGTTCCCGCACGGGTACGCTAGTAAGGAATAAAGGGTTTCTACTAGTTAAGACCATATGGAGCTTCTGATGAAGCGAAGGAGACTTTTAATGTCTGTGTTTATGAGATCGCTTGGTTCATTAAAGAAATAGTCTCCTAGATAAAGTTTGCGTCTATAAGAGAGAGCAGGGCATGTACAGAGAAGGTGTGAGATTGTTTCCTCTTCCTCCTCGTCCAAGCAACTCCTGCAGAAATCGTTTGATAGTACACCGAGTCGTGCGGCATGTATACCTATAAGACAGTGTCCAGTTATGACACCTATTACGGAGCTGATCTGAGATCTACTGAGGGACAACAAGCAATTTGACCGTTTCGAATCTAGTTTGGAGACAGATTCGTTTGGTCGCCAGACAAGTGTTGGTGTTGACCCATCTTGTATTTGATTGTTTCAGAGCAGTTCGCTTCAGCATAAGTTTGCTAGTATGTAGCTATAGACATACCTATATTTACCCTGTCGGGCAAGATAGGCATTTAAGTTCCAATTCTGTCGAGTTCGTCGGCTTTACAATTCTCTGGAATATCCCTGTGTCCCGGCACCCAGAATAGGTGAATATTAAACTGTTTGGCCATCTCCCTCAGAGACGATCGACAGTCTTAGGCTGTAAAAGAGTTTGAACAGACTGATGCGAGGGATTTTAAACCAGCCTGGCTATCTGAGAAGATGCGGATATCTGAACTAGATATCACGTTTTCTTTAAGCCAAGACAATACTTTCTTTATCACCAGAATTTCCGCTTAGAATATGCTACAATGATTTGGTAGGCGGAAGAAGAGAGTACACTCCACCACCCATTCCGTTTTCAGTTTCCGATCCATCTGTATAAAAATGCACTGATTCATTTTCTATCAAGGCCCCTTCCTCCTAAGTTGACCTTGAGGGAATGGTGACTTCAAAGTTTTTATCGAAAACCAACAAGGGAGTGATGTAGTCGGAGTGACTTCGGAAAATTCCGAATAAATTCAGAATGATGGTGTGGCCAATAGAGTTATCGGTCAATTGAGAGATGGCTTTGAGACGTACGGCTGTTCTTGCGTCCATTTTTTTGCTGTAAATATCGAGGGGTGTAAGGTATCTCCGAGCTTAGGCTACTAGACAAACAGATGCGCATTTATATATTGCTAAACTGTTATTATGACAGAATTTTTTAGGGGTAGCAATAGAAGTAGTTATTTCTTTTGAGAACTATAGAAGCTATAATGACATACAAGATGTTATAAGAGACGAATTTTCAAGAGCGTGAAATTCATTTTGTAAATTACATAGCTAAGCAACAACTTTGATATTTTTAAGGTAAAAGAATGATGATAATGCAAAACGAAATTTAAAATTTTTAGAGCTGTTTGAAGAAAAAAAAATCTATATACTAAAGTTAAGTTAATTAATTTCTATTGCCGTGCAAATAAAATTTAAATTTCATGAAAAGACAACAACCCGTTTTTGATTTATCGAATTTAAAAAAAAAAAATATTTGACATTTTGTTTTTAAAACCCAAACAATTTTATTTTTTGAAGTTTTGAATCGTAATGTTTTTTAGCATTTTGAAAGTTCCTCTGTTTACAAAAACATATAAAATCGGTTATGTTGACATTTCTAAAGGGAAAGATAAAAAAAAAAAATATTTAAAAATGTTTTATGTTGTATATCGTGAAAATTTTGGGGTTAGGAAAAATTTATTAAAATTTTTGGAGCTGTTTTCCAGAAAAATACGATATTGAATCAAAAATATCGGTACTTACCATCCAATTTACGGAATGAGATTCTAAAAATTGTATGGTACCGAAATTTGGTAATTTAAAAAAAAGTCAGGTAACAAGTTAAAACAAAATGTGTATGTCAATAAAAGGTACTTACTTAACTTATTTCTGCATAGAATAATTGAACTGAATCAGTTGTACTATTGTACATTTAAATAAAATGCAAACCAGTGCACGAACTTGTTCCTATGTAAAAGACTAAGCATAAAATTCATTTTTAAATGACTAAAACAACTCCTTTAGTAGTTGGAGCTAAAAACAGTATGCCATGTGATTCCAACAAATATTAGTTTATGCAAGAACAAAAATTATAAGTCGTTGTAGTAGTTTCTTAAAAAATAAGGTTTTATACATAAAATTTTTAAAACATTTTTAAGAAAAAATTCTGGTACGCCAACTTAAAGTTTTTATTAGTGTATGAAAAAAAAATTAATTTCCAAGAAAAATGTTGACCTTTTGAGATATCGAATTTTCAAAAAAAAAATTGATTTTTTTTAAATTCTAAAAATATTTTTTTTAAGTTTTGAAACTTTTAAGAAGCTTCTTTATAAAACAGTCAGTTATGCCAATAATGTGAAATTCAAAATTTAAAAAAAAATGGTTCTATGGTATAGCCAGTAAGATCTTAATTTGAAATTTTTGTTTATTAAATTATAGATGGTACAAATTAAAAGAAAAAAAAATTCTAGGCGCCGTTTTCGAGAAATGTACGATTTTCGAAAATAATTTTTTAACATTTTTGTACGGTGGGTACTGTAAACGCCGAAAATTACTTTTCTTCGTTTATATTAAATTAAAAGATGTGGTTGATTGGTAAAAACCTTTATTTCCACAACCGTACCGGTTCGTGGCTCGATCAATACTACATAATACATAACAAATTGGGGCGTTAACAGGTACCCTTATTATTTTAAAATTACATTTTTTTTAATTACATCTTGTTGATTGTATTAAGAAAATTTTATTTGTCAAGTTTAAAAAAAATCGAGCATGGCTTTTTCGAAATATTAGATTTCGAAAAAAAATTTTGAGAAATTTAAGAAATTTTTTTTAAAAATCCTAACAATTTTTTTTTTCAAAATTTTAATACAAAATAAAATTCAAACTTTTGGGGAGCTTTAGCATAAAAAAATTTATCAAAATCGGTTGTACAGTTTTTGAGAATATCAAAAAAAAAATATGGTTCCAAGGGGGGAACCATTAATATAAAATAATTTTTCGGATTTTTTTAACCATTTTTTTTTTTTTCAAATGTTTTGAATTTTTTTTAAATCAGTTTTTGAGTAAAAATTTATAAAAATTCGAAAAAAAAAATCGGATGGCAGGTACCGTTGGTTTTGGTTGTTTAGGCTGTAGTAGAACAGACAGACAGAATTGCGAGACCCACCTTTTTCATCTTCGCTATCATTCCTCAAGAAGAAGATACCATATTAGGTACGTTTGTAGACGATACGGCTATACTTGCAACATCCGATTCAGTTGAATCTGCAACCGAGAAGCTCCAACGAGCTCTAGATAAAATTTCGGTATGGACTAAGAAATGGCGAGTTGTTCTTAATGAGTCCAAATCAACACATGTTAATTTTACTTACAAAAAAATTACCCGTCTACCCACCTACATTAATTCGGTGCAAATACCATATGCTAATGAAGCAAAGTACCTAGGAATGACACTAGACGCTAAGCTTAAATGGAAAACTCACGTTAAAAAGAAACGAGATCAACTTGAAAATAAATTACGTGAAATGAATTGGCTTATTGGAAGATATTCCAAACTCAGCATCTACAATAAATTGCTTATCTATAAGCAAGTGATTAAACCAGTATGGACGTACGGTATACAACTTTGGGGTTGTACTAAACCAAGCAATAGACAAATACTACAATCTTTTCAGAGCAAAGTTCTCAGAGAAATCGTTAATGCTCCGTGGTACATTAGAAACAGTGATTTACACAGAGACTTACGATTGCCAACAACTCTTGAAGATGAAATAGCAGTCTTCGCTGGAAAGCTACGAACTCACTTAAATAACCATAGCAATAGAATCATTCGACAAGCAATTGATGAGACAAACCTTGTGCGCCGACTTCAAAGAACGAGACCGTTCGACCTAGCGCCATAAGGATTATCCGCTTTCAAATGTGGTATCCGCAGGTCCTCTCAGTGGGGAGCTTCCTGCCAAACGTGATTATACATAATATAATGAAATTAAAACTACTTGATAAGGTAACTTAGTTGTAGTCGCAAGAACAAAAGGGAGGTGTTTTTTAGTGAGTAAAAATCTCACACTACTATGAGTACCGGACTCATAGTGTCTATGAAGATTCTTCACCTACCCACGAAAAAAAAAAAAAAAATTGTAATGTAAACTTTGATAAAAATCTCGAGTTCGATATTGTTACGAATACATAACTTGCCTTATAGTACCTATAGGTCGCAGGTAAAAATCTTTTTTCAGTTGATGAAAAAATCAAATCTTTTTTTTTACAATTCAAATCTCACAAATATTGTTAAAAATAACTAAAAATTGGCATACTTACAGATCTAATACATTATAAAAACTTATTTAAACGACTTAGAATTGCTATTCGGTTTTAGCTCCAACAACTAAAAAAAAAATGTTTCAGCCATTTAAAACCAAATTTCGTGCTTTAAAATTCTAAGTTCCTTAAACATAAAAATAAATAAAATCGTAAGTCCTGCTTTTGAGATTAATAAGGTTAATTTTTGAGCTAAACAAAATCAATTTCTCCTTTATCAACAAAAACCCTTAAGAAAAATTGACTTAAGCGGTTTAAGCTGTAGGTCGAGGTAAGCCCCGGCAGATAGACTTTCATGTAATTGTCAATTTAGACCAGAATTTCAAGTTCGATTTTTTTCCAGATGCATAACATCTTTTACAGGAGGGCTATACATCAACAAGCAAAATTAGTGATCCACACGAGGTGACGAAGTCAAGCAAGCGGTAATGCATCCACATCAGAAACCCATGTTTAGTGTGAATTGTATAAATCCTTCCCATTATCGGTCTGTATTTCTTCGACGAGCTTTTGCATTGACATCAATGGTGAGCTGTTCCCATCGATGATAACCACTTTAATTTCAATGATATGGATGTGAACGAGATTTGGTTAAAAAAGGACGTTGCAACGTGCTGCAAGGCTGATATCCTAATGGACATTCAGTACGAGCGGTACGAGGTAAACTGAACTGCTGGCCATCAAGATCTTTCTGTTTGACCACGTTAGGCTTTTTCTTGTGAGGATTCTTCAAGTCGTTGCCTCGTAGGACTTTGACAATAATCAGTAAACAACCGTTGCTATCGCTCAAATTCAGCCAAATTAATTTCGCATGAATGACTAAGACAAATCTTTTTTCTTCCCTAAAGTTCAAAACTTACACAAAGCTCAACCCCAAAACAGAAAAACCAAAGGTTATCGTCCGTCAATTATATTTCCTTCCATCACTCACTGCATTTAAAACAAGTTAGTATCTCCACTCAACTACAGCGTGGGGTCATCAAATTATTTAACGTCAAAACGGGGGAAACTCTTAAATTGAGGGATCAATTTCCATTCGCACCGTCATCGCATCCACCCCACATTATTGCCACATTGGCAACGCGATCGTTGATCTTTACGTTTGATTACATGAAATAGTTTGCATTCAAATTGGTTACCCCGTGAAGGCTGTAATGATCCATCCAGGGAACTAAAGTGTTGTGGGAATGATTATTTCATGCGGATCACTGACAGTGCGCCATTAGCGCAGACGATAGCATTTCTGATGCAGATGCTGTGTGGTTGGTTTGGTTTGGATAGGCTTTGTGACGGCTGGCAGACTCTGACGATGTAATCCAATGTGTGTTTATTTATTGCAATTTGTCAGGATTTGATTTTAAATTTGCCAATTGCCAGATGCTTGCGGTGCGCTTCTGATAAATGGCAGAGTTCAGACAACAACAAGCAATAACAAAAAAGAGGATGTAAAACTTGCTTGCGTGAAGAACAACTTGTTTGCTCGTGTGTAATTCGATTGCGAAAGTTTTAAAATGTTTTTCATTTGCGCAATATTTGCGTTGACCTCTGTGACTTCAATAGCAATTCAAAAAGTCTTGGAATGGACTTTCAATTTTTGGCCAGTTAAGCCTGGGTTTGTCTTAAAATGTTATCTTACAAAGATTTTTTGACTTTCACGAAATGAGAGTCGCATCAATTGGTTTTAGTAATGAATTTTCTTTCGGAGTATATAGATGCAGATAAATAACATTCTTGACAGGTTCGCTTTGCATGTACACAGGCTCTTTGACCCTGAGACCAATTGAACTTAGGAATGACATAACTTATTTAAACATTCGTAGGAATGTTTCCGCTTTAATTGCAAAATTTAAAATTCTTAATAAATCGAACGGAAGCAAATTCATTGACACATAATAGAAGGGAAGTTTTTGTGACCTCCGCTTTTTAACTAAAAAAAATATTTGCAAAAAAAAGATAACTGTTCTATTTAATTATGAGTGTTTACAAAATTTCATTATAAAAATTTTATATCAAAATCTTTTCTGAAAAATCAAATCCTAATGCCTAACTTCTATTTCAGGACGAGCAAAATTTAAATGGCTTGAGATAGAGCCCTTCTTAAGTTGTTAAGTTACCTCAGCAACCTATATGCAACTATATTTACGGCTTCTAACCCGAAGCTGAACTTAATAGTCATGAGTACACAGGTACTAAGAGCTGTTTAACACCAATTACAAAATAGCTTTTCCTCCCCATTTGCCTAATAAAAGACTGCCCAAGCCCACACAATAAAAACAAACAATGTAAATTTATTTAACAAACTGGTATCATCCGAGTCCAAATCCGAATACAAAACACCTTTAGACCAGAAACCAGACTCTCAGGTATATGTAGGTCTCAGAATAAAAATAGAACTCTTCCTCATTAGCATGTCATGTGCTGCGGTTTTTAACACGCGGTATACGAAATGGTGTGGTGTTATCGTCTCTCTGTCTCCCTTATTGCAGGTACGTCTGGCTGCTTCGACAGAAACTTATGGTCTTTAATACAAAGAACAAATGCAGCGTATCTGGGTCAAGCAATGTATCGTGCGACTCTCAGAAGACACAATTAAAATAAAAAAAAAAACAAAAACGCCGGCAGCAGCTAAATGTGTCGAATGGATTTCACCCAAACCGCCGAGCTTAGGTTTTTTTAGGAGAGAAGTATTTGACTTGATGCGATAGCGACGTGTTTCTCTGCTGCAAGTTTAAGCTGAATTCATTCATGAAGAAGCCACAGAGTGAGTAAGAAGAAAGGAAAAACCAGTTTAAGAACGTACGAACGGTTGGGTTTAGTTGGTATACTTGTGCATAGAAGTATTATAAGGTGTCTGTAAGTTTGCAACTGTCTAAAGGGAAATTCTGGCACGAACTGGTATTATAGGCTTTTCTCCCTGGAGACCTTTTCTCCAGTTGCGAAATTCCAATCAATAAAGAAGAATGCTTAAACGCAGGTGAATATATCTCTTTGAACACAAATCGTAGGTATCTAACAGGAGAACTTTTCAAGAGTCACTTGAAAGATTGTCCAGCTAATCTCAGATGGCCTTTGCGAAATAAGGACTATTTGATTTGCATTTCAATTCAACGCCAATCTGTTGTATATTTTATTAGGTTTAAGATTAAAGGGAAAACTCTTCTAGCTGGACAGTGACAATATTACTGTTTAAGTTATCTGTTCGAGGGAAGTCTTTTGTATTAACAATTTATATTTGTAAAGGGTGAGCCAAATACAATTTTCTTTTTAAAAATATAACAAAATGACGTTTTTTCCATGTATTATGGCTTTATTAGCAAGAGCAAACATTCCCATGAATTATAATTATAATTATAATTATAGAACACAACGTCTATTAAGTCTCTGTCTCGACTGGCTACGTAGTGGCGCATTCTGCTACTGGAATTCTCCAAGACCTTGTTGACTACATATCCAATTATTATTAGACACTTTGTCTGAATCCAGGTAAGGATGCGGCTTTGTTCTGAAAATTTTGTATTCTAAGCTAAGATTTTACCGCTTAAGAATCTGACCGTGATGAAATATTTCATTGTATGATATAAGTTTTCCACTGGTCTTTCGGAACTTATGAGTGACTAAATTTGATAAGCCTGACAAAAAATCAAAAAGCATGAATAGGTCACAAGAACTTGTCCTTCTGTTCAAATTACTATATATTATATATTGCGTGTTATATATGGTCTACTATTCTCCTCGTTTAGCAGGCTCAATTTGCTTAATCGATAGTTTTGGGAAAATAAATTTGTCAATTATTAATTTTGACAAGGTCAAGTGCTCCTTTGACTACCTCCCCCCATGTGAACACCCTTTACCTAATCCATTATTAACCAGTACTTCCCAGTAAACAGTTTGTTTAGAATTATTCATTAACTCTGGCTTAATTTGACAAATCTCAGTACCGTTTAAGTGTATCATGCACTAAATCTAGTCCCATTATTATCATATCGGTCTCATTGTTTTTTGATGTTTTTTTGTGAAAAAAAATATTTACCTTGAGTAGATTTAGTAAAAGGTGCTAAATATTCACAACGAAAATTATTATTATTTAAAGAGAGGAAATTTGTTTGACTGTAATCTTTTTCGCAAAAATCAGTTACACCACCGAATATCTCTGTTAATTTTTGTCCATTTTGTCTCGCATGTTTTGGAGGTTTTCCAAGACATACCGAAACGAGGCCAAAAATTGACTGCTTCCGTGGCTTTCCTTTTATCTTCAAACATTTTCAACCGAAAGATTAATTTTTATTTAAATTAAAACGAACGTCGTCGTCGCTTAAATTACAATAAATAAGTTGAAAACGTGATTTGAATTTCGGAGTAAAATTTGTTGTTTACAAACAATTTACAGAGTCAAAAAAAGAAAAAACTGTGTCCGAAGATAAATTGATTAATTTGTTCGTTCTTATATCAGATGATGTTAAAGACTCTTTTTACAGGCTTACAACGAACAGAGCAATGTTCAACCTTACCCTCTCTATATTCCTATCATTAGATTGGCTTGAACGGATATGGTATATCGTGTATCTAATGTCACGGCATGCTGTACCCGTGTTATAACAATTTACTTATTAGGTCATCATCTTTGTGTAAACTCGCAGTTTTTTTTTTTTGATTTGCTTCGTATTGTTTTATGAGCACACTCGTACTTGATGTTTATGTAAGTGCTTTATCATGGAGCTAACTTTTGTTCTAAGTTGAACTAGACTCAGTTTACTGATAGCAATAGAAAGATCACAACTTAGTTGCTCATATTTGCTCTTATGAAGGACAGTTGATTTAAATTTAAAAACAAAACATCTGCATAAAGTTTTAATTGAATTAGTATGTTGATAAATTTATTTTATTGCGGTATTACATTACAAAGCGAAATATTAACACTTAACTAGGCCTACATATTATCATTAAATGTCGGTTTTATCTTTTTAGTATCATTTTAACTTTATTTCATGTGACTTTGACGTTTATAAATGTCAAATGAGGCAACGTGTTTGCTTTGTTTTGTGTATGAACTGTCACTGTTTTAGGGATGTTTAGGTGCAATTTGTTTTAGAAATAGCTTTATCACGTTCCATTCTTAACAATAGGCAATACGCTCTGTGATAATATATGATTCAAAGTTTTAGGTTGTTAAACCATTGAACATGTGTCTCCTTATAATTTGGAGTTATTTTGATATTACTCTACTTAAGACATTTAATATAAAACTTCTTAAATTTAGAACTTGGCGTACTTTGAGATCTCACTACTTTTCACGGCTGACTTGTTACTCACAAGGTTTGTGTACATAGGAGGGCTTGGCTTTTTTTTTGACATTTATGGTTTTTATTGTGATTTCACTCATTTTTTCAATTTTAAGCTGTCATATTTTGACATCTGAAAATTAGAAACTACGCCATTGCTAAAAATGGAACGATACACCACTACGATAACGCATTGAAATTTAAAAATTCTCTATAAAAATGGTGAAAATTTTGCAGTCACAGTTCCCAAAACTAGAGCACTTCTGAGTCGTTAGAAAGCACCTTCTCGGCCGGCAATAGTGAAACTGGTGGAAAATTTTTGAGCTGTTGGGACAAGTTAGTGATGTTCAAGAACAACTGAGAATATTGCTGCTGTAATCCGCAGTGTTGACGAAAACCCAGGTTTGTCTGTTCCTCGTCGATCTTTGGAATTAGGCATTCCACAAACGACATTACACCGTATTTTGAATCAACATATTAGTCTAGGTAGACGATGGTGTGAGAGTAAATCGGCAACCCCAGATGGGTTAAATAATTTGAGATTCTTTTCTCTCAGTCTGCTTCTTTTAATACGTTAACCTACACTAACATTTCTCACATCGAAGAGACGTGTCGCAACTTCAGGAATAGGACATATAGTCGATTTCCCAGAAGATTGTCGACAACAAAGTGGTCGTCGCGAGCGTAAGTGCATACACTTCTATCTTGACTCGGCATCATAGTGTAAGAATCAGTCTTTTGAAATAGCCTGATGATACTCCCGACATTGGCTCGAGACACAACAAGTGTTCGCACGATCTACCGATGATCTTACCATGTTTTGGATACCAAAGAGCCAAAAGATCTAATTAAACAGTTTTATGTAAATGCTCAGAAGCAAAGGAAACAAGAATTAAAGTCACAACAATAAAATCTCTAAAAATGTTAAATTACTAAAAAATCATAAAAATGAATTACCTGCATTTATGAGAGAATTAACGAGTGTACAAAACGTTTGATTTATTGTTAAATTACCCATCACTTGACAATTAGCATTCATCAGGATAATGGAAACTTGATGTAAACAAACATGGTGTGGTGGCACTTAACAAAGGTGGGCGGATAATTCTTCCTGTGAGTTTAGAATGCAGAAAAGACATTGAACAACATATAGAATACAAACAAAACAAAATTTCATCATTCACCAACAATCAGAAGTGCTCCATGTAATTGGTAACAATCGTGATAAAGTGGATAGATCCCTCGCCCCTTTAATGGAAAATTTCAATTTTTCCTTTGTATGCACCACAATCCACAAGATCTATTGTTGTGCGAAATTACAAGTTCTACGGTGCGGTGCCGGAAAGTGCATCATGGTTCTGATAATCTATCAATGAGTTGATCAGTTACGCTTTAAGCGATTTTTGAAGTCTTATATCTCAGAAACCGCTAATGGTAAATAGTTGAAATTTGGTGTATTTGAATAGCTCAAAAAATTCTGTGAATTTGAAGTTTCGCACTAAAGTGCTGTGAACTTGGCTCGGCACTACCTTGAACTTTGACACATAGAAATTTTCTATTTGAATATAATTCGTTTCGGATGCAAGAATACACGAACTACTAATTATAAGACTAAAAATAATTTTTTAGACTTTTCCATACTTGTTATTACATATTAACATTCATTAAAAGGTTGATTTTTTTCAATGAAACCAATACCTACCATTACTATCAAGTAAAAAGGGGCGGTAAGATTCGCACTTGCCTTCTATAGATACTCGTTTGAAAAAAAAAAACTTTCCGCAGTGAATTTCAGTAGAGCATCTATTTAGATATGATAATAAGAATAAGTCTTGCTATCGACCTCCTCCTGTTTTGGTTATGAATGTTTTAAGGTTTTATTTTTTAAATACGTCTTTAAAAAGTTGGATATTTTTGAGACTATTAAAACATTGTTAAACATAAATTTATCAACATTAAACAAATATTTTTACTTTTTATTAAAATGTTTACTTTTTTTGTCAAGATAAACAAACAAATTGATGAATAAGACTTAGTTTGAAGGAAAGAATACTATCAATAGATCTCGCGTAGATAGACCTACGATTGGTTTATCTAAGTATAAATTACGAGTAGGTTATGATTATTTCAAATTGAATCTGTTTCTCCGTGTCACCTAAATCGGGACTTTGAGGCTAATAACACATTAATACCAAGGACGGTGGTACAATGGCTCGCAGGGACTATTGCCTAGTTAATGACAGCTTTGAACCATTCCAATTTAACGGCTAAGTTGAGAAGCAATTTTTCATGAAATGAGATACTTCTTGAGGATTTGTCACTTTCTCGAATGAGCAGGGAATCCGTCGTGCAATGCAATAAACATTGCACCATGGGCTATTACAATAATAGCACATTACCAAAAATATAATTTATCACGGGTAAACTTTAGATTTTCATTTTAAGTGAATCAACATTTTTTGACATAAAATATTATCTGTGTTTAAGAGTTACTTTAGTTGAAAAGAATATTATCTTATAATTTTATATTTTTAATTTCAAAAAAGAACAAAATATTATATATATTCCCCTTCAAACGGCATTATGGTTCCCACCAACATAAGCCAAAAGCTTGAAAATCGCCAAAAGACACATTTTGATGAACTCACATTTCAGGTACATTTTTTTAATTAAATGTTTAGTTAAAGGATAAAACAAATTAATTTTCAGGCGCTGGATACCCCCTTAGTTTGTGGGGTTTGTAGAGAGTTCAATCTATGACAAAATAAAAAGATAGGAAATCCAAGATGAACGTTTGTTCTTGTCATATATAGCACATAAATTGTTTTCCATTTAGAGTTTTTTACCACTCGGAACTCGAGAGCCAATTTACATCGCCTTCGCTTGAGATAACTGTTTTCGGAAATCACTCATGCAAAAGGTTAACTATGGCGCAGGCTGTGTGGCACGCTGGGCAGTGCCATCCTATTGAAACCACATGTCGTTGGTGTCCATATCATTGAATTCAGGACAAAAAAATTAGTTGCCCAACATCCGAAAAAAATTGGTTGCCCAACATCCGTGTCGTTCTCAAAGAAGTATGGAACGATGATTTCGACAATTTTACTTGTTGCCGAACCATTTCACCTAGAAATAGGCCTCGTCGCTCAATATGATTTTTTGACTGAAAGTGATGGAAATGTCGCCCGAACAGAAACTTTCTTAAAACAGTCTAAGTAAATGACAGCCAAGTTGACATATGTAAGCTTTAACAATATGGCCGTGATGTCCTGTCAATTTTTGGAAATCGCTATTAGAAAAGTTTTGTATTCATAAAAAAAATCGAACTCGAAATTTTGATCAAATTTGACATTACGATGAAAGGGAAGACGAAAAAAGTGGGTCCCGCTTTGTCTGTTCCTCGACTAACAGCCCAAACCGATTAAGCGAGTTTCTTCAAAGTTGGTATTTCAACTTCTTCGGTGATTCCCTAGGGGAGGAATTGAAATTTGTTTTTAGCTCCAAAACTAGCGGTACCTGCCATGCAGCCGTTATGCAAAGTTCTTTTTATCTCAAAAAAGCATTTAACGATTTTGAATAAAAAAATAAGTGTGCTACTACATTTTGGTAAAAAAAATAAGAAAAATTGGGATTAACGGTACCTACAGAATTTTTTTTTTATTTTCGAATTTCTCATTAACGATTCTAACGACCATAACTTTTATACAGTAGCTCATTTTAAACCCAAGCTAAAAATTGCATTTAAAAATTTACGAAAAAATATTTTTGTATTTAAAGAAACAAAAAATGTTTAATCAATATTTTGAAAACTAGTGAAATACTAGTTTTTAAGAGCAAGTATGTACTATCCAGTCATGCATTTTATTTAAGCTTGGTGAATAGCATTTTTAAATTTTTTCCTTAACACTTTTTTTTCCTTTTCTTCTTTTAAGACCACAAATACCAGTACCACAAATACCAATACACTTTTTTTGAAATTCTAGAAAATATTTTTATTTTTTTTTTCAAAAACTGTTAAACAGATTGTTTAAAACAAAATCTTTCCATTAAAAACCGTATTTTTTTGTTTTCGTATTATTTTTTCAGAAACGGTAGAACTGGTTCTAATATTTTTTTTTAAATACTATTTTTATTAAATTAAAAAAAAATATTTTCAAAATCACATGTTCGTATTTTTTTAATAGATCATTTTGTATATAAAACAATCTGCAAGATATTAAAAAAAATTTACTTTCACGGCTAATGTGAAATTTTGAAAAAGTGTATTCCTTAACCAAGAGTTATTTACTTTATTTTTTACTAAGGAATTACAAATTTTCTTAGAGCCTTAGAATATTAAACAGTGATATTGTCAGAGTAAAACGGCATAATGGTCAATGTATGGGACTGCGGTCAACTCGCCGATTCTATTCAGCATTTACACCAGTGATTTGACAGGTAGTCTTACTCAGGCAATTGCGTATGCCGACGATCTAATATCGTACAGAAGAACTCCAAAGGTTGAGGTCATCAGAATTCTTTCGCAGACAAGAGCACCAAGGGATATGAGAGAACTGTCGTAAGCTATTGATCGTAGGGCCACATGAACAGTCACTGGCGAGTAAAAGTACAGTAAAGTGCCTTGGTATCTGGTTGAACATTGAATCAGTATTTGTATTTCGACGGACATAATGCTGATCAGACCAGGGCTAGGGAAGCCTTTGCCCTGACGAGAGGATTTGTTTTACAGCAGCCGGCTTGAAAGCAGCCGGTCGAAATCGGCAGAAATTTGTAGGTCCCCTCCATTCCTAGGAACGCGCACACAGGAATGGTTGAGAGTTGTAAGTCACTAGGTAATGAATCTTTTCTTCAATGGTGTATTGAATTAATTTATTGTTCGAGATAAATTTTCAAAATAATAAAATTAATTATTTAAATAGTAAGAACGACTGTCTTAAAAGTTTAAGCTTAGGCAAAAAAGGGAACTAATGAAAAAAATGCAATTATTAAAAATTGTATATATCGAAATACTTTTCTTTTTAATTTTTAAGAATACGATTTTAGACGCTTATTTTCATTTTCGAATAATATGCAAATTAAAATAAGTCTTAAAAAAATGTTTAAGTATGTAATTATAATGGATTGATCAGACAGTAATAAAAAAATAAAAAAAAAAACAACTTTATGGTTGATATTTTTTATAGCGTCTTTTAATAAGTTTGTGTAGTCAATGCTAGAAAGAGAATTCTGGCCAACACAAATATTTATAAAAAATCATATGAACCGTGTCCTAGCAAAATTTTATTTTTGTCTCCAAGTACACTTTTTTTAAAATCTATTAAATAGTCTATATGAAGGTTTTTTTATAATACAAATTCTGCTCTCTGCATACTAGATACTGAAATAATTTAGCCAAGTAGAATACTTAGCACTATTTATTTTGGACTTGTAGAAATATTGATTAAAAATTGCTTTTTAGCATTTTTTTTATAAAAATTTCATTTAGAAATAATATTTCAGCGTTAATGATTAAAAATTTAAATTTTGGTTGGATATAAAATTTAGTTCAAAATAAACTTTTGCCGAAAAAGTCAACAAAACATAATTTGCGTATTGACAAGTCCCTCACTAGTAAACTGATAAGTCCAAGTGAAAACGCCGCCCAGACGAAACGGCAATTTTTGTTTACTAAAGGCCAGAAGAGCTATTTTGGATCAATAAGATAGACTTAAAGACCGCTGATGCCAGGTTAGGTTATAGGTAAGTTAACGTGGCTGTTAGCAGGAGAGCCGACACACTTAGACCATGAGTTGGTCCATTGTAGAGATGCCGCGAATATTCGGCCACTATTCGGTATTCGGCCTATTCGGCCTATTTTTTTGATATTCGGTATTCGGCCGAATAGTTCACAATATTCGGCCGAATACCGAATATTAAATAGAGAATAAAAACAGATTTATTATCTGACAAAAAAAGTTGTATTTTTATGGTAAGTTGTGGTGAATAAAAACATCTTTTTCAGCATACGTTATACCTCTATATTAGAAATCAATTACAGCTTCTGCAAATAACCTCTCACTAATACACTAGTACGAGGAGACGAGAGGTAGATTTCAGCAAATGTTGTCAAATTGGGAAACAGTTTTGTATTTGCTGACCACTACTTGTAAGGGTCTGCCATCCGATCTTGTCGAAAAGTTCTTTAAAAAAATCTATTTTGTTTTCAATGGCAATTTTTTCAACATCTTTATCATTTTGTCTATAGCAACTTCCTCAAAACATTCCCAGAAACGCATCCATATTCTGAAACTCGTATTTATGACACGTATTCGACTACAGTCGTATGTTGTTTTTCCAGGAGTCGAACATCCGACTTCACTTGTTCTAATATTGGGAAACGAAAAACAATGCATACGACTGTTCCTACGACTGTAGTCGAATACGAGTCATAAATACGAGTTTCAGAATATGTGTGAATGGTCAAAAGTCACGTATGAGATAGATACATAACACATCGTTTCGTTGGCCGAATATTCGGTATTCGGCCGACGAGTTTGGCCGAATATTTGGTATTCGGTATTCGGCCGAGTCACTATTCGCGGCATCTCTTGTCCATTGTTACGGAGCCTATAAGCGATCTGCTTAAAGATATTAAAAAATGTTTGTACATTCTTTTTATGAATGGCGATCATTCAGCCATGAAAAACCATTCATAAAATCCAAAGCAATAGAATTGTTGTTGGAAAATCAAATTATGATATTTTACATTTGAAATATGAACAGTTCATACAAATTTTATTTTAAAGTTTTATGAAAAGTTTCTTAAAATGCTTGAAACTGTTCTTACATTGTAGGAACAAAGTGACTGATTATATGAAACCACATTCATCAACATGAGCAAGTGACATTTTATGAAAAATTACTTTAAATTCTTGAAACTAGCTATACATTTTTTACATGCAAAATATCATTAAATGCATGAATTATCGAAAGAATTTTTAATGACTTCCAATCATTAATTTAATGCAGGAATGAATAATTTTAAGAACCTTTTATAGTTGTAGGAACTAATTCATAAAACGCATGTTTAGGGTTTCTTTTTTTTAATGAACTCGATTCTCTGCCCGTTTTTAATGAAGTTTTTCTTTAAAAACATGCAGTTTTCCTTGGAATCATGTACCTTTTTGGTTCAGTGTTCAGATCGAGAATTGGCCAAATCTGTTGTGTCGCCAAGCAGATGGTGACATTGCACCGCTTAAGGTTTTCTGTATAGCAATTTGCTTTAACATACGTTTACACGTAGCGATGGGTATACCTATATTTGCCTTATCTGGCAATAAAAGTATCATTGTTCCACTGTTGGCGAGTTCGTCAGCTTTAAAATTTTCTGTGGCTCGGCACTCAGCTGAGGTGAATGTTAACCTGCAGCGCCATCTCCATCAGAGAATATCGGTAGTTATGGGCTGTAATTGAGCTGGTGGAGACAGAATAAAAATATTGAATGGCTGTCGGAGAAGGTACGGATAGCTTTGGTTGATGTTTTCCTTAACCCAAGACAGGACTTCTTTAATCGCCAAAAGTTCCGCCTGGAACACGATACAGTGATTGGGAAGACGAAAACAGAGACTTCAATTTTAGTTTGTCTGAGTATACACTTCCATCAACACCGTCATTAGTTTTTGATCCAGCGCAGCGGTGTAAAAACGCCGCTGGGGCCAAGGTTAAAAAAAAATCGAACAGATCGTTTTTATTTTATTTTTTAAGATCTTGGTACACAATAGAATGAACAAGAAAATATTAACTCTGTTGTGTACTTATTATTAAAGCTCCTGCATACAATTTTTCAAAATAGGATTAAATCTAAAATTCAACTTAATATACATACATATGTATGTTTGAGTGATTTCGCTCCCCAGATATAAATCAAATGTACGGCCTTGAGTTTTATTTTCAACAAAAGGTAAAGTAAACAGGAAAAATTACACATGTTAAGCCTTAAAGAGGCCCAGAACTCAAATATTTCATTCAAACATTTCCTAAATAATAAATCTTCAAAAAATATTCTTTAGAGCCCTTTGCGAGAATTCAATTATAAGAATTGTTTGCTAATGGCGATTCACTTGGTTTAATTGTGAAGAAAAATGTACAAAAGGAAAACAATTTTCATCAAAAATTAATAAAACACATCAATCACTTGCATGAATCTGGGTGGTTGAACCTCAGTAAATCGACCGAAATCTGTTAGTTAAAATGTTGAATTAAGGATCAATTACTTTTGTATAACCGGCTCTTAAAGTAGACAGAATTATATTAGAGTAATAATATTTAACAAAACTTTTTTTTTTGTCTGTCGGGACCAACCTAGAATGTCGAGGTAAATTTGGGTCCGAAAAATATGGCCTCGACACGGCTTAAAATTGAAAACACAAACAAAATATTTTTAATGGATCAAATGGATTAAATTATTTATTTCTTGAAGTTGTTACATTGAACATTAATTATATTGATATTTATTTACAGTAACAGAACGTAGCTTCAACTGAACAAACAACATTTCAGAATGGAAAAGTTTGTTTGATTTTGCTAAATTCTGAGCTGAAAAGTTCCAAAATTATTTTTAAATTGATTAATACAGACTTTAAGGCAATGTGATTGGGGTTTTATTTGATTAACAATGTTGTTGAGGTAAAGATGTAAAGTAAAAAAAAAAAACGAGGAAATGTGTTTTGAGGAATTTAAAAACAAAATATTTTAGATTCAGATTCGGAAACGTTTCTTTGCATACACAGCACTATGTAGTACGTATATACATACATATACATTTAGAGACAATTGTGAAAAAAATTATTGTAGTAACGGTGAATGTATTAGCAATTTCTCAAAAGTATAATTTTATTAATAAACAAATAATAATAAAAAAAATACTTGCAATATTGTCCACTTAGTTCATTGCGACCTTAAGATAACTGCACCACGTATGAGAGGAACCCCTATTTAAACCCTCCCTTTAAAAACCGCGTAAATAAAAGAAATGTAAAACATGGTTGTTTCATTTCGTGGGTTCAATTTTTCACATTGATCATATAATGACATAAAAGTTGTATTAAGGCATACCGGAGAATTTAGAGCTTTCGTGAGTCGAAAATATGTCCCTTAAATAGAAGGACAACGACCCCAAACATACGACAGAATCAACAAAATTCTGGCTTCAAGGAAATATAATTGATTTCTAGGAATAGCCTTCTCTGTCCCCAGAACTGAATTCTATTGAGAATCCCTGGAATGAGATGAATATTGATGTTAGCAAGCGGAAAAATTCCTAAGATGTTTAATATTCAATTCCCCAATAAATTTGCCAGAATTGTTAAATTCTATGCCAAATCGAACGATACGTTTAAAAACAAAATAAAGTTTTTTCAAACAAATAGTAAATGTCGTCTCATAAAAAAAACACAAAGAATTTCTTGGATTTAAAAAAATGTCATTTTTTTTAATAAAAACTCCAAATGTATTTCAAAACCACAAGCTCGATTTCTTGAAGCTTGAAAGTTATCAGTTTTTTAGTAGACACTTTTCACAAGATTTAGAAAAAAATGGTCTTTTATTTAAAAATAAAGTTACCCACAGTAAAAAAAAATATTAAAAAATTACTTTCCAAAATCTTATTTTTTTTCAAAAACGGCATCTAGAATTTAAAAAAATAAGAAAAATTCCAAGTAACTTTTCATAATCAGCCTTCTTAAGAGTTTAAAACAATACATATTTGATTTTTGAAAAAGATTAAATTTGTTTTCAAAACTGGCATCTCGAAAACGGGTCAATGATTTTTTGTTTGAAATTCAATTTCAATCTGCACAATATTAAGAACCTAAAATTGGCGTACCAAAATGTTTTCTTTTTTTTAAACCCGCTGCATAGAGTGAAACTTTCTCAATCATGGTCTTTCATGACTTAAAGAAAGACTTTATGGTTATTGGCGATGGTTAGGCCCTCACACAACACAACAGACAAATCTTATCCTTTTCGCGATGAGAGATTTTAATCAGAATCCATCACACCAAAAGATAATTCTTGGTTTAATTTAATCTGGAAACAGGTTATTAATGTCAGAGAAGTAAGTTTCAGATGTTATAAGGCCAACCCTACTGGGGAAAACCAGAATAAGTTCAAGCAAATTAGAGAAACCTGTAATGATCATATTGGACGATCCGAATTTTTGTTAGAGCGAATATTAAGGCAAAAACTACAATGTCATTTTAAAAAAAAACGTATGAAATACTACTTCGTCTTGGGTACCAACGCTCTTCTTCAAAGACACTCCTTATGTCAGCTCACAAGCTGCGCAGTTTGCTGTTAATTAAACTATGGTTCTAAAGATGTGTTTTTCAAAGCTGGCAAAGCCATTGCGCAAGCTTTTCCACTTGTCCTACTCTCCTGGTCTCTTTCCGAGTGCATGGAAAACAGCATTTGTCCAGCCTTTCCTTAAAAAAATCGAATGTTCTTTCCTTTTAACTATCGTCCAATTGCACTTATGTACCTTCTTTCCAAGGACATTCAAACGCTAATAAATTATCATCTCAAGAAACGTCTTGAAGAACGCAAGTTTCTCAATGACAGTCAATATGGCTTTCATAGGAATAGGTCCACTGGTGATATAATGCTATATCTGACTCAACAGTGGAACAAATCTTTAAATCTTTTTGGAGGAAGTAATATTATTGCACTTGATATTTCAAATGCATTTGATGTATTGATGTATTGTCTCCGACTCTCTTTCTCATATCCATCATTTTTTTTCTGATGAAAGAACTCTCAGCTTCTCATATTGCTTTAGAGATTCACGTCCTCCGATGTGAATTCAAAATGGAAGCGTATGATAAGCTCATTAAATTCTGATCTCGACATCATTGCCAAATAGGGCACCATAAACCGCGTAGAATTTAATGCTGAGTGCTGTCTTCTATCGTTAAAGCGAAATCGAACAGTTCTCAATTCGCGGTATGTGCATCACAGATCACCTTGTGTGGAATGACATATTCGACATCGGGTCGGCACAAACTCTGCTAAGTGTTTAGATGTCCTTCGACGATGTACTTGATTAAAATTCCCATATTTGGGCAGGTGCTCCAATAACTCCAATAATCCGAAAGAGAGACTTAAAAATGATAAGTGATCGAACTTATGAACATTTGAATCTCTCGAGCACCGCCCCATGCAAAATTTCTTTTTTTTTTTTTCATTATTTTCCCGTTATTTTTAAAAACAGTGTTCTAGTGAAATATCCAGTTGCATTCGTCCTTCCCATTGCGATGTTCAGACATTCAAAATCAATGTGCATCCGTATCTCCTTTTAAATCATCTTCAAGTTTTTCGAACGTTTGCGCTATGCTCAAACAATTTGAGGGTAGTCATAATCCTTTCAGTGCGCCGATTTACTATTCAGGTTTCAAAATTTAGTTTAAAAATGTAAGAGAATTTTATAAATTTATAAAAAAGTTCAAAAAGTAATTTTCGTTGACCAACGTAGCATTAGAGGTAATCCTGGAAAAATAGCAGAAATGGTAAGAAACATACATAAAGGCTTCATTTAAACAAATAGAACGTTCCCTAAAAATTCTGAGCTTTTCCGACTAAAGTTTACGAATCATATTGAAAAATTGACTTGGATTAAAACCATACAAAACACAAAAAGTTTATTATTTAACACTGGCACTCAAGGCATCTCTCGTTTTGAAAGATCTAAAACACCGAAAGTCTTTCACAAAGCCTGTAGGTCTGCAGGATTTGGTAATGTAACAAAAATATTTGTATTACATATTCAGCAATAGAGAGTGTCAAAACAAACGAAACAAAATCGTCAAACCCTTAAAAATTACCACCCAAGCCCAGAAGGCAAAAAGATAGTGAGAGTGTCGTAGGGTGGGACAAGTGACGAGCCAACACAATTTTTGTTGGAAGATTTGAAACTTTTTCGATTTGATTTAAAGTGATTTGACACAGAGCCTTCAGCAATACAAGAATACAAACAAAATTAAGTTTTACGATAGTACAAAACAGTTTTTCTTCAACAAAAAACCGGCACCTTTCACTGTGAGGGTTTGAAGTGTTGTTTCTCCAAACTTATGCTCCACCCTCGATTTGTATAATTAAAGTGAAACAGGAAATTAACCCACCAAACCATAAATTCAGGTCCTAATTCATTAATTCATTAACATACGTTACGCTACCAACTATACATTATGCAGTACTAAATCAAAATTAAAAATGCTGATTCAAGACAGTGGTCATGTTGAATGCAAAATTGCTGGTTACATTAACTAAAACTTGGTTCATGTAAATTGTTATTTTGTGTTAATACTAACTACACACAATGTAACATTTTACAAAAATGTATCGTAAAATTTTAATAAAAATCGCATTCAGAAATATAAACAAGTTAAATTAATTTTATAGGATTTTTCCATTAGTTGAATAAGTTCTTTAATCATAGTCGTCATACGATATTAATGGTTTCAAAGAAGTCTATTGGCATAAGAAACAAAGCAGAAAAGTAGCCTAAGCACTTTTGCAATGATTGCATTTAAATATTCTTCCGCCAATGGTTATAGCTTTTATAATAATTTAATTGCAGCTCTCAAACATTCAATTAAATTTTCATTAAATTTACATATCACAAATTGTCATAATGTACGAGTACTTACTACATTTTCCATCAATTTCTCCTATACGGTACTAAATTTATTACGAGTACTTGAAACCAGCCACTACAAAATAATCGATTGGTAGGTACTGGCGAAGTTACTTGGAACATGTTTAAGTTTTGTTTAGCTTAAATTTAAATTTCCAAAATTCCTGCAGTTTTGTAAATACCAAAAGTCAAATATGTAATTATAATTTTTTAGTGAACAAAAGACATTATTAGCAATATTTTGTGACAAAAAAAAACTATAGCCAGACAGAGAAAACCGAATATTCAGGTTCTGCAGCTGGACTGTTGTTTTGCGACTAAATCATACAATAAAAGGCGCAAATTTGCAAACTTGAATAATTCTGTGCAGCCGGTACAAAGCCAACGCTTAATCTTGTATTCCGACCAACAGTTACGATTACGAAACTTGAATTTAAAAAAAAAAAAAAAAAGGAACACAGACTTTTCTGCAGATTTATTTCCATCGCTAAGATTTTATTTAAACGCAGCAATCTAGAGATCTTGTTAGCCTTGTCAAATGTCATGTCAGTAGGTATCGGAATTCCGTCTTAAGTTCCCTCCCAATATAATGGTGGACATGGTTTGAAGAGTGTATATATGAATGAAGCCAAAACTGGATCAGAAAAAGTTGAAATGGTTTTGCCTGAATTAAGTCTACGGCTGCAGTTTAAATGAAATTAGTTTGATATAAGTTGCCAGTTGCCACCTTAGTGGCAAACTATGTCGTAATTATTGAATATGAATGTAATTGGTGAAAATATTGCCACAAGCCAAGTCAGGCAATCGAACATTTAAAGAAAATCTCATTTATAAGAATTTAGTTCTTCTATTTCGCATTTACGAATCTGACACATCATTGCGGCCATATTGTTGAAGCTATATCTGTCAAATGAGCTATCGTTTATTAAGTTCCTATAGGGAGTTATTGTAATCGGTCCGATTTGTCAAATTGGAATTTTTGACATTTCTCGACGTTTCAGGGTCCCTAGAGGCTATATCAATCATTTTTAGATAGATGTCTGTGTGTGTGTGTGTACGTACGTTCGTACGTTCGTACGTCCGTACGTTCTGGTACCATTTTTCGTCGTCGATATCTCAAGAACGAGTAAAGATATCGACTTCAAATAAATTTTGTTTAATAGATAATAACTTCGAAAGAGGCTGAAAGGGCGTTTATTAAAATTTAGTGAGTAGTTTTTTCACTATAACGGTTTAAAAAAAAAAGTAAAAATGTAGGTTAGTTTCAAATATCTCACGAAAAAATAATGCTATTGATTTCAAATAAAATTTAATGTACTCATTAAAAGGTCATACAGATTTGGTATGAATTTGGAAAAAAATGAACATACCGTTATTTTTTTAAATAAAAAAAACTGAAAAAAAATTCATAACCCAGATATTCTAAGAACGGAAAACAATTTGAAACTCAAAATAATTTTATTTTACGAAAAATAATGTGTTACAAAAAATAAAAAACTATATAAAATTCTATTGAAAATTGGTAAAAATTGTTTTTCGACTCAAATTTCTCGAGAACTAGTAGTGATATTGACTTCTAATTTAGTTTATTTTATACATAGTATAATTTTGTACAATTGGTAAAATTTTGACAAATATTGAATTGAATCGGTCATTTCAAAAACCTCTTAAGTCACATTTTTTTCCAAAATGCTTTTTTTGCTGAAAATGGTTCCTTAAAGGGAGATGCGTATTCTGGGTAAAAACCACGTAAGTCTGTACATTCCTTCCTCTTCAAATAATACCGTAGGAAAGACGTTCATTGCATAAACAACATAAGTCAGTGACTTAAGAGGTTTTTGCATGCACTACCAAAATGGCGGGAGTAGTTTGATATTTTAAATTTGCTTTGTTCTGATTGGTTCAACAATATTCAAATCTTCAATTTGAAAACAACCGTCATCAATGTCAAATTTGCGTTTTTCATACAACTATTTTCTGCGAAAAGTTATTTTAGCTTTAAAAATGTCTCCAAGTAAAACAGAGAGTGATTGTGCGCCGAAAAAGAAGAGAACGTGTAATACCTTAATAAAATGTTATAACAAATTATAAAATTGAAAGACAAGACATACACTAATTTATCTAAGAGATTTGAAAAACCGAGGAACTGTTGATATCAAGTTGCAGAAGAGTAGAATCATATGTCGAAGTAAGATCATTGAGCTTGATATTTCGAAGACATTTGATGGATTTTGGCATCAAGCTATATCGAAAATACGTGAGTTTGGTATCAATGAAGCCCTTATTCGCTGGATTAGAAATTTTCTACTGGATTGTTCAATACTTTATTTTTTGGAAGGTTTCAAACCGGATCTTCACAAAATAAATGCTCGGGACCCCAAGGTCTCCGTTTAGTCTCAGACTCTCTTTCTCATTTTTATGAATGATCTCTGAAACTGAATGATCAGATGATTTGCACTTCATTGTCTATCTTAGCTTTTCATATTCATCCCTCGCGTCTGTCAAATTCATGTCCATCTCATTCGAAATTTAGAAAATATAGTCATAGAGCTAAAAACTGAAGATGTTTTGGAATTCATGAAATTGTGGCCAAATTTGTACAAAAAAAACATGTTTGTCAACACTGAATATTAAAGAAAAAAATCCCACAAAAACAGAAAAAAGCACCTTCGACATATATGAGCTTTAAGTATGCTTCACATAGAAAAGGTACTATCATAGGAATATATTGATGGATTGATTAAACATTTATTATTAGTAATAAATAAAGTTGCAACTTCGGTTTCACTTCTATCAGCAAAGGCTTATGTTTTAAAAGTGTTTGACAAATTTAGGATTCAATAAATCCTGTAATGAAAGATTAAATATCATCAACAGCTTGAAATGCAGCTTTCAGAAATTAAAACAACTGTTTTGGAAAATAAGGCTTTTAAAAATTTAAGCGGCTCTAGCAGTTACAATACGTATACAGGGAAAAACGATGTCCGACGATGAAAATCTTTAAACCATATCTGAGAAACTGACTGACATATTAAATTTATTAATTTTATTTCACTGATTATTTTATTGTTAGATATATCGATTACTTTTGTTTTTAACACAAAACAAACAAAAAATTGACAAAATAGAAAACTAAAAAATTTTTTTAAATCTGTGTAACAGTTTTTGCAAAAAAAGATGTTATTTTTGGTCTTAAGAAAGGGAAAAAAACGTATGGTGGGAAAAATTAAAAGAAAAGTTCTTTATAATGTTTGGGGCAAATTGAACAAACCATTTAGTATGTAGTTGAAATGACAGAATTGCAATACTCTCTTTTTCAGCCTTGTTCGATTTTTCTTTAGAATGCATATTTAATTCGCCTATTAAATCTTCTTTTATGAGTAAATCAAACAAGCGCATTTGTTCAATCGACTTCCTTTACAATCATATGCAATATAAAGCAACGGTTCAATTTCTAAAAATAATAATTTCCTGTAATTCGATGATATAAAAGAACTCATTGAAAGAAATCTCGTAATTAGAATTCTGTGTTTCTATATTCTACAATCTATAACTAAATATGTATTTTTTTAACTATCAGAGATACGTACAATCGACTTCTGTTTCATATAAACGAAATAGTTTTTATTGTTCGAAAACTTATATGTAACATAAAAAAGATAAATAAACATGGGCTCACTCACAATGTACATTGAGTTTTAAAAAAGAACCTAGTTTAGAATCAATTAAACATCTCTTAAACCAAACTGGATTTTAATCTGGTTTTCTGCTTACAATATTAGATACGACACACTGGTACACGAGTTTAAGTTCAAAAGAATAAATTAATCGACGACGCGATTCCATAGTATCTCCCTTATACTTTTTTTTACTTTTAAGGCAGTCAAGTTACTTTCAAGCTGAAACTGAATTTTCTTCAAACTTTTTTATAAATGTGATTTGGTGAAGATATTTTAATCATCAATAAGATATGCAAATTTTTACTGTTTAATATATTATTTATTTTGGCATTTTTACTTCCGATATATTTAATTTAATTTTGGTGGGAGCAAAACCCCCATTTATTCGGCTTAATTACAAGCTAATGCTTAATCTAATTTAAGAATTAAGAAACTTATACCTACTTTTTATGTTTAGTGGGGGGTTGATTCAGGAGACGAAATTTTAGACAGAGGACGAACAAAGGTTATGCAGAGGGATCGGGTCACGTATAGGTTGGAAAATTCTTTGGACCATCGTTTAACGAAGCTAAGTGCTGAATTGGCCTTAAGAATTATATCGTCATAATGGGAGATGAGGTTAAGTACCTGATCACATAATATACCAAGGTCACGTATTGATTCGACGATAGATAGGGGCTGCAGAAGATAACGACGGGGAGAAGATTTGAAACGTTGTCGTGAGAAAGTGATTGAATGGCATTTGGCAATATTTAAATATCTGTTTTAAAGACACCAAACTGGAAATTTATCGAGATCGAGTTGGATGAGAATAGAGTCCTGTGTAGAAGAAATGGTCTTGAAGAATTTGGTATCGTCGCGTCGGCTTAGAGAGAAATATGAGAAAATTGAATGACCATTTCAAAATCGTTAATAGCAAGAACAAAAAGTAGAGGGCCTAAGTGGCTGCCTTGAGGGGCTCCGGACGTTGTTAAAAAAGGGTAAGAGGATGTAGATCTAAAACGAACACTGTAGTAACGGTTTTTTAGATAAGATATAAATAGTTTATCGCAAGTTATTAATACGTAATAGAAATCACACTCGAGATTTTTACTAGACTTTACGAAAAAAATTTAGTCTCGCAATTCCGTTTTTCAGGATGTTTATTCTACTACAGCCTTAACGGTTCGGCCAATATGAAGGTTTTTATAATACAAATTCTATATACTACTGAAATAAATCAGCCAAGTAGAAGACTTAGCACTATTAATGGACTTGTTGAATTATTGATTCAAAATAGCTTTTTTGGCCTTTAGTCCACAAAAATTGGCGTTTCGTCCGGGTGATCTCACATGGACTCATCAGTAGACTGTGAGGACCTTGTCAATACGCAATTTTTGTTAAATTCAGTTCATCTTACATCGATTTTTTGACAAAAATCCAATGCCAAAAAAGTTATTTTGAATCAATAATTCAACAAGTCCATTAATAGTGCTAAGTCTTCTACTTGGCTGATTTATTTCAGTAGTATATAGAATTTGTATTATAAAAACCTTCATATAGAATCAATGCCAGGCCACGGGCAAAAACTTCCAACGTTAATGATTACAATTTTAATCTTGGTTGGATATAGTTCACATTGGATTTTTGTCAAAAAATCGATGTAAGATGAACTGAATTTATAAAAAATTGCGTATTGACAAGGTCCTCACAGTCAACTGATGAGTCCATGTGAGATCACCCGGACGAAACGCCAATTTTTGTGGACTTAAGGTTCGGCCGATATTCTTTAAACTTAGTAGAAATCATATTCAAATTTTTCCTCTGGCAGGTTTTAAAAAAAACGCGTCTGTCATAATTTTTTTAAAGTGTTCCATAAGGGAAAATGGTTGAAAAACTCTTAATTAATGTTCCCCCCTAGAACCATTTGGTTTGTTTTCGATTTTAACTTTTTGGATTTAAAAAATATAAATACTATACTATAAACATGCACAATTTTTTTAATCTTGGCAGTTAACAGTATTAATTTAATTTTTTTTATCAATAATAGATCGTTTAAATTAAGCGAAAGTTATAAATTTTGATCAAAATTCTTGGTGCTGTTTTCGAAATTTTTTTAAGATTTGTTGTTGACTACCGTTATTTTCAGATAAAAAAAATATAATGCACGACTGGATCGCTCGAATTTGCTTTTGTTTAAAAATGACTTTTTTAAAGAAAACGATTCATAAGCACAAAATTCATTTTTTAAACTCTTTTAGTAATAAAACTTAAAAGCTGAATGCCATGTGATTTCTTAGGCAAATATGAATATTTGCAACAGCAAATTATAAGTCGTTGAGCGGTTTCCTAAGAACATAGGTTTTTATACATACATATATAATTTTTTTAAAAGATTTTAAAAAAAATCTGGGTATGCCCACTTTGCGAATAAATTTTGAATTAGGAAAAAAAATATTGACCCATTTTCAAGATATTAGATTTCTAAAAAAAAATTTTTTAATTTTCTTTCAAAAACCCAAAAAATGTTTGTTTTTAAGTTTTGAAATGCAATGTTTTACGAAATTTTTATAAGCTTTTCTATAAACAATTTCATTAATATCCGTAAAAAGAAATTTTAAATTCGGAAAAATGGTAATTTGGTAGAAACAGTCAGTAATATCTTAATTTCAAAAGCTTTTTATTGAATTATGGATTGTAAGAATTTAAAAAAAGAAATCAAAATTCTAGGAGCCGTTTTCGAGAAAAATACGATTTTCGAAAACAATTTTAAAAATTTTTCTGGTGGGCACCGTTATTTCTAGATAAAATATTTTTTTTTTTTACATCTTGTAAACTTTGTTAAAAAAACTTTCAATTGTCAAGTTTAAAAAAAAAAAATGAACATGGGGTTTTCGAAATATGTATTGAGTTTTGAAAAAAAAAATCAAGATTCGAATACATAATAATCTCCACACTTTTGGGGAACCTTAGCATAAAAAGATTATAAAAAATGATTATAACGTTTTTGAGAAAATGAAAAACAAAAAAATGTTTTTTTTTTTTTTAAATCTGTACATGGCAGGTTTCTTATTTTAAGCCTTATCTATATTTAAGTCTTATAAAAAAAGAAAAAAACGTGTAGGGGGAGGGAGTATTTAAAAAATGCTATCAACCAAGTTTAAAGCGCAATCCCCTGATCTCAACCCAACGGAGAATCTATGGGAAATGGTAGATTAGAGGATTGATCGAACGAAATGTAACAATTTTGACTCGCTACTTGACAACAAGTACAAACTGTCTGGGAAAACATCCCCATACAAATAATTGACAATCTCATTGCATCCATGCCTCGTCGATGTGATGCAATTATCAAAAATAATATTTACGACACCAATAGTAACATTAAAACTTTTTTTTTATTTATTTTGTATATGAAATCAAAAATGTGCTTTAGTTTTGTCGCGCTACTTTTTAATGAGTTTTGAACAATTTTAATTTTTTAGAAATATGTTAAGATTTAAAATCAAATTAAAAGCTGTAAAATATAGAATAATATGTTGTGATTAAGAAAAAATAAAAAATATAAAAGTATCACGAGTGTTTTCACTTTTTATTCGTATGTTTCCGATGGGATATTTTTTCGTGATTTAGTTTTGTCCGACACTGTATGTATGATATTTTTTTTTTGAATTCTAAATCTATAGAACAATAAGAGCAAGTTCATGCGACCCAGTCGTACATTTTATTTAAATTTCCAAATGGTGAGTTCATGAAACAAATTAAGATGAGTTAAGTTAGTTTAAGTAAATAAACCGGGTTTTCGAAAATATTCTTAATATTATTCTAATCGATATTTGTATGTATTTTTATTTTTAAATACAAAATTTACCGGTGTAAGGTCCAATCTACTGCTTTTTTTTAATCATCTACTGCGCACTTTTTTGTTTTAAAGTGTCATTGCTGACATTGTAGGTTTTATGTTAATATTTATTTAGACATAGTTTACCTCGACTTAGAAATAAAATAAGAACCTTTTGGAAAATTTTAAAAGAATTAAAGGCTTTGTCTTAATGAATGAATATATTTGAATACCTAAATTAGTGTTGGGCATAATCGAATGATTTAAAGAATCGAGATATTAGTATTCGAATGATTTAAAGAATCGAATGATCATTCGAATGATTTTCGAAGGAATATCATAGTAAAAAAAAGTAGGAAACAAACACTCCATTTCAAGGAAAAAAAGCAAAAAACAAAACAAGAAAATCATAACGTAATGGTTCTCGCTTCTCGTGTTTCCTTTACAATTCCATATTCAACCCTCAACGATGCATCGAGTGCAAATAACGAGATATACAAATAAAAATAACCAACTTCTCGAGTTCTCGATTTTGTGTGTTTTCTTTTCTGTCTTTTCGTTCAATATTCGCTTCTCGGTCTCGAATAGGCACTTGATTCCTAATTGCGCTTAGAGAAAGTAGATAAGAAAAACTCATTCGAATGATTTGAGTATTCGAATGATTTGTGTGAAGAACCGAGATATCTCGAGATGTTGCCTGAATCGATTATAATCGATTATTACATTCGAATGCGCCCACCACTAACCTAAATACATCTTTTGTAAGCCAAAAATACATCAGCTATAAGGCAAAGGAATAAAACCAAACACAAGCCACATCAAAAATGAAAAGCAATACATTCTGTCAAAATTGCCTTAATACCGCCATTACTCAAAAATCTTTGGTTTTCAGCTAAAGGTTTAGCCTTAGTTATGAGTCGCTCTTTACTACGAGTATTATGTCTTTCTCAAACGCCAATCAAACAAACGTCGATATATCTCATCTCAATCCCACATATATACGCTTATATTTGTTGTAACTAAGATATATTATGTATCTACATAACACGTTGAATGTTGGTTGTCTACTTGTTTCTTAGAAAAAAACCTATTTTTAGACAAAAGATTAAAAAAATTAATTATATTCCACAAAGCTTTTTTATAAACAAGTTCAGTTCATTTTCATTTCTTTCTCAATTTGGTATCAATAAAACTAAAATCTTCGAGCAAATCACATTATTCAAGAAGCACAATTATCATATCCCCAGCAAGGTGCCATTACCCTAGCATGAGTACTTTCAAAAATAAAAGAATACCAACAAACACACTTAATCAATGAGCACATCCCAACCTTCGTCAAAGGCTTCTTATTAAATGCGAGTCTTATTAATCACAGAATCTAGGCACAAGCACTAGCGTTCTCGAGACATTAATTTTGTGTGTATTTAATTCATCTGATAATTAATTAATTTAACTTAAAAAAAAAAAGTTGCCAACCTTGAAAGTTAAAGAACTAAACGTGTAGTTATTATAGATTCTTATCTAACAAAAACAATACCAGATGCAATTTCAATAATAAAAATTCAGTGATTGTTCACTTTTCTACACCTGGAAAATTAGCTATTATTAGCAAACGTGTAATAATATTTATTTTTTCAAATGGTTTGTCATAAAATCGTCAGCTAAAATCTAATGTTAAGCTTGGCGAATTGAAAAACTCCATCCGCATTTTTCTTCATTTCTTTTAATAAATTATTCATTGCACGTGATTTGTCTAATGGGATATTTTGTCCAAACATTAAATCGACTCAAAATGGAAATGGATCTCAAAAGGGTGAATTTAAAAAAAAATATTTATCACGCTAGTGTTTAGCGCCAATAAAAATGGCAACAATGACAAAGTGATATCATTATAAAGATGAACGTCGATTTAAAGAATACAAATTGGCATCGCGCAAACATTGTGGCATTTAAGTTCATTAAATTCATTGTTTTCGGTTTGCCTGCTTAATTGAGTGCCATCATAATTTGCTCAAATGCAAATATGTATGTATCTATAAACTTTATCAAAAAATTATGTGAAATCTTGAATTAATGCAGCTGAATGAAATTCAATGCTTAATAACAAAAAAATGATGTCAAAGAGTTGTCCCAAGGATTTGCGAACGATGTCGTTAGGTAACTATGCGAAAAATTTGCTTACAGCTAAGTCATGAATATGAAAACGTAAATTAATTTGGTGATACGGCAACTCGTGGATATCCAGGGCCTAGAGACTAATAACTAACAACCCTTAACCATTCCTGTGAAGAGTGAAGGAGATCTACAATTTTCTAGCGAATCCGAACGGCTAAGAGACAATTCCATTTCCCTACATTATCCATCAGCCATCACCATCACCCAAGACCTAGCTAAATTTCGACATGCAATCTTTGAAAATTTATGTCATATTAAAGAATTCGTTCTCCCATTCACAAAAAGGTCATCATTTAAGCCTAGTTCGGCGATCGCTCTAAATTTTAGCACCCATACAAAATTCTCTCCAAAGTTTAACCAAAATAAAATTTAGAAAAGTATTTTAGCCAAGAGCTTCGCAGCTCCAACTTAAGAATTATAGTTTTGATTCTAATAATAATAATTTGTTCGGCACATTATTCTTGAGCTAAATTTGACAGATTTTGTTATTCATTAAAGCCTAGTACGCAGATCGCGCTAAATTTTATCTCCCTCTTAACTTTGAACTTAAATTTTTGAAAATGAAAATCGAAATCAAGTACAAACGACCTATCACAGTCAAAGAGACAAATCTATTTTGTTTGACTGAACGCAATTGAAATCTTTAAAATAAATCACTTGGAATGATTAAATTGAACTTTTTTTTCTTAAATCAGCTGTTTTCTGTGAGATATATTCTCCACAAAGGACTTACATAATGTATGTCTTAATTTAGCTTGAACGAGTTTTTAACCTGATGTTCGGAGAGAAATATGTGAACTAAAATTAAGCCAGCTCTTTGTACTAGGCTTTATCACGGGAATAATATGCCAAAGATTTATTTCCTGCGGCGAATATATATATGTCAATGTGTCAAAGTGTTGTACAGTTAAAAACAAACATTTGTTTTTGTTTTTTAGATAGATAACACGCCGTTTATAAGGAGAATTGATTTCGAATTGTATCCGAATTTGATTCCGTGTAGATCTGTATCGGATCGAAATAGGATTACTCTAACCGATTCAGCTTGGAGAGATGGATCGAATTTAAAATATGAAGGGTTGGATCGACGAGTTGAGGAATCTAGATCACAGCTACTTTTTGGTATGTTTGTATTACAATTGCATCTACAATTTGTGAAAGTAATGGAGGATGTAAATATAATCTCATATTTCTGAATCCAGATTAGATTCGATCTGCGAATTCACATGTAAACGCAGTAGGTAAGAGCTGCGTACCTCTTGTCTTAAAAGCTTGGCTAATTTAAGGATTGTCTAAACTTTGAAGAGATATTTGTACATGAGCTTATATTTTACACGATTTTCATAATAGGCTATAGGTATAGCATAAGCCATCCAGACCTGCGGCGGCGGCGGCGGCGTCACAATCCAATGCACTAACCATTACGTCAAGGTGTACAAGCTACATTAGCCATAATGTTTGTAAGAACTGATATTTTCTTTGTAACAAAAGAACTTGTGATGCCCAAAAAAGTCACAAAGGTTAAGAGAGTATTATGGGGCAACCAACGACTAAGATCTTGACCGATAAGAAGTCAGTGGTGATCAAGGGAACTAAAAGACCATGACCATTTACAATAGAATTAGTTAACTCACAACTCGAAATGGGACTAATTTTATATACTCCGGCCTCATCAGAATCGACCCATTTTAATTTTGTTTGAACAAAACTTAAGTAAAAGCACAATAAGTTAGAAGTATGAGTATCATCATCATCATCATATAATAAAACGGCAAACATGTTTTTTGTGGTACACTTTTCTCCAAAAGTATTTAACCGATTTCGATAAATTTTATATGGTTGGAAAGCCACAGTTACGGAGATGTGCAGAATATACTTGAGACACGCATTTACACACTGTGGGTCATTTTTGTTTTTGCACTGTCGAACACTTTGCATATTACATAAAATAAAATTTAATTTAATAAATTTGCTTGAAAACACTGCCAATAATATAAATAATAAATAATAAATAAATTGGCACTCGAATTTCGAGAGCTGGGTCGGCTAGTATGTATTTATTTTAATATCAGGTAAGTTTGTCCGGTTTCAATTCTAATTCTCAACTTTTGCAAAATAAAGTAATATTTTGTCAGGTTTATTAATTGATTTCACTTGTAATTTCACCATTACTTGAAAGGTATTAACCTTTTCGTCATTGAATGTGAGACATTAAAAAATAAATAAATGACTAAAACATGATGTAGCAGTAGTTGGAAGTCATGATAGGTTTAATAGTATACATCAGTACAAAACGAAGCTATGTGGGTATATCTGAAGCAAAAAATGTATGATGCAGCAGAAGTTGAGAAAACTTTTGTTATAGCTTAGATACCTCTACATTCAATTAAACACTTGATTTTCTACATATATATTTGCAAATTTTATGGCGTAGATGAAGCTTAACAGAATCGTGCGGAAATGTGGTATTATATATATGTTAAGCCGTCCGAAATAAGTTTCAAGGCTCCCTTAGTTTGAACTGCTGTTAGAAATACTTTACATAAACCAGATTATGACTCCACTTAACTCGAGGACAAAAATTGAAGAACATAACCGGAGTCTGTCATAAAAAATATAATTTAGCCAGGAAATCAAAGAAAAAAAATTAATGCTTTTATTTTTCAAAGCAGGCATACATATTTCCGGCTTTATTTATTTTCCAAAATATTGTGTCAGTTTTTTTAGGATAATCCAAAATAAGGGAATTCTCATATCATATGGATTTCTCAACTTGGACCCGTGGCCATATTGTTGAAACTATATCTATCAAATTAGCCGACTTAAGCTATCTTGCCTTTTCAACATGGGGAGTTAAAGCATTGAATAACATGCGCAATCGATTAAATCGTTTTATGAAATTGAGTCCTTTGTTCGAGCATATTCAGCTACTAGGCCTATTTCTGGATGAATGTGTTCAACAAGAAGCAAAATTCTCAAATTTTGGGCGATCACATTCCCCACGAGATCCACCAAATTGCAATGTATCCAGAGAAAGTCACTACTGTTTGGTGTGGATTTTGAGCTGGCGGCATCATCGGTCCGCACTTCTTTGACAATGACGTTGGGCTGGCGACCGCTACCTAGCACACAGCCAGTGCCAAAATCAGAAGAGTATTTTTTTCCAAATGGAATGGGTTGAGAAGACTTCCTGACGCTTCCGGACGTCCAATGGAAAATTACATTAGAAAACAAAGAGCGCTTCGGCCCCGTGACGGAATAATAAGGAATGACATTTTGACATTTCAAACTGAAAAGGTGTGTTCGATTCAAAATTTGATGAAGTTGAAAATATATGTCACAATCGAATTTTCAATTAAGCTGAACTCAGTTATGCGAAGTAGTTTGTGTGAAAAAGGCTCAAAAATAAATTTTATTTTGCAGATAAACAAATTTTTTCAGTAAACCCAAGTTGACTGCATAGTTTTTGAAGGTTTTTCTTTGATTATAATGTAGATACATTTTAAGAGTTTACATTTAAAATCCAATCAAGGAAATATAATAATAAAATTTGCGATTTAAATTCCGAATTATAAGACTTAGATGTAACCTAAAGCGTCTTTCGGTCATATTTACCCTTGCTCTGATTTTCGTTTACGAAAGTAATGCTTTCACTTTCATTTCGTTTCGATTTGGTCTGGAGAATTTGAATTCGTAAATCTAAAAATGTACATACAATACATACATACATAGTATTTTTAAAAAAGTATCTTTAAAAACTATTTTTTTGTCTTTTATGAAGGAGAAGACACATGTGTAACAGAAAACCTGTCTGAATGTTGGTACCACTGCAAGGCAAATTTGTACGAAATTAAGAAGAAGAACGTCGTTTTCAAATCCGTACGAAAATCAATTTCGGTAACGAATTCAATTCGGAACCAAAATCAGAACAGGGGTGATTCTCTTTTTTAAGGCAGTCAAATCCTAATGATTAATACATTTTGAGTGATTTCCTCACAAATTCTGTAAAGCATTTTACATTAAAAAATTTGCGATTTTTATCAAGTTATTGCCTTTTGGAACTAAAAACGTCTTTTTGTAATATGTGTAAATACATAAATCTTATAGTAAAGAGCTTTGGATTGCCATATTTTTTGAAGGGCTACATCTGTTCTATAAATTTTTATACAAACATTTATACAAAATACAGTGGTTTTAATTGATTCTCCCAAAGGTTTTGGGACATGACATCTGTCATTTTTAACAAATATTTTTAACTTTTAAAAGTTTAGTGAAAAAGTTATGAGTTTTGGTAAGGTTCTTAGTTAAGTTGCTTCAATTTTAATTGCTGAAATGTAGTATGAGAAGTGGAAAACAATCAGCACAGACTTTTAGGCTAGGGGTTTTTGAAAAAAGGTCACACGAAATCTGAACTAGAGCGGAAATAAAAATTTTCAAGAAAAAGAATAATAATGTTATAAATGCTATTCACCATTGCGAAGAAGAAGAAAGTGTTCAAAACAAAATAAACAAAATTCGTATGAGTAAGACAAGAAAAATCACCCCTTGAACTGATTTTGACATCGTCTGCCTGAACTAAGTCCCAAAATTTGAGCATGAAATGAACAAGATCTTGGTGTTAATTTGTCTGTAAGTACGATTAGAAACAGTCTCAGTGGAAAAAAGCTGTTTGGAGGATTTTCCAAAAAGAAAGCAGACGTCTTTAAGAGCAATCTCTCACATCGGATGCAGTTTGCAAGAGAGCATATTTCAAAAGTTCAAAATTGGTGGAGAAATATCTTACGGAGCGATGAGTGTAAATTTAATCCTTTGGGTCAGATGGTAAAAACTACTTTCGACGAGGAATCCACCAGGAATATGACCAGAATATACACAATAAAGTCTGTTAAGTTGGTAGGGGTAGCATTCTTATTTAGGGATGTTTTTATTGGCATGGTATGGGACTACTTCATTAGATAGAGGGTATTAAGGACCATTTATAATACAAGGAAATCCTACGGGATACAATTCTACCCTATTCTGAGGACGAAATGCCCTTGACGTGTAAATTTCAACAGGATAACGATCCTAACCATATGTCTAAGTCTGTTAAGCAATGGCTATTCATCCAAGAAACCGCTGTTAAAGAATAAGCCAGCTTAGTCTCTAGATTCGATTCCGAGCCTTCCTTCGTCTATAAAACGCCGGTATTCCGCTGTGATTAAAAATAAGGGTTACTCGACCAAATACCGGATATTTTCTTCAAATAATGTTAAAATTTTGTTATTTAATATGTTTTTTATTTGTTATTTACGAAATCTGTTATTTATTTTGTCCTAGTATCCTTAAATTGTATAAATCATTTTGGTGTAGTTTTTCCTATGAGTTCAATATAAGTACCTCATTTTATTTTTAAATCAGAGATATGTAGATATATTTGGTCTTACTTCCTCATGAGTCAAACAGCTCTTTAAAGGTTAAGAAAGTGGGAAAAACTTGTATCACACGAATTTAAGACTACATGTGCTATTTATTTTATCGCCAGTGTAACTACATTTTACATTTGTACGTACCTACTTAACTTTTTTCACTTAATAACAATTATCAGAAATTATAAGTAAAAAATCTCAAACATGCCCATCAATGATTTTTAGGAAAAGAAAGCCGTGATGAAGTGTACGTGATGAAGTATAGGTGAGTGACAGATGATTTGTTTATTTCAAGTACAACCCACGAAGAAAAGGCACCTTAAACCCTAGTAGAACATTTGAATCGGGACACCATAATATACCTATACATATGTATGTACCCTATATAATCTAGAATACAGGTTGCATGTATTCAAACATCGATTTCTACATAAATGTACTACCTACATACATATCTACACCAATTCCAAATCAACTTGTCGCACTCACTATATAATTAGGTACAAACAAAAAAGAAATTTGAAAAACAAAACAACAACACCAAAAACTTACGCCCACTAATGTCATGTCGTCGATAACCAAAACAAATGCAATTTACTCTTATTTTTACTTACCACTTTTGTTTTTCTTGTAAAATACTCGTAAAAACGAATACAAATTTCTTTGCCCACGAAGGTTTCAAATATTCAAAACGAAACGACAAACGATTAAGTTATCCACAAATATCGCCGGAATCCACAATAGGGTCAAAACAGTTAAGCATTCATCACTGTTCTATTTTCCGGATACTTTCTATGAACTCGCAATTAATTTTCCCAACGATGACAATGTTGAAGAACAAGAAGCACATCAAACTTGTCTATAAACGTCCAACTTAACAGGGCCACACTGTATTCGAGAGATCAGGAAAAACAAACGTGAATTTGCAGCAAACCGGACCGAGAGGATGCGGTGGACGAGGAGGATGATTCTAATCACAGACCAGACACTGAATGAGGGAATTTATTATAAATTTCACTTTGCGAATCGCTCTCACGTGTTTGTAAATGTTTGCTTTGTTTTTTTTCCCCGCTGAAAATTGTGACAAGTTTGTTGAGAAAATTAAAACCGATACCCGAAAATCGTTTATCGAAGTTGCCAAAAGAAATGTCGTCTTAAATTTATTCAAATATTTCAACGAGTAACAAAGTATTTTCGCCTCACGAACGTATTTATCGCTTCTACTCTACTCCAACAGCGGCGAAAGCAAAGTGACAAAAGGCAAATGCAAATAGTGCAAAACACCTCCAATCGAACTCAACTAACTAAATAGTTGACACACACCACATGAATGGAGTGGTTTCGTTGCAAGAGAACTCAACTTGCTTGTTGTGCTCCCCGTTGGCCTCTCCAAAATCCAAAACCAAGCTAAAGTCAGTCACTAAATAACCCTTCTCAACTATATTCGGCGAAGTGCTGGAAGAGGAAGCGAGAACACACCAAAACAGAAGAATCACCTTAATCGTTTAATCGGATCGGAGATGGATTACTTTTGCTGGTGGAGCTGGCTGTGGTGTGGTGGAAGCATGCAGCTGGAGCATTGCATGAGGTAAGTTAAAGTGTGAGATGAGTGGATGTTGTTTGCATTCTCAAGACTCAAAGAAGAGTGGGGCGCTTTTTGTTGGTTTATGGAGTGATGGTAGCACGAGCACGATATGAGAGTAACAGTATGAATATCACTATCACACATGTTTTTGTTTGGCTACGGTGAGAACCGGCAGTTAAATAATGCAAAAGCACTCAACCAGGGTTGTTATAAGCAACCTGTGGATTGTAGTTGTACATATGTCAAATTTGTATCTAGGTCCAAAAGTCTCTGAATATATTTATTGTATCGCACAAGGCGCCATGAAGCAGGGTTGCCAATTTTTGAATTAAAAAAACCATAAGTCATTAAGTCTGTAGATGATTTGTGAATTAAAAAAATTAATTCATAAGCTACTTATTGGTGCTTATTTTGACATTCTCTTTCGTTAGAAAGTGAGTCGAATTCGTTGAAACTTAATTTTGAGACTCGGCGATTAGAATGTTAATCGAACAAATCGAAAGTTCACCCAATCCATAGAAAGTTCATTCATTTGCGAAAGCTAATTCAATTTTGACATTCGAAAGAATAGAATTAAATGTCATTTTTGTGTCGTTTGAATTTTTCTGTCGAGTAAACAATAAAACATGTAAGTTTTTAATTATTTCATGGAAAATAAATTACTTTTATTATTTTTTTTGTTGTTTTATGTTAAAAGGTCGCATTCCAACTGAAAAAACCGCGAACAAAAGCAAAAGTTAAAATAATGGAAGAAAACCCGGAGGTAGCAAAGGGATTTTTTTTACCACCCGCGTTGATACGGAAAGAAAGAAAGCATCCACTATCCTTCTCCTCTGCACTTCTTCAACACCATCTTAATTTATAAACAACACAAATGCCATATTTTTATTTATTATTTTATGTTTTTATCCAAGAAATTTAAATTATTAAACAATAAACAAAACAATTACAAATAAACAAAGATTTCACCTTTTGGTTTTGACATTTCACAAACACTTCTCTTTTGTTTTTGATATTTTAGTGTGACCAAGTGTATACGAAAAAAAAATAAAAATTTAGAACGCGTCATGAACAACTTATTTTTTTTAAGAATAGTTTCAAAACAGCTGAAAACAGCTGAGTTGACACAAAAAATGTAATAAATATGCAGTTCTTTATGGTTAAACTTTACTTTATAATGAAAAAGTGTATTATTTATTTTGTTTCTTGATTATTTATCCAACATCTATAAAATGTTTAGAAACAAAAAAATGTAAAACGGTCATACTAATTCAAATAGAAATATAGTAAATGTCAAACAGTTGACAATGAAAATGAATCTTTTTTGAAGTTCATTTTATGCTATCTTTCGCAAATGAATGTTATTCGTTCGAATCTCAAAATTAAGAAAGTTCATTCGAAGGAATAGAATCATTCTAACGAATAGACTATTCATGAGAATGTCAAAATAAGCATGATTGACTTATGAATTGAAAAAAAAAATAATTCATTACCTACTAAGTGACTTATGAATTAAGAAAAATTAAGTCATGAGCAAGTCAGTGACTTGTGAATTTAAAGAAAATTAATTCACAACCTACTAAGTGACTTATGAATTAAAAAAAAATTAATTCATAAGCTAATTGGTAGATTGGAAATTTTTAAGCTTATTTTGACTACATAATTATTTAATTATTAACGAAAGTAGAATTCAAGCTTTTGTGTGTCATAAAATTATCATGCTAGCTTATAAATTTTCCAATTAATAATTTTTTTAATCAGAATTCATCTATTATCTTATGAATTAATTTTTTTTTAATTCTTAATTAAAGCCAAGCATAAGCTAAAAAGTGGCTTAAGCTCTTGCAACCCTGGCATGAAGGGGTTCGATTTCTTTTCGTCATCGTCGAAAACATTTTAGTATTTCTCTGCGCCAAAAAAAATAATTAAGGTAATTAATGGTTTCTCTATCTGCACCTGCGGTGCAATTACAGTAGATCTACTGCATTTCCCCCAAAAATAAATCTAATGAAGCTCCGTTAAATTTAAAATAATTTTGTATATAAAAATATTCGATAAAATGATATTTGGGTTTTTGAAAAAAAAAATCAATTTGCCTGAGATTTGAACCTAGACCGAGCGTCTTCAGAAGCCAATGCCTTACGCATCAAGCTACTGAAACCAAATTATCAGGTCCATCCCAATTTAGATTTTACTGTTTATCAATTGTCATCTGAGGAAGCGTGATGCGTAGGGCAGTGGCTTCTGAAGACGCTAGGTCTGGGTTCAAATCTCAGTCAAGACCAAAAAATTTTACGATTAAACTTGTTTGTTTAAAGGCTAAGCACCACTAATAAAGGAGTCTGATGATCGGCTTGGCACCCGTGAAATAACTATAACACTTGGTGTTAATTCATTCAAGTTGTTGTTGTAATATTCAAATATTATTTCGATTTAAAAGAAAATCCAATTTGTATATTATTAAATACTTAAAACTGACGTCCCAAATTTTTTTTAGAAAATATTTTAAAGAAATTTCTTCTATAAAAAATGTATTTAATAATAAAACTATTTTTAAAGTTTGTTTTCATAGATTCATACTTTTCAAGAAACAAAAAAAAACCTATTCCAAATGTAACCGTTATATAAGGTTGGGAGTAAGTTTTAGAATGTTACGAAGATAGATAGATGCTACAAGTTTTATACGTGTTTTTATTTTCACTTGGGTCTGTGAAGACCTTTAAAGCTTATTTAAAAAATAGCTCCTCAGTTAATCCAGAGTTCACTGACTGAGTTAAACTGATGGAAAGGCATAGTTCCAAAGTTAATTGAACCTGGAAGATTTCGCACTGAAAACCGAGAATTAAAAACTTTCCTTTTTTTATTTCTTTTTACTGAACGTACAAGCGTTTATACCATTTCTTCCACGTAGTTTTACAAAAAACAAATGCTGACTTAGCTGATAGAATGTACCAATATCTGCACTTTTTGATTTGTGTTTGCAATACTTTTCGGGTTGTTTACCTTGAACTCTAAAACTTTGTTCCATTTTTAAATTGTCTCTCCTGGTTTTAAATCAACAAACAAATTGTTGAGGCTTTGAACCAAGATACAACATTTTCTAAATCGCCCTTAAGAGCAAACAATATGAGCATGGTGAACTTATAAATATAAGAACATTTCTAAAATTGCTGAAATTGATAAGGTAAAAATCACCTTTTTCCTAACTAACTGTTTCTGCTAGTTTCTGCTTCTTAAATTTCATATTAATTCTCCAATCTTTTTTATGTTCTAGTTTCTAGATATGTTTTTAACTCCCTACTTATGGTCTTTAGGTTATTAACCCAATAGTATTTCTTATACTCATTGAAGCATACACATCTGTCCAATTGCTTTCGAAGAAATTTACCCACAGGTTTGTTTTTATCGGATCAGGTGTCGAAAAACCCTATTCTGACATCATTTTTACTTCTTACAATATTGTAACTTGGTTTAAAGGGCTATTAATGTATTCGTAAAAAGAAAATTCAACTAGGTACAGCAACAATAAACAAGTCAAACCATTTCCCGTCTTAGAACTGGCATCACTGAAAATTTAGATTTCGAGAGGATTACAAATGAAAAGACTTTGATTAGAAAAGTCGGTAACCCTCATTGAACAATTATTATGTGGTTATGTTTTTTTCGTTTTAAGTTTAATCAATTATATCAATTTTAAGATCGACAATTAATTTTAGTAAAAAAAACTTGTATCCAACGAACTTATCAAAAGCTTTTTGAACCTTGATTTTCTATGTTACGAGTATTTAGAATTGAATTGAAATTGTTATTGGCAACTTCGTGCGACGTAGTTGTGTTTATTGTCTTAAATCGGAATAAAAACGGAAATCGAATCTACTTGGACACGAAGAATTGCCTATTTGAGTGGAACTTTTCACATGAATGAATGAAAGAAGTTATCTTCCGACTAAAGGTAGGAATTGAAGTTGCTTTTAGTGGGTGTTAATAAAAATGTAACACAAGAAGTTAAGTTCAATGATTTTATTAAAGCATGTGAATCAGAGATGTTACGGTTTCGGTACATGCCTCTTATTTTGATGCTAAAGATGGCCGTTGTTAATGTTAAATAAGAGAAAGGAGAATACAATTTCATATTTTATAATTGGTTTTCTAATACACTATAAACAGTGATAGCCGTTTGTGAATCATGTTGTTGTCATAACTGAAAAGTGTTATGAGCCATGGAGTTGGCCAAAATATAAGAATAAATTATAGAGTCATTGTTCACAATGCCTAGTCACCATATTATTCATACTGAATTCAAATAAGATTTTAGTAAACTTTAAATTTGACCAAAAAATCCGCAATTTTAATCAGAAAATTGACATTGAACTCGAGATTTTAATCGAAGTTGACATTAAGATGATAGCGAAGACGAAAAAAGTGGGCCTCGAAGTTATGTATGTCTGCCTGTCTCTTCGACTACATCCTAAACTTTTCCTAAATTTTTCCCTTAAAAGGTTTTTTTTAAATCAAAAATAAAATTTTTTTTCGAAATTTTATAAATAATTTTTTTTTGTTTTTGATTTTCTCAAAAACGGTATGACAGATTTTTTATCATTTTTTATGCTAAAGCTCCCCAAAAGTTTGAATATTATTGTATATTCAAATTTTCAAAAATTTTTCGTTTGATTTTTAAAAAAAATTAAATTTCTTTTTTTCAAAACTCAATATTTCGAAAAGCACATGCTCGAATTTTTTAAAACTTGATAAATAAAAGTTTTTTTAAGACAATCTACAAGATGTGAAAAAAAAATCATTTTACCCACCATACAAATGTTAAAAAATAGTTTTCGAAAATCGTATTTTTCTCGAAAACGGCTTCGAGAATTTTGATATTTTTTTTTCGATTAATTTTTACGATCTATATTTTTATAAAAAAAAATTAAATTAAGATAATACTGACTGTACATAGATTTTTTTTTCTCAAAAATTCAATTTTTTTTAAAGTCTTGAAATGCAATGTTTTTTTAACTTTTAAAAAGCTTCTCTACACAAAATTTCATTAAAATCCGTTTTGCCAATAGAGAAATTCGAAAAAAAGGTTCTATGGTAATCAAGAGTAAGATTCTAGCCTTAACAAACAAGATATGGAACTCTCTCGATTCCTGTCTTACAACCAGAAAATTATGGCCTAGTTCTCAGTAAGCAAAAGACCAATGTTATTAACCCACTGAATAAAAAGTCTCTTTCTCTTCTCGTAAGCATCATCACAGCTCACAACCAACTCGTTTACCACAAGAAAAAGATGAAACTCAGTATGGACGACTTATGCAGAGGATGCGGTGACGAGGAGGAGGAGATACATGAGGACACTCCTCGTCCTCACTACCTGTGTCACTGCCCTGCGCTATATCATCTAAGAAACAGACATCTAGGGAGACACTTCTTCAGCGACTTGGAAGAGCTCTCTGACATTCCAAGCAAAATCTGGTTAAAATTCTCTAACGATACCAAATGGCTTGAGAATTCCTGATCTTTCAAAACAACCTTCAACTACAGTACGATAGTGCGGTACGAACGATAACGACAACGACGCACGTGTTCCTTGTGAGAGCAGCACCAACGGCGAATGGGCACCTCGCCTATACACCTTCGGTTGTCACTCCTACGTTGAGCACGAGCATCAGTGGTTCGATGGGGCCACATCTACCTAAGATTGGTAAAATCCTCTTTGGTATGGAAACAGCTCTTTGACTTAACTAAGAACCAAGCAAACGAACATACACACCAAACACTGACTTTTCAAACTCATCTACCAGACGTTGCAAGGAGCCACATGAATAATTGCTCAAGTGGTGGTACGGGAATACCCCCTGAGAAGGCGTATACCTCTCCCTATAGCCAGGTCATTATGTGACGATAGAAATTTCAAAATTTTAGAAATACCCTCTGACATTTCAGGCTAAAGCTTGCTGTAACCCATCTACAACCCATATTATTAACCCATATTACAAGGGGTCACAAACCCTAGGGTATCACAACGGATCTACATTGATCTAAGTGTGACGGTAACAAGATCAACTGTCAGCCAACTAACCTAACCTATTTAAACTTATACAAACTCTAGTGTTCTATTTTATTCCCTTTCCCTCCCCCTACACATATTTTTTTTTTCTTTTTTTTTGAAATTCGATATCTTGATAACGGCTCAATATTTTTTTGGAAATTTATTTTTTATTCACACAGTAATAAAAACTTTAAGATGGCGTAACAAAATTTGTTTTTAAAAATGTTTTAAAAATTTTGTATATTAAAGCTTATTTTCTTAAGAAACCACTAAAAGGACTTATAATTTTTGTTCTTGCATAGGTTTTTTGGTCCAACTATTAGGAATTGTATTAGTCATTTGAAAAATTAATTTTATGCTCAAGATTTTGATCAGATTTGAAATTACGATGATAGGGAAGACAAAGAAAAATGGGTCTCGCAATTATGCCTGCCTGTTCGATTACTACTTAAGACTCGACCAATTTCTGCAAAATGCAAAACCTAGCTAATGGTTTGACAGAAAACAGTTTATCAATACTATTTGCAAGATGTATGAACAAACATTATAATTTATCTTAAAATCGCGGCACCCAATCATATCATCTGCATAAAGGATTTAAATGAAATTTTCTGTTCATAAGACCCTAAAAGGTTTGAAAATATATCTTGAAAGCCGAAAGCTTCTCAATGACCGTCAATATGCCTTTCATAGCAATAGATTTTCTGTTGATCTGATGGTACAAATCTTAACATCGTTTTGGAGAAAGTAAGATTATTGCACTCGCTATTTCCAAAGCAAGGTCTCTTATCGAAAATGAGTGGATTTTGGGCCTATTGCACCATCTTACAAAATTGTGATTACAAGCATTTTTTTTAACAAATTTGTAAAAATCGAGTTTTTTTCATATGTAATTTTTTTTAATCACAAATTTGTACTTGTAATTTGTAGCTGGTGTAATAGGCCCTTGGTGTCGATAAACTCCTTCTTCGTTGGATACGAGTTGTGTTGGACGGTTTTAAGTCTAAAATTCATATATGCTGGTGTACCACAGGGCTCCGTTTTGTCTCCGACTCTCTTCCTCATGATCATCAATAATATTTTGTACGAAACTTCATATCCATTAATTTTTTTGATGCCGACAGTATTCGCAGCTTCGTTTCCAGATTCACGTCCTTGTTCCTCACAAGTGGGTATTGAACGGCAGCGTATGATTAGTTTATTATTTTCTAATCTCGATGGCATTGTCAAAAATGGGTATCAAGAAACCGCTTTAAATTTAATGTTTCAAAAACTCAATACTGTCTTCTGTCGATAAAACGGAACCCAACCCCCATGCTGATATCCATGGACGACACTTGCATTGAGGAAAAAGAACAGCTTGCAGTTCTCCGTATGTGCGTCAAAGAACACCTTGTGTTAAAAGACTTGAGTCTTTTTTAATTCTAGTGAAATAGCCAGTTGCATTCGTCCGTTCTCCTCTAAAAAATTTCAACCGTAATGCTCGCGCTTGCGGGAATGCCAATCGGATTACTCTTGAACCCAACTTTCGACGTATTGCTAATTTCCGAGATTCTTTCTTTAGCGAATGAGGGCTTTACCCGGCCCAATATTTCATTTCTATGAAGCAACCAAGATATTTAATTTGACCACCTTGAATGTAAGCACTTATATTTGAAATTAAGAAAAATTAGGAGCGAACATTTTATTTGTTTAAATTATTAATAATAACAAAGTTTTCAACAAAATTACGAATACATACAAAAATCTACATTCCTGGAATAAGATTCGTTAAAACTTGTGGCAAATCCTCCAGAAGCAGCAGCAGCGCAATAAGAACTCCCAAAACAATAAAAGTATAACACAAACACTTTTTCACAACAGGTCCTAGAATATGCTTTACAGCCTTGAATGGATTTGTAAGCGGGTTAAATGATGTTTCTGGTCGACTGGTAGAGAAAATGAAAATATTTATAATTTCATTTTAAACATTTACATTTTATTTACTCTGGAGCTGGCAAAGCGTTAGGTGGATTCCGACCAAGCCCAACAGGATTTGCTACAGCTTCACTTTCAGGTAGAATTTCTAACTCAAGTTCCAGTTTACCCTGAAGTAAATTTATGCAAAATGATTTAAATCGAGAAGAATGGAAATTCGTTGGCCTTACAGCTATTCGAGCAATTCCTCCTTCTTCCGAAGGACCTTTACATGGAAACCAGCCTTTGGTGCTCCTGTCTCGAAATAAGTTCACTGACTTCGTTTTCTTCTTCATTTGGCTCTCGGTGCATGTCTTTTTGTTTTCGAAAGGTTGAGAGAAATTCGATAAACATATTTCCATGGCCCCCATAAAATCATCCGCAGAAAATGAATCGTTCTCCCAAATTTGTAGATACACGATAGGTGGTTGCTTGATCTCGGATTCTTCTAGCAAACCACTCTTCCTTTTGATAATCATCTAATTGAATTTAAAGATATCACTGACACAATGAGCTAAGAACGCAGTCATTATATGTAGGTATATAGGGGGTAATTATATCTCAAAGGCAGGTAAATAATGATTTGTTGCCTATGGTAGCCAATATTAACTTGAGCTTAATCAGAATATCCCTGTTCATGCACAGCTCCCAACAATTAATGAATTGAGTTCGAATAGAACTTGATATCTGAAGAATATTAGACGAGCTCGAAGAAGACAAACAAATTATAAGGGCCAGACTGCCATAGGTCTTTTGGCAATTTTAGAGGCGCTTTAATTTAACAAGGCTTTTCCAATAAGAGGTTTCATTTGAATAGCCCGCTATTTGGGAAGCTGTCACTTTTAAAGCTGTCATCTTTTAACATTTGTAAAGTAAAAACTACGCCACTACTCAAAATAGAAAGATACACGCTTGAAATTGTTAAAATTCACTACAAAAATGGTGAAAATATTGCAGTCACAGTTCGCAAAACTAGAGCACTTTGGGGTCGTCGTGAAGCACCTTCTCGGATAGTGAAACTGTTTGAGCTGTTGGGAGAATTTAGTGATATGAAGAATTGAAAGCGTGTGTGTCGCTCAAGAACAACTGAGAATATTGCTGCTTTGGAATAAGGCATTCTGCAAACGATATTACACCGTATTTTGCATAAAGACGAAGGTCTTAAGGCTTTTCAAGTTCAGTTAACACAAGCACTCAAGCCGGTCGATCACCAGTAACGTCCGTATCTTCGCTGATTGGGTCCTTGAAATGCATCAAAATTCATTCATCTAAAAATCATCTTCAGCGATGAGGCCCATTTTCACCTCGGAGACTACGTTAATAAGCAGAATTGTCGCATTTGGGGCTCAGGAAAATCCAAGAATGATTGTTGGAAAGACTCTCCATTCTCAACGTGTCACGGTTTGGGGCGGTTTTTGGGCTTGCGGGCGGTCATTGGACTTATACGAAAATGAGGCTGGTACAACTGTTACGGTGAATGGATTGCGATACCGACCTATGAAGAATAATTTTGTGTGGCTGGAATTGAGAGATATTGATGTGGACGACGTTTATTTCCAACAAGACGGTGCTACTTGCCATACAAGCGACGAAACAATCGCAATTTTGAATGAAAAGTTTCCTGGTCGAGTTATTTCTCGAAGAGGTGATCAGAATTGGCTTGTGGTTTAACACCTTTAGACTTTTTTCTTTAGGGCCACGTGGAAGATAAGGTCAATGCTCCACAATCGATTCAAGAACTTAAAGATGGAATTCGTGAAGTTATTGAGAACATACAGCCGCTAATGTGCGAATTTGTGATGGAAAATTTCATGAAAAAGATAACCGTAGTCGTGGCTGACATCGTTTTTCATTGTTAATAGCATGCCTTCCTCTTTGCAATGAAGTAAACATCCATTGATTTCTCGTAAAAAATACTCTTTTTTTTAATATCAAAATAAAACTGGAAAACCCTTTACGATTTTTCTTAGACTACAACTCTTCTAAATTTTTTGTCAATTTTTTTTTTCACAAATTCTTCAATTTGTCTAGTTTTCACTTTCGGAATCTTCTTCAGGAAGATAGGAAGGTCAAACTTGTCGATCTGTAGAAAGTGAGTAGGGTAAATGTGTCTCGAGACAAATTCTCTAGAAGAGTCCCGAAACCAAAGGACACTTTTCTTCTGTACTTCTATCATATGCCTATAGCCCCTCCGAATTAGATATGTTGAGGAACCCAAACCGCTACCCAAACTGCCAAATATCACCACTCCTCTCTATCCAAAAGTGATGGTAAATATTCTAGAGATGTGCTTAGAAAAGAAATCGGTTACGGATATCGATAGAAGCGATAAGTTTGACACGATGTTATCTGATCGATGACAGGTGGAAAAATTGAGGCTCTTTGCTAGCTAGAAGTAAAATCCGGGACTATTCACAAGTGATGATTATGAATGATAGAATTAAAGCAAAATGAAATGTTTTTTTTTTTCGAAATAGCACAATGTCATTGCAAAAGATGTATTTTTGACAGCTGTCAAGTAAAGTAATAAGTAATAGTATTTAACTTGGTTAAGACACAAATTAAGAGGTCTTCAAAGTTTAACATGAGGTTATTGGTCAAGCCCGATAAAATGTCTAAACTGTCAAAAAAATTGGTGATTTCAAAATTAAGTTTGACTACTTGATAAGTTCATATTATAAAATGATATTGGTTTTGTTCACAAATCCTCTGTCAGTGAGTCATGGTTTCTTATTGGTTAGCCTAAGACCAAAGTAAATCTACCTAATATATAATCCAGCACTGACGATGACTTACCATGTCTTCAACAATGGAATATTTGATTGGGAATATCATGCGCCAATTAAAATTACCCTCACCATTTAATGAGCGATAATGGACGTCTGTGGATTGTGATGTTTCTGAATCCTCACACCATCTATGAAAGAAATTGGATTTTTAAGATTGTCAATGGATTATCAATGCAATGAAACATAAAACTCGCTAAACAATTATTCATTAAACAAGCCTTAAAAGATATTTAACTTGTTTTTTGATAATAATTGGACAAATTAAAAAAGTGCTTACGCTTTGATGTAGATGTCACTCATTTTGGTTCCAAAAACATTTTTTTCGTTAAATTTTACATCTGAACAGTTGTAGATTATAATTCTTAGTTCGTAAATTTTCGCTGGCACTGGAGTTATATCGATAGGAGGTGGGAGATTTTGTGTTTCGAAAATTTCTATCCATAATTGAACTTTTCCCTGAAGATGAGGAGAATTTTGTTATTCAATAGAAGATTGTTGATATTAATATGAAAGCCATTAAACTTAAATGAGAATTAAGAAACAAAAAAAAACTATTGATCTATATTTATTACACAATCTAACTATTTTAAAAAGTTCCTTCCCATTACAAGTGTTTAACATGAGTAAGAAATTCTACATTCGTATAGTACGGCACAAGAAATAGTCTCTGTACTAAAGGGTACTCGTGCGTCCCAAGTTTGACTAAAAGATCTACTGATGATCTACAAAGAAATGCAGTTGGGTATTTCGGGAACATTATTCTCAGTCGATTGTCATACGGCCATTTGACAATGAAATTACAATTGGTGTTATTGTCAGGCATGAGGGATTTTTTGGAGAGCCAACACACTTAGAACATAAGTTGATCCATTGTGATACCACATTGAAGCTTGGAGATTTTCTATGAAATCTCCCAAAAGGGGTATTCGTTTTTGGGTGAGGAATCGATTCCTTCTTTTCTTATTCTATGCAGCTTCTGCGAAAATCGCCGCATTGCGAGCTTGTCTATCAAACAGTGTCCAGTTAAAACAACTATTACGGACCCTATGTGCGATCTGCTTAAAAATATTAAGTTTTGGAGCGCTTCAGGTCCAGTATCTGCAGGTGGTGAAATGCTGCACCTAAGGTTTGTTCTCTGGATATCATCTTGCTTTAGCATAAGTTTACACCTCCGATGGGAATACCTATATTTGCCGTATATCTGTAAATAGGGATATCATTGATCCACATTTAGCGAGATTGTCAGTCTCACAGACTCTTGAAATGTCTCTGTGGCCCGGCACCCAGCAGAGGTAATGTTAAGTTGCTGCGCCATCTATATTAGAGATGATCGGTAGTTAAGGGCTGTTATTGAACTGGTAGAGACAGAATCAGGGGATTTAGTGGCTGCTTGACTGTCCGAGAAGATGGGGATATCGTTGACTGATATCACGTTTTCTTTAAGACAAGACAGAACTTATTTACGTGACAAAGTTCCAAGTGATTGGGAGGACGAAAAGAGAGTCTGAGTATACACCTCCACAAACCCCGTCAATAGTTTGTGATCCATCGATCGGTACAAAAATGGATTTCTCTAGAAGGAACAGTTACCTGAAAGTTTTTATCAAATCTGAGGGATTATGTAATCGATGCTGCTTGGAACTGAACCGAATGAGTTCAGAATAATAGATTTGCCATTTGTAGTATTGATCCACTGCTAGGGGGCTTTTAGACGAACAGCTGTGTCTACAGCCGTTTGTTTGCCGAATATATCGAGGGTTGTTAGATGGAACAGAATGTCCAGTGCAGCGAAAGAGTCGTGTGAAGTGCTCAGTTCAGCACAGTCAATCTGACAGTTGGACCTTGCTTAGTATTAAACAATAAGTGATTTTGTGTAGAGCTGTCCATCATACTATCATGGCGTATATTAGAATCGGTCTGATTACCGAGGTGCATGAAAGTGAGTAATGCGGCGTTGGAGTCCTCATTTATTTCCAATGACTTTTTTGAATTAGAAGATTCCCACTATAGTTATTTAACTATTTCTTGCATGTTAGGCTTCCATTAAATTCATATCGAGGACCCTAATATTTACTATCGGAGAATATTAGTGGTATACCTTTACCGGAAGGATGGAGAATTTTATTTTCTTAAAGAAGAGAACAATATATATTTAGTGACGGTTCACCTAGTCCACACCGATCGGCTTGTTTGCTTCCTTGTTAAAAGTATATTGTAAGGGATCTTTAAGGGTATTAGGAAGGATGCTATTCAGATACAACAATAGCGGAGGGAGTATTCGATGGTTCTTAAGAAGAGCTGTTTCCATCAATTTCACTTTACAGTACCCGTGCTGAGCCGTAGGCAGAAGTCTAGCGTCAATGCTTGTTCTTAATTGGATAACAATGATGCGTTCAAAAGTTTTGAGAAGGAGCGATGATAGACTAATAGGTTGAGATCTTTTGGTTTTACCGCTTCTGCGAGTTCAAATAAAAAATATTGACCCGTTTTTTTGGAGATATCGAATTTAAAAAAAAAATAAGTTTTGAAATGCAATGATTGAAAATCAAGAATGTTCTGTATAAAAAATGTCATTCCAATCTGGTATGCCGATAATGAGAAATTCAAAATTCGAAAAAATGGTTCTATGGTAAGTACATTCAGTTTTTTATTGAATTATTATATGTAGATCGTTAAAATTAATCGAAAGAAAAAAAAATTATCAAAATTCTAGGAGCTAGAAAAATATGATTTTTGAAAACCATTTATTAAAACTTGTTTGACAAGTATCTATCTTTTTTTTATGATAAAATATTTTTTTTTCACATCTTGTAGTGAAAAATTTATGACTGTCATGTTTTAAAAAATTGAGCATGGGGTTTTCAAAATGCTAAGTTCTGAAAAAAAAAATAAAAATTGATTTTTTTTAAATCAAAAAAAAAAAATAGTTTTTAAATTTTGAATACACAATACTATCTAAACTTTTGGTGGGTCTAAGCATATAAGAATTATCAAAATCGGTTATATCGTTTTTGAGATAATCAAAAACAAAAAAGTAAATGGTTATAAGTGAATTTTTTTTGGAACTACCTAACCTTATGTAAATAAAGTTTTGTGAATCTTGCTTAAACAAATCAGTGGATCAGTTTTTGAGAAAAAATAATTTTTTTAAAATTTCGATCTTACAAAAATAAAATGCACGACTGATTCGCACGAACTTACTCTTATGTAAAGACTGAAAATTTAAAAAAAATAATGTTATTAGAGAAAAACTGTTCATAAGCATAAAATTCATTTTTTTAAATGACTTAAACTTGAGTAGTTCGAGCTAAAAACAGAATGCCATGTGATTCAAGCAGATATTAGTTCGTGCAAGTGGTTTCTTACAAAAATAAGCTTTTATATACAAAATTTTTAAAACATTTTTAAGAAAAAAATTTTGTACGCTAACTTTTCAAAAAGTTCTATGCTACAGTCAGTAATACATACGTATCTAAGTTTCAATTTTGTTTTATTAAATTATACATAGATCGTAATATTTAATAAAAGGAAAACAAATTTTATCAAAGCTTTCAGAGCCGTTTTAGAGAAAAATACGATTTTCGAAAACCATTTTTTAACATTTTTGTATGGCGGGTACCGTTATTTTTATGTAAAATAATATTTTTTTTTCTCAAATCTTGTAGATTTTATTAAGAAACTTTTCTTTATCAAGCTTTAAAAATATTACGCATGGGGTTTTCGAAATATTGAGTTTTGAAAATAAAATTGAAGTTTTTTTTTTTAAATCCAAAAATTTTTTTTTTGAAAATTTGAATACACAATAACATTAAAATTTTTGAGGAGCTTTAGTTTTTTTACGAATGCATAACTTGCCTATATACTCATAAATCGTAAGTAAAATTTTATCAAAATCACTTGCATCGTTTTTGTGAAAATTGTAGGTAGAATTAGAATTGCGCTGATGTGCGCCATAAGGTGATACCATAAGGAGTCGTCCAGCAAAGATTGATATTATAGGTCTTATTGTTGTGGTATGACGTGTGTTCAATTTAACATAATCCTCAGCGGTCAGATCATTTATTCTCGCATAAGAAACAATCTTCACTATGTGAAGTCAAAACCCAAGTTCGTTCAAAAGCTATTTCGACCAAATCTTTGATCTTTATTTCCGAAACTTCATCAAAAAAATGTCCTTCCGAATAAGATAATTTCTTGCTTGTCTCACAGCTACGACAGTGATTAATGTGAGGGAAGCAAATATTGTTCATTGGTTACCCACATATTCGACACATATCTATGAAATAATATAAGAAACTTACTTGTTCAATTCCTGGTCGGTCGTTACGATATAATGACCGTGTTTCGACGTGCTCCGGAACAAGTCGATAGCCAAACGAAGGTAGTTCTTGAATATTCTTCAAGACACTCAAACTCAGGCGTTCTTGAAGGTCTTCATCTAAAATAAAACCATATGTCAAAAAATTTAAATTTATATTTTCCAAAGTAAATACCAGTTGATATCTCAGTCGTATCCTCAATTATAACTCCATCAAGTTGGACAGTATTCTTAGCAAACAAAGGAATACCCAAATTATACTTTTTACAAATATCACTTAATAGCTCATATGGTGTCAAGGCGTCTCTCCACACATTATAACCCGACCTGTATTGAAGGATTTTCTTATTTGTATGTGTTATGAAAATTATATCAAACTTATAAATACAAACCTATTGAACTCATTAGAAATACCAACAGTAGCTCGGTGTTTACTCCTCAAGCGGTCTTCTAAGTCAATGAATGTAGATCCAATTAAATCATCGTAAAAGCTACCACGGTCAAAGAAAGAAACCTGAAGGATGTGCTCTCTGTTGAAAATAAAGAAACACAGGATGTAATATTAAACTTTCAGGTATGAAAGAAAAATTCATTTGAGTGGGAAAACTCTTATTTTGCAATTAATGTTACTTTTGCCAGTAATGTTATATGAGGCTGTGAGGATAATAATTAGCAGGGGATATGATTTAATGTGTTTAGCAACGTGAAGAATTCTATATCATTATTGAATAATTTGAACACAGAATTTTTTCTTCAAGAAATATGTAAGCCGTTTTGACTCTACAAATTTGAAAGACAGAATCGAACATTTTTGTAAGACAACAGGTAGTGCAGATAAATTAAGGTGTGAAATGTATTTTTCTATGCATACACACATTTTTAGCCATAAAATGATTATATTAGTCATTGGCGGTATTTTCAACTCTGCTATGATTGTTCTTCTTATAAACAGACTTTTCTTGGCACAGAACTGTCTAATTTTCTTAACAAAAGTTTTGATACAAATAGTAGCAAGTTCTGAAATAGTCCTTTATTTGGATATGAAACTTGGCGATAAAAATGTTGAATTAAGAGAGTCCATGAAAATATCTAACTCGTTTAAAAAGGCTTAATGACTAAGAAGCGGAAAGGCGAATACTCGTACTTTCCAGACTTTTTCGGAGAGACTGGAAATTTGGAACAAAAAAGTTGTAAATAAGAAAAACTTTGAATTTTGAACAAATTATGAGAACACTTGAGCGCCCGTTCGTCAATGATGATATATCATTGTGGCATGTGTGAAAGCATCTTAAGAGGCGAGCTATGTATATAGATAGAAATGAGAATGACTGGGAAGTATATAAAACCAGTCAGCGAAAATTTAAAGCAGAAGCGCAACGAGCGAAACGAAGCTCATGGAGAACTTTTTGCAGTAATATCGAGGGGACAAACGAATCAGCTAGATTAAGGAAAATTCTTTCCAAGGATTCGATTCCTCTAGGATCTCTTAAAACACCCACTGGTTGCTGGACAGAATCCTGCAATGAGACTCTTAAGCACCTGATAAATACTCACTTCCCGGGCTGCGGGTCAAATGACAGCAACCCGGAAACAGAGTCCTACACGGAACACATTGTACCATCGGATATTATAACGGATGAAAAGATCAGATGGGCAAACCATTCCTTTTCTCCGTATAAATCCCCTGGCTTTGATGGCATCTTCCCAATGATGCTACAGAAAAGCGAAATCCTAATAAAACCACTCCTGAAAAATATATTCCTTAACAGTTTAAAATGGGGATATGTTCCTTTATCATGGTGCGAAGTCAAAGTGGTTTTCATTCCAAAAGCTGGCAAGCCCAGTCATACAGAAGCAAAAGATTTCAGGCCAATTAGTCTGACATCGTTAATTCTTAAAACGTTTTAAGGACTGATAGACCTACATATTCGTGGCACTCTGAAACTGGTTGATTTATCCCCAGCTCAACACGCCTACACAAAGGGGAAGGGTATAAAAAATGCACTTCACAGCGTCGTTAGCACGATTGAGAAGACAATGAGCTACAAAGAATATACCCTTGCTGCGTTTCTTGATATTGAAGGAGCTTTCAATAACGTGAACAATAAGGCAATAAAGGCAGCTCTAAGCTCTAATAGAAAATAAAATCGATAATTCGATAATACGTTGGGTTATGTGCATGTTAAAGAACAGGCAAATTAACTCGGAACTGGCAGGGATACAGATGAGAGTATCTACATCCAGAGGCACCCCACAGGGGGGAGTTCTCTCACCACTCCTTTGGGTGCTGGTTATGAACACAATCCTCATTAATCTGAAACATTGCGTTATTAGCGACAGGTAAATTCTTAGCCATTATCAGCGAACATATAGAATACGCCCTTTCTAAGGTTAGTAGGTGGACTTGAAAGTGCGGCCTGATGGTTAACACGTCAAAAACAGAATCAGTCCTTTTTACAAATAAGAGGAAAATACCAAGCTTCAGAATACCTTCAATTGAAGGCACTCCGCTGAAGATTTCTGATCATGCAAAGTATCTTGGTGTGGTTCTAGATAGGAAATAAAACTGGAGTCTTAACACTAAGGAAAGAGCGAAAAAAGGAATGATTGCATTCTACTCCTGTAAGAGAATCCTTGGGAAATCCTGGGGACCTAGCCCAAAAATTATCAGGTTTTTTTTTTTTTTATAATCTACCCGCGCTCAAGGGATTATGATTACCCTTTTAATGTTTCAACACATCGCGGGCGTGAAGTTAATGAAGAGAAAGAAGGAAAGGAAAGATGTGTGGCACGATGTTCTGAGACTGTTGGTGGTTGTCTCAGATATTTTTATCTCCAGGGATGGCGGCTGAGCTAAAGCGGAGAAATGCCGTGTCTTATTTCTATGTCGCTTAAAATTCACATTATATTATTCGTGTTCATCCTTGTTGGGCATACTAGTTTAACTCAATTACATGTTGTTAGTGTTATGCCTGAACAACATGTAATGAGTAAACCAGCAACCCATTGATGACAATTTTTAGAAGGTTTTTAACGGAATTAAAGCGAAATAGACGACGGCAGGGATCGAACCTGTCATCATGAGGTTGACAGGCGAGCACACATCCATCGCGCCACGGCTGTATTTGGCGATAATCAGACCAATACTAACTTATGGTAATTTGGTATGGTGGAATGCAACGGAAGAAAGCACGAACCTCAAAACTCTGACAAAAGTACAGAGACTTGCGTGCATTGGAATTACGGGTACCATGCGATCCACAATAACTGCAGGGTTAGAGGCGATACTCAACCTGAAACCCCTAGACCTTTTCGTACAAGAATCGCAGCATATAGCACCTTAAGGCTAAGCCAGACTAATAATAGGACATGCTCAAATTCTTCAGAAATATTTGGGTGATAGTCTGATAGTATCATTACAGATTATACAACACCCGAACTTGACCTTTATAAACCATTCCAAACTGCCTACGCCAGTGAATCGGCAATAGCAATCTATACTGATGGCTCCAAAATGGACACAGGTGTTGGTGCATCAGGCTTTTTCTCAGAACCTCTTCAGCTTAACAACTCTCTTAGGCTCCCAGATCATAGCAGTGTCTTCCAAGCGTAGGTCCTGGCAGTGACAACAGCTGCTAGACAGGTATCAATGATGGCGATACCACGGGCTGATATCACCTTTTACATTGACAGCCAAGCGGCAAAAAAAAACGATTTCTGCCACTGTGATAAAATCGAAGCTTGTCTCTTGCTATCGCGAAGAGCTTAAGGTTCTTGGCACGCAGCACAATATTAGACTCTGCTGGGTACCGGGACACAGCGACATACCAGGTAATGAAAATTCCGATGAGTTGGCAAGACAGGGATCAGCGCTTGACGCTAGTCAAGCAGAGATGGTAAGGATCCCACTTTGCAACATTGAACAGAAAATTTCAGATTTAATCCTAAAGAAATCCAATGAAAGGTGGAGTCTACTTGACACCTGTAATACTACTAGGAAAGTATGGCCTTGCTTTAACAAGCAGAGGACTGACAAAATTATGCAACTTAGTAAGAAGTTCCTTCGCTCTCTTACGAGCGTAATCACCGGACATAATTAACTGAAATATCATAAATTTAAATCGAAACTAAGTACAGGTGACCTATGCAGAGGATGTGGTGATGAAGAGGTACATGAAGACACATCACACTTTCTCTGTCATTTCCCTTCACTATGCCACCAGAGAAGGAAATGGTAGTTACTTCTTTCACCATCTAGAAGATCTTTCTAATATTTCAGGAATTTACACATTGAAATTCGTCAATGCCTCAAAATGGCTTGACTAATTAACAGAACACATAGGTTTTTATCAGAAAAGAGTGACATTGATCTAAGTGTGACGATAGTGACATCAATTGTCAGCCCAACAACCTTACCTAACCTAATTCAATAAAACAAGATTTGAAAAGCAACTATTATTGACTGTACCGACCACAGAACCATTTTTTCGAATTTTGAATTTCTCATTGTCGGCATAGCGGATTTTAAAGAAATTTTGTATAGCAAAAAGTTTGAAAAATATTGCGTTTCAAAACTTAATCAAAAAAAAAAACGGATCATATTTTTACAAATTCAATTTTTTCTCCTAAAATTGTTTTATAAGTTATTTTAAAAAAACACTTATTACTTAAAAAACTACTACAATGATTTATAATTTTTGTTCTTGCAAAAATGTATATTTGCTTCAGAAACCACATGGCATCCTGTTTTAGCTCCAACTACTAAAGGAGTAATTTTAGTAATTTTCTTAAAAATCGTGAAAGCTTAAAGAAAATCGATCAAACCTATCAGAACAGACATACATATAATAGCGATAGCTATTTTTTTCCGACTTCTCTGTTTTGTCAAGTTTGATCAAAATCTTGAATTCGATTTTTTATGAATGCATACCTTCGTCATATATTAAAATTTAAATTTGTTTGCAAACGAAGAAAGTCTTATAGATTTGAATTTCTACAAAATTTTAACCATTAAATGTTAAAAAATTTAAAGGAAACAAAACCTACGACAAAACTGACAATTTTTTTAATCCAAGAGATTGACTGAGTAAATCATATAACAACACTGCCTGTTCATATACTCAAAAGAAATTATATCATTAATCATTTTTCTTTAGTTTAACTCATCCCAAGAAAAGTTTGTATCTAATAGAAGGTAAAGGATTTGAAGAATATCTTATTTGAAGTCTTGTTTGCAAGAAAGAAAAAAAAATGAAAAACTATCATCAATGAGATAAATAGGGATAATAATTTCTTTGAAAACTAACTGAAAAAAAAAGAATTCTTGAATGTTATGTTCTCGCTTAATTTTATGGTAAAACAAAATGGAGAAATATTTTTATAATATTATTTATAAATTCTGTTTTCAGGAATTTATATTCACAACCGGTTTCATTGTAAATAATGAGTACATAATTTAATAACAATCTGTTTAATGAGGGCATAAATAATAGGATAATATAACATAACAAGGGTGGGCCAAATATAAATTTCTTTTTAAAAGTGCAAAAATGTGAACAAAATTAAATTTGTTCCATGTATTATGACTTCATTAGTAAGAACAAACATTCCAATTAATTATGAAAAGCAACGTCGTTTAATTGGCTGCCGGGGCTGGCATCGCAGAAGCGCATTCTATCACTCCAATTTTCCAAGACCTTGTTGATGGTTTCGGGCTGTAGCTCACGGATTGCTTGGATGATATTGGCTTGAATCGTTTCCAGATTGTTGGCATAACATCGGTTCTTGAGGGTTCCCCACAAAAAAAAAGTCCAAATGGGTCAAATCTCAGCTCCGAGACGGCGAATTGAGATCGCCACGACACGTCTGAAAACACGATTTGGGAATTTTGTGCTTAAAAGATCGATTGTGGCATGGCGCGCCAACCTGCTTAAGCCATAGGTCGTCCAAGTCCATGTCTTCAATTTCAGTAACAAAAAAGTCGCTTTACATGGCTCTGTAACGCTCACCGTTGACCGAAATGTTGTTCCCATCCTCATTTTCGAAAAAAAATGGTCCAATGATGCCACCACTCCACAATTTGCTGTAACTCTCTGTGGATGCATTGGCTTCGGGACATTAACGTCGTGCTTTTCCAGCCCAAGATGCAGCAGTTTTGTTTGTTAACATAGCCGTCGCCGAGGTGATAAAAATGCGCGTCGTCAGAAAAGATGATTTTCACCAAAAATCAAGCTGCCCTAAGTCCCGAACTGCGAAGCGATGACGAAGCGGATGGTCGTGCACCTTCAATTGCTGAGTCAATTGGACCTTGTAAGCGAATAATCCGAGAACTTTGTGCGTGAAATGTTGAGGTGTTGAGATCTATGGCGAGTTTATGATTGAGGTCAATGTCAAATTAACATATGATTTGAAAAGAAACGACTAGATGTTGTTGAAAAAGTCAATTCCTTCATTTTCGAAAACCAAAGGATCTTAAAAACTTTTATTAAAAAAAAGACCCTTGTGTAAATGTCATTCCGAAACCTTGAATACCGACGTCCATCGTCTACTTTTCAGCACTTGGTCTACATTTGAATCCTTTCATTGAAGAAAACGGTTTTTAATTTAAAATTAATTAACTAGACTCAAGAATGAGGCCCTCTGAACTGCGCCAACTACTGAAGTATAAGCCTTCTGAATATCGCATACAATACCTTTCGGCCGTATTATGTGAACGTCTGAAGTCTTTCGTCAACAACCTGGTCCATATGAATGCGGCTTTAGACCAGGAAAGTTCACCATCCATCAAATAATAACACTACCGCTATAAGTTATTTGTCAGGTAGAAATGGTGACCATTGACAGTCTAGCCCTGTGGCCTAATTAACACTGAAGTGCACCATTTTGATACCATAACTCGTATAAACCTGTGGATAAAATTGATATGGGAAATTGTGGACATTCCCATGAAATCAACCAGTTTGGGTGAAGTTCAAACATATTAAAGGATTTAGTAGGTTTTGATGTCTCTTATTGTGTGTTTGCTTTTGCACAATCATCCGAAAATTGGATGATTCACTCAACTGGACTAGACGCTTATCCGACAACATCTACACTCTGGCAAGCTAGGTAACTTGTTGAATGGTTCTGAAAGAGTAGCCAATCCGATTGAGTGATCATCCACACCCGTACCGTGAACCTCCACCAAAGCCCTCCGTCCACTAGCTTTGGACCTAAGGAGTCAAACAGAGGGTACAGCACAGAAGTAACTGAAGTTCGTCCTAGAGCCATTTCGTCACGTTGTGAAAAGAGATCAGGTATTTGATCTTCATTTCCGAAATTTCGTCAATGATTGTAAATTTGGCCGGAGAAGTGCATTCTATGCTGATCCTGAGAATATTGCCCTGCATAGCTCCGAGTAGAATGTTGACTCTCTCCGCTATTAATTCAGAAAATAACACAAGCACTGAAATCAAACGGTGTCCCTCTATAAAACTCTTATCATCCCGGTCCTTGTGTATGGTGCAGAGACATGAACCTTGTCGAAGTGGATGGGATAACGCTTTAGGATGTTTCGAGAGGAAAACTCCTCGGGTGATTTTCGTTCCGTCTGCATTGATGGAGACTGGAGAAAAGATATAACCGAGCTGTACAGCGAAACCGACCTAGTTAAATGTATTAAAGTCAAACGACCGAGATGACTGGATCATGTAGAGCAAATAGAAACAACCGCTCCAGCCCGGAAAGTCTTGGAATACAATCCCGAGGAACGGTACCGAAGAGAAGAACCGTGACTCAGATTGGGCTCACAAATGGGAGAGGACCTCAAGCAATTTGACGTGCGAAACTGTACTAGAATTACATATATTACTAAGATGAGTTTTACCTTTATAAGCGTGTCAAAGCAGAGAACACTACATTGAAAATCTGTGAAAATTACCTCGGTATTACAGCTTCCATTTGATATGTCTTTCCGAATATTGGATTCGACTGATTCGGGATGTAATGTGTTCGATCCGAGACCGTATTCGATCCCAATTGTAACTTGACATAAGAGTCCGACTGACTGTGATTATCATATGAACGAAATTGTAAGCCTTGTACCAAATAAATTCTCACAATGACCTTAGTTTGTTCGTTCAAGGTGTTAAGTGATTGAAACTTTGAAGACATTTTGCTTGTTACAGAATCAAGTGTTACTGAACTGGCATTATTACAGTGACATGGCGACAGTTTGATATGCATTTTTAAAGTGGCATAAACCTCTTCTTTCGGTGGTTTGTTCTTTTTTATTTTTACTCCATGGACTAGGTGAAAAGATTCTGCCCAATCGGACAGATAACTGAACTCAGCTTGTTTCTCTAATTCCGTGTCATAAATCACAAGTCTGTGTTTGGTAGTGGAATCAAAATTTTGTTTTTGCTAAAAATAATTATTGGAGTAAAATAGAAATAAATAAAAGCATAAGCTCACATAGCTCACCAGGTACATTGAATTGTAAAATTTTGTCCACCAGTTAAACTCAGATTCGTCAATTCGAGAACGAGGAGCTTGTTTAGTTTCGAAGTTTTTGTTTGGAAACAGCTGCACAAGCCAATTTTTACTTCGGTTTATCAAACTCTTCTTTAGAATAGATTTTTTCGGTAATAGGGGAGCACTTTCCTCGTCAGCTAGAAGCAAGAAATTGCCTTTAGTTTTCGGAAAACTAAAATAGTTTCATCAATATAAATACTTTCACCCATTTGAACAATTGTTGACTCATCATTTTCCTCCAAATCACAAATAGCCATTTGTTTTCTGAGATATTTTCTTGGATTTGCTATTAGCGCTGCACCAAGAGTCACCTCACGACCACGACTAGGGCAATCAATGTGAGTAGCAATTATTGCGGGCCAGTACTCGATTTGTTCAGGTAGATTCTAAAAAACAATTAATAAAAACAAAATATGTACTTTTTTGACAATGTCTAACAGTGAGGGCAATCAGGGAGGGCTCTGCAAAATAATTATTAAATTAGGTCTCAAAAACAGTTTTACTTTGGGTTGTTTTAAGGGTAACATTTCGATATGAAATTAAGGATTTTCTATTAGATATGGGAAGATATTGACTGTTCCGGCAGCCATGTTGTTCTATCCGTTGTAAGTTTACTTACTTTAATTTTTCAGACACTAAAGACAAAATCACTAAACAGGGTTGAAATGTGATATCAAATCATTACCAAAATGGATATTCTCGTGTGGTTACGAAAAACATGTTGGGCCCATTTGATGGCTTACAAGATCTGCTCGCCGCTGTCTTTGAGAGTAAGAAGGAGGACCTGGCAATTTTTTTCCGGGTCTTGTGCCTGCATCCATTCAAAATCTAATTGACCCAGAAACTACAGAAAAATCATCATGAATGAATTAAGATAGGGTTAGTTTTATTGCGCTACGACTTAAAGATCTATCGCTAGATGAGGTGCTCACCATACAGGTCTAAGTTAATATTTTTAAGAAAATTAATTATTTGGAGCACCTTCAGAGAGAATAAGGTACTCTCTTCTATTTGGTAGAGTTCCAGATACTTATTTCTTTAATGCATAAGTGATTCTCATCTGCCTATAGTATGTGGTCCGCCTTTTCCTTATGAGTATTGCAGAATCTTCCTATTGGATTGTCTTCTAGGCCAATAATACTTAAGCCTGTTCTATGTTACTATTTTTAAATTAAGTTGATACAGTTCATGAAAAAATCTTGGTTATAGTTCCCAAGCAATAGTTTAGGCTGCCTCAGCTTATGGAGTTCTTTCAAGTTTTTTAATTTTTGAGCCTCCATCTCGGTTTTGATTTAAATTTTAATCACGTTTTCCCTTATTTCGCAGCAAGGTTCTGGCTCCATAAAAGGAGTAGTTACCCCTATTTTTGCTAGGGAGTCTGCCTCCTCATTTCTATGGACCATGTCATTACTAGGTAGCCTATATGGTGTGAGACAATATTGTTCTTACTAAGTTCGTATAGCTTGCCTACATATTCCCACACCAGTTAAGAGTTGATGGCGTAAGAGCTTATAGTACCTTGAGAGCGACTTTGGGATCTGACATAATGGTGATGTTTTGGTTTCGGTATTTCCTTTCAAGATTTCGATCTTCACATCTCGGTATGGCATTGATTTTCGCCTGGAAGATTTCCCCATCGGTATAGTAAATTTGTTTCTGCGTCCAAAAAATCCAGTATTAGTCCAGTCGTTCTCGATTCATCAATGTACCAATTAATGATATTGGCTTTTTCGGTTTCGCCTACCGACTCTTTTGTGCAACTTAATTCTGTTTTAAGTTTTTCTTAAATTATATTTTGTAATCATGGCATCCCTTGGAATGTCGGTAAGGTTGACTGTTGACTTTGAAAGACAGACCATTTCCCTACGACCTATAAATTTGGCAGTCCCAGTTCTCTCCTTGGCAAAACCCATATTGGCTCTCTTAATAGCATTTTCAACGATCATAGAAAAATACGTGTGTTTGCTGATTGGGTTCTTAACAAAGTTAATTACGGATCCTAATTTCAGTGAAAAAATCATCTTCAGATGCCAGACCTATTTTTCGTAAGTCAACAAACTTAAATGTCGGAATTGGGATGGTACCAATCCACACGTCCACCAACATTTGATATTGACAGAACAACGCTTCATATCACACAGCTGATGCCACAATGTGCATTATGGTACGAGTAACTTCAAGGACACATTATCTCAAGCAGATGTGACGTAAGATTTTTGTTCTTGCGAATTTTCTTTAAGTCATAGGTGTATGCCAATGAGCCGGAAATTACCGGTGTTTTCAAAGTCAGCATTATCGGTACATATTGCTCAAAGTCGGCCCGATTTTTGCCCAGAGTCATCGAAAGTTGGACCTTGGAGAATGTCGAAAACGAATGATGGGTACCAATATTTTTGTGGCCCTTAACCATTAGAAATTAAGTTGTATGTAAAATGATTCAGACTTTCAATCTGAAGCTCTGATAATGCATACCAATGCACAGATGGATAGACGCAATTACTTATTGTCTTACACCGTATTATTGTTTTAAATCGAAATCTTGAGTTCGAATATACAAAAAAGGGATTTACAAAAATTTAAGGAAAAATCTTTATGATTTGAAGAAAAAGAGCTTCTCAAACATATCCGATTAAAGGCTTCAGCTTTTGATTTTTTGTTTGAGCATGACTCTTGTTAATTTTTCCTACATAATTTTTTTTAATAATTTTTCTAAACCATCCATTTTCGATTGAAATTTTCTTCAGAAATTTGTGATAGTAAAATTGCCACTTTCGGCTTACTTTTCGAGTTACATCAGAAATATTGGAGCCAAAGAAAACATTTATAAGTATTTTATGGTTTAAGTATGCTTGGTGCCCTACAAATAGAAAGAGTGGAAGATATACGAAAGTGAAGGTGAGAGTTCCAGCATAGGCACGGTACCGCCCTGCAAGAACTGACGCAACTCTTTACTAATGTCAATCAGATAAAATGTCATGATAGTGTAATTTCCAAACTCAACTATTAACAAAAATTGACAAACAAAATTCCAAGAAATGATTGGCAAAAAAAATTAAATAAAGGAGCTTTTCTTGCGAGCGAAACGAAAGAATTGAAGAGAAGATACCGATGCACATTGGTTTTGAAATTCTGAATATAAATATAGGAGGCAAAAATAGAGCCATGTAAAACATTCTACATTCGTGTAGTTCTTCTAAAGAATGAATCTCTAGACTTGACTGCATTGAGGATTGAGGTTAAAGATAAACTGATGTCCTTTCTTGGTAGAACGAGTATTTTTGAAGTGGAGTAATGCAATTGGCTATTTCACTAAAACATTGTTTTTAAAAACAGCCATAACATAATGGTATCTAGACATGACACATTTCTGTTGTCCTCGAGCGATGTAAAAGCTTATGTTATAGCTCTATCGCCAATCATTTTCAAAACTCTATTTTTTCCAAGAGGCTAAATTGAGTTAAAGGAGCACCTGTCCAGATATTAGAGTTATATTCAAGTTTTGCACCAATAAAAGCTTTGTAGCCAGGTCGGAAAAGTAACAAATTTCATGCATCATCTAAGAAAATCTAGACAGTAAGCAGTTTTAGGTGAAGAATATGTCGGGGACTGAAAGTTTTGATACAGCACCAGTACTTATATAAGCTTACCAGAATTTTGAGATTTACAAAACAGAAAAAGCATTTAAAATGCGTGAAATTTAATTTTTTTCTTTATACAGGGTGGGTCAAAAATGAATACTTAATTCCTAATTTAAAGTGATAATAACTTTTATAGATTTAATTTTAGAATCACAAAGTATGATTTATGGAGATTTTTTTTGGGCCAAGTATGGAATATAATGTTCCTCAAATGAACACCAGCTTCGTGCTCACAGAGACGGGCTCTTTCTTTCTAGAGAGTTTTCCATAAAACTTCGTAGAACATCATTTTCAAATTAGGAAGAAACTTTTGATCTAATCTGTATTTTGCAAGCACTAAATGGATTTTCAATGACCTTAAAATATTTGAGCACAGTGCGAGCGTTTAGGAAAGTTGGAGACAATCTAAAGGAGATAACGATGCACATTGATTTGTAATGTCTGAATATCGTTATGGAAGGAAATATATAGAGTCACTTAAACATTCCACATTCGTGTAGTGCGGCTACAGAAAGAATCTCTGAATCTAACAGTACGTTTGAAGTTGGTCTCAAGGGTAAACTGATGGGCATTCCATTAAGCTCGAGTATTAAGGTTGAATTGTTTGATGGGATGAATGTTATTTCATACCGACAAAAATAATGAAAGACAAGAAACATTGCAGCGGCCGTGCTTGAGAGATTCAAATGTTTCTGCTATAGTTTTATCAGCTATCATTTTTAAAGCTCTTGTTTGGATTCAATCCGAGAGACTGAAGTGGATTATTGGAGCACAAGCCCATATCAAGCTTTGGACGAATAGAGGCTATATAGATTACAGATCATGTACCGTCTAAGGCAACCCAAGCGCTTAGCAGCGTTTTTGAAGTGGTCATTCCACAAAAAGTGGTGTGCGATGCACATACCGGACAAGGACGTGAATCTGGAACCGAATATAAGAAGTTGAGAGTACTGCCGTCGGAAAAACAATTTTTTGAATTAGAAGTTTCAGACAGAAGATCATATATGAATATAAGAAAGAGAGTCGGAGACATATGGGAGCCCTGTGGCACACCAACATTTATTTTATGAATTTCAGAATTTTAGCAAGTAGTTTCTAATCCAACGAAGAAGTGATTCATAAATTCCAAATGCACGCATTTTCTATACCAGAGCTTGTTGTCAAACTTTATCAAATGCTTTCGAAATGTCGAGTGTAATAATCTTAATCTCTCCAAAACTATGTAAAGATTTGTGCAACCGTTTAGTGAGATAAATCATTAGATCTTCAGTGAACCCATTGCTACTCGTACGAAAGCTATACTGAAGGTCATTGAGGAGCTTTTGTTCTTCATAATATTTCTGCAGCTGATAAAATTATCAGCGCATTCTTGGAAAGAAGGAACGTAAGTGCAATTGGTCGATAGTAAGAGGGTGAAGATTCGAATTTTTTAGGGACAGGCTAGACAAATGCTGTTTTCCATTCACTCAGAAACAAACCAGTAGAGTAGTAAAAATAGAAAAGCTTACGCAATGGGCTTGGCAGCGTTGAAGAACGTCTCTTCAGAATAATAGGGTGACACCATCCGGGCCAGCGGATTTGTATATATCGACTACTTTTGATTAATCTTGAAACTGTACGATAGCGAAAGAATATTTTCCCTATAAAAACGTTTACCTTCTAAACAACAGGAATAGTCAAGCTCGAAGATTATATTGCGGAGCGAGTTAAAAATCGCAGCCATCTTGTTTCAGCAGAAGTGGAAGATTTTTCATCCATCAAATATGGTTTTGTGTTCAGCTAAAAATTGGCTTAATTAAAATTCAGCCTCCCATTTCTGTCGATTAATCTTAAACGATTTTTTTAAGTTAACTTAAAACTTTTTCTCCATTTTGAAAATTTTACGGAGGTGTTTTTTTTAAATAGGAAAATAAAATATAAATAGAAATTATTGTTCGTTTCTTACCAAAACTCCTGCAGCATAGCTTTCCAAGAAGTTAATACTGTTCTTCAGTCTTGTTCCAGAAACACCGCTTTTGAGCAGAAGTTCGCCCATCAAAACAAAAATTTTGTACCTTCCCAAGGTAGAACAACTTAGTTTTTGACAATTCCTCATCCCAATAAATGTTACTTCCAAGCTAAAGCCAAAATAATTTTAAACAAATAACCACAAATCAAAAAGCAAGTTTCTTACAGATATTTCGACATTATTGGTTGTATTTCTATTGGAAGGCCTTGGCTCAAGACTGTCTTTGTTCCATCAGAAGATTCATCATCTCTTAGTTGCAATAATTCACCGGATATTAAAACTTCAACCCTCGTAGCACCCATATTCGCTATAGGCACCCACTTTAACAAGGGAGAAGATTGGTACTTTAATTCTTTAAGTTCCTTAAGAGCCGCTTTTGACTTGACAAAGTTTTTCAAATTCAAAACTGGATGTTTGCTGCTGTAGATGCCTTCAGATTGTAAGTGGCTTTGATTTGATGAGTTCTCATCAACAGTATCAGTGAATGAATGCATAGCACTTTTTTCCAAAACTGATTTTAATGATTCCCTACGATTTGAATAACTCTTTACCGATAACTCAATAAGTCCACAACCTAAGTAGTCACTTAGCTTATGCTTGTCAGTGTCAAAAGCTTGAATAGCCAACAATGGTGGATTATTTTCATACCACTTTACGGGACCCTGTAGTTTTCTTGCAGTAAAAGTTACTGAAGTATTCCATATTGGAGACAGTGATGTGTAGACGGTGTGGGTTTCAATCAATTCTTCGCCGCTTAAGACGTTTAGTTTTGCATCACATAAGCCTGTTTTGTCAGACCCAGGCCGAATTTTAGCTTGATGAACATAAGCCCGGCAAATGTAGGTGCTTGGTTCTATCGTGGGGCGATAGTAGAACCGTTCTGTTTGTTCCCAGTCGTCGGTTAAGGGAAATTCCATTTGTTCAGCTTCAGTGGCGATTCGAATGCATCCATAGACCACACCACGTACACAACCACAGTCTCTGCAGGTATGTGTACAAGTTGGGTCCTAAAAATATGTCCTCATTAATTTTAAGGTATACAAAATTATACGCATCTAAATTTTTCCAACTTAAGTATATACCATTCAGAAATATATTTAACCAAATAGCAAATCTCTTTAAACTAAATGGAAATATATTTAACTCAAAAACCAACAAATTTAACCCAAACACAAAACGATTTAAACTGTTAGCAAATCAAATTAAGCACCAAATCTATTTGAAAAAGCTAATAGTTTAACCCGATTGGCGTTTGGATCAATTCTATTTGTGCTAGGGATAAATCTATTTGTGTTCGGGTTAAACATAGTTAAATTGATTCGCTGTTTAGTTATATAAATTTGCGAATAATATTTGTGGATTCAATAATATAATTTGGGTGTTCAAAATCTATAAACATCTAAGTGTTGAAAATGAACAGTCATATTAAGAATTAGGATCACACAAATTTGCAACAAGATGAGTACGAGTTTATTCTACCTCAAAGACTATGTTCTGTTATGTTTGGTCTAATGTCGTGATTTAATTTTTGAATCAATATTCAAACTCAGATAGATAATATTTTTTTTATCAGATGACAAACTCTTCCTACCTTAAATACAAAGTTCATCGGAATACCACAGCCAGGACCCTTGCAATCTATGTGTTGGGAATGCGCAAAGTATCTTGATTCTAGCTTACAGATACCAAATTCCCTGCTTGCAGTCTTACCACTTCCCAGGCACATAAGCAAATGCAATTCAGGCCATTCGTCCTGAACTCGTGTTTGCATAATCGACTTGATTCTTTCTTTTAGTTGTTGAAGTTTTTCGAATACTTTATCACATAAATTTTCATCGTCATGCATAGTTTTTAAATATTGACGAAGATCCTTCAAAGAAATTGTCAATTTTCCCTGTAAAATTTAAAATATATTTTTTTTTTTCGTTAAAAAAAAAAACTAGAAATTTAAAAGGACATTTACAAAAAACTCCCTTAGATATGCCAATCGGTTCTCATCCCAAACAGTTTGTTGCTTAAAGCCATTGTACTGCAAACGAGAGCCCAATTTGATTTCATGGATTTTATTCGAGATTGAAAGAATGATAGCTTTGAGGCACTTGCAGTGCATCGATTCGTTTCGAGGATACTTAAGTTGAAGAAGTTTAAAGTTTTCCATTTCGGTATTCTACGTATATATATTGAAGGGAGCATAAATAGGGATGACCAACAAAGATGATATGATAATATCCTGTTAAAGAAAAACCTTCGCTTACCATCTGTTCAACTAGGGTTATCATAAAGTTGTCGCTTTCATATTTCAAACGGTTGTCCGGCAGGGAGCATTTTATGTGAACAGCCTTGAATGGTGGGGCATGGGTAAAGTATTTTAAAGTAGTTGCTGCTCCATTGTAGTTCTTTAAATAACATTCAACAGTATCTGATGTGAATTCTAAAATATGGAAAGGTGTCAAGAATAAACTTTTTTAAAACTTTATTAAAACTAAACAATTTAATGCAATTGAGCTAAATTTTTAAGAACGTTTAATTTGAATTTGTTTCTCCTTTCACTTTTACTTGAAAAAGAAAAGACACAGTCTATATAAGGGCCTCGTAGCTAAATACAATTTTTCGGTTAAAGCAGACGACCAATTTTCATAAAACAATTAAATCATTTGCACATTTTGCTGGGTACCATTACTCTCCATTTTGGTTTGGCAAGACAGACTTAATAAATGAAAGCCAATTTGGTAGATGTAGCTTCAAAAATATGGCCATAATCACCTGTTAAAGTCTGAAAATCCCTATATTGGAAAACAGTTTAATGTCGAATAAGATATTAAAGTTATTTGATTGAAGATGAATACGGTTGATTTGGTAGATGGAGGAATATGGCAAAGGACTATAAGTCTATGGACCAAAAATTAACGAGTGAAGAGTTTACAAATTATATAAGTTTATAAGAATTTAAAACTGCATTTAAAGAACGGAAAAGCCTCATTATTCTCTTAGGTCCGCATAAGACTCGAAAAAAAGTTAAAGGAAAATAAACAATTTTAAAGAAATACAAGGGAAAGTTCAATAAACTGATTACAATAATAGTAACCTAGAAGTAAATGTTTTGTACAGCTAAAAGTATGCAGTACTTTTGATCTGATTATGTGTGTCAGGGAAAACCCGCTGTGATTCAAAATATTTGTTTTGGTGTTGACAATACCGTAGGTGGTTCGTTTCGAAAGTTCAATGGAATTACACTGGCCTTTTGGGATCACGCTCTCGGGGTAGCTCTCGCTTCTATGGTTGGAGTACACTCAGCCGCCAGGCCGGTGCATATGTCACGAGATATTTTGATTTGCAATACCTTAGGCGAGTTTTTTTTTTAGATAGTGTGAACTTGACCTGTTCAAAATTTTGTAAACAAAAATTTCCTCAGCAAAGAATTTGAAATGTCGTGACTTGTAGCCTATTTTACACCTAAGACACATTTTTTCATATAGACATAAGTGAATACATATTTCAAAAACTATTTTTTTTTAAATTAAAATAATTCTTTTAAATTACATAAATTCAAAAAGAAATTATGAAAATACTAGAAATTTATTTTCATAAATTATTTTGCGAATTCTTCAAAACAAACATTTTAAGTTTATTTTTTCTAGAATTTCCTGGTAAATATTAAAAAATAAAATAAAATGCACGACTGGGTCGCACGAACTTGTTCTAGAAATTTTAAAAACGAATGTTATCCGAGAAAATTGGTCATAAGGTTAAATTAATTATTTAAATTCTTTTAGTAGTAAGAGACAAAAACAGGATGCTATGCAAATATGAATTTATGCAAGAACAAGTCGTTTTAGTTGTTTCTTAAAAAAAAGCTTTTATATACTAAATTTTTAAAAGATTTTTAAGAAAAAATTTTGGTACGCCAATTCAAAGTTTTTATTATTGTTCGAATGAAAATTAAATTTACAAAAAAAATATTTTCAAAAAAAAAGAAAAAATTGATTTTTTTTTTTCAAAAATTTAAAAAATATTTACTTTAAAGTTTTGAAACGCAATGTGTTTTAGACTTTTTAGAAGCTTCTCTATGAAAAATTTCATTAAGATCCGTTATATGGATAATGAGAAATTCAAAATTCGAAAAAATGGTTCTATTGTAGGTACAGGGTAATATCTTAATTTCAATTTTTTCTTTATTAAATTAAAGATCATAAAAATTAATTGAAAGAAAAAAAATGTTATCAAAATTCTAGTTGCCGTTTTCGAGAAAAATACGATTTTTGAAAACCATATTTTTAAATTTTTTAACATTTGTATGGTGGGTACCTTTAGTTTTAGGTAAAATTAAATTTTTTTTCTCACATCTTGTAGGTTATATTAAGAATCTCTTATTTATCATGTTTAAAAAAAATCTAGCATGCGGTTTTCGAAATATTGAGTTTTGAAAAAAAAATTGAAGTTTTTTTTTAAATCCAAAAAAAATGTTTTTGAAAATTTGACTACACAATTCTATTTAAGTTTTTGTGGAGCCTTAGCAAAAAAAAATTATCGAAATCGGGTGTACCGTTTTTGATATAATCAAAAAAAAAATGGTTCCAAGGGGGGGGTACCCTCAATAACCATTTTTCGGAAATTTTTTTTCAACCACTACCTAGCTTTAACTAAATGAAATTTTGTTGTGTTTTTATTGTTTAAATCTGTCGAGGAGTTTTTGAGAAAAAAAAATATTCATAAAATTTCGAAAAAAAATCGTATGGCTGGTACCGTTATTTTTGGTCTTAAAAAAAAGATAAAAAACTTGTGGGGGGGGGAAATTAAAAACGATATCTACCAAGTTTAAAGAAAATCGGCCAAGCCGTTTAGGCTGTAGTCGAACCGACAGACAGATAGAATTTCGAGACCCACTTTTTTAGTCTTCGCTATCATCGTAATGTCAACTTTGATCAAAATCTCGAGTTCGATTTTTTTTACGAATGCATAACTTGCCTTATAGTACCTATAAGTGGCAAGTAAAAGGTTATTGAACGTAACATTTTTTGATGAATCATCGCAGAAAATGTCAAAAATTTTAAATATTTCCAAAAACTTCAGTGCTCAACATTAAAAACGGTAACTTGACTTGGATACAAGAAGGATTGAGAGAGAATTAATAAGTTGCGGGCACAAAACATTGACAAGCCAGCCTCTCAAAAGAATTTGATTAATCGCGAAAGAGAAACCCAAGAAACCTCTACTTTCTTATCTTTTTGCTAAAAGTCGCAATAACTGGAACATTGAGCAAAGAAAAAAAGTAACTTGGTCTGACGAGACAAAAGTCAATCGAGTAGGAATGGATGGCAATTCGAATTATTGATCACGTGTTGAAGACCCACTTCAGCCACATCAAGATTATAGGGCAGTGAAACATGATGAGGTTAGTTAACAAAGAGTTAGTTCAACAAGGTGAATACCCAAAACAGACCTCAAAGATTGTCAAGGAATGGCTTAGAAATTAGGAATTTCAGACGATGACATGTTCAGCTCAAAGCTCCGATCTCAATCCAATTGACAATCTGTGGATAATTGTGAAGCGCCGGTAAGAGCAATATGAAAATTATATAGGTATCCAACACTGATGACCTTTGGAATCGAATTGTACCAGTACTAAAATGGAGTCGAACTCCCGAGCAATTTCTTCACAATTTTGTAGAAAGTATGCCAATGAGCTAAGTATTAAAACATTTTTTTAAACATTATTATTATTTATTATTTTGAAACGTGCAAAGTTGGACAAGTCCAAAATTTCATTGAATATTTTTATTTATTTTTTTTTTTGAAAAATGTAATATTTTTTGAAATTTATATTGAAGAAAGAAAAATTACTTTAATACACAAAATTAAAAAAAATTAAAATTATTTCCTCTCTGATAACATAGCCAAGTTTTAATTTAATTTTAACATGAGTTAAAACATTTGTTTACATTGTTCAGAAATAATTATATTAATTATAATAATTTTCTATATTTAATTCTTTGTCTACATTGTCTCAAAATGTCATCAAAATAGGAAATAGTTTTGCAAGAAAGCAAGTAATGTCCACCTTTTTAGTTGCGACTTATAGGTACTATAAGGCAAGTTATGCATTCGTAAAAAAAATCGAACTCAAGATTTTGATCAAAGTTGACATTACGATGATAGCGAAGACTAAAAAAGTGGGTCTCGCAATTCTGTCTGTCTGTCTGTCGGTTCGACTACAGCCTAAACGGCTCGGCCGATTTTCTTCAAACTTGGTAGATATGGGTTTTAATTTTTTACCCCCGGACGTTTTTTTCTATTTTTTTTAAGACCAAAAATAACGGTACCTGCCATACGATTTTTTTTCGAAATTTTATAAATATTTTTTTTTTCTCAAAAACTGTCCCACAGATTTTTTAAAAAAAAATTCCAAAAATTTCATTTGGTAAAAACTAGCTAATGGTTGAAAAAATTTTTGCAAAAAATTGTTATTTTCGGTAGCCCCCCTGGGTCCATTTTTTTTTGTTTTTGATTTTCTCGAAAACGGTACAGCCGATTTTAATAATTTTTTTTATGCCAAAGCTCCTCTAAAGTTTGAATATTATTACATATTCAAATTTTCAATTTTTAATTTTTTGGATTTTTAAAAAAAAATTCTAAATTTTTTTTTGGAATCTCAATATTTCGAAAACCCCATGCTCGATTTTTTTCAAACTTGGCAAATAAAAGTTTCTTAATATAATCTACAAGATTTGAGAAAAAAAATTTTGTTTTATTTAAAACTAACGGTACCTTCCATACAAATTTTAAAAAATGGTTTTCGAAAATCGCATTTTTCTCGAAAACGGTTCCGAGAATTTTGCTAAATTTTTTTTTCTTTTGATTAATCTTTACAATTTATAATTTAATAAAAAAAATTTAAATCTAGATATTACTGACTGTACCTACCATAGAACGATTTTTTCGAATTTTGAATTTCTCATTATCGACTTAACGGATTTTAGTGAAATTTTTTATAAAAAAGCTCCTAAAAAGTATAAAAAACATTGCATTTAAAAACTTAAGAAAAAATATTTTTTCAATTTTTAGAAAAAAAAGTAATTTTTTTTTGAAAAATTCGATATCTCAAGAACGGCTTAGTATTTTTTTTTGGAAATTAGACTTTTATTCGTACAATAATAAAAACTTAAGGTTGGCGTACCAAAATTTTTTCTTAAAAATGTTTTAAAATTTTTTTACATAAAAGCTTTTTTTTTTGAGGAACCACTACAAAGACTTATAATTTTTGTTGCTGCATAAATTCATATTTGCATATATCATTCTGTTTTTATCTCTTACTACTTAAAGAATTAAAAAAAATTCATTTTATCCTTATGAACAGTTTTCTCTAATAACATTCGTTTTTAAAATTCCTAGTCTATTACATAGGAGCAAGTTCGTGCGACCCAGTCGTGCATTTTATTTTTAAAGCAACTTTTTTTTTTAAAAAGCATACCAATATTTTTTTTTATTTTTGTATCCTTGAGGAAAGGAGACAATTTTTACGAAAAAGTTCTAATGAAATTAACTTTCAAGACTTAAAACATTAATTCATACTAAAAACTCTATGAATAAATTGTTAAACAGCTTTATCCACAAATTTTGTGGAAACCCTTGTTGGCTGCCAAAAAATTCGTATTCACTCTTTATCTATAATCTTACCTCCTAACTTGAATAAGATCTTCACATTACTCGAATTTGCATGAATAAACTCTCCCTGCCAGATAAGAACTTCTATATAGAACATCTCATCAGCCCACCAAGGCTTTGTTACCAAAGGCTGTGTTGGCCTTATCTCAACTGATCTATTGATTGATTCTTTGGCTGGAGTTAATTTTTCCGATTTAATTTGAATTAAAATTCTTCCAACATAAATACTGGTGTCATAGAAATGTATGAATGTCGGACCAAGGCTTGGAAGGTCTAAAAAACTGCATTCTTAATTCTTAAACCAGAATGAGAAATTAAAGTGAAAATACCATTAAAACTAATTTCGTCAAAATGTATCTCCGATTCAGCAATACATTTATATTGCATATGTTCGTGGGCCATGATTTGAATTAAAAACGTCTGAGCTAAAGATGGATAAGTCCAGTTGAATTGTATTTCCTGGTTCCATTCAGGCCGTGAGCTTCCCTTAGCTATACTGGTCTTACCCTTAAAGAAGTAATTTAATCAAAAATTAAGTAACCCATATGAATGTAAAGGGAATGAGTGAAAAAATACATTCATGCCAGCAAGAGATACTTGAAGTATATAGTCGGACTTTCTTACAAAAACACCTTTGTAGAAGGAAATACAGTATCGGATGTTGCAAGGAGAGGTTTCTAGATTCTGCAGCAGATTACTGGAATCATAAATTGTTCCCTGTTTCAAGGTGTTATGTGTATAGTGGAGATGATGCTCACCTTTCAATGTCGTCACAATTTACGGAATCACTTATCATTGATGTATTAGGTAGTTGATTCGAAGATATAATTGCCAGATCAATCTGAAGATGTCCTTTAGCCTCACCTTTACTGCCAATAGAGTTCTCGAGCTTGCCCCATTTTTTAACAAAACATTTTTGTGGTTGATTCCAAACAGTGTGTAGATCAATTAGTAGCTCACCTAGAGTAACCTGTGTCTTACAACTTTTCTTCTTAATTTCATAGAGAACTGTCAATCGAAGTAGCTCAGCCAGGGTACAGGAAAGCTCGAAGACAAAGTACTTCAAAAAAATATAGTGAAATAGGAATCTAGAAGACTTTTTTGTATGAACTGGTATACCTCGTTGTAATAGGGATTTTCGGAGTTCTGGAATACTTTTGTGCATTTTGACTTTTTATCCAAACTTACTCGAACGAAGGTATCTGCATTGAACACTGGAAGATTTCTGGCCTTATGGATAGTTGTGCAGACTAAAAATTCTTGCGTTATATTAAGAAAGCATTCCGATTGTTGGAACATTTTTTTAAAAAACGAGGCGTTTGAAATATTTTTAATTAAATTTATTGACAGTAGACTGCTAGCAGTAGAAGTTGAATTCAAAGTGAATTTCGTTTCGAAGTCTATTATAGCGATGTTATTAAAAGCCACAAATCGAGTACATGTTTGAGTATACATAGGTATTTATGAAAGGAAATATATTTTTAAAGTCTTAAGAGAATTCTTACATCTGTGTGAAAGATATATTTTTTTGTCAAAAACTGATTTTATAAAAAAATCAATACGACCAATCAGTCTTAAGTAATGACAACCTAAAATGTACATGCTATAGACATTTTTTCCTTAATTTGATCAAGAAAAATACAATGTAAATGCCTCTAAGAGACCGAAAGGTTTTTTTTTTTAAATTCATAAATAAATTCAAGTGTTGGCCAAGAACTAATTATATCTTTCAAATGGCATACTCGTTTCGTATTTCATTCCACAAAGGAAATTCTAAAAATCCGAAATCGTCTTGAAAAGCCTTAAGATTTTCATGTTGTTGAAAAAAAACTTAAAAAACTCATAAAAATAAATAAAACTGCGACTATCAATAAAGCTTGTTTTTTTGAATATCCCAAAAATTACAAAACTTTAAAATGATATGCAAAGTCACATATTATTTATTACTGGTAATAAAATGTTACAAATGTAATATTTGTATCTCTTTACAATTTACAATGGATAGGCGTCAAATGGTTTCCTTTTTTATTGAATATCCCAAAAATGAGGTTATTACAATCTTTATGTCTTTGACAAACAATAAAAACTCAAAATTGATTCATATAACCAATTATTAACCTTTGAGAGAGTATACTCTTTTTTAAATCTCATATATTGAAGTTTTAGATTCTGGTGTTATTTTTAAGAAAACGGCCCATCATAATTCCAAAAAAAAAATTGAGAAAATCCCGGATTTAAAAAAAATATATAGTAATAATGCAATTTTCGAAAGTCCAAAAACTCAAATACCAAAATTTCAAATTCCAAAATCTTAAAATTTTAATACTATTTGAGTAAAGTATGTTTCGATATTACAAATTATCTTGCAATTTCTTGTTTTTGGGCGGTGCGATTTTGTAAGGGGTTTAATTCATTTTTTTTTTTTGTAATCATTCGTATCTGATGCACGTGGATTTTGAATGTCTGAATATCATAATGGGAGGGATATACTAACCGTGCTAAAGCATTCCACATTCGTCTAGTGCACCTAAAGAAAGAATCTTTGAGTTTAACAGTAAGTTGGGATCAAAACTGATTGGCACTACCCAAGGGTTATTAGAAGACATGCCCAAATATGGGAATTGTACTCGAGCTTTGGTGGAATATAAGCCTTATAGATTACAGCCAGATGTGAAGAGGTGAAAACATTCTTGAAACGTCGAAGGAAACCTAAGCCCTTAGCAGCGATTTTGGCCACGTAGAATATGTGCTAATTCTACAAAACAAAGTCGGTGATACCAATAACTGAGAGCTGTTCAGTTTCCTCAATGTAAGGGCAGCTTTAACGACAGAAGGAAGCATTGCGTTTTGCGTTTTTAAGGGGAAAATACAATTAAAGGTTCCAAAAAATCGAGCTTTTTTTTTGTCTAAAAAAATCGTAAATTTTATGGAGAATACGATGGTCTAACTCTGAATTTGAAATTCGAACTCCATCTTTTTTTTTTCTAACGTTTTTTTTCGGAGCGCACAACAAGTATTTTTGAAAAGTCGACGAGCGAATCCGTTTTATATTGTATTTTTTTTAATTTCTATCTACAGGGGTTTTATACATGTACATATGGGTGATTCTACAAACGATGGAATTTTCGGCGGCAGAAGAAATATTTTAAAATCCGTTCAATTATTTAATCTGATTTTTTTGTATAAAATTAAATCTGATTCATATCCACCTGGCCTAACAATATTATTAGGGTGACCTTATTTTATTTTGCTCAAAAAATTCTTCAAAGTGTCTGATTCTCAGTCCCCCGACGAGTCCCCAGTGCGTTTTCGCAATTAAAAATTATTACCGTTCTCTTATTTTAGGTCTCATACTAAGATGAATTCCACTGAAGTTACGCCAAATAATACTTCTTTGCTACGAGACGAGTTAGATAAATATTTTTAGTAATTAATTTTATTACAAAACAAACTTAACTAAACTTTGTCCCCCGTATTTCATATCAGTCCCCTGGACTATTGAAACAGTCGAAAATAGCAATAAGTAGGATATCGATCGAATTTTTAGCACTGGCAATTTGAAGTACCAAGTCTCCTTACAATAAAATTGTGGTGCAAATCGATCCTGTTTCTTATGTTAGTATTGTGAAAAAGACATTTGTGCAAGAAGTCGTGGATTGTCCGTTTAGTTTATCAGTCCGAAACAAATTTGTATGTAAGTAGGCATCTTTTTTAGCAGTATAGTATAGGTTTAACAAAACTATAATATTATATATATTTTTTGTTTTTTTTTAAGTTAAGCCTTAATATCTTTTTTGCGCAAAAACTATTAAAAACCTCAGTCCCCTGGCTAATAAATGAACAAATGATATTTTATTCAGAAACCTGAGAAAGTTTTGGTTATAGTATTAAACTTTTACTTCATTGCGAATATTTTTAAAAATAAAATAATTTATTTTAAATGGATTCTAAATTGAAAAAAATATTTAATTATAATATATTATATTCTCTTAATATAATGCTAAATAATAATAATCAACCATCAATTTGTATGTTTATCAAGACTAATTAAATTTAATTTCTCTATTTTAATATATGCCTAAGTCATATTTAAGAAAAAAATAAAAAAAAATAAAGATTTATTCAGTCTTCTTAAAAAAACTCAGTCCCCTGAACATCTTTTTTTTTCAAAAATGTCGTTAAAATCGCCATTTTTTATTTTTTTAACTGGCCGCTTTCCACAACGGAAAGACACGTTCTAATGATCAACTCTTACGACTTTTGGCTTCCAAAAATGTCGTGCCGAAATTTGTATCATTTTATTCCATTGTTTGTAGAATCACTCATATACATGCAGGGTTGCGAATTTTTGAATTAAAAAATCCTTAAGTCATAAGTCTATAGATGACTTGTGAATTAAAAAAATTTAATTCATAAGATATTTGGTGACTTATGAATTAAAAAAAATTTAATTCACAATCCCCAAAGTGACTTATGAATTAAAAAAATTTAAATCCTAAGCTACTAAGTGACTTAGGAATTAAAGTATTTGGAGTATTAAGGGATGATAATTAACTCTCTTTTATGTAGTGCTTGCCCAGATACCTGTGCCTTTGATGCACGAGTGCATCACATTTCCCCAGTATGTGGTCAGGTGTCTCTTCGTGAGTGTTGCAGAATCTGCAAGTCGCGTTGCTCACCAAGCCAAGGATGTTGAGGTGTTTTCTCAACCTACAGTGGCCTGTGAGAAGCTCCGTGATTTTCCTGAGGTTGTTCCTACTTAAACTAATGCAGGTTAGAAAACGCTCTCGGTTGTAGTCCCCGAGTAGGAGTATTGCCTGTCTTAGCTTAGGGAGTTCTTTCCAGATTTTTGATCTTTTTGTCTCCTCTTCTGTTTTGATTTTGTTTTTGATCACGTTTTCTCCTATTCCGCAGTAGGGCTCTGGCCCTGTAAGGGGTGTCGATGCACCTATTTTTGCTAAGGAGTGTTATTTTTGCCCAGTTTATTAAGCTTAATCACGCATTTCCAAACAAGTTTGGAACTGATGGCGTAGGAGCTTATTTCTTTTAGTGCAGCCTGACTGTCTGACATGATGGCTGTTCAGTTGAGAATATTAATTAACAATTTTCTAACTTAAAAATAGTTCTCTTACTTAACTTTCGCTGAACATACCCAACGCCATGATAAAATTTATGAAATTAAACAGATCTTTTTTATTAAACGTCAAAATCATTGCAAAGGAAAAAAGTCAGACAGAAAAAACTTCCCCTCGTGTGCAGTCGCTTTTGAATAAACTCACTCTTCCGCGAGATTGTATTTTTGTATAAAGAAAATCTGAAATTAAAATTTTAAGAAAAAACTTTGAGACTTTCATTTTCATTAAAAAGTGTTAACTGTGAACAAGCATCAACAGGAAGAAAATTTCCAGAAGCCGATACAAGTGAAAAGGACCCCCACAATGGCAATGTTTTGGTTTTTATATTTCCTATCGAGGTTTCTTCCAGCACATATGCCTATGGCATTTACTACTGCCTGGAATATGCTAGTGGACTGTCCCATCGGTAAGGAGAGTTTAGTTCTAGACCCAAAAACTCCAGCACCAGTCCCTTCAACCATCCTCGATCCGTCAGTGTACCATTTGATGGTATTTTCTTTAAGACTATAGTTTATTGTTTCGACTATCCAGTCTTTTTTGTAACTTAACTCCGTTTTTACTGCGGACCGGATTATCGAATCTTTTTCCCTGTTTCCAATAATTTTACCCGTCCCAGTACCCTCCATGGCAAATCTCATTATGGCTCCCTTAGCAGCATTTTCAATGACCACGTGTAGTGGCGTCAGATGAAAGATGGTTTCCATTGCTGCTGTAGGGCAAGTTCTCATTGCTCCTGTTATGCATATACATGCAAGCCTTTGCAATTTGTTTAGTGATTTCCTAGTTGTGTTCAGTTCGGTTCTTTTATGCAATGCAATCGCCCCATAGGTAATGATGGGTCTTACCATCATGATGTACATCCATCTTATGATGTTTGGTTTGCAGCCCCATGATTTACCTGCAAGTCTCTTGCATATCATAAGGGTCTTTGTGGCTTTTCCGACAGTTATTTCGACATGTTTGTTCCAAAGGAGTTTGCTATCTAGTGTAACTCCTAAATATTTGACCTCCCTTTGGGTGTCGATTACATTTCCCGCCAACCGAATGGGTTTCATGCGAGGTAAAAGTCTTTTACTGGTAAATGGTACTATCGTTGTTTTGGTAGGGTTGATGTTAAGTCCCACAGATATACACCATTTCCTGGTTATAGACAGTCCTCTCTGGACTATATCACAAAGAGTTTCTTCGTACTTCCCCAGTGCCGTTATAACGATGTCATCAGCAAAGCCAATACATCGAATCCCTTGGGAGGTTAGACTTTCTAGTAATTCATCAACTACAAGACTCCACAGCAAGGGTGATAATACCCCTCCCTGCGGACAGCCTCTTGTAGTGATGACTTTCTGGACGTTTAGTCATGCGTATGCTTCCGCCGTTCTTGTACTAAGCATTTTACTTATCCATCTGACTATAGTGATAGGAACTCTCTTCCTTTCTAGAGCCGAATGAACTGCTTCGTGAGAGGTGTTGTCGAAGGCCTCTCAATATCAAGGAAGGCGCATAATGCCGTTTCTTTAATATCTAAAGCTCTTTGTATTATGTTAGTTAGTTCGTACAGAGCGGTTTCTGTGGATCTACCCGCTCTGTAAGCATGCTGACGGTGATTTAGGGGCATGTTTACTAATACTTCGGATCTAATGAAGTTATCAATTACCTTTTCCAAAGTTTTCAGTAAGAAGGATATTAGGCTTACTGGCTTGAACGACTTAGGCTGTGTGGTATCTTTTTTCCCCACTTTGGGAATGAAATTACCTTTGCTCTTCTCCATAGACTTGGTATGTACCCAAGTGCAATACTACTTCGAAGCAATCTAATAAGATAGGGCATCAGTTCCTCTTTACCTTTCTGCAAGAGCGCAGGAAAGATGCCATCTACGCCCGGTGATTTGAAAGGTACTTAACGCCCATTCAATCCTATTGCCTGAACAGATAGTCGAAGCTATCTTCCAGTCTTCCCGGTTAGGCCTTAGAGGTATTCTCTCTATCATATTTCCTACCATTGGTAAGCTGCCTGGAAAATGAGTATTTAGCAGTAGGGTTGATCTTTGCTCCTCGTTTTCAGTGAAGCTACCATCGGCGTAACGAAGTGCCAAAGAGGTCAATGTGTTATCTTTGGCTAGAGCCTTGTGTAATCTTACTGCTGCAGGTGTGTGAAATGCCCTCACAGAAATTCGCAAAACTATTTCTCTTAGCTCTCCTTATTTCCCCGTTATATTTGGTCAACTCTGCAGAGTAGTTATGTCACTCTCCAGTACTTCGTGAGTGCATTTTTTTATGCATATGCCTTTAAATTTTTTGGTTTTCATATTTTACATGAGTTGATTATTTGATATTTTTTTGTAAAATTGTTTCAAGTACCTGAAACTAATTCAATATGTATTTTCAATAAAATTGAAAAAAAAACATTCCGTTTTCTTAATTAAGCACTTCGAATCTTTTGGTACCTAATCAGTAAGTATAACATTTAATTTTAATTTTTAGTTTTTTTTAATAAATTTTTAATTTTGAATATCTTTTTAGCTTTCAAATCTAGTTTTTAAATCATAAGATTATCACGCTAGCTTATAAATTATCCATTTCATAATTTTTTTAATCAGTATTTATCCATTAACTTATGAATTAAATTTTTTTTCATTCATAAGTCACTAAGTTGGTTTTGAATTAAATTTTTTTAATTCATAAGTCACTTACTTGCTGATGATTTGAATTTTTTTAATTCATAAGTCACTTACTTGCTCATGACTTATTTTTGTTTAATTCATAAGTCACTTAGTAGGTTGGGAATTAAATTTTTTTAATTCATAAGTCACTTACTTGCTCATGACTTGAATTTTTTTAATTCCTAAGTCACTTAGTAGGTTGGGAATTAAAATTTTTTAATTCATAAGTCACTAAAAAGCTTATGATTTAATTTTTTTTAATTCACAAGTCACCAACTGACTTGTGAATTAAATTTTTTTTAATTCATAAGTCAGTTCCTAGCTTCTGAATTATTTTTTTTTAATTCATAAGTCACTCACTAGCTTGTGAATTAAAGCCAAGCTTAAGCTAACAAGTGACTTAAGCTTTTGCAACCCTGTATACATGTGTATGTGCATAATATAGATTCGCGTCGAAAACCGATTAGTAGGTAAACATCATTTTTCAGCAATTAAAACTCTGCACGATAACTCAAAAAGTTCTCAACCGATATTCCTCTTCTTTCGAGGCTTCTTTCTTTATATCATTAGCATATATTTGAACGAAAAATATTTGTGATTGGACTTTAAAAAAAGCAAAAATTCATGCAAAAAAGGTGCTAATTTTCCATCGATTTTTCGAAATTTTTCAACAAATCGGTGGCAATTTTTAATTTCTCCATTTTTCTTCATTTTTTTTAGTTCAAATAGAAATTATATCATCAATTAATATGTGATTTTTTCCAGGACTATGGCAGACAAAAATTGTGGCCTCCAGAACGCACGCAGATCGATACCTCACCTTCGACCCTAGTGTTTTCGAAGGTCTATAAATCTGACATGCTTTTATGAAAAAAATAAATAAAAATATGAATTTGTAGCTTCAATATGTTGTAAAAGTCAGGTTAAGATTAGTCAATTTTAAATAATAATTTTTGAGTTAAAAAAAAATATTAAAAAATGCTTGATTATTGGCCTCTTAATTGTATTTCCCCCCTAAAAGCATTAAATTCTTCGCGGTGTATGGATCCTCATTTGATAATTCTATAGAGATCAAAATTTAATGACCTTATCATACGCTGCCGTTCTAGATCCACATCCGAAGAACAAGGACATATGTATATCTGGAAACAGATGTGAGAAGCTGCGAGTTCTGTCATCAGAAAATCAATTTAATGGATTAGAAGTTTCAGACAAAAGATCATTGATCAATATAAGAAAGATACTCGGAGGCAAAACGGAGCCTTGTGGCTGACCAGCATTTAGTTTATGGACTTCAGATTTAAAACCATCCAAGCAACTTGTATTGAGCGGTTCGAAAGGTAGTTTCTAATCCAACGAAGAAGAAATTCATCAATACCACGTATCTTCGATAAGAGAGCTTGATGCCAAACTCTTTCAAATGCTTTTGAAATATCAAAAGCAATAATCTTACTTTCTCTAAAACTATGTAAGGATACGTGCCACTGTTCGGTGACATATACCATCAGATCACTACGAAAGGCGTATACTGTCGGTCATTAAGAAGCTTTCGTTCTTCAAGATATTTCTCCAGCTGAACATTTTTCAGCGTTTCCATGATCTTGAAAAGAAGGGACGTAAATGCAATTGGATGATAGTTAGAAGGAGAAGAAGATTTTCAAAAGGTCTCAAAATACTGCGAATTGGCTGTTATTCGTTTACTTCTTCCAATGAAAATTTTCGATCAATTAAAAAAATTCTTTTATAGAATTCTCGACAATATAAAAATAAAATGAAAGTTTATGTTTTCACATTCATGAAAAATGAAACTAATTGTTATTTTCGAATTTTAATCAAACTTGTTAATAAAATCAAACTTATGTTAAATCGAATTTAAAAAAAAAATTAAACATGGTCGTTAATAGTTTGAGCTAACAAAAAGGATGCCATCTGTCATTTTGGAAGTTTCTGTAAGTAAACTTTAATTTGAATCCATTTAGTCGATAATAACTTAAAAATCTAAGAAGTTTCTGTATACAAAATTTATAAAAATCAGTTGTACCTTATCGCATATCAATAGCTGTTTCAAATTGGTATCAAATAGATGGAAACAAAAAATCGGTTCCTTTAGGAACATGTTATTTTTTTTTATGTTTTGAATTCGAATATGTACTTTAAAATATTATCACATTCATTTTGTTTTTCAATTTTTTGTAAAACTATTACACGAAAATTGAAATTTTTTGTAAATGCTTAGTTATCAACTATTTCATACAGTGGTAGTACATTAGATTGTATCCTTTTAATTTTGTACAAGTACATTAGATTGTATCCTTTTAATTTTGTTCATAAAATATTCTGTAAGACTTTTGCTCGCTAAAAATTTTTTTAAATTCTTTTCCTTAGAACGTTATTGTCGAAATCTTGGATTTAAAAATGTGCTTAACCGCTTATCCGAAAGAAAAAGTAGAGTAGGTTTTTTGTTAAGTTCCGCCTATTAAGGCTGAAAACACACCGGATAAAGCAAAACGTTTTTGATTCGATAGTCAAAAAAACATTTTTTATTTGAACACACACCAAGCGAAACAGAATGTTTGGTGTGCGTTGAAATGAAACAAAATACGAACTATCGTAAAAGCTTAAGTCCGGCTGAAAGATTATAACCCTACGGCAAGTAAACACAAATAACAATTTTGTATTTACAAAACAGACATTATGTGTTTATTTATAAGAAAAGAGAAAAAGTTTTAATCTTGCCAATCTTTAAATGTCATAGTAGGAAGTAGCAATCCACAGCTTATCAATAGTAAGTTTATTAGCATGTTCCTTATCTTTATAATTATAGATAAGGCTTCTTGCCTTAATTAAAAAAATTAGCTTCTCTATATCTACATATTTAATATTTATTTTAAATTTGCGCACAGAGTAAACGTAGAAGTAAATAAATCTGTAAAGTGCAATGAAAGAAGTCAAAATTTTGTTTTGCAAAAAACAATAGGTCAGCTATCGGCAACGAAACATGTTTTTCTGTTTTGCTTTTGTTTTTATGTTTTGTTTCATTTGGTGTGCGTTGCGCCATAAGAAAGTATGCAATTATCGTCGACGACCCTTGTTCGAAACAGTTTGTTGTATTCGGTGTGTGTTGCTCGTATACAATAGCATGTAATTTCGACAACCACCATCGTAACACTTCAAAACAAAAACATGTGTTTTGTTTCGTTTTCTTTGGTGTGTTTAGTCTCATAAGAAACAATGTTCTCTTGTTTCACGAAACAAAAAAACATGTTTTGCTTTATCCGGTGTGTTTTCAGCCTTAGAGTCTTTGTTTAAAAAAAAAAACATATACAGCGTGATTTGCATAAGGTGTGACAAAAAGCTAGGGCGTGTAGGTTGGACTTAGACAAGAAAAAAATCGTACTGGAGGGGGGGGTCTATTTCCCCCCGTTTAGGCGGGAGGGGCAATTTAAGAAAAAAATCACTTAAAACAGAAAAAATATATTAAAAAATAACGGTGACACCTACAGAGTAATGCTATAGCATTTTGAAAAGCCAGAAATACATTCTTTAATTTTGTTTTTAAATAAAGTTGTTCGAGTGAATAGTTTTTGAAAAATTAATTTTCAAAATCAAAATTTTGAAAAAAAAAAAATGAAAATTGTGTTTTTAAACAATTTTTTTTCAAAATTTTACGTAATTAAGTATTATTTTTTTATTCAATATTCAATGCTCTTATTAATTTTTTATCAAACACAATAAACCGGATGTCAAAATGTTTTGTAGTTTTTGAAAAAATCAAAAATAACCAAAACTACTTTTGTTCTAAGAAAAGCCTTTTATTTTAGTTTTTACGTTTTTGGATTCTTAGGTGCATTTACGAAAGAAAGGATTAACTTTTTTCGTACAATTTTTTTATTATCAGTCTTATAAGCATACAATAAAGTGACAAAGTACTGGATTAACACATTTTTTCATTGAGAACACCTGCGTGAGAGCATTGGATTAATATTGACCTGCGAATGTTTTTTAAATAATGCAACGTTACACGCCCTAACTAGTGACAGAAAGCATAAAAATCACTGTAAGGAACTGGCTTGATGAACATTTTAGTGACCGTTGGATTGGAAGAGGAGGTCCAATAGAATGGCCGCCTAGATCGCCAGATTTAACTCCATTAGATTTTTATGCTTGGGGATTCATGAAGAACTATGTGTACGAAGTGGAAATAGAATCTTTGGAACAACTGAAACAACGGATTGAAGTGGCTGGAGTCAAATTACAGGAAAATTTATCAAGTATAACTTTATGTGCAGCAATAAGAAGGCGCTATAATCTTTGCCTTCTACAAAATAGGGATCATATCGAAAATTTTTTGTAATAAGCTTTAGTTAAAAATTTAAATAAACAGTAATTATGTATTTTATCTAAATATGCATGTATTTCTTATTTTAATTGATTTCAAGATTCAGGAACATTTTTGTTCTTATTTGGCAATTGCATTTTTCTGGCACTAGTTAGGGCGTGTAACGTTGCATTATTTAAAAAACATTCGCAGGTCAATACTAATCCAATGCTCTCACGCAGGTGTTCTCAATGAAAAAATGTGTTAATCCAGTACTTTGTCACTTTATTGTATGCTTATAAGACTGATAATAAAAAAATTGTACAAAAAAAGTTAATCCTTTCTTTCGTAAATGCACCTAAGAATCCAAAAACGTAAAAACTAAAATAAAAGGCTTTTCTTAGAACAAAAGTAGTTTTGGTTATTTTTGATTTTTTCAAAACTACAAAACATTTTGACATCCGGTTTATTGTGTTTGATAAAAAATTAATAAGAGCATTGAATATTGAATAAAAAAATAATACTTAATTACGTAAAATTTTGAAAAAAAATTGTTTAAAAACAAAATTTTCATTTTTTTTTTTTCAAAATTTTGATTTTGAAAATTAATTTTTCAAAAACTATTCACTCGAACAACTTTATTTAAAAACAAAATTAAAGAATGTATTTCTGGCTTTTCAAAATGCTATAGCATTACTCTGTAGGTATCACCGTTATTTTTTAATAATTTTTTTTCTGTTTTAAGTGATTTTTTTCTTAAATTGCCCCTCCCGCCTAAACGGGGGGAAATAGAACCCCCCCTCCCATACGATTTTTTTCTTGTCTAAGTCCAACCTACACGCCCTAGCTTTTTGTCACACCTTATGCAAATCACCCTGTATATACATACATATATCTACAATATACACCCTGACAAAGTTTCCAATATTCGATCAATATTGCACTTTCAAGGTTAATTAAATAAAACAACGCGACGGTTTTGCAAAATTTAAGCGAATTAAGCATAATAATTTTTCTAACATTTTATTAAAGTTCAAATCATCGAAAAAACCTTTTTTATATTCTTAGTATCGTACTAAATTTGTATGACCTTAAATATTTCGAAATGTCAAAAATGTTGTTTTTGCTTTGTTGTTTCAAATCATTGTCATTATTTTAGGTGTATGAAGAAGTAATTTATTGAAAAAAATAAACGCAGCACTAAAATAGTTAAAAAGCTTTTAAAAAAACTAGTAACATTATGAAAACACTAACTCGTAAAGGGCCTTAATTTTCTCAGCCCTTCCTGTTTGTGTTTTGCCGCCAGGAATGAATGGAACCTAAAAGTATTTGCCGAGTCCGGACAAGAGAGGGTACCCTTGAATTCAAATCTAAGCTCAACAATTACAACAAATCATGTTTTATGTTATTAATAGATTTAAAATTATTCTTATATAAAAGTGCAAAGACCCTTGTTTTAAAGAATATCTGAATCTATGTTAATGAAAATTAAAATTAAAACAGAGCTGCATTTTTTCTTACAATTTTTCTATAGTTTAACTTTGAAGTCTAAAGGTCTTCACTTTTAGTATACAAGAATATGCTACCAAGGCAATTATTTTGTTTTCCAATCAATTCGAATCTACATAGTATTCGTATGTGTGTATGAGTATATTCTGGTACTTATTTTTATATTTTTTCAAATCGTAATGGAAGAAATTACGTGCTTTATTTCGAAGTATCTACTCTGGATAAATGGCCTCTAGGAAACAATTATAAGAAATAGTATTTTATTTTTACATATAGAGCACATTCCGATTTTGAAATTGTTTGTAACGGGGGTGAACAATCACTGTTTGCAGTTTTGCAAACAAAAACAAAATATATATATATAGCATTCAGGTGCAGAGGGCCAGAGCAAAGAGCTCTCTCGAAATAATAGAAATTATTTCCTATTCCTATCCTGCATGGATACAAAAGATAAATAAAAAGATCGCTAAATAGGTAATACGATATTTTTGAAGGAACGAACGAGTTTATAAAAATTGCTGAAGAAATCCACCTAAAAAAATTAATTTTGTTCTAGATTTGAGTATAATGTTTTTCATTTGTTTCATTTGCTGAAAATGTTTTTGAATTTGAGATAAAATGAGAATATTTTTTAATTGGGGGACTATGTTGGAAAGATTTCATGTAGTCAGTTCTAAATGAAATGTAGCTTTAACAAGTGAATTATTTTTGGAATCCATCCTCAAAACTACAATCATTGATTAGGAATCAAAAATGAAGTAAAATAAAATGCACGACTGGGTCGCACGAACTTGCTCCTATGCAAACGATTAAGAATTTCAAAAATGAATGTTTTAGAGAAAAACTGTTCACAAGCATAAAATTAATTTTTTAAATGACTAAAACAACTTCTTTAGTAATTGGAGGTAAAAGTAGGATGCCATGTGATTCAAGCAAATAATATTATGTTTGTGCAAGAACAAAAATTATAAGTCTTTGTAGTGGTTTCTTAAAAAATAAATTTTGGTACGCCAATTTAAAGATTTTATTATTGTTCGAATAAAAATTAAATTTACAAAAAGAAATATTGAGCTGTTTTCGAGATATTGCATTTTCCAAAAAAAATAGATTTTTTTTTCAAAATTCAAAAAAAAAATAATTTTCTTAAAGTTTTGAAATGCAATGTTTTTTAAACTTTTTAGAAGCTTAGTCAGCAATATCTTGTTTTCAATTTTTTCTTATTAAATTGTAGATCTTAAAAATTAATCAAAAGAAAAAAAATATAAGCAAAATTCTCGGAACCGTTTTCGAGAAAAATACGATTTTCGAAAACCATTTTTTAACATTTGTATGGAGGGTACCGTTATTTTTAGATAAAATAAATTTCTTTTTCTCATATCTTGTAGACTACGAGTATACGAGTTTTAAAAAACTTTCATTTACCAAGTTCTAAAAAAATCGATCATGGGGTTTTTGAAATATTGAGTTTCCAAAAAAAAAATTTTTTAAAAATCCAAAAAAATATTTTTGGAAAATTTTAATTCACAATAATATTTAAACTATTGGGGACCTTTAGCAGAAAAAAAATTATCAAAATCCGTCGCACAGTTTTTGAGAAAATCAAAAACCAAAAAAATGGTTCCAAGGGGGGTACCAAAAATAACAATTTTTTGTAAATTTTTTTTCAACCATTACCGAGCTTTAACTCAATGAATTTTTTTTAATTTTTTTTTAAGAAAATCTGTGGGACAGTTTTGAGAAAAAAAATATTTATAAAATTTCGAAAAAAATTTGTATGGCAGGTACCGTTATTTTTGGTCATAAGAAAAAAGAGAAAAAAACGTCCGAGGGGAAAAAATTAAAACACATATCTACCAAGTTTGGAGAAAATCGGCCGAGCCGTTTAGGCTGTAGTCGAACCGACAGACAGACAGACAGAATTGCGAGACCCACTTTTTTGGGCTTCGCTATTATCGTAATGTCAACTTTGATTAAAATCTCGAGTTCGATTTTTTTACGAATGCATAACTTGTACTTATAAGTCGCAAGTAAAAAACCTCTTCGTGGGATCACCATACAAATATTTTATTTATAATGAAAAGTTTTCATATTTTCAAGTTTGCACATTTAAATTTTTCATGAAAGCTAATAAAAAGTGTACGAATGTATTATGTTAGGCTTGGATTCATTTAATTATACTCTGTCCAAAAAAAATTGTCTGTACAGGCCTTATGGGAGAGCTTTTTCTAAAGCAGTGGCGCCTGATGCACCCTCACTATAATGCGTTAGGAAAAATGCCACTAAAAAAAGAGCAAGCCACTGACTTTTCTTAAGGAATTGTTGTTGTTATTCTTTGCAAAAAGTTGTACACCCCAACACGACCGTCGTATCCCACTGCTGATGAGATACTGTCAAGATCAAGACAAGAGTGTCAAGTGTCACTCAATACGATCGTGCGCTCTTTATCTACATCAAAACAGAGTTACCATTATCATTCTCAATTGCAAGCAAAGAGCTTTTTCAGTGGTTTTTATTAAGGAGCTTTTGGGATTTGAAGCTTTTGAGAACACATTTAAAGAAGAGGAGTATATTGAGTGTTGTCGTATTGCTTTTCAACTTAAAAAAAAAAACGCGCCTATTATCTTACCGCTTGGCGTTGTGGGAAAAGGTAAATTAAATATTGTTTTCAGTCGTTTTGAATCGGCAGACGGTAGCCCTACGCGTTTTTTACTTTCATTTGCGGCGATTTATAATTTAAACTACGGAATCCCTGTGAGAGCTTTAAAAGGCGACACACTTATGCATGGCAATGCAACCAGAATGAGATACAAACGTCCTATCTTCCCTGTACTGACAATTTTTATTGGACAGAGTATAGTAAATATATTACCGTACTACCAGATGTATGCAATTTAATTGCTTGCACGTTTAGGTTTTGTGCGCAGATGTTAAAGTAGAATTAATAAGCTGTGTCTGAGGTATTAAAAATTTTGTTTTCATTTGAAAGGCCTACACTGAAAATAAATTCCTAGGCAATATTGACAAAAACGTTTTGTTGACCTTTAACAAAATAATTTTATCGTTTTGATAAAATTTTTGTCAATAAGAAAGAATGATTTTGTTGATTTCACAAATTTTTTATAATCCAGCATAATTTTTTGTCAGTTTAACAAAATATGCACTACAAATAATATTGTCAGTTTAACAAAGCAAGTTTTGTTAATATAACAAAATAAAACAGAGATTTTTGTCACATCGACAACCTTTTTTGTGATGTTAACAAAATGTTTGTTGTATCTACAAAAAAGTTGTTTTGTAAATGTTTGTCAATATCACAAAGTTTTTGTTAATTTTTTTTTGTCAATTTAACAAAAAATGAAAACATTTTTGTTAAAATGACAAATATTTTGTTTTGGTTGAATTATTTTGTAATATTGATAAAATAATATTATCAGATAGATAAAACTATTTTTAAGGAAACCAAAAAATTTCTTTTGTGTAAGATATAGTTCACATTTGGTTTTTGTTAAAAAATCGATGTAAGATTAACTGAACTTAACAAAAACGAGCTTTTCAATTTCAACCCGCACTCTAGGCAGGTACTAAGGAAGGCCAACTTCGCGTTTCACCGCTTGCACCCGTTGCAAGCCAGAAGAACCGGACTAAGCCAGCCAGTGAAGCTACTAATATACAAGCAGCTAATCAGACCCGTCATCAGTTACAATTTTCCTGCATGGTACACCATCTCGAAGACAGCAATGCTGAAGCTCCAAATCTTCGAAAGGAAAATACTAAGGATAAGCACCGGACTTATCTTCGATCGACAGCGAAAGAAGCACTTCAGCAACGAAAGAATCTACGAAGAAGCAAAAATCAAGCCACTGGACCAATTTCTTGTGCAATTAGCGAAGAAGCTCATATCTAGCACCACCAACCACCCAAACCCGCTGATGAGAAGGATGACCACCCAGGAGCGACATCCAGAGCCTAGATACCTTAGTGCTCTGGATATGATAGAAAGGATCCCAGCCGACAACGAAGCAGCAGTTCGTTTCTACGCTGACACCGAGTCAGCATATCACCGTGGCTGAAACTATCAGAAAACAATCCCCCAGCAAACCCACCAACTGGACAACCGGGACTGAACAACCCGAGAAATAAACCATGCCATCATTTTAATTAAAATAACAAGTCATGTATATTATAAATGCTTTAATCCTAGAAAAATGTCATATCTTAAGTTAGGCCCCCTATGTGCCAACAAAATTTTGTAGTTATATTCATATTATCCTTAAGTTTAAGTTTACCAAATTGTATATATATATATTTCAATAAAAAAACCTTGAACCTTGAACAAAAATTGCGTATTGTCCATACGCCCTCACAGATGGTTGCATGTGAGATCGTAGGGACGAAACGCCAATTTTTGTGGACTTAAATCCTAAAAAAAAAACTATTTTGACAAAATTAATTTTGTTTTTTGTGGATTCAACAAAAGAAATTTGTAAAATTGACAAAATATTTTGTTAATTTTACAAAATATAACAAGAAATTTTTGTTAATTTAACAAAATATTTTGTTAATGTAACAAAACAATTTTGTTGATTTAACAAAATAATTTTGTTAATTTAACAAAACAAATTTGTTAATTTAACAAAAAAAATTTGTTAATCCGATAATAATAAAAAAACAATAAAACTAACATAAAAATTGTTAATAGAACAAAAGAATTGTTAATATGACAAACTAATTTTGTAAATTCTACGAAATTGTGTCATATTGACAAAATATTTTTGTTATTTCAACAAATTTATCTGTTAGCATAACAAAATAATTTTGTGGATACAACAAAATATTTTTTGTTACCTCAACAAAATTCTATAATTTTTGTCAATTTGATAAAACTTTTTGTTGAACGTATATTGACAAAATGTTTGTCAAATCAACCTAGATTTTTATCATATCGCCGCCTGAGTACTTTAATGCCCCATATCCAAAAAAAATGTTCCCCAGAAAACGGATTTTAAGGTTTAAAAAATAATTTCGTTACTTTCTTCTTGAGAAATATAATGTTTGAATTTTAATATACATTTTTTGAAAATATCTTTGTTAGAATTTGAAGAAAAGAAGTCAAAAACTGTAACGGTTATTTTTTTAAAAATAAAAGTATGAAAAAAGTCAGAAATGGATATAGGACCCTCTTCCATACGAATGCGAAATCGATGAAAACCACATTGAAAATTTCCTATGGATATAGGACTTTTGTGCACTGAAAGGAGGTAATTCAATGTAATCAAGAAGAACAAAAAAATTCACAATCACTGGCATTATTTATTTTTTATAATGTTATTTTTATTGATAAGAACATAAAACAAAAAGTATTATAAATTTAGTGGGTATACCTTACTAAATCTCATATTGGACTATTTCTAAGTCAACAAAATAAGTAAGAATATGCTTAAGTATTTTAATACTAAAGTGTGAAAAATACTTAAAACTAACTTTGGTCCTTAAAATTTTCCCGAAAAAGACGTCTTTTTTAATTCGGAATAGTTTATAAAAATTCGTCAACATTTCATTGTATTAAGTATTATTTATTTTCAAAAGTTTTTTTTAAATTTAAATATTTTTTTAGCTTTTTTGATTTTATACACTTTAGTAAAAAATAAAAAAAAATGCTTAAATTAAATCTTAAAAAAAATCTACAAGACTGCATTGAATGCACCCATCTCTATTTACCCCATGGTTAATTGTTTTTTAACTTTAATGATTTCATTTTTCTTTACCATCGTCAAAGCGAAAACTTACTTTTGGGTTATTGAAATAACCTCCGATAGAAACTTGGACCACATGTTGTTCTTGCATGTTAAAAGATATAAAGCATATAGAGACATAGAAGATATAGAGCACATAAGCACTGAAAATGTAACTTAGTTACGATAAATATGAGAGCTTAAATGCTCTATATCCCATTTTCTGTGGATATGGGGCACTTATGCATTAAATGAACGCTTTGAGAACTCTTCTACAAAGATTGCCCCACTTAGTACAAATTTTGAATATGCGGCAAATAAGCACTAAAAGGACCCACAAATTAGTGGTCTATGGAGCAAACTGGCTTTATGTAACTTCTTTAATAATGAAGATAGAGCAACGGGGATAGCGCCAAACGATAGAGAATATTCGAATTAGTATAACTGCATCTTTAACTCAGTTTCCCGAAAAAGTGGTCTGTGGGGCATTTAAGTACTCAGGCGGCGATATATACCTAGATTTTATTTTCAGTGTATGTATGCCTTTGGCACCGCAATATATGACATCGTTCAAATACCTGCCTTAGCTTCTCACGGTGCGGTGGCAGGAATCTGAGTTGCCTAATTTTTAATGACTTTTTCTCATTAAACTGTCTGAATTTGCTGAATTTGAGTGCAGGCCTGTGCTATGATCAACATAATGACATCGGTCAATTTGGGCATAAATTGTTTATCATCGTTCTGTAGAGCTCGCCACACCACACAAACGTCGTTTTAGAAAGTATGACGTTGTCGGTCCAAAATCCACGCTAAACAGCAACTTTTGGAGGATGCATTGTCACCTAGTGAACTTCGTGTGGGTTGTTATATACGTTTTACTTAAGTTATGACAGCAATTCATCCAAAAATACGCCTCATCGCTAAAGGCCAAAATTGGGATCCTTTTCCAAATCTGAAGCCCAGTCACCGAATAAACGGCGTTTTCTTTGGTCATCTCATGAACTTTGAGATCCTAGTTTAGTTGAATCTTGTTCTGGTTTAGACACAAATCCCGACGCAAAATTTAACATGTTGAAGTCTGCGAAAAGCCTCTTTTGCATGGCGAGGAATCGACTGTTCCGTGATCTGTTTTACACTTTCACGGACATTGTAGACGTTCTCAGCCGATCTTGCGTTTTTTTGACATATGAATGTTGGCTAATTGATTACCGAACTGGTCGTCTTAAATTTTTCCACCGATCGTTGAAGACTAGACTAAGAAAGGCTACCACTTCTACTGTAAAATGGGCGCAACGTTTGCACTACTGAACACTCATTTTGATGTTTTATCATTTGGACTGTTCACTGTTCACGTCGTGTAACTTGCTATAATGATTTGACATCAGAAATTGAATAATAAACAATAGATTTGACAGATGGACATAATCAACGTGGGCATATTATTTATATGCCAAATACATTTTTGTCGAATTCGTAAAACCTGTCTTTGAGAAAACTTATGTCGATTTCCTTTACACAGATTTTGATCCCGGATCGAAAGTTTTCGTTTGGTGTATGTGCAAGTGCGTATTTCATGTACCTGTAAGTCCCCCTTTGAATAATGATCTGAAGATTTTGATCCCTGTAAAAAAAAAAATCGATTTTCTTGGTATGAAGAAAATCGTAACAATAATTATTTGAGTTTTTTTTTTAATCAGCTCAAGAATCATCTAGAAGATCGAAAGTTTCTTAATGACTGGCAAAACGGCTTTGGCAGCAATCGTTCCACTGGTGATCTAATGGCATATCCCACTTCCCACCGAACAGTGGCACAAATCCTTACATCGTTTTGGAGAGTAAGATTATTGCACTTGATATTTCAAAAGCATTTGATAGAGTTTAGCATCAAGGTCTCTTATCGAAAATACGTGCATTTGGTATTGATGAATCTCTTCTTCGTTGGATTAGAAATTACCTTTCGAACCGCTCAATACAAGTTGTATTGTATGGTTTTAAACCTGAAGTCCATAAACTAAATGCTGGTGAGCCACAGGGCTCCGTTTTGCCTCCGACTCTCTTTCTGATATTCATTAATGATCTTTTGTCTGAAACTTCTAATCCATTTAATTGTTTTGCTGATGACAGAATTCTCAGCTTCTCATATTCGTTGCCAGATACATGTCCTTGTTCTTCGGGTGTGGATCTAGTACGGCAGCGTATGATAAGCTCATTAAATTCTGATCTTGATAGCATTGTCAAATGGGGAACCATAATCCGGGAAGAATTTAATGCTTCAAAAACCCAATGCTGCCTTCTGTCGTTGAAGCGTAACCCACCCCCATGCCGCTATCCATGAGGAAGTCGAAAAACTTTCAGTTCTCGGCATGTGCAGTGCATCACTGACCATCTTAGAATAACCACATATTTGACGTCGCATCGCCAAAAAGGAGGTTGCTAAGTGCTTAAGTTTCCGTGGACGTTGCAAGACATTTTGTATCTCTTCTGATCTGGGTGTAATCTATAAGCCTTATATTTGTCCAAGCTTGAGCACAATTCCCATATTTGTGCAGGTGCTCCAATAACTCACTTGAGTAATATAACAGAAACATTTGGATCTCTCAAGCACCGCCGCGATGTTTCTTGTCTTTCTTTATTTTACCGTTATTTGTATAGACAGTTTTTCAGTGAAATAGTCAGTAGTACTGTTAAATTCAGAGATTCTATCATTAGTCGCACTTCACGAATGTGGAATGCTTTACCTAACTCAACATTTTCAGACATTCAAAACCAATGTGCATCGGTATCTCCTTTTAAATCCTTTTCAACTTTTCTAAAACGCTCACAGTGTGCGCAAACATTTTAAGGGTAGTCATAGTTCCGTTAGTGCGTGTTAATTTATAAAAAAAAATAAGATTTTATCCCGACAGTCTGTTCGTGTCAACATTTCTCGAATCAATAGACTTCCATTTAAATATAAATTCTAGTGGAATAGTAAAAAGGATAAGCCCACTCAAGAGCATAAAAACTCACAAAGTAATTTGCTCCTAAAATATTCCTAATAAAAGAAAGAATGTCAACTTAAAGCTTAACTAAAAACTAATTAAATTTCTATAAAAACTAAATTACGTTCTCATCATACGATACTTTCCTTTTTTTTATTGTTTTCACAATTTACTATGGGACACGCCTTCGACTGAAGCCCCTCAACATCCAACCGACAATAACTGACCTCTGAACCGAGGTAATCGAACTGTCCACTACGTCGGGATGTGAAGGGTTAGTCTGTCCTATTGTTATGCGTCGACATATTTCGTACGAAGAGTTCCATAGATAAATAACATGACTATAAATTTGTACTCATTTACAAGTCCTCGTTTAATCTATGGCTGTGCAAACCAATATTTATTCTTCGCCTACGGTTGGTTTAGTTTATTTTAAGTGCACATCACTCATAAGGCCAAGTTTCCTGGCCATTTCCTACGTATTTTCTAAAGACTCACCTCGAAAACTGTGGGGCAGTTGTTGCTCTACTAATTATTGGCTAGTCACGCCAGCTAATTAATTCCGTTTAAATAACCCCCTGCAAACTGTTGCTCCTGTTATCGCAATGGCTCATGTGTTATGGCGGCGTGTACGACATTGCCAGACCTCTTCCTTTTTGGAAAATATCTCACACTTTTCCAGTCTAGTTATACAATTATACAAACAGACACAATGTTAATATATGTATTCGATTTCCATATCAGTCATTTCAGTTCAGACACATCAACGTCGGCAACATACCACAACGGAAATAACATTTTCATTGAAATCATTAGTCCGGCTATATCTATCATTGAAGCTTGTTTAGTTGCCGAAGGACCATTCGGGTGAAAAGATCTATTTAATTCGTTAAAATTCTCTTTGTTCAAATTCCGATACTTTGTTTATTCTTATCAAAACTTATATAATAAATTTGTCTCAAAAAGTAGGAAAAAAGTTTTGCAAGACCAACGACCATTATCCTTTGGGAAATCATTAGCCCATTAGTGTCAATTACCATATGCTCGCCTAGGAGTGAACTTCCTATTGCATGACGTACGGATTCCTGTGTAAAGTATTGGTTATGTGATGAAATTGTTTTTATAATTTTGGGATTTACTTGTAAGTGATACGTTTATGAGTGGGATCACATTCCTGTGAAGTGAATTTCGTATAAAAAGGAGAGAGAGCGAGTGATTAAAATAGTTTTGAAGTAAAGTTTTATCAGATAACTACGAGTACGTTTAATCTCACTTAGTTTTGCAAAGTGAAGTTTCGAGGTTCAAGCATATTGCGAGTTAAATTTAATTCTAAAAGTGGAATAAACAGCGCAAAAAGTGATAATAACTAACACAGAAGAATAATTTATAAAACTTTCAATAAATATTTTTATTTAACGGTGAGTAGGATTTAAAAATATGTATTCATTTTTGGAAGTATTTTTTTTAAATTAATTTAGTAGAAAAGAGTAAGAAAATATTAACCAACACGAATTTAATTTCAACAATTTAAATAAGAGGGGTAAATACACACATTTTCGCTAGGGGGGGGGGGGTTAGTCTATCGCCAACCCGTTTTTGAAAATCAAAATACTGTACCTGTTTTGAGAAATAAATCAGCCAAGTAGAAGACTTAGCATTATCTTCCAGCGTTAATGATTAAGAATTTTAATCTTGGTCGGATATGATTCACATTAGATTTTTGTCAAAAAATCGATGCACTCGTAACATAAACTGAATTTAACACAAATTGCGAATTGACAAGGCCCTCACAATCAACTGATAAATCCATTGAGATCGCTGGGACAAAACGTCAATTTTTATGGACCAAAGCTCAAAAAACAAGCTATTTTGAATCAATGGGTGGTATGCAGAAAGCTTTATCTCAGTCTCAAATCTCACTTTTTTGAGCAATTGCTAGCTTTCGTATGCAGAATAATTCTGAGACAAATCTGTCAAGATGAGATCGATCTCATTTAAGAGATCTATCTCATTTTAGAGATTTCCATATGCAGAAAAAAACCAAAATCTCATTCTAATGAGATAAAGCTACTAAAATGTTGAGCCTGGAAATTAGTTATCTCAGGAAGTACAATGGCTGAATACATTAATATTTTTGATCCCTTTAAAACAACAAGGAACTATAAAACTCCTTATAGGCTTACCTCATCCCATGTTGAAGCCTAAAAAAATATTTTTTTTTTCCAAATAATGAGGAAATTCGGAAAAGTTGATGATTAATTAAATATGATGGTTTTCTTACACTTAGTAGATATTGGTTTCCAACTTGAAATGGAATTGTCGAAGATTTCAGCATCAAAATTAATTGTAGAAGTTGCAGACAAAATAAAAAATAAAAAATAAAAAAGAGAAATAAAATTGCGCTACTTTTGTTAAACCAAAACCGTTAACTTTGTTCAATATATTTTGTACACAGAAAACCTAGTGAAAAAAATTATGAAGAGGAACTTTAATTTCACGTGATGCAAGTTTTTCTCCCAAGAGTTTTAATTTCTTTGTCGAAACTAAATTTTGCTTAAGCAAAACATCGGGGGTGAGAAAGTTAGCTGTTTCATCTATCTCGATTGAACTTTTCATTCAACATTTTCATGTTTTTTTTTCGAGTGTTAGCATTCAAAATTTGCGTTGCGCTTGCGACGAAATTAATTTATTCGTCTGGACTAACAGCTACACTAACTATACGTGTACAAATTGTTGTAATGAAGTAATAATAAATGTGCTGTAAAAAATATTTTCTGACCTACAATACTATTAAGTACAGAATTTGGATTTTGTGAGCCTCCATCTCTATTAAACAAATCCCATTGTACTTTTTCCTATGATTTTAGTTTCATTATTCTGTTACCTGTTTTATTTTTGACACACTTTCTTTGAATCTGTTTTTAATATTAGGTAGATATTTTCTTAGCAATTTGCTGCACGCCGTCTATTGTTTTTCCAATTCTTTGCGCACTCAGATTTTAAAGCTAATAAAGCATTATTATTCTTTTTTTGTTTACTTCCGGAATTTGACTTTTTGTTATGAGCATAATATTTTTCTTTAAAAAGTTCACAAAAAAGCTTTTGGTATCCTTTGTTTTTTCTTAAGGGGCTATTACTGTAACTTTCACTTGATGAAGACATTTTTCAAATGAATGTTTTCTTTTTGAGACTGTGATATAAAATGAGTCAAGTCTCTTGCATACCAAATTGAGACTTGTCTCATTGCAAAAGCTCACTATCTGGAGCTCATTTTCAGAGCTCATTCTCATGAGACTGAGCAAATGGTTTCTGCATACCACCAAATAGTTCAACAAGTCCAATAATAGTCTTCTAAGTCTTCAACTTGGCTGATTTATTTCAGTAGTATATAGAGGTTGTACTATAAAAACCTTTATAGTCTTTTTTTTTATTTTATTTTTAAGTCAGCGATATGTACTAGGAATGTTATGGCAAGCTATGCATTCGTAAACATAAATTTTTTTTTAATTTTTCAATTTTCTCATAAGCGTTACAACTGATTTTGACCAATTTTCTTGTGGTAAGGCTCCTAGCAGTTTGAATAGTGTTATTGTATTCAAATTTTTAAAGTTTTTTTTTATTTTTAAAACTCTGTAATTCGAAAACCACAAGTTCAAGTTTTTGTTTTAATAGACAACTAACAGTATAGAATTTTTTTCAACTATCTACAAGAAGTAGAAACAAATTGTTCAAAAATTATGTATGGGCGGTTGGATGTTGAAATGAATTCAAATAAGCCGTGTGTGAGGTATGACTTACCAAAGATTCGTTTACTTGTGATATAAACGTAGGTCCTATATGACAAGTTATGTATTCATACAAAAACAGAACTCGAGATTTTGATCAAAGTTGACATTACGATGATGGCGAAGACGAAAAATTGGGTCTCGCAATTCTGCTTATCTGTTCAACTACCGCCCAAGCGGCTCGACCGATTTTCTTAAAATTAGGTACATAGATATCATTTTGAACTTTTTTCCCACACGTTTTTTCTCGATTGTTATAAAACCATAAAAAGCGGTACCTGCCATACGAATTTTTAAAAATTAAAAAAAAAAAAATATTTTAAAAATTTCATTTATTTAAAGCTAGGAAATTGTTGAAAAAAATTTTCCCCATGGAACCATTTTTGTTTTTGATTTTCTTAAAAACAATGAGACCGATTTTTTTATGCTTAAGCTCCCCAAAAATTTAAATAGTATTGTATATTGAAATTTAAAAAAAAAATTGTTTTGGATTTTTAAAAAACGTTTCAAAATTTTGTTTTCAAAACTCAATATTTCGAAAACCCCATGCTAGATTTTTTTAACTTGACAAATTAAAGTTTCTTAATGCATTTTACAAGATGTGAGAATTTTTTTTTATTTTACTAAAAAAATAACGGTACTCCACATACATTTTAAAAAATAGTTTTCGAAAATTGTATTTTTCTCGAAAAAGGCGCCCAGAGTTTTGATACTTTTTTTTTTCAATTAATTTTAACAATCTATAAAAAACACACATTTTAAAATTAAAATATACTGACTTTACCTACCATTTTTTCAAATTTTGAATTTCTCATTACCGACATAACGGATTTTAATGAAATTTCTTACACAAAAGCTTCTAAAAAGTTTTTAAAAAAAACATTGCATTTCAAAACATAAAAAAAAAAATTTTTGAATTTTTGAAAGAAAAACTAAATATTTTTTTTTTGAAAATTCGTTATCTCAAAAAAAGTCAATCACCCCTGTTCTGATTTTCGTTCCGATTTTCGTACGGATTTGAAAACGACGTTCTTAATTTCGTACGAATTCGCCTTCATAAAAGACAAAAAAAATAGTTTTTTAAGATAAATTTTAAAAAATACTTACATACATTTATAGATTTACGAATTCAAATTCTCCAGACAAAATCGAAACGAAATGAAAACGAAAGTATTACTTTAGTAAACGAAAATCAGAACAGGGGTGAATATTTTGTATGGAAACTTCACGCCCGCGCTGCGCTGTGTTGAAACATTTAAAGGGTCGTTATAATCCCGTGAGCGCGTGTAGATTATAAAAAAAAAAAAAAAAAATACAATGGTACAAACTTAAAGTTGGCATACCAAAATATTTTCTTAAAAATAAAATGTTTTAAATATTTTGTACATAAAGGGTTATTTTTTTAAGAGACTGCTACAACGACTTAAAATTTTTGTTGATGTAAAAATTAATATTTGCATGGTATTCTGTTTTTTATCTCTCACTACTAAAAGAGTTTAAAAAAATAATTTTATGCTTATAAATAGTTTTCTCTCATAATATTCATTTTTAAAATTCTAAGTCTTGCTGCATTTTATTTTGTATCGATTTCCTCATAAACGACGAAACTATTTTTGATCAGTTTTTGTATGCTAAAGGTTTAAAAAGATTTTGTTTTGATTTTTAAAACAACTTTTTTTTGGAAACTCAAAATTTTAAAAACCACAAGTTCGATTTTTTTGAAACTTGACAACTTACAGTTAATAAACATTATCTATAAGAAGTAGACAAAAATTGTTCGTAACCGGAAAATATTGTTTAACCACAAAACTAACGATACCCACCATGAGTTAATGAATTATATATTAGGGGTATTGCATTGCGACTTAAAGATCTATTGTGCCCCCACCTAAAACTGGATAAGCTTGCTCATCGTAAAATTCTTCATCCAAATCTATTGATCTCAGAAACTATAGTATTTGGGGCACCATCTATTTGGGGTTCTCTTTTAACTGGTATCCTACCAGGTGGTTAGTGAAACGTTATTAAATGTAATAGCTCAATAGTATTATCGCCGGCCTTGGCCTTGGAAGTTCTTTCCAGTTATTGGATCTTCTTGCCTCCTCTTCTTGTTTGATTAGGATTTTATGTATGAAAAAAAACTTTATTTTACCTAAAAATAACGGTACCCTCTATACAAATCTTTAAAAATGGTTTCGAGAATTGTACTAAATATTTTTTCTTTTGATTAATTCTTACAATCTATAATTTAATAAACAAAAATTGAAATCAAGATATTACTGACTGTACCTACCATAGAACCATTTCTTCAAATTTAGAAGTTCTCACTATCGTTATAACGGATTTTAATGAATATTTTTTTTAGAGAAGCTTCTAAAATGTTTAAAAAACATTGGATTTCAAAACATTAAAAAAAATATTTTTTGAAATATTTCAGAAACGGCTCAATATTTTTTTCGTAGGTTTAATTTTTATTCGAACAATAATAAAAACTTTAAATTGGCGTACCAAAATTTTTTCTTAAAAACGTTTTAAAAATATTGTATATAAAAGCTTGTTTTTTTTAAAAACCAGTACAGACTTATAATTCTTGTTCTTGCATAAGCTAATATTTTCTTGAATCACATGGCATCCTGTTTTTAGCTCCAACTACTAAAGGAGTTCTTTAAGTCTATTAAAATATTAATTTAATGCTTTAAACAGTTTTTCTCTAATAACACTCATTTTTGAAATTCTTAATTCAAACAAGTATTTTCCGAAATTTTAACACGAAAATACTTTCGAAACTTTGTTGTAGCTTTTGAATACGAAAAAAGATCGAAATCCGATGTTCTTGGAAAATTTGGAAATTTACGAAATAATTTGTTTTAAATGTCTGGAACAGTTTTTGAGAAAAAACAAATATTTTATAATTTTTTTCAATAACTTTTAAATTAAATTCAATTTTATAATTTATATTTTATGAACTCTTTAAAGCACATTTTGCATATTAAACAAACATAACGGAGACACTCCCAATTATTGTGGCTGACGTCTTTGAGAGGTACCCAGACATTAAGAAATATTTTTTTTAAGTGCAAAAAATATTTTTTGAAAAATGTGGTACAAATTACTATTTAAAACGTTCTAGAATCTCCATGCACAGAAAAGTTCATCGGGATCAGTAGTACCGTTTTCGAGAAATTTTAAATATACGTATATTAGATGAATCGGGTAGATTTTGGCGGCCATGTTGTTTTGGTGACATCTGTAAAATCTGTTTACTTTATTATTCAGTTTTGAATGCTAATAGTGGCTCTTCATAGTCCACTCTTCAAAGTTTGGTGGCCAAATTTGAGAGGACCCTTTTGGTATTTAATCCGCCAACATTTGTACGTCACACGAACGTAAGATCAGCCGAGAACATTGCCGCGGTCCATTAAAGTGTACAGCAGGGTCTGAAGCAGTCGATTCCTCGCCATGCACAAGAACTCGGCTTTTGCAGACTTCAACTTGGCGAACAATGATAACCAATTTCTTGTAGGCCAAATTGAACCATTTGAACGATTAGAGCGTAAGGTTATCTCTCACAGAGGTGACGTAAATTGGCCACCATTAGATTTTTTACTGTGGGATATCCTGAAGCCACAGATCTATGCGAATGACCGATGCGCTTTAGGTGAACATAACACAGGCCATCGCTCAATATGAAAGAGTAATTTTAATTGGACCACTCAGGTCTGTGCCACCGTAAGAAGATGTCATATATCATACATGGGCCTTTCAAATTTTGTTAATACCTCATATACAGCTTGATTTATTCCATTTCATCATCTACCCGCCAATAATGAAAAAGCCTTTATTATATAATATTACACAAGTCTAGAAAAAAAATTGAGAGCTGTTTTGGTTTTTTTGCGTAATTCTTATGATTTTGGGTGTGCTGAATACGAAAATGACTTTCATTTTGTCATAGAACGTCACGTTTTCTGACAATGTGGGTATCTATGTTAAACAATTTATCATCTTAAATAAAAGTTAAAAGACTATAACATTTTTTTTAAATTTATAATTACGTAACAAAACTTATTTTTGTATCTAAAATACATTAATTAGTAAGCACTAAACACATATCTTTTTCCCAGTGACACTCTTTTTGGTACATTTTCTCTTATGGGAAGCATCTGGAATGTCTCTCTCAAGCGTCCAACAGTAGTCTCCATCTTCCTGGTATCTTTTTTCCACCTCCTTATTATCTTGGTGAAATCGTTCACCTTGCTCTTCACTCATATCTCCTAAATTATCTGGAAAGTAGTCGAGGTGGGAATGAAGAAAATGTACTTTTAAACTCATTAGGCAACCTAAAGCTTGAAATGCTTTTAACATTTTTTTAACGATTTGCTTGTAGTTGGGGTCTTTGTTATTGCCTAAAAATTTCTCTATGACCTCTTCAAAGGCAATCCACTCTTCTTTTTGAGGATCCGTCATCGTTGTGATGAATTGTGGATCAGCCATAAGTCGTCTAATATCTGGTCCAACGAAAACACCTTCCTTCAACTTTGCCTTCGAGAGGCCTGGAAACTATAATATTAAGTATTTGAAGCAATTTCCTTCTCTTGGAAGTGACTTTACAAATTGCTTCATCAATGCCAGCCTTATGTGAAGCGGTGGTAGAAAAACTTTATGAGGAGGTACCAAAGTTTCATGCAGAACGTTCTTTTCGACAACTTTAAGCGCCCTCGGAGGCCAACACTTTTTGGTCCAGTGATTTGATCGGTCTTTACTATCCTATAGACACAAAAAGCAAGGGAATTTGTTTAACGCAGATTGTTGTCCAAGTAACATGCCCAAGATTTTGAAATCACCGCACACTTGCCAACCGTGGTTTTTATATTTTAATTTTGGGAAGATTTAAGTCTCTTACCAAATCATTTAGCTCGCCCTGGGAAAACAATTTCGGACTGCTGCCATCTTCAAATTCAAAACTTGGCTTGTCATCGGGTTCAGGTACAGCACCATCTTTGTCAGAACTTGGAATCTTTTCCAAGGTAGCAGGGGCCTTGGGTACTGGTATTTCGGTCCCATGAGGGATAGGGCAAATAGCTGATTGCAGAATGGGGTATGAAATTGACTGCTTCCGTTTTGAATTATATCTTTTCACATTACACGAACAAAAGTAACAATCATCACTATGGTTCTTTTGCTCGCGCCATACCATAGAAATCGCATATGGGAAGAGCATTTCATCTCCCTCCCAACTCCCCGAACTATATGCTTATATGATCGAGAGTGGATTGCCTCCGTTGATAATTAAGACACTCAAGCTAAAAGTTGACTATGTTATCCGTGTCATGCAATTGCCTGAACAACGCCTTCCTAGTGCGGTGGCCAAGCAAGCGGTGCGAAACAAAAGAGGATTTTATAAAGAATGGGAATGTTTAGCTGAAGATTGTGGATTTGCGCTTAATATAAATTTAGATGACCCAAGTACAGCGAGACCATTATTGTACGATCTAATAAAAAAATTAGACCTTAGATATAGGGAAAAACATGAGGAAGAAGCAGGAAGGTCTCTTCACCGAACTGTTTATAATCGCCTGGATTACACTCTCAACGAAAACAACTACTTCAAAGATGAAAATAATTATAAACCAAATTTCAATGATATTCCGTTTACGAGGCAAATTACTGCAACTCAATCACATACCACATAGAAGTGATTTGCCAATTTTATGCGATTAATGCAACCGAAGTGAACGTGAAGATATCATTCATTTCTTGGGAATGTGTCCAGTTTTGCGAGAAATAAGAAGGAACTTACTTGGGAGCGATACTTTAACTGAAGATTATTGTATTCTCTTATTAAATCAAATGAATGTTGAAATATTATATGAATTCCTTAAAATTGCTCTTAAAAATAGGAACAGAATAATTAAAAGTGGTTATTTTTGAAATTAGTACTTATAGTAAAAAAAAAATAAAAAAAAAATAAATAAATAAAAATTAGAAACTTAATCCTTAATTAAGAATGACCTAACTATTAAATTAAAAATGTAATTTTATCAAACACATATACAGCCTTATTTACTAACTCGTTTTAGCGACGGAGTAAAGTTATTCGACTTTACATCGGCTCTAAACCTGAAAACCTTATTTATAATGAAAATGCATGAGAAATAGCGGTGGAATAAGCTAAAACTGTTTCATAGGAGGTTTAATGCCGTTGGTACATTCATTTATTGGATTTGAACATTATACAATCCATTTTTAAATGTATTCAATTATTAATATGCATACAATATTATAATAAAACGAATAATAATGAAAATCGGCTGGGGGTTGCTTAAGTGTATAATAACTAGAGTTTTAGATAGGTGACTTTTTTGGTAGTACGAGTATATTTGACATAAGAAAAGCGTAGATTTGTTTGACTAACGTGGCGTAAACCCGAAGTAAATGCTTCGGCTCGGTTTAACTATTCCGAGGTTGAACCCAGTATTATTGAAAAATAATAAATAAGGCTGATAGAGTATAAATTGGATTGTCAATCTGGCAGACGGCAAATGCCATACTCAAACGATTTAATGTACAGTGCAGTTCACATGATTAGACGCATCATTGTTCTCTCAATAAATTGCAGTTTCCTTTTTGCTTTTATTCATGAACTACGAAAGAATTGCATTCATTTCAAAGGTTATTAAATTCTCTGGGAAAAAAAACCTAAATTCGAGATTAATGAGAGACACTTAACGGTTGTTTTGATCTCTTTCTTCGCATTAGTGCTAAAAAAGCTGAAATAAATCGGTTCACTTGATTAGACGCACGAATTAATTCAGTTTCTTAATGCTAGGTAATACAAATTAAATTTGGTTAATGAGTGTACGTTATTAAAGTTTTTCCGAGTGTTTAAAGTGAAAATGGGTAAAAAGAAAATGTTTACCGCGGCGGCGGAAATAGCAAAAATTGAGGCCTACCACTCAGAAGGGTATTCTATGTCGAAAATCGCAAAGAAAATAGGACGAAATGATAAAGCTGTTCCAAATGTTTTATCAAATCCTGCCACCTACGGAAAAAAAAACAACAAAGGAAGGACAAAAACACCCTTTACACCACACGAGAAGCGAAAAATTATAAGAATTGCCTCAAATTTAACTAACTCCACGATGATAATCAAACAATTAGCAGGGGTAAGTGCAAGCAAATCAACTGTTCTTCGAGCTTTTTCAGGTATTCAACACTTGAAATTCAAAAAGCTAAAAAAAAAAAACTTAACGCTGGTATGCGCAAGTTGGAAGTGTTTTAAATTGAAGAAATGTGGTGTTTTATGATGAGAAAAAGTTCAACCTTAGATGGTCCTGATGGGTATAAGTTTTATTTCTATGACATCAGAATGCTTTTTGAACCGAAATCATTCCAAGAAAGGAGAAGTATGGGTGTGGGGTGCCATTTCGTACTAACGCGCCTTAGAGTTGGTTTTGTGTTTCACAAAATGACAGAAATTTCTTATAAAGCTCTTTTGCAAACAGCTTTTCCAGCCATAAGAGAGCTTTTTGGACCTATCCAGTAGATCTGACAACTAGACACTGCTCCGATCCACAACGCGCCCGTTGTAAAAGCATTTATCCCTAGTGAAAATGTGGAATTTTTGCAGTGGCCACCATACTCACTTGATCTAAACATCATTGAAAACCTTTCTGGATGGCTGACACATCAAATTTATGAAAAAGGTAAGTAGTATGAAAGCTGTGAGGAGATTATTGCCGCAATTAAAGAAACCTTGTCTAAGATTTCATTAGATTATTTAGAAAATTGTTTGAATCTCTTAGAAGTAGAATTTTTGATGTAATTTCAAATCGTAAAGGTTGTAAAGTATTGAAACTTTGAAAAATAACTTCAATAACAATAAAAAAGTAAATAGAAAATGTTAAAAATTGATCATCCTCTTTTTTTTGTTAACTTTTAACAGGTGCGTCTAAACAAGTGAACAGATTTATTTGAGCTTTTCTTATACTAATGCGAAGAAAGTGATCAAAACAACGGTTAAGTGTCTCTCACTAATCTTGAATTTAGGTTTTTTCCCAGAGAATTTAATAACCTTTCAAATGAATGCAATTCTTTCGTAGTTCATGAAGAAAAACAAAAAGAAAACTGCAATTTATTGAGAGAACAATGGTGTGTCTAATCATGTGAACCGCACTGTATCATAAAAATTGTATTCAATCTCTTAAAAATATGAACTAATAAATCTAAAAATCTAATCTAACCAAAGGTTTAATTTTTTAAATGACAAAAACAACTCCTTTAGTAGTTGGAGCTAAAAACAGGATGCCATGTGATTTCTGAAACAAACGTGAATGTATACAGGAAAAAAAAATTATAAATCCTTGTAGACATTTTTAAGAAAAAATTTTGGAACGCCAACTTTAAACTTATATTATTGTACGAATAAAAATCAAATTTCAAAAATAAAATATTAGATATCGAGTTTTCAAAAACAAATTCTGATTTTTTGTTTCAAAAATGTAAGTTTTGAAATGCAAACTTCTTAGAAGCTTCTGTACAAAAAAGTTTAATTAAAATCCGTTTTGCCGATAATGAGAAATTCAAAATTCGAAGAAATGTTTTTTTCTGGTAGACACGGTCAGTAATATCTTAGTTTCAAATTTTTTGTATTGAATTCTGGAAAAAAAAAAAACTTTTATAAAAATTTAAGGTGACGTTTTCGAGAAAAATACGATTTCGACAACCATTTTTTAACATTTTTATTCTGGGTAAAATATTTTTTAGATAAAATAACATTTTTTTTCTCACATATTGTAGATTGTATTAAAACACTTTTAATATCCAATTTTTAAAAAATAGATCATGGGATTTTCAAACTATTGAGTTTTGAAATTCTTTTCTTTAAATCTACACATTTTTGAAAATTTTAATACACAATACTATCCGAACCTTTAGGAAGATCTACCATAAGAAAAATGATCAAAATCGGTTGTTTTATTTTTGATAAAATCAAAAACAAAAACAGATTTTTTAAACCATTTTTTTTAATCTGTAAGACTGTTTTTGAGAAAAAAAATAATTTATAAAATTTCGAAAATAATTCGTATGGCAGGTTTATTTTTGGTCTTAAACAAAAAAACACAAAAAGCAAGTTTCCACTGTAAAATTGTATTTAAGTAGATAAAAGTGTTTGATTCAACGGATTTTGAAGCTTTCTTAAACTATCCTCCCTGACCTATGGATTTAATTAATTCAAGTATCCGGTTTCTTCTTTTTGACTTTTGATTTATTTAAATCAATTTTGTTTCAACCGTAATATTTACTAGTTTATTGATATTATTACAGTATATGATGATTTCTATAACTCTGATGTTCCCTTCGTAAAGCTAATCAATGAAAGCTACACGAGTACATGCTTATCTAAAATCTATATTAGATAATGCTGTCCTAAGGGCGTTCTATGACAATATGAATGATTGAAAGCAATCAGACAAATTGGATGCTATACTCGTGGTCATGGTTAGAAATGTTATCGAAATTATTCTATTGTCAATCGCATAAACGACGACACAAGCTACCTACTTTATAATCGAAGCCAAATTTGCAAAGGTCAGGGATACCTTTTTTACAATACTTTTAGGAATTCGAAGTGACAGTTCTTCGAACATGTTTGTTCCTTCTTAGAGATTCAGTTAAGTTTTGTAATTGAATGTTAAAAGATCTTCTCGGGAAATATATTTAAGTACATACTTAATTCATTTTTGACTTAAGCCATGACTAGAAATAAGGTTCGGTAAGTCAAAAGACATAAAATATTTTTGAAACTTCTTTCAAATATTAATTTAAAAATAATTGAGATCTAACTGATTGATTCGAATCATATCACGTTGTACCAAAACCATTTCCCTCTATCTGGTTTTAAAAAGTTATCGTCTCATCGTTCTCTGGGAAAATATTTAAACCCATAACAGCATGCACTAAAAGTTCTTCAATTTCATAACAGGGGAAATTAATAAATTTCAGGGATTACAAAATAGTGCCTTTTTTAATTTCCGCATTGTTTAGTTGTTTGGGAAAAGCTGACATTTGAGTTTTTGTAATTTTTTTTAATTGGTGAAACTCTCCGCAAACATTGTTCAATTATTTTGTATCAGTTTCGTTGGATTTGGTTTGCATCAGCAGCGTAATAACCATGGAGTCATAGAGTACGTAGAAAACCGACCGTTACCCTTCTTGACTGAGAAAAATCATAGCTTTTCTTTGAAAGGTAGATATAAAAACCAAATGCCAATTTTAGATCGAAATGAAGTACGGACTTTTTCTCATCCTGAAGCTCAATGTTCAATATCATAAACAACACCGTTTGTGAGCGAGTTGTGACCGTTTGGCAGAAAATTCATCTTTAGCGACGAGACGCATTTTTGGATAAATGAATTATTAACAAGCAAAATTGTCGTATTTATGAAGACAACAATACACACGAAGTTAACCAGGTTGCAATGCATTTGTTCTGTGTGGATTTTGGGCCGGACGGCATCGTTGGTCCGTAGTTTTAGTAGGTGAGTCGGTCACCGTCAATGGCGAGCGCTGCAGAACGATGATAACCAATTACTTATGGCCCAAATTGAACCATATGGACCTAGGCGACATTTGGTTCCCGAAGGATGGTCTACATACCACACAACGGATGCCGCGATTGATATTCTGCTTGAATGTTTTAAGGGTAATGTTATCTCTTGAAGATGTGATGCAATTTGAGTCCGCTAGGCTTTTTTTTTTGTGGCCTTTCCTGGTGCCGTAGGTCTTAAATAAACCAAGGTCGATCGATGCTTTTAAGGGAACATACACAGGCCATCGCTCATATTCAGCCGGATCTACGAGGAGTAATTACAAATTTAACCACTGGCATCCGTACCACCGTAGAGGAAGCGCTTTGGCGCGATGGCTTGGTCCTTAAACCGGAGAACTGGGATTCGAAAACTCTCTTAGCTGGACCATTGTTGTCTATTCGCTCAATGTGGCCGAATAAATCTATAGTCGACATGTTTTTTGCTTTTTGGACTACATCCAGATCTTGGTACAGCTGATAGAGTTCGCCGTTATATCGCCCTCTTCGTACTCGAGACCAAATATCCGTCGAAGAATTTTTCTTTCAAAAGAGCACAGAATCATTTCACCCATTCTACTTATATTCCAGCATTTTGGCGCCGTAAAGCAGGACTCCTAGTTTAAGGGTTTTGTAGTGCGTGTACTTGGTCTTACGAGTGAAGAGTTTTGAACCTATTCGTTTTGCTAAACCGAAATAGCAGCGGTTTCTCAGGTTAATTCTTCTTTGGATCTCCACTAAGGTGTCGTTCTTGGAGTTAAAATTAACTCCGATGTAGATGATAGTGGATAAATGTTTTTGTTTGTTTGCTAATAGCATATATACTTGGTCTTGTTCTCATTTACTTCAAGGCCTGATCTGCAACAGTCAGGACTCTCTATTAGAGAACGTTGTAAACGTTCAATGGTTTCGATATCGGCCGCATACCCCAACAGTTACGGCAGAGTTTTTGAATAAAGTGCCCTCCGAGTTAACGCCTGCCCTGCGCACAATTTACCCTAAAACGAGATTGAAGAAATTACATGCTAGCGCATCTGTTTACCGAAATTCTGGGCATATTTGGAATAGTTTGAAGGAGTTGCTCCCCAGTTGTATAATGCACCGCGTAATTTCCAATGTCACGCCATGCAGTTAGATCAGTTTTCCCGTGTTCCCGAGATAAAATAAAAATGATATAAAGAGTTCCTGATGATGAATGCTATCATAATGTGGCTTTGAATTCCATCAATAAATGGTGAGTCTCGACTTGAAATTCGTTGGTCTTTTCCAGAATTAAATTTGTCTCAATGTGAATATTTAGTCTATGGTCCATCTGCCGGGCCGGACACCACACTATTACTTGCCGACTAAATTATTTAAGAATGGTTAAAGAAGTTGACATATGCGACATTTAGTAGGGATATGCTTTGATAGTTCTTGCGAGACATGAGATCACCTTTTTTGTAGATAGTGTACAGTCATTAAGGGTATGTTCCTTTCCACCCATATTTGGCTCATGGTTTGATCACCTCCTAATTTGAAGAGCTCTGCAGGGAAGCCGTCAGATCCTGCGGCCTTGTTGTTCTTTAGCTTATTTAAATCTAAGCCTCCCTCTTCTATAATGGATAATAGAACTGGTTCTTCATTGATTGGAAGCAGGTTATCTTCTTGCCCATTTAACAGCTGCTAGAAAGCATCTACGATTCCTTGAGGTTCGGTGACTAAGTTACCTCCGTTGGTTCGAAGAACCGGCGTTCCGGTCTCGAAACCAGCAGTCAGTTGCTTGGCTTTTTGTTTTTATAAAACTTCCGGGTGTTGTTTCTATCGCGAGACTCTTCGATCTCCTTGAGGCTGCGCAAACCCTCTTTTTTTTACGAAAGATCTTCTTTTCCTCTATGCTCTATCCTCTTTGCTCGATACTCTTCTCACGCTGCTCTCGGTTGGCGCTGAAGCATATTCGCATGGGCATATTCTGTCACTCGTTTCAGTTGAACACATTCATGATCATACCACGGATTCTTTTTTTGGGATGGTGGTTTTGGCTAGATCTTCGTTGATATCGTGATACTAGGACCACTGATTGTTAGCGTTTTGTGGTAGCTGACACGCATGAGAAAAGCTTCTCGTGGAGGTGCTCTTTGTAAGCTGTCAACTCCAGATATGCTGTTGGCACCCAATGATGTAGATACCGCCAGCATACCCCCACAGTTGAAAAGATATGTTGAATATAGTGCCCTCCGTGTTAACGACTACATTGACTACGACTGAATTGAAAACATAATATCTCCTATAAATAATAAAATACATAATGGTACACGAGCGCGAAAAAAATGAATGTACACTTAATTAAAAACAAATTTGGTCTTACGATTACGACTTTCCTACTTATACAAAAGCTTCTTAAATTATGTATATATGTAGATCAATGTGAGTTTCATGGCGTCCAGCTTTTTAAAACAAAACTTATTTAGATATGCAATTACACTAGCTTACATAAAAAAGTACCTCCAAAAAAAAAATATTTTGTAGACTAATTTTGACTCTCTGAACAAGAAAATGGCACTCATTTATTTTTCCAAAGAAGCGTTTTCGAGATATGAGCAAAAAGTGTGTTTTTTGCTGCTTTTCCATGTATAACCCTAATTCTCTGGGTGCAGGTCCGCGAAGTTTCAACGCCACATAAAAGAAGAAGTGTTAAGCAATACGTCATATTTTCAATAAAAATTATGAAAAAAAAGAAAGAAGGTCTGCCTTCACGTACTGTTTCATAACTTCCACATTTATTATTCGATTTCATTGACCTTGTGCGTTTTAGCTTTGTAAGAACAATATTTTCCATTTGAGATCTTAAAAGTATTTTAAATATTTGTTTATCTATCCTTACGGAATGACTTAAAACAAGCGATTTTCTAAAAACGGCGAAAAATTGTGTTTTTTTGAAACTTTGAACGGCTTTTTCGTCATGATTGTTGGGCCGATTTACAAAAGTCGTATACTTTTGGAAAGACAAACAAAAATCTGTTCAAAAACATAAAGTATATTCGACTGTTATTGAGAATTAGGCTTATACATGGAAAAGGAGCAAAAAACCTGTTTTTTGCTTATATCTCAAAAACGCTTCTTTGGAAAAAATAAATGAGTGCCATTTTCTTGTTCAGAGAGTCAAAATTAGTCTAGGAAATACTTTTTTTTGGAGGTACTCGCTACAAACCGAAAATTTGTAAACTAGTGTTATCAGCCCCCATACATGTCTACTTGCTTTCACGGACACAACCAACCATTCCTTCTCTGAATGCATCTACTAAAAATAAAATACAAAGCAAAAGTATAATTTTGGAACAAGGAGCTAATTTCGAATTAAACGCCCAGATTTTTTGAAAATAGTAATAAAAAAGTCTCTGCTTGTATAGTGATAACTGATAACATTAAAAATGATCATGAGCGTTTATATCTTTGCAAGATATTTAAATAATGTGGTGCTAAACTAATAATCATTTTATCAATCCCCCATACCAAGTGGATTGATAAAATACCTAATATTAACATACAAAAAAAAATAATACAAAACCTACATGAGCATGAATTGCTTCATTTTTGGAAAGAATGAAAATTAAATGCACTACTGCGTCGTAATAAGTTGCTCTTATGCTTATGAGACTTAGAATATATAAATAAAATAAATTAAAATATGAACAAATAAAAATATTATCTACTGAGAATTCACACAAAATTTTTAAAAATGCAGAAATAAAATTTTCGAAAATTATAATACAAAATACTATTCAAATACTTTTTACAAAGCTTCGAATAAAAAACTATCACAATCAGTTGTGCAGTTTTTGAGAAAATAGAAAACAACAAAAAATGCTTCTATGGCAGGTACCATTAATAACCATTTATTTGGAATTTTATTTCACCTTGAGTTAGCTTTCAGTAAAATATTTTTTCTTCAAACCTGTGGCACAATTTTTAAGTTAAAAATATTTTTTTTTTCAAATTTCGAAAAAAATAGAAAAAACCAAGTTTAAAGAAACTCGCGGAGCCGTTTAGACTGTAATTGAACAGAATTTTTTTTTTTTACGATTACATAACTTACCATAATAGTACCTAAATGTTCATGTTTATTGCAAAAAAAAATGAAAGAAATTATTAAATCATTTTTATCGGATAAATATTTTTGCTTAGATTTATAGAGCGTGCCGGTGTCATTATGAAACAGAATAAACAGCTTATCTGGAGGAGGTTTCCAATTATAATTATATACATCGATAAGCTTTGTATCTGTATGTATGTTTGTAGGCTTCAACAGGAAGTATATGTAAAATAGAAAGTGAGTAGATATTGCTCATTTGCCAATTTAGCATTTATGGCTGACGAATAGATTAAATGAAATGTAAATATTTTAACATTTACTTCAGTGTATATAATGCTAGGGGAAGACTTGAGTTGAATCAACTGAATTACTAGGTACCTTACCTGAGCATAGTGATATTATTAGATATAAAATGAAGTACTTGATATCGGAATCGTTAATTAATATGAACAATTGTAAGTAGAATTGTTCTAAAAATATATGCAATGACTAATAAATGAATTAAAAGCTGATGAAGTATGATGATTAATATTTGAAATACTCGTATTTCTAAATTTTGGCACCGGGCTGATTTCATTATAAAACTTGCTTTTTCTAATCCAGGTTTTTTTAATCCCACTTTTTTAAATTCCTGAATTTGAGCCATGGTGTGTATTATTTTCTCGTTAAGAGTATTGATTGTGGTTGATTTTATACCCGCGACTTCAGGATACCACATGAGAAAAAGTCTAGCGTCACTTTGCGAGAGTTAACCTTAATCTCAATCGTGGCGTACGTTGTGTGACATGTAGCGCCACTCCTTATATATTTTGTCCAGAAGATCATAGAACATCTAGAAGATCATGTCTATGGTGTCATGGTGTGGGGAAAATCGATGTTCCCATGTTTTGAAATCCATTGCACATAATATTTGTTTTTATAATTTGCACACACACAAGAGGTTATGACTTCCCTTATACTCGTAATGTTTTTATGTAACACAGTGCGAGCGTTTATTAAAAGTGGGGAGGATTTAATAGGATATGAGAATTATACTCAAGTTTTGGGCGGAGGTATGCGTTTTAGCCAGATCTTCCATCTTTTAAAAAATCCTAAACATTTCGCTGCATTTTTGGCTACATAGAATATATGATCAATCCATAAGCAATGGTCCTTAATACGCATACCGACTATGGACAGCTTTTCAGTTTCTTTGATGCATGTGCCACTTATGGATAATGGCAGGATTGGTACCTAGATATCGCTTGGCCGACAGAATACAACTTTCCACACGGTTTTTGATTCCCCATTGCATAATGATGTCTGCCTAGATCAGAATCTAATGAGCTTAGCACACCTTATCGTTTCAGTTCTCTCTCTATATAAAAATCAATTGCTTTTCGTTTGTCTCGCTAAAACTCGAGATCTTGAAACATTTGTGGAAGTTTAGGGAAGGTTTAAACGGTGAGAAAAACACAAAGTTTGGGGAGATACTACAAACGACAATTTAATTTTCCAAAACAAAATGTTCCTAGCTGTGAAAAATTTGATCCTTACACTACAAATTACTGCAGAAATTTACAATGAGACATTGATAGAAAATATGTGTTTATTGATGGTAAAAAAAAAGTATTGTCGTGTTTGGGCATGACAGCATCCTATCGTCTTATGCGCGATGGATTTAACCACGAGTTGCAAAGAGAGCACCCATACGATACTAAAGTATTGGCTGAAAGAGTTCGTCCAAATATTCTGTAATTAAATGAACAACAAAGAATTGCGTACGATATATTGATGGAAGCTGTGAACAGTGGATCTGCTGAAATTTACTTCCTTGATGGGGGACTGGAAAAACGTTCCTAATTTGATTGCTTTTGGCAAAGATCAGATCGCAAAATAAAGTAGCCCTAGCATTGGCTTCATTTAGAATAGCTGCAACATTGTTAGAAGGTGGACGAACTGCACATTCTGCCTTGAAATTACCACTAAACATGTAAATTAACGAAGCACCAGTATGCAAAATCGCCAAAAACGGCGCAATGGCGAAGATTCTACAGATATGCTGATTGATCGTTTGAGATGAATGTACGATGGTCCACAAGAGGTCACTGCAGGCACTTAACAGAACGTTAAAAGATCTTCGTGACAACCAAAACATTTTTGTTGGAGCCATGATTCTATTGTCAGTTGAATTTCGTCAGACTCTTTCAATTATTCCTCGATCAACTGTTGCTGTCGAACTAAACGCATGCTTAAAATCATCTGTTTTATGGCGACATGTAAAGACACTCCAATTAACAACTAACATGCGAGTATTTTTACAACAAGATAAAAATGGGATTATATTTTCGAAGCAGTTATTAGATATTGAAAATGGTAAGGTCGCAGTTGACATCTCGGCCGGATTATTTACACTACTCACGGATATTTGTCACTTCGTTGACTCAAAAGAGGAACTTATTCAGCGTGTTTTTACGGACATAGACCAACAGTTAACAAACCATAATTGGCTGATTGAAAGAACAATATTGGCGCCCAAAAACAAAGATGTCGATGATCTCAATGCAACCATTCAGAATTTTCTTCCGGGAGAGTTGTTTTCTTACAAATCAGGTGACACAGTTACAAACCAGGATGACGTGTCAACTTTCCCAGAGTTTTTAAATTTCTTCGATTTGATTGGACTACCACCTCACAATTTACAATTAAAAGTAGGATCAGTTGTAATTATGCTGCGTAACATTCATCAACCTAAATTGTGCAATGTAACAAGACTGGCCGCAAAAAAGCTAATGAATAACACCATCGAGGCCAAGATCATCAAGGGAATAAGCAAAGGAGAGGATGTTTTGATCCCGCGTATACCCATGATTCCAACGGATTTGCCATTTGATTTTAATCGTCTACAATTTCCCGTCCGTCTGGCCTTTGCGTTTGTTTAGTCGTTGAAAATTTGCGAAATTAACTTGAAGTTTCCTTGTTTCGCGTATGGCGTCGCATGTTCGCAAGTCGGAAAACCATCATCTTTATTATATTTATATTAGATATCAGAAAGCCTTACATTGATTTAGTGTATAACTGTGATGCATTTAATGTAAATGAAAATTTCGTATTAAGCTTTGAACACATTTTTCGAAAATATATGTAGGAGATACGAAGAACGGGTCATTTAGTTTATGAAGATAAGGAAGATTGTCGGTTACAAAACGGAGTCGTGGGGTACACCAACATTTATTTTTTGACTATCAGAATTAGGACCGTCCAAAACAATTCGAATTGAACGGTCAAAAAAGTTATTTTCAATACAACGAAGGAGAGAATGAATCATAGATACCAAATACAAATCTTCGATAAAAGAGCTTCGTGGCAAACTCTATCAAGTGCTTTAGAAATATCAAATTCAATAATTTTTGTTTCACCAAAATTATGTACAGATTGGTTCCAGATTTCGGTTAGATATGCCATCAAATCACCAGTGGATCAATTGCCGCACTGCTGGTCATTAAAGATCTTTCGAATTTCGAGTTATTTCTTAAGCTGATTTTGGATCAGCGTTCCCGTGACCTTGAAAGGAAGGGACGTTAATTCCATTGGTCAGTAGTCCGAGAGGAAAAAAGTAGAGCCACCTGTTTTAGGGGCCCGCATTTTCCATCTACTCGGAAAGAGCCCCGAAGAGTAAGACAGATGAAAAATACTTCTTGGTTTTGCCAGCGTAGAGGAACACCTCTTCAGATCTAAAGGGTATTTATAATCTCAACTAGCGAATTTGTGTAGATAAATACAGATGTTAAAGGACTCTTGCGACTATATGAGTGCGAAAGTAGATTTTTCCCATAGAACCCATTACGCTTTTAAGTACGGTAGGATATTTTCAAGCTTTTTACAAAAACCCAAATCTGTACGAGTATTCAAAGAGCGTTAGTTAAAAACTATATGAACTCTTGGAAGTGAAATACATACATAGGTTAGAAAAGAAATTAAAAACACATAATTTGTTCTACTTTTTTGGGATTTACAGTTAGTCGTACTATTAACTTAAAATGTTTAAATATTTAAATTCAATACTTTGAAAATGGTGCAATTATTTGATTTTTTAATATGTCCTCGTTGAATGTCTTATATTCTAGGTTTTAAGCTTAAGTAAGTTGAATTTATTTTAAATTTAAGTTCTTTTACAACTTTTAGTTAAATGGATGTATATACATTAGACTGGGCCAAAAAAATTGACTATTTTTTTTTTGAAAGATATATCGAGAATATCATTCAGAATGACAAAAAAAATTTTCGTAAAAGTTTGAGCCCTTAATATCAATTTTAAGAGGGCTATCATCGCTAATTTTGATTTTTAGTCATAATTTCATGTTTTGCGTCAGAACTGACAAAACATTGAAGTAAAAAAAAATTCATTTTGACTTACTTTTATATAAAATTAAATTCCCTACAAAAAAGGTCTAATTGAAAATTTTCGTCAGACAAGCCGTTTTTGAGTAATTAAGCTTAATAAATTGTTATTTTTCTTCGATTTTACTTTTTTAATTTGGAATTTTGTAACTAACGAAAAATAACAATTTATTAAGCTTAATTACTCAAAAACGGCTTGTCTGACGAAAATTTTCAATCAGACCTTTTTTGTAGGGAATTTAATTTTATATAAAAGTAAGTCAAAATGAATTTTTTTTTACTTCAATGTTTTGTCAGTTCTGACGCAAAACATGAAATTATGACTAAAAATCAAAATTAGCGATGATAGCCCTCTTAAAATTGATATTAAGGGCTCAAACTTTTACGAAAATTTTTTTTGTCATTCTGAATGATATTCTCGATATATCTTTCAAAAAAAAAAATAGTCAATTTTTTTGGCCCAGTCTAATATACATCCTCATATATATTATTTTTGCTCATGTAAAAAATATTTGCTTTTTGTTATTTTTTTCCAGTAAACAAGACGAAATCACAACAATAAAAATGCGTAGGGTACAAAATGGATTCTATGCAGCGGCAAGGGCAATTTCACCCGAAAATCTTCACATTCCTACCAAAATGGACACAAATGTTCTGAAACCAAAGAAAAACGCAAGCCGGGTAAATAAACAATAGACAGTCGACAATAAATTTGCATGCTTTGTTAAATCATCCTTTCATTTTCCAACTTATCATTTTACTGCAATTATACCCTCTTTCCCCTTATCTTCTAGTTCTGGATATTATCTATGATAATCGAACGTCCCGATGGAAAAGGTGATATTGAAAACCAACAAAGCAAAAATTCAAACGGTGGTAGTGGAGAACTTGAATCGATTTTACCACCAGTAGAAGAAGTATGTCTGCTTCGTGACAGTCCTTTCAGGATATTAAGGGTAAGTGAATTGAAGTAACCTCTGTTCTGAGATTAAAAACGGAACATGTCCCAGGACCAAGGTTAAGTTGTTTTCGTATTTGTCCAGTGATTTTTAAGTTGATTAGCTGTAATGGTTCGGAAGCGTATACCTAGGTGGAACGTCAAGAGTTTTTGTCGTTAATTTTGTTTACTGGACTTATTTTATTCTTTGGGGTATTTTATTGTAAACTTTGATATCTGTTTCCATGTCATTACGAACACGTGTTGGGCGATTTCTTGAAATCACTAGCAACATCAAGTAAATTAAATATTTTCAAGTACACACAAGTGGTTTTCGAAAAGAGCATGAATCCAATAGAAATTTAATTTTAAGAGTTTTCAATAAGATTATTTTTTTTTTTTAAATAAATGTGAGGTTCATGGTTGATATTATTGATTGAAAACAGAGAAAAGAATATACCGAAGACTTAAAATGGTTATTAGAAGAAAGCGAAAAATCTTAGAAAAAAAATAATCTAGTAAGTTTTTCATCAATGGCAACCTTGATACCTTGATACTCTTAAGAGCGGAAAGTGCAATATGTTAAGAGTTTTAGGTGATTTCTTAGTAGGGGGAATTGAAATTTAAGTAACCTCCAAAAATAATGGTTCCAGCGATACAACTGTTAATGAAGTTGAGAGAGCATAATAACTATTTACAAAAGTTCAGAATATAAACAAAAGTCACACGAAAAATCTTATCAAACATATGACACGATAATAGAGAAAAAACTGGGTTTCATATTTCTGTCTTTCCGTTTGGCTACTTTTTACATAGCTAGGATTATTTTCTTTAAACTTGGAAGCTTACAATTTAAATCTGCAAATGCAAAACCCAAAGCATTGGTATAAGTTTAGAGGCAGCACCTGTTTGAGGATCATATTGTTGTAAGTTCTCGAGTAAAGGCTACCCATACAAAAAATCACACGGTTTAAGGACCCGTGACCGTGGAAACCAAGTTATGCCTTCATAATTGCTTATTTATATATTGTAGACAAAATTACTCTCAGCTTCTCTATTTAAACTCTAGCTGCATCCTGTGTGTGGATTGTAACAATCTTGTTTCTGTTATCATACTAAAAATTTGTCAATCATTTGATAAAACATGTCAGCAATGATCTATATTTCCCATTTAACAAATATACAGTCCTATTCTGCTATAGCTATACGTCGTCGACGGGAGTGATTATTCGAAAACCAACAATTTTATATTTATTATACGTTCGAAGGGAAACATTCCCCGTCGGTAACTCAGCTTGAATTTTCTTAAGCCAGGAAATCGAGCGATTGAGGAAAGAATATTTAATTTCTTGATTTTTAGGCTGATTACCATTATGAAAGGTGTGTATTTTCAGACGAGATCTAGATAACCACTTGAGTTCCAACATTTATCTTATAGCAACTGATGGTTTCCCACACTTCTCAAAAAAGTTTGATTCATATTTTCCTTTCATTCTTAATTTGTACGGTTATCGACACAAATCTGGTTGCCCAAAACCCAAAAATAAATTAGAGATCAATGGCTCATAAAGACCCTAAGCCTAGTAACTTACAACTCTCAACCATTTCCGTATGCGTGTTTTGGAGAAATTGAGGGAATCTACAATTTTCTGACGATTCCGAACGGCTAATGAGCAGCGATCAAGAGGTAGCACACCCTTGAAATACTAGTAACTATATTTTTACATATAAAGCAAGAAAAAAACTATTGGAATAAAATAATAATATACACATCAAAAACTCTCTCTTATGATAAAATCGCTATAGGTGAAGGCCAGATTGCAGTAATTGGTATAATTCTTACTTGCGACTACAAGGCAAGCCATGCATTCGTAAAAAACAACGAACTCGAGATTTTGATCAAAGTTGACATTACGATGATAGTGAATACGAAAAGTGTTTCTCGCAATTATGTTTGTCCGTCTGTCTGTCCACACTACAGCCTAAGCGGCTCGGCCGATTTTCGTTAAGCTTGTTAGATAATTTTGCCCCACACGTTTTTTGTTTCTTTTTTTTTAAGACCAAAAATTTTCTCAAAAAATGTTCCAACAGATTTAAAAAATAAAATCAAAAATATAAAACTTATAGTACTATCAAGAAGACGAAAGATTGTGGCGACATCTTAAGGCTAGAGACGGTAATTGCTAGATTTGTCTTTGCTAAATTTAATAAAAAAATATTCTCTTTTTTACTACTTGTTTTGTATGTATGTTATCCTACTCTCCACTGTGAAAGCGTGCGCTAATTTCTGCGCCATCACCAGGCTAGCGTTCGCAATACAAAATCACGCTCCATGATAATACTATAGGTTATATCAGGGTTGCAAAAGCTTAAGTCACTTGTTAGCTTAAGCTTGGCTTTAATTCACAAGCTAGTGAGTGACTTATGAATTAAAAAAAATATAATTCAGCAGCTAGGAACTGACTTATGAATTTAAAAAAATTGAATTCACAGTTGGTGGTTTGTGAATTAAAAAAATTTAAATCATAAGCTTCTTAGTGACTTATGAATTTAAAAATAAAATGCACGACTGGGTCGCACGAACTTGCTCCTATTTAATCGACTAAGAATTTTAAAAACGAATGTTATTAGAGAAAACTGTTCATAAGGATTAAATTAATTTTTAAATTCTTTTAGTAGTAAGAGACAAAAACAGAATGCTATCCAAATATGAATTTACGTAAGAACAAAAATTATAAGTCGTTGTAGTGGTTTCTTAAAAAAAAGCTTTTATATACAAACTTTTTAAAAGCTTTTTAAGAAAAAATTTTGGTACACTAATTTAAAGGTTTTATTATTGTTCGAATAAAAATTAAATTTACGAAAAGAAATATTGACCCGTTTCGGAGATATCGAATTTTCAATAAAAGAAAAAATAGATTTTTTTTTTTCAAAAATTCAAAAAATATTTATTTTAAAGTTTTGAAATGCAATGTGTTTTAGACTTTTTAGAAGCTTCTGCATAAAAATTTTCATTAAGATCCGTTATGTGCATAATGATTAATTCAAAATTCGAAAAAATGGTTCTATGGTAGGTACAAGCTGTAATATCTTAATTTCAAAATTTTTTTTATTAAATTAAAGATCGTAAAAATTAATTGAAAGAAAAAAATTTTATCAAAATTCTAGGCGCCGTTTTCGAGAAAAATACGATTTTTGAAAACCATTTTCTTAAATTTGTTAGCATTTGTATGGTAGGTACCTCTATGTTTAGGTAAAATAAAATTTTTTTTCTCATATCTTGTAGATTGTATTGAGAAACTTTAATTTGTCAAGTTTAAAAAAATCTAGAATGGGGTTTTCGAAATATTGAGTTTTGAAAAAAAAAAAATTTAAGCTTTTTTTAAAAATCCAAAAAAAAAAATTTTTGAAAATTTGAGTACACAATTCTATTTATGTTTTTGGGGAGCTTTAGCAAAAAAAAATGATTAAAAGCGGTTGCACGGTTTTTGAGAAAATCAAAAACCAAAAAAATGGTTCCATGGGGGGTACCCTCAATAACCATTTTTCGGAAATTTTTTTTCAACCAATACCTAGCTCTAATTAAATGAAATTTTCTTGCATTTTTATTTTTAAAATCTGTCGAACAGTTTTTGAGAAAAAAAAATTTTTATAAAATTTCGAAAAAAATTCGTATGGCAGGTACCGTTATATTTGGTCTTAAAAAAAAAAGAAAAAAACGTGTGGGGGGAAAAAATTAAAAATGATATCTACCAAGTTTGAAGAAAATTGGCCGAGCCGTTTAGGCTGTAGTCGAACCGACAGACAGACAGACAGACAGAATTGCGAGACCTACTTTTTTAGTCTTCGCTATCATCGTAATGCCAACTTTGATCAAAATCTCGATTTCGATTTTTTCTACGAATTCATAACTTGCCTTATAGTACCTATAATTACGGTGACCATCCGTCCTCTTTTTGAGAGGACAGTCCTTTCTTTTTGTGTCGTGTCCTTCCTGTTTACTTTTCTTAGAGAGGACAGACATTTGTCCTCTCTTTTCTAAATTGTCCTTTCAAATTCCTCTTTTTCTCTTTCAAACCACGATTTTACGACTAGCAGGACTGCTTTATTTCATTGAATTCCGTCACATATTGTTTGCTATCGCGAATGATTTTCAAATTTACATCTCCATCTGCAAGTTAGTGTCGTTCGCATTGGCTTTTGTTCGGCTTTTTGAAGAAGAAGAATTGGGTTAAATATGACAATATATTTAATCTCGTAGGGTTTTCGCTTCCGGCTTCAAATGCCCCGACTGAAAGGGTATTTTCAATTTCCAATAACATTAACACACAATTAAAAGTTGATATGCTAGAGGCAACGCTACTAAAAAAAAGTGCAATTATGACTTCGATTGCGTAGAATTTAACACATTTTTAAGAAATCGGGAAGATATCTTAAAAAAAATACATTGCGAAGAAAAATACCAACATTTTCATAGTTCCTTTGAATGAATCTTATACCTATAGTCATGCACATATCTAAGTATATATTATTTCGTTTTTTGTTAATTTATTTTTATTTATTTGTTTTAAAAACTGAACTGAGCTGTAATATGAAGTACAAAACTTTTTAATGAAAAGAATTATTTGTTAAACTTTTGTACGTTAATAAAAGACTGTCCTTTTTTTGCTCCTGAAAAAATGGTCACCGTACCTATAAGTCGCAAGTAAAAATGATTCAGAACCTACTAAGTGACTTATGAATTAAAAAAAAATTAAGTCATGGGCAAGTAAGTGACTTATGAATTAAAAAATTTTAATTCCCAACCTACTAAGTGACTTAGGAATTAAAAAAATTCAAGTCATGAGCAAGTAAGTGACTTATGAATTAAAAAAATTCAAACCATCAGCAAGTGACTTATGAATTAAAAAAAATTAATTCAAAACCAACTTAGTGACTTATGAATTAAAAAAAATTTAATTCATAAGTTAATGGATAAATGCTGATTAGAAAAATTATGCAACGGATAATTTATAAGCTAGCGTAATAATCTTATGATTTGTTTTTTTTTTTCAATATTATTGAAAATACATATTGAATTAGTTTCAGGTAGTTGAAGCAATTTTACAAAAAAATATCAAATAATCAACTCATGTAAAATATGAAAACCAAAAAATTTAAAGGCATATGCATAAAAATATGCACTCACGAAATTTATATAATGATAACCTATCATTTGATCAACACAAAGATTTTATCAATATTGCTATTTATTTAATTGGATTATATAAGGACTGCATAAACGGCAACTCCCAAAAAATTCGCCAAAAGCTTTCGTTTATAATTAAATAATTATTTAGTCAAAACAAGCTTTAAAATTTCCAATCTACCAACTAACTAATGAATTAAATTTTTTTTAATTCACAATTCACCAACTGACTTGTGAATTAAATTTTTTTTAATTCATAAGTCACTTACTCCCTGATGACTTGATTTTTTTTTAATTCATAAGTCACTTGGTAGGTCGTGAATTAAATTTTTTTAAATTCATAAGTCACTTTGGGGGTTGTGAATTAATTTTTCTTTAATTCATAAGTCACCAAATATCTTACGAATTAATTTTTTTTTAATTCGCAAGTCATCTGTAGACTTATGACTTAAGGATTTTTTAATTAAAAAATTCGCAACCCTGGGTTATATGTACATATATACAAAGGTAATAGTTCAAAAAAATTCCGAAAAATGGTTATTAATGCTACCCCCCCTTGGAACGATTTTTTCTAAAAAAATTAATTTTATGCTTATTAACCTTTTTCTCTAATAACATTCGTTTTTAAAATTCTTAGTCTATTACATATGAGCAGGTTCGTGTGACCTAGTCGTGCATTTAATTCAACTTTGATTTCGTTGAGTAATGTCATTATTTGATTTTCTGTCAAAAAATAGCTTCCAAAAATGTTTCCTTGGATCTCCTTTAGGATAAGACATCTGCCCATAAAGTGAAAAGTTTTTCTCTGTCCCCTAAGGTACACAAGGAGCATACTATTAGGTAAATCTTCTCTATGAGGTATAAAATTCAAATGTAAAAGTTCTACTCGAAGGTTGAGCATCATTGATATTTTGCCGACACTGACACTGTTTTCGTCTGTTTTCAACTCATTCAAATATTGATTAAGTTGACAATAAATTTCTCTGCAAATTCAAAAAACAACCTAGTCTCAGGTCTATGTCACACTCCATAGCTATGTCCAGCCATTCAGAATACCAACTTGAGGTGGCAGTTTATAAAGCAGCGCAAGAGCTTCTCTACACTTAGATATTGGTTCGCTCCCTAGATCTGTGCTGCATTCAACAAAATAGATTCCGATACCGCTTCAAAGACTCTTCAAGCATATTTGAACATATTTCCTATGAGCAATACTTTTATTATAAAAACCTTTATTCCACGATACACTTATTTAACTTTTCGCCTTATTGAGTTTCTCCTTCAAATGCTTCTCCAAACTTAAGTTCCTTGTGAAGTACACTAAGAGGTATTTAAATTCCTTGACAATTTCAATTATCTCACCATCGTAACACCATTTTTCGTTTACCCAATTTCTGCCTGCTGCATTCTTAAATATCATAAATTTTGTCTTTTCCAAATTCACAACTAAATTTCATATTTGACAGTATTGAAAAAGCCGGTTCTTCATTAACTGCAATGAATCAGGAGAATACGCCAAGAAAACGATATCGTCTGCGAAAAGAAATGCCTTTTTCATGTGACCTGCAGTCTCGTCTGAAACCTAATTCAGTTTTAAACCACTCAGACCTCTCTAAAAGCTATTCCATACTGTAGCTTTTGTGCCCATATACAAGTTTTGTAAGACTCTGCTAAACTTACTCGACATTCCAATACCATAGAGCTTTTAGAAAAGAGCCTGTCTATCAATTATATCAAATGCTGACTTGAAGTCTACAAAAAATGCATATATGGGTCGTTTTAAAAAAATTACATTTTTAGCGTTATAGCTTCTATTTTTTTTTTTGCATTTCAATTTAAAGACTTGAAATTCGGCATGGAACTGTGTTTATATGACAGCATTATAAGAACAAATTTGCAGATCGATTGATGGTAACGAATAGCCATGGTAATTAATAATGTGTAATCTCCGTGGCCTTTTTGGGATGTGATTTTCATGCTTAATCAGTTTTATTAATATTTTTAATGATGAAAATGATTTTTTATTTAATTTTGGGCCTTGTCGTTTGAAAGCCCTTCTCTCAAACTTCAATTTTATGATATGCCAAAAAAAAAATTGTTTTGTTGTCCGAATACTTAGTTGAACGAGTGTGACAAGATTTGGAAAAAAAAACTAATTAAACATTTTCGCTTTTTCACACAACTAAACAATTTTTAATAATTTTTTACGATGCATCATCTTATAGTACGTCAAAAAACCTTCAATTTCATGTTTTATTATAATTTAATTATTGCAGTTAATTCCTTTAAAATTTACATACAAAATAATTTTTTCATCCGAGTAAAAATTCAGTGTAATCTCCGTGGCCTTGTTATCTTTGTACCGTATAAATATTTTTTAGTCTAACCACCGCCAAAAGAAAGGTATTTACTCATACTTGAACCTAATATAATTTGGATGACATTGAATTACATTTACTATATTAAAATTAAGAAATAGTCGAATTTGTAATCTCCGTGGCCTGTAATCTCCGTGGCCATTTTCGTATTTGTTTTTTAATAAATGTTCTTTTAGTTTATAATGGCTCATATCATTATTTATTTTTTTATATTCTAGATAAATATACTGAATTTCAACATTCCTTACAATATTGGTACCGTAAAAGTTCCAAGAAAGTTATGTGCCGTTATTTAAAATTATTTTTTTGACTCTTTCATGCTTTTAAACAAAATCATTTCGTAAACAAACAACTTTTTTATTAATTATCTTATTAAATTTAGTTGCTTTCCACAAAATTTCAATTATTTATTGTTACTTTTATTTTGTGGATTATTATTATTTTATGCAAGAAAAGAACATTTTTAGTACATTCGAAATTTAAAATTTAAATTTTTATCAAAAAATACTCTTAAAATGGAAAATATTTGAAATTATTTTTGCGCAACTCGGAGAACTCCTTTTCTCCTTGTTTACTATAGATTTAGGAACTAAGACCCAAGAAAAACTGAAAAAAAAATTTTTTCAAACGATCAAAAAAAAATGTCAATTTTTAAAAAATGACCCATATGTAACTTCTTCTTTTTTGCTATAAATGATTGCGCTATATTTCTGTAAACAAAAATTTGGTCAATCGTTGAATAGCCTGGTCTAAAAGCTGGCTGGAACTCGTTGAGACCATATATTCCTATAATTGGAAAGTTCTGAATAGCTTCCTTTTTTTACTTGCGATATATAGGTACTATAGGGCAAGTTCTGCATTTGGAAAAAAATCGAACTCGAGATTTTGATCAAAGTTGACATTACGATGATAGCGAAGACGAATAAAGTGGGTCCGGCAATTCCGTCTGTCTGTCTGTCTGTCTGTCTGTATTTCTGTACCTCGATCTGGAGCCTAAGCCACTGGACCTAGAGGGGAAATTGAAATTTTTTTTTTAGCTCTAAAACTAACGGTACCCCCCATACACCCGTAATGCAAAATCTTATTTATCTCGAAAACGGCTCTAACGATTTTGATAAAAAAAAATAGGTGTGATATTATGAACATGGACTACGTTTTGATAAAAAAAAAATGTGGGGCAAAATGTTATTAACGGTACCTGTCATAGAACCGTTTTTTTTGATTTTCGACTTTCTCATTAACGGCTCTAACGATTTTAACCAAAAATTTTCAGCAGGAGTCCCCCTAAGTTTAAAATAATATTGTATATAAAAATATTCGAAAACTTTTTTGTTGGTTTTTTTTGAAAAATTTTTTTTTTGAAAAATCAATATCTTCAAAACCTATGAACGATTATATTTTGAAGTTATTTCCTAAAATCAATATTATTAAATACTTAAAATTCGCATCCCACATTTTTTTCTTGAAACATTTTAAAGAAATTACTTATATAAAAAATTTATTTATTTAATAATAAAACGATTTTTTAAAGTTTGTTTGCATAAATTCATACTTTTCTAGAAAGCAGACGGCAATTTCATTTTAAATTCATGTCTTATATTTATAAAATGTATCTTAAATTCCAAAGTACTTTTACATAAGAGCAAGTTCGTGCGATCCAGTCGTGCATTTTATTTATATTGCGAAAATTAAAGATTTTCCAAACTCCTGAAGTATCAAACTAGTCTCTAACATATTCTTATATATTACTATAAGCCTGTTGAGCAATTCTGTTGTGCTTTATTTATAAAACTCGACTGAGACTCCATCGGACACAGCTGCTTTTCCATCCTAAAGCAGTTTTTTTGTCGAGATTGATATTGTTCTTAAAACAAGAGGTAGATATCAAAAACGTGAAAGGTGACCCACGAGGGTCTGTCCTAACAGTTCGACTTACGTTCTTAGAAGAAAGAAAATAGAAAACAAAAAATTAGATTTTTAAGTCTATTGCAGGCGGAGATCGTATACAAACTGACTGGCTGCATACAAGTTTCGTTTTGGCACCCACCACGATACAAGTAAGGTTATTGATCCCTCGGTGCAAATCACAGATTCCTCACATAGGCCAGTGTTGGAATAGGTTCAGTCGTGAAAGTGTTGGCTCAACGATTCACTATCTTTATAATGGGTCAATGTCCTAGTGCATTGTGATAACTAGATACGCTTCCAAAAGGAACAAAACATACTGAAAAGCATGTTTATATACCGAAAGCGTTTACAAAACCAAAATGTTTTTTTTTTAAATAAGTGTAAGAATAGCGTTTAGATTTCTTAAACCTTTACGATTCATCTGGATGTCCATGACGTCCAGGATATCACATCCTTCCTATTAATTGTGGATTCATTCCGAATTAGATTGGGGATCTCAAAAACTATCCATATTCTTATATTTTCTTTTGTTTGTACAAATTATTCTCCTTTTTTAAATAAATTCTTAAAAACATGAATGTGATATTTCTTTTAAAACAGATATTCGAATAATTCGAAATAAAAGTAGGTAAAGTAGTATCCCCGACCGACGTGTAACAGAATACAGACGACTAGCGAACGTGAATTGATGAAGTGAATCGATTGTTCGTTCCTCCTTTAAGTTGAATAGAACTGACTAATAACATCTCGCTGGTGATTGCACATTTGTATAGATTTGACCTTTTATTTAAAAAAAAACGTTCGTTGACTTTTAAAAAATAATTACGTATACGCCCCAGTGTCTAAAAAATGATTTAATTTTTTCACTAATTTTTATGTGATGTGTGTATTATTTAAAATAATTATTTCAGTAAAAATATATGTATATATAATTGTTGCTTCAGATGCAGGTACTGATGGGGATTCGTTTTATTGGTAAGCAAGTTCCGGAAATTTAATCGAACATTGCTCGCATTTCTATGCTTTATAAAGTCGGTCTTACACACTCAATGAAATTACTGTATAAATTTATGATTTGGCAACTTTCTGAGGAAGTGTTATCTAAAATAATTGTAGATTCAAATTTCAAATTTGTTTCAAAAAATTAATTTTTCAATAACTTATCGTCGGTAAGATATCAACGAATTTTTGATCGATCCTAGACATCGTTGTGTGTGTGGGATAAGCGATGTCCAATTTACGATGTTCAATTTAATCGGGTTGAATTCGAACGATTGCATGAATATCTTAAGACACAGGTCAATTTAATTTCATTTTCAAAAAACGGTGTACAAGTAAGACCTAGTCTTTTATATCACCTAAAAACTGGTAACATGTTTCGACAAAATCTAGGAATGAATTTCATAATTACAATAAAAAATTAAGAAATAATAATAATAAAAGCTAATACTAAAAAAAAAAGACTAAATAATAAAAAAAAAGAAGAAAAAGCCTGTGTTATTCACTTTTTATTAATAAATTATAACTTGTTTTAAAGATTTTGCCATTTGATCCTTATACATTTCTCCTTTCCCGTCACTCCCAATTTCACAACCAATCCCTCCCCTTTCCTTCATTATTTCCATGTTATATTATTGGTTAAAGTGAAGTATTATTGCTCTCTTAAAATTAGCGGTAGAAGTGATTTTTTAACATAAAAAAAAGGCAAAAACGTGCCACCTCATGAAACCCCACAAGAATTAATTGTAGTGTCTAGAATGGCATCAGCTGACGTACATTTTCTTCATATTTTCATTTACGTTCGAAACAGTAAAGATAAGTGCGTACAGTTCATGATTGTACCGTCTCCGGAATCGTCCTTCCTCACATACGGGGCCAACAATTCTCCTTAAGACTTTTCTCTCGAACGCAGCTAAGAGGTCGGAGTGCCTTTTGCTAAGCACCCAAGTCTCGGATCCATATGTGAGTACTGGCAGGACCATGGTCCTGTACAGCAGCAGTTTTGAAGTTATGGTGAGATTTCTGGATTTGAAGAGCTTTGACAGACTATAGTAGGCTCTGTTGGATTTGAGAAGCCGCCCGCGTATTTCTTCTTCTAGATACTGTTATCGGCTGCAACTATTGACCCAAGATATTTAAAGGATTGCACCACTTCAAATTCGTGCTCCGCAACCTTGATTGTTTGACCAACTGTTCCTCTCGCATTCGACGCCACCATGTACTTTGTTGTACCTTCACTAATGTGCAGCCCCAGATTTTGTGCCGCCTGCTCGATCTGGCTCAAGGAGTCGTGTAAGCTGTAAGCTGTTCAGTTCTTCCGATGATGTCGATGTCGTCTGCGTAAGCCAGTAACTGACTGGACCTGTTGACAATGGTCCCTCTTGTTGCCGTGCCAGAGTCACGGATTGCTTTCTCCAACGCCAGGTTGAAGAGGAGGCAGGCCAAACCATCCCCTTGTCGGAGTCCATTAAAGATGTTGATTGATCTGGATAGCAATCCGGCTATTTTTACATGGTCAACCTACATAGTCGTGTCAATTTATTTGGGATGCCGAATTCTCTCATGGCTTTGTAAAGTTCTACCCTGGCTATGCTATCATAGGCGGCCTTAAAGTCTATAAACAGATGGTATGTTGGGATGTTAAATTCTAGACATTTTTCCATCGCCTGCCTAAGGGTAAAGATCTGATCAGTTGTTGATTTGCCTGGAATGAAACCACACTGATATTGTCCGATGGCGGTTTTAGCGTATGGGGTTATCCGGTCTTGTAGGATAGAGGAGAGTATCTTATTGGCGGTACTCAACAATGTGATACCTCTATAATTGCTGCACGTTGTGACATCTCCCTTCTTATGTATGGGGCATATTAAACCTTTTCGCAAGTCTTCTGGCATTTCTTCCTGCTCCCATACATGTACTATAATATCATGAATTGCTTGACGTAAGGCTGGACCGCCGTGATGGAATAATTCGGCTGGTATGCCATCGGCTCCCGGGGCTTTGTTCTGTTTAAGCCGTCCTATAGCCTTCTCAACCTCTTCTATGCTTGGTGGCGGCAACATAGGGTATTCTTCTTGAAGTAGTGGAGCCTCCACTTCTGCAGTGAGCTGACCATTTAGCAATTCATTAAAGTACACTTCCCATCGCTCCAGTATGCTTGCAGGATCGGTGATCAGATTTCCCTCTCCGTCCTTGCAGTATGTGCAGCGTGGTGTGTACTGCGTCATGTTTCGGACGGATTGGTAGAACTTCCGCGCCTGGTGCGGACCTCGCTCTCGGCTGTTTTCTATTTCACTGATTAGGTTCTTCTCCCAGGCTGATTTCTTTTGTCTGTGAACTCGTTTTTCTGTTCTTCTGAGCTCTTTATATTCCTTTTCGTGTGCCCGCGTTCTATGATATTGTTGCATTGCTCGGTACGCAACATTCTTACGTTCAGTCGCTAGCTTGCATTCATCATCAAACCAGTCGTTCCGATTTTTACGACTGCTGCCTAAGATGGAGTTGGCAGTACTAATGACAGTATTTTTAAGACGTGTCCAGTTCTCATTCACGCCCAGCATACTGGCTCCAGGACTTACTCTCCCTAAATCAGGTGTTTCTAGGGCGAGTCCTAACGCATTACCAAAGGTGTTACTGGTGTTTTCATTGCGCAGGGCAGCCGTGTTGATTCGAACCTGATCGGCGGATGCAATGCGTCTTCGAGGCAATCCGCCCTCGGAAAACCATACCAACAAGATAGTGATCCGAATCGATATTGGCACCTCGGTACGTTCGTACCGTCATCAAGTTCGAGTAGTGGCGACGGGTCTATCAACACGTGGTCTATTTGGTTACGAGTGACTCCATCAGGTGATACCCAGGTGGCTTTGTAGATATCTTTACGCGGGAACCTGGTACTCGCAACGACCATGTTTTTCGATGCTGCCAATTCTAAGACTCGAAGTCCATTGTCATTAGTGTTCTCATGCAAACTATGGGTGCCTGCGTAATGCCTGAATACCGGCTCCTGACCTATTTTTGCATTCAAATCATCATCATACCTTGGACAGGCATTGAGGGCCCTCTCGACTTGTTCGTAGTAAGTCTCTTTTTCTTCGTCTGAGGACTCCTCCGTAGGTCCGTGAACGTTAATGAGGCTGATGTTCGTAAATTTGCCTCGCACGCGAAGGGTGCATAGCCTTTCGCTTATAGCGTTAAAGCCGATGATAGTAGGCTTCATTTTTTCGCTGACTAGGAAGCCTACCCCGAGCACATGGTGTTTTGTATGACAGCTGTAGTATATGTCATATTCTTTCTTCTGTAAAACACCATTCCCTGTCCATCTGATTTCTTGAAGAGCTGTTATGTCAGCTTTATATTTTGACAGGGCATCGGCTAGCTGCTGAGCAGCTCGAGCTCTATAGAGCGATCGTACGTTCCATAAGAAAATTCGTAAATCGTTTTTCCTTTTTCTTTGCGTGGGTTGTCGTCGTGAGATCAGTCCGTTTCCGAGGCTTGTTGTCGTTCTCGAAATTCATTAAGTTTTACGGGACAGGGAATTAACCTATCGCCAACCTGAGGAACCAGCCTGATCATATTAGCCAAACCTTTTTTAAAAGGCTTGTTTCTAGCGGCCGCCGCGGAGAGGCTATGATCACACTTCCACCAGTCCCGAATAGTTACGGCACGTGCATGTTTTCGTATGCTACATGTTGTTCCCCCTATTCGTCTGATGGCTGACCGCCCTGCCGATGACATTCAAGGCCCACAATTCACAAAAAACAGTAAAACTTTCTGCGGATGCATTTCCACTGTTAAGATTTTGTGGCGGTTGACATCGTCCGAAATCCAGTAACTTTTTTTTTTGATGTTGCCATTCATCAATTTTGATCTGGAAACCAATCAGGGAACACACTCTTACTGCAATGATGCTGTACCTTACCATGACGAACTATTGTCTTAAAAGTCTGAAAATTAAGAAAAAAAAAAAACAGAAAAACTAGCACCAGATACACTAAAATTGCCACTTAGACTGTCAAAATCTCCCCGACCGACCCTCTCAAGTTTTTTAATAGCAAAATGTCATGACGGAAAAAAAGATACTATTCAAAATACATATTTTTTATCTCTTCGTATCGTCCTATTAAAATTATCTTAGTGCCTTTTGGCGTAATGGCTAGTTCATTGAATTGCATTGCCACCAAAGAATTGTGTTCGATTGAAACGCGCGCGCCGATGAAAAATACTCGATGAGCATATTTTGGCAAGAACAGTGCTTTGGTCATCTTCACCTTTTGGATTTTGAAAAATTGTAGGTCTCCTCTGGTAACAAGGACACAGCAATAGATTTTAGACATATTCTCATATTATATTATATTTATATATCACGTTATATTATTAAGTAAAATCATAGCCAAGCCCACATCTACAGTTTTAAATTTATCGTAAGTGGTACTGGTACATTTTTATCTCCTCAAATGGCATGTCAGGCATCATCTCATATACAAGTTCAACGTGTTCACTCTTCAAACGTTTCTTAATAGATACACAAATATATGTAACATACTACTTCGTACGATATTAAGTTTTTCGGCCCTCATGAAAGTTTTCATAAAACTGAAATGTGGAAGTTAAATTTGTGACGTGAGAAGCTTATCCTGATTGTTGAAAAATAGGGTAAAAAGATATGAACCGAGGAAATTTCCAGACACGTTAAGTGAGGTTCTAGAAGCTTCTATACGATGGTTATTATCTTTATGTATTAAGGTGGTAGTCTCCTCTTATGAGGGAACATATAACATAGTAAAGATTGTTTTATAATTTGAGATAACTCTATGTACAGCTGAAATAAATCTTACACGTAGAAGACTTGGCACTATTGAATTGAACTTGTTGAATTTATACAAGATACAGCAACATTACTTTTTTTTTTTGCTTCTCCGATTTCTGAAACTGATGCGTATTTGAAACACAAACAACCTGACTTACTAGCTAATAATCGGTTGTGTTTTTCGTTGGTAAAACAAATAAATTTATTTTTGCTTTGGATCTGTCAAAATTTTTGCATTCTATTGGACAAAAAAATCAATTAATTTTTCGACTTAAAATACATTTTTCATATTTTAAATTTTCGCCAGATTTACCTCTCCCTGGTCTAATACCTACACGACCAGTAAGTTGTAAATTTGGTTTTAGGTTTTTTTTTTAAGCTTCGTCGGTCAAAATTGCTGTCATTTATTCAATCAATCTTACTAAATCAACATGAATAGACCGAGTCACATATAGTGTTCGGCAAAATGTGGAAATGATTAAATTGTTTTTTTGATAGTGGTTCTTCTGTTTCAGAAGCATTTCTAGTGCTTCGCTCATTTAAGGGTCACCACAATCGTCCTTCTGAGTAGACTATTCGCAACGAAATTGGTTAATTCAATTCGACCGACACCCGTACGTCAACGAAACGTAAGAACTGTCGAAAATATCGCCACTGTCCGTTCCGTGAGAGTGGGCAGCACAATTCGTGGAAGCCAATTCCGCGCCGACCTCTTGACCAATTGGCCACTTATTTTAGGCGAAAAATGATTCACAGCGACGAGGCCCATTTTCGGATGAAAAATTACTCCTTCCAGTTCTCCTTCCTTATTTCCTTCCTTTATTCGTGCACATAACTCATTGTTATTTTAATTTTGATACTATTTATGAGATTAATATCGAAGTACAATGTCAAATATTTAGTTATATATGAATTAAATGAAAAACAAAAAAAAATGCACCACTTAGTCACATGAAATTGCTCTTATGTAAACGACTAAGAATTTCAAAAATTAATGTTATTAGAGAAAAACTGTTAATAAGCATAAAATTAATTTTTAAAAGAATTAAACAACTCCATTAGTAGTTTGAGCTAAAAACAGGATGCCATATGATTCAAGCAAATATTAGCTTATGCAAAAACAAAAATTATAAGTCCGTACTGGTTTCTTAAAAAATTCAGCTTTTATATACAAAATTTTTAAAACGTTTTTAAGAAAAAATTTTGGTAGGGTAAGGTCGGGATGATTTGACAGGTTAACAAACTTTACAAAATATCTCAAAATCCAAATACAGTTTAATGTTTTAAAAATTTGTATATGTTAAAATATCATTTTAGCAACATAAAAACATCGTTTAATTATCGATTTAAATATTTGTATTTGAGTTATTGTCAATACCTCCTTCGGGGAGGGATGATTTGACATTGGCGTTAGGAGGTTTTGACAGAGTGAGGAGCATTTGACAAATGATCACGGTTCGACAGTTTTTCATTATTAAATAAATACAAAATTTGGTTATTTTTCAGTAAATAGTTATTTTATTATTTTTCTAACTTATAAGGAACTAATTGTTTTTAAATTCTTTAAGTCTTTTTCATTTATATTGAATGTTAAAAGCTTTAAAAACAATAAAAATAGTTTAAAATGAATGTCTTCTTACATAGCGCTTTAAAGCTGGCACAAATGGATACATCTAAAGGTTGTAATTTATGGGATGTATGCGGAGGAAAAGAAAGCATAACAATTCCGTTTTCTCGACAATATATGATGGCTTCAAGGCTGATGATATGATGAGATGTATGATTATCGAGCAATAAAAATATTGGTTTTCCTTAGAGCCAGAACATTTGGAAATATTTCACTTTTCATCAAACCGTGGTCTGAGAGTAGGCCAACGGATCTTTTAACAGAACCTGTCATAAAATTAGGTTTTATACGCTTTCGTGGAAACACATAAACTGGCGGAATATGATTTCCTATGGCATTGATAATACCAACCATTGTGACTAGGCTGCCCCTTTCTACGGATGCAACTTGAGAAACGGTTCTCTTTTCAGCAATTACCTTTAGAAAATTATGAATGTTTGTGTAAAGTTTCTAGAAAAATAAAAGTTGTCCTACCCTTGGAGCATCAAGTACAGCTAGTTTATTAACATTCCACGATTTTGGGTATGGAATTTTCTTAGTTTTCACATATTGTAGAACTAATTGTTTAGCCAATTCATATGTCAATCCAAATTGTAAGTTGGAGCATTTTTTTAAATATTCAACGAGCTCACTTTCGTGAGCTGTTGTAAGAATTTGCTTATGCCAATATTTTGTACTATTTCGGTCATTAATTTGTTTTACTTCCCGTATTTTTGAAGTCTAAACATTAATGTGGTACGATTAATACCAAATTTTTTTGCCGCACTGTTTATAGACTCTTTTTGGTTGTGAATGTTTTTAATAGCATTTTTAACATTTATTTCGTCGATGTTGCGGTTAGGATGTTTTCTTTTATAAGTGTTGGGCATGTTTAATATTCTAAAAAAAGAGTAAAAGGTTGTTTTACTATAAGATATTCTTATTGACTTAAGAAGGAGGATTTGACATTCTGTCAATTGCTCCTGCAAAACAATTGTCAAAACCTCCTTTCAATCTACTTTTGGAAAAAATTTCAAAAAACACTTGTAAAAGCGCGCAGAAAATTGTTTTTGTGCCTATAAGTTTTAGTCAAATGCAGGTGCAACCCAATATTGCAATTTAAGTATCAAAAGCTTAAAATTAAAGAAATTGCACTTGGATTACTTACCATCAAAAATTACATCAACCGGCTTAAAAACATAGAAACACATCCACTTCACACAGCTTCAAAGACACACTGATGAGTTATTTACCACTCACACCCATCGCAACTAACTTCATTTGCTCATCATTAAAAGTGCTGCAAAATCAAAAGTTTTCAAGAAAAGTACTAATGTCAATTCCTCCTCCCTGTCAAATCATCCCGACCTTACCCTACGCCATTTTAAAGTTTTTTTTATTGTTCGAATAAAAATTAAATTAACAAAAAAAAATATTTATTTCTGAGATATTGAATTTTCCGAAAAAAAATAGATTTTTTTTTTCAAAAATTCAAAAGAATTTTTCTTTTAAATTTTGAAATGCAATGTTTCTTAAACTTTTTAGAAGCTTCTCTATACAAAATTTCATTAAAATCCGTTATGTCGATAATGAGAAATTCTTAATTTGAAAAAATGGTTCTATGGTTGTACCTACCTGCAGTAATATCTTGAACTCGAGATTTTGATCAAAGTTGACATTACGATGATAGCGAAGACGAAAAAAGTGGGTCTGGCAATTCTGTCCGTCTGTCTGTCTGTTCGATTACAGCTAAACGGCTCGGCCGATTTTATTCAAACTTGGTAGATATGGGTTTTAATTTTTTACCCCCGGATGTTTTTTGATTTGATTTTTTAAGACCAAAAATAACGGTACCTGACATACGATTTTTTTTTCGAAATTTTATAAATAATTTTTTTTTCAAAAACTGTCCCAACGATTTCAAAAAAAAATTCAAAAAATTTAATTTAGTTAAACCTAGGTAATGGTTAAAAAAAAATTTCTAAAAAATGGTACCCCCCTTGGGACCATTTTTTTGTTTTTGATTTTCTCAAAAACGGTACCACCGATTTTGATCATTTTTTTTCATGCTCAAGTTTCTCAGCAGTTTAAATATTATTTTGTATTCAAATTTTCCAAAAAACATTTTTTCGATTTTTAAAAAAACTTTCAAAATTTTCTTTTGAAAAGTCAATATTTCGAAAACCCCATGCTTGATTTCTTTTCAAAACTTGATAAATAAAAGTTTGGAAAAATAATCTACAAGATATGAGAAAAATAAATTTATTTTACCTAAAAATAACGGTACCATCCATACAAATGTTAAAAAATGGTTTTCGAAAATAGTATTTTTCTCCAAAACGGTTCCGAGAATTTCGCTTAAATTTATTTTCTTTCTATTATTTTTTAATATCTGTAATTTAATACAAACATTTTGAAAACAAGATATTGCTGACTGTACCATAGAACGATTTTTTAAAATTTTGAATTTCTCATTATCAGCACAACGGATTTTAATTAAATTTCGTAGAAAGAAGCTTCTAAAAAGTTTAAAAAGACTTTGCATTTCAAAACTTTAAGAAAAATATTTTTTTTGAATTTTGAAAAAAAAAAAATCAATTTTTTGTTTTTTGAAAATTCAATATCTCGAAAACGGATCAATACTTTTTTTTTGTAAATTTAATTTTTATTCATACAATAATAAAAACTTCAAATTGGCGTACCAACATTTTTTCTTAAAAATGTTTTAAAATTTTCTTATATAAAACCTTATTTTTTAAGAAACCACTACAAAGACTTATAATTTTTGTTCTTGCATAAATCTATATTTGTTTGAATCACATGGCATCCTATTCTTACCTTTAACTACTAAAGAAGTTTTTTTTAGTCATTTTAAAAATGAATTTTATGCTTATGAACAGTTTTTCTAATAACATTCATTTTTGAAATTCTTAGTCTTTTACATAGGAGCAAGTTCGTGCGACCCAGTCGTGCAATTTATTTTTTAATTCACAAGTCACTTAGTAGTTTATGAATTAAATTTTTCTAAATCATAAGTCACCAATTAACTTATGAATTAGATTTTTTTTTAAATCACAAATCATCTACAGACTTATGACTTATGGATTTTTTAATTCAAAAATTCGCAACCCTGAATTGAACCGACTGTTTGCGACTGTCAAATAGGAGTGCAACAGTTTTACAGATGTACTTGAAAAGTTGAAGGTTCGTAAAAGCTTTTTACCCATAGGACGGAGTGGTCAAGCATATCAAATGCCCTTGAGAAATCTAAAAGAACAAGAAAGCTTACATTGTCTGTATCCAAGGCCTTTTAAAAATTCCGTTATGTAACTCTGTCCTTTACGGAAACCAGCTTGTTCGGGTGTTAGGAGGTTCAAAAAATAGGTACAGAGTCATCTGTTTTTGTAAAGTTCTTTCTAACACTTTAGAAAGGAAGGGTAATATAGCGATAGGTCTGTAGTCAGATTCTTTAGAGTTTTTCGGGACAGGTATTATTTTTTCTAATTTTCATTGTAATGGGTATTCTGCAGTGGTAAACAGCAATTTCCTGTGTAGGTGAAGGCGAAAATATCACCGTAGAAGAGCATTTGGATGGGGGGGGGGGGGGGTAATTGAAATCTACGTTTAAGAAACCACTTGTTAACAATTAGGAATTGGCATTTTTTTTCTCATGCTTTTTGTTCAACTTTAATTTGGTTACGAAAAACTCAAACTATGTTTTTAATTTTCTACGCTTGAGGAGAATAATGCTATTTGAATTAAAGACAAAAATGTTGTCGGCCAATAATTTGATAGCTATCGAGATTCACAGATTGCCAGATAAAATATACGTCTACTCGTTAGCTTTCATTATTTTCATTCCTTTGCTTGTTAACACAGCCATTCATTCAAAAAATGGGCCTTGTCACTAAAGATAATTTTTCGGCCAAAATTGGCGTCCTCTTCCAAATGCTTCGAACAAAAGGCGTTGATTATAGACATGAACTTTAAGCTCTTAGATCAGTTGGATCTTGTACGAGTGTATGTACGAATTCCGGCGCAAAATTCAACAAGCTAAAGTCTGCGAAAGGCCGAGTTCTTGTGTACGGTGAGGAATAGACTGCCTCGGGTTCTGCTTTCATAAACCACGGCGTTGTTATTCACCGATATTGTGTTCCTTTGACGTACGAATTGGTACGTTGCGTTGGCTGAATGATAATAGAACAGTTCGTCTCAAATTTGGCCAACAAATGTTGAAGAGTCGACTGTGAAGGACCACCACGTTTACGTAGAATAGGCGAACACTGATTTTGATAATAACGGTTTATCATTTGGACATGCTGTTCAACTGCTTACTTTGCCATGGTAATCTGGCAAATTCTTAATAAAATGCAACATATTTGACAGATGTCACCAAAACAAATGGCCGACACAGGTCGCCAAAATTCACCCCCGCCAATTGAAAATCCATTCTTTTTGAAAACGATTAAAAGTGCGTGTTCCATCCTCATAGTATTTAACAATTAAACTTTTTTCCGAGGTCAAATAATTCATAATTAAATCGAAAAGCGAAGTAAAAAGTAAACAAAAAGGTTATAATCTCATGAACTTTTAAATTGCTTATCATTCAAAAACTGTTCCCGACGACGCTTTTAAGTCCACAGTACATCAAATTCTCACATCAGTCATGCGGTACCTACATAAGTTATTTTAACAAAGTTTACGAAAACCTGTCAAAGAAGTTTGATTTATTTTATTTTCGGTTATACGTCTTCTTTTTTGCATGGACCTTTGAATGAATGAAATTGTGTGAGTTTTGATTCTGTTTACTTGATTCAAACAAATTTCAATCTTAGGTATTTTATGTATGTAATCTCTCCTTGCAAAAGTTACATTTATTTAAGTATCTACATATATGCTTCAAATGCGGTTTATATTTAACTTTTGGCATGATGATATTTTGAAAATCAGGTAAATATTTTTACGTCTACGTAAGAACACACACAAGGCTATGGATCTTGGATAGGTGATAAAGTTTTGTTTATATTTTGCAATAAGTTAAGTCTGTGTCAAAACCATATTCAATTTAAACTTAAATGCATATTTAAATATAAATCTTACCCTTGTCATTGTTAAGATTTAATGGGAATTATATACTCGTATCTAATATTGGTTTTGATACAGAAATAATATTTGATTTACATTAATTTGAAATCGACTACCCAAATCCCTTAAGTTAAATTCATTACTTGAACAGAACAGACGAGAAACAATATCAGATATATCACAAAACAAGAGGAGGTAGGGCCTGAAGGTGCTTAGCATTTAATGTCTCACGAAAGAGTCATAAACCAGTTGTTATAATTTCTAATTTCTCGATGATGATTACTAAATTGGAAGCCCAATCGTTGAAAGTATGTGAAATAAACCTTAAACTGGGGTGTTTTCCCTCTTTGGTTTGGTTAGCTATACGAGGCGTGCTGGAGATTTGTAAAAACATTGGCGCTTTTCGACAAAAAATTTCGTTTATCACAAAGCGTTCCAGGATTGTGAAAACAAGGAATTCCGATTTCAGTAAATTCATGATCGCACTGAAATTACATATTTTCTTTCAATTCGCACCAATTCAGGGAAAAATTCAACTGATGACTAGACAATTTTGCTTCAATCATCACAGACAGAGCTTCAAATGATGACACCTTTCTTGGTTCATGAAAACTTTTTTTTGTCTTTGTAAGACACTTTGTGACGTTGCTGCTTCTTTTACCAATTCTACTGCTTGCCTTTGCCCCGAAGCCCGTAAACTCATTTGAACATCATAAACAAGCGCATTTGTAGGAACCGTATTTCTTATTTCCGCAGTTCGTTTTCGGTTTGTTGAATCACTGCATGTTTCAAAAAAAAAAAAAAAAAACATGGACCTCCAGGCGATGAAGAAATTTGTTTAAAAGAAATGAATCCGTTGAGCCATTTTAACCCTAAGACAAGAAACAGTTTTTTCGTTCCATTTGATCGTTCCCATTTGGTTTTTAGTTGATGGTTGAAATTTTTTCAAGACTTGCTGAAGCTATAAGGAAAAAAAATCGAACTCGAGATTTTGATCAATTCGATGATAGCCAAGGCTAAAAAAGTGGGTCTCGCAATTCTGTCTGTCTGTCTGTTTTTTCAACTACAGCCTAAACGGATTTGCCGATTTTCTTTAAGCTTGGTAGATAGTATTTTAAATTCCCCCCCACACGTTTTTTCTTTTTGTTTTAGGATCGAAAATAACGGTGCCTGTCATAGGATTTTTGCTTTTGAAATTTTATAAGTATTTTTTTTTCTCAAAAAGTGTCCCACAGATTAAAAAAATGAATTTTAAATTTCATTAAGTTAAAGCTAGACAATGATTGAAAAAATAACAGAAAAATTGTTATTTTTGGTACCCCCCATTTAGCCATATGTTTGGCTTTTGATTTTCTCAAAAGCGGTACAACCGATTTTGATAATTTTTTTATGCTAAAGCTCTCCACCAGTTTGAATATTATCGTGTTTTCAAATTTTCCAAAAACTTTATTTTGGATTTTAAAAAAAATATTGCAGTTTTTTTCAAAACTCAATATTTCAAAGACTTCATGCTCGATTTTTTTAAAACTTGATAAATAAAAGTTTCTTAATATAAATTACAATATGTAAGAAAAAAATTATTTTACCTAAAACTAACGGTACCCTCCATACAAATGTTAAAAAATGGTTTTCGAAAGTCGTATTTCTCTCGAAAACAGTTCCGAGAATGTTGCTAAAATTTTGTTTCTTTTGATTAATTTTAACGATCCATAATGTAATAAAAATAAAATGCACGACTGGGTCGCACGAACTTGCTCCTATGTAAAAGACTAAGAATTTCAAAAATGAATGTTATTAGAGAAACTGTTCATAAGCATAAAATTCATTTTTTAAATGACTAAAAAAAACTTCTTTAGTAGTTAAAGGTAAGAATAGGATGCCATGTGATTCAAACAAATATAGATTTATGCAAGAACGAAAATTATAAGTCTTTGTAGTGGTTTCTTAAAAAATAAGGTTTTATATAAGAAAATTTTAAAACATTTTTAAGAAAAGTTTTTATTATTGTATGAATAAAAATTAAATTTACAAAAAAAGTATTGATCCGTTTTCGAGATATTGAACTTTCAAATAACAAAAAATTGATTTTTTTTTTTCAAAATTCAAAAAAAAATATTTTTCTTAAAGTTTTGAAATGCAATGTTTTTTAAACTTTTTAGAAGCTTCTCTCTACGAAACTTCATTAAAATCCGTTGTGCTGATAATAAGAAATTCAAAATTTAAAAAAATCGTTCTATGGTACAGTCAGTAATATCTTGTTTTCAAATTTTTTTTTATTAAATTACAGATATTAAAAAATAATATAAAGAAAAAAAATTTAAGCAAAATTCTCGGAACCTTAATTAATGTGTGGGTACCTTAATTTTTAGGTAAAATAAACCTTTTTTCAATATATCTTGTAGAATTTGTTGAGAAACTTTTATTTATCGAGTTTAAAAAAAAAGCTAACTTAAGGTTTTCGAAAAATTGAGTTTTGAAAAAAAAAAATGAATTTTTTTTTACAAATCCAAAAAATGTTTTTTTGAAAATTTGAATACACAATTGTATTTACATTTTTGGAGAGCTTTAGGAACAAAAAAATGATCAAAATCGTGGTACCGTTTTTGAGAAAAACGAAAAAAATGGTTCTTTGGGGGTTACCTTCAATAACCATTTTTCGGAAATTTTTTTTCAACCAGTACCTAGCTTTAACTAAATGGAATTTTTTTGTATCTTTTTTTTATCAGTCGAACCGTTTTTGAAAAAAAAAATATTTACAAAATTTCGAAAAAAATTCGTGTGGCAGATACCGTTACTTTTGTTCTAAGCAAAACAAGAGAAAAACGTGTTTGGGGGGGGGGGGGGGGTAAAATAAAAATGATATCTACCAAGTTTCAAGAAAATCGGCCGGGTCGTTTAGGCTGTAGTCGAACCGAAAGACACACAGAATTGCGAGACCCACTTTTTTCGTCTTCGCTATCATCTTAATGTCAACTTTGATCAAAATCTCGAGTTCGATTTTTTTTTACGAATGCATAACCTGCCTTATAGTACCTATACATAAGTCGCAAGTAAAAATGAATTTCATGCTAATGAACATTTTTCTCTAATAACATTCGTTTTTGAAACTCTTAGTCTTTTACACAAAAGCAAGTTCGTGCTCATCACCAGATTCTCTTTCCAAAACTCAAATTATTTCATATCATACAATTATTTTCCCGGTGGGGATTTTTAGTGGGCTTAAGTCCATAAGTTGATTTAAAACTATGCATATGAGTCTCAAGAGTGTTTATGCAAAATGTTAAACCTTTTACTGTATGAGTTGATTTAATGCCAGCTTATAAGACCATTCTGCCCCACTGCGCGGCGCACAGTGGGGCCAAGGCGGACAAAACTCGATTTTGCAAAAGTGCTGATTTCGATTAGCTGATTCATGTTTCTCACAGTAAATTAGCGAGAGAATCTGGGAACACTAAGGATTTTGGCCAAAACTGAAGTCTTAACACCTAAAAAGACGCTCAAAGTCGAAATATTTGAAATAGTGTGAGAATTTGATTTGACTTTCCTAGGGTGTTACGTCTATTCGGGATGAACTAAAAATGGGATTGTTTTTTGTTCGCTTATTTGGGATGTCTAGTAATACAATACAGCGGTCAAACTCGGCAAAAAAAAATTGAGTGAATTACGGCAGCACAAAATAAGACTCAGTCCACAGTAATGGAAAGTTGTAGTCATATAAAAACAGCTCCACGTTCCTCTGCTCTGAGATAGCTATTTTCTCGATGTAGACATGTCCAAGTTTACATTCAAACAAAATTTAGCTGCAAATACCTGCAAATCCGCACAGTGATCAGGTTTAAAGTTACGAAATCTTGTAAAAAAATCATTTTTTTTCACTTCTGTTTCCTAAAAAGGAATATTTGTATTGTATCTGTATAATCTTTATTCAATAATTAGGAAAAATATACAATAATTACTTAAAGCTGGCAATATATGATAACAATATTGAATAAATTAGCGATTTTTTTTTTATTTAAAAAGCAAAAAGTTAAATGTTACATCAATAAGAATTAGGTGTAAAATGGGCGAACTTTTAAACATTTTTAATGACTTAGAATTAATATTAATATAAATTTAACTCTATGTTTTCTTATTTTTTTCACATACATACTTATGGTTCTATTTCGTAACGTATACTTTTTTCCAAAAACCTCTTTTTCAAATTTGAGAAAAATGTCTTAAACATTTTGTGCGTTGTTTTTGGGTTCTGCTTTGAAGTTTGCCCATTATTTGATGCAAGTTTCAGTAGTGAACACACAACATATAACGTGTTGCTGGTTTAATGCATTCATTGACTATGTGTTTGTAAATTAACACTTGTCAGCTTTTAATGGTTACATTATTTTTATGATTTACCACAACATAAAAAGTTACTTCTTTGGATACACTCAATTTCGCTTTAATAAACACGAAACCCTGAATTTTTATAATTTTTATCCAATAATAAGAATAATATCGCTTCTTTCCATTATCTTTCTAAAAAAATTAACGTATAAGCCGACACATACATACATAATGATTCCATGAATCAAGCATTTTATTTTCTTTTCGCGAAAATATATTTTTCAAATTACTCAAAATTTAACTTTTTAACTTTAGAATTTAGATAAAATTTTGTGTGGGCGTGTCATTGGGTGGAAACATTTTGTTTTCATTTCTCAAGCTAACCTTTATAAAATTTGAAAACTTTATTTAAATCAGTTACGTGGTTCCGATTGTATCGCACTAAAAAAGACCGCCTTCATACAAAACAAGTAAATACTACAAAAAAATAAAAAAAAAAATAGTAAAAAACGCCAAAAAGAGGGTGTGGAAAATTTGAATTGCCAACTTACTTCAAAAAGAGCACCATCTTTACTTCAGATAAAACCTGGATTTTTATCAATTTTGAGTTTTTTTTTTAGTGGGCGTGGCAGTGGATGGAAATGTGGAGCTTTCTTTCCAAAACTACTTTCATTTCTGAAAATTTCATCCAAATTGGTTAAGTGGTTCGGTTCTTATGGACTTTTTTCCGCTCTCCCATACAAGTCGCCCCACTGTGCGGCGCGGCATCATTTTTTCCCGAAAACGATGTTAGTGAGGCGGCTACCTTCAATGGCGAGTGCTACAGAACGATGTGAATAAATGACCAATGCTATTATGGGGAACAAATTTAAAAAAATTCAGACAGATTTATGAGAAAAAGTCATTAAAAACTGGACAACTCAGATTTCTGCCACCGTAAGAAAATGAGGCGGCCATTTGAACGATGCCATATTCCATACATAAGGGCATACATGGGTCTCTCAAATAAGAAACGAATTTTTTGTTAATACCTCAACTTGCTTTATTCCATTTCAACATCTAACCGCCCTTATTGAAAAACCCTTTATAAAAGTCGATTTTCCGAAAAACCTTATTTTAAAAAATCAAACACGTTTTCATTTATTTCAAAAACGTTCATCTTTGAAAATTCGAATTCAAAATAAATACCACAAATCAGCCAGCAAAGCAATCTCTCATTTCAAAATAGAAATGTTATTTTAGAACCAACACTTCTCCCATGAAAACAATATATTTACATCCAAAAAAGAAAGACACCGTTCTTGTTATTCCCTCTGTCAAACAACCATTTACTTTACCACAATTTATATTTAAAGCAGAACTTAATAACTATGTCAGTTTGTATCTCGTAACACATAGTCTCCTCGGTGAATCAACAATGTCCTCATTACGTGCACTGAAACCAAAGATCCTTCTGAAATTTAAACAGCTGCAGCGGCTTCAGCTTCAAGCAGCTCTCTAAAAACATTTTTACAGATGCATCGTATATCCACCTCAAACAGGATACGCGCAGAAGTTAAAAGCAGCATTTCCTCTTGGCATCTTATTCAAAAAGTATCCTTGTTTTGTTTCATTGAATAGAGATTGCAAGAACAAAATTCAAAACTCACCTTAAGTGTGGTGTATGAAACAATAACAGATTTCTTCGGACGCTTTTATATAAAAAGGATCTTCAACTCGTGCAGGATTTAGTTTATTGCCGGTCGTTTTATAGAAATCATTTAATAAAAAAGAAAACTCAATTGTTGATAGAATTTCAACTGAAACATATCCTACCTCCATCGGTGGTCAAAGGACCTTCCTTTTCGGGTAACAGAAATTCAATTTCGAAAGTTTATAACACAAGTGGCTTATTTGAGAAAGTTCAAAGTTATAAATTAATTACTCTTTTTTCCATTACATGTGATAAAAGAATAAAGTACCCCGAGCCAATGCGAATAATTGCGAGTTAAATAAAAGAAGTTGTTAACCATTTTATTGTCGTTAAACCTCGCGGCGGCGGTTGACACGCACTTAATTCATTCAGGGTGAATTTTAATTAATTTAAGTGTATCGCATTGTCCTGCTTCGAATAGGCCTATTTCATTCGATAAGAAGATAAAGCTAACTTAATAATTGAAGAACTCCAAGTTAAATAATTCACGATTACCCCACGAGTTGACCAAAAAAACATAAAATAAAATTAATGACTGAACAAAAAGTCGAAAAGTCGAAAACATGATCCTTTAGCCTCATTTGGGTTTGTCTTTTTATACCGCAAGGAGTGTAGCCCTATTTATTCTGAATAATGGCCTCTGATTTAGGAATAAATGTGAGAAAATAGTACCTATTGTTGTGATAGTGTTAATGTGTTATAAGTTTTTAGCAGTTAAGGACAATCCTATGTGTGATATTCATGGTGTGCCTAATTCAAACATAAAGGAAGCAAATTATATATTTAGCATGCACTTTATCTCAGGATTTCATTTTGTTCATTCAACTACAGAATCTAGTACCATACTTATATGCTGATTTACATAGAATGGATGTTTATTATTTAAAAAGAGGATACATCATGCTATATTGCGTCGGGAGCATAAGAAAGGTGTAAATTAATTTATGTATCTAAGGTACGTGAAGACCTTGAAAGGGAATACGTTTTGTGATGATGATGATGACATGTAATGTATTGTACCTTAGATAAAAGTCGTTGTAGTCGCTCGTCGCAATGGATGGATTTTGCAATCTTTTTAAGAACAACATGTAGAACGTTTTTTTCTGGCAACGTCCTGAGATGTGTATAACATTTGTAATGTATTGTAACCAATTTGTCAATTTTGCCGAGCTGTTTATGTTCTAAGGCTTCATTGAGAAACAAAAATAAAATACACGACTTGCTCTTATGCTAGAGAAAATTGTTCGTAACCATAAAATTCATTTTTTAAATTGCTAAAAGAACTCGTTTAATATTTGGAGCTTAAAAAAGGATGCAATGTGATTTCTCAAGCAAATATAAGTTTATGCAAGAAGAAAAATTATAAGTCGTTGTAGTGTTTTTTTTTTTAATAAGCTTTTATATACAAAATTCTTAAATCATTTTTAAGAAAAAAATGTAGTAAAAAAAACTATTGACCCGTTTTTGAGATATCGAATTTTCCAAAAAAATTGATTTGTTTTTTTTTTAGTTCCAAAAATATTCTTTTTGAATATTTGAATATGTTTTTTTTTAAACTTTTAAGAATCTTCTCTATATAAAATTTCATAAAGATCCGTCACGCCGATTATAAGGAATTCAAAATTCCAAAAATGTTTCTATGGTAGGTGGATTTTTTTTATTGAATTATAGACTGTTAAAATTAATCGAAAGAAAACCAATTTTATCGAAATTTTATCTAGGTGCCTTTTTCGATAAAAATACAAATTTTGAAAACCATTTTCCGACATTTGTAAGGTGGGCACCGTTATTTTAAGGTAAAATACATGTTTACTTGCGACTTATAGGTCCTATAAGGCGAGTTATGCATTCGGAATAAAAATCGAACTCGGGATTTTGAACAAAGTTGACATTACGATGATAGCGAAGACTAAAAAAGTGGGTCTCGCAATTCTATTTGTCTGTCTGTCTGTTCGACTACAGCCTAAACGGCTCGACCGATTTTCTTTAAAATTGGTAGATAGTATTTCTAATTTTTCACCCCCACACGTTTTTTTCTTTTTTTTAAAGACCCAAAATAACGGTACCTGCCATACGAATTTTTTCGAAATTTTATAAATATTTTTTTTTTCTCAAAAACTGTACGACAGATTTAAAAAAGAAAAGATACAACAAAATTTCATTTAGTTAAAGCTAGATAATATAGTTGAAAAATTTTTTTACAAAAAGTGGTTATTAATGGTACCCCCATGGTATCATTTTTTTTGGTTTTTGATTTTCTCAAAACCGGTACAACCGATTTTAATCATTTTTTTCTGCTAAGGCTCCCCAAAAATTTGAATAGAATTGTGAATTGTGTTTTTGATTTTTAAAAAAAAAGTTTAAATTTTTTTTTTATTCGAAACTCAATATTTCGAAAACCCTACGCCAGACTTTTATTAAACTTCCCAGATAAAAGTTTCTCAATATAATCTTCAAAAAATTTCATTTTACCTTAAAATAACGGTACCCACCGCACGAATGTTAACAAATGGTTTTCAAAAATCGTATCTTTCTCGAAAACGATTCCGAGAATTTTGATAAATTTTTTTTTTCTTTCAATTAATTCTCACAATCTATAATGCAATAAAATAAATTTGAAATTAAGATATTACTGACTGGACCTACCGTAGAACCGATTTTTTTAATCTGGAATTTCTCATTATCGGCATGACGGGTCTTAATGAAATTTTTTATAGAGAAGATTCTAAAGAGTTTAAAAAATATTGCATTTCTTAACATAAAAAAAATATTTTTTTGAATTTTTGACAAAAAAAATATTTTTTTTTGGAAAACTCGATATCTCAAAAAAACGGGTCAATATTGTTTTTGGAAATTTATTTAATATTTTTATAAAAAAATTTTTAAAATTTTGTATATAAAAGCTTATTTTTTAAGAAACCACTACAACGGCTTATAATTTTTGTTCTTGCTTAAACTTTTTTATTTGCTTGAACCACATATCATACTGTTTTTAGATCCAACTACTTCTAAAGGAGTTGTTTAAGTCATTTAAAAAAAATTTTATCTAATAACATTCCTAGTCTACTACATAGGATCAAGTTCGTGCGACCCAGTCGTGCATTTAATTTTTTTTTTAAATCATGTTTAAATCAAGTTTAAGAAAAGTTGAGAATGGGTTTTCGAAATATTGACGAAAATTTGAATGCACAATATTATTCCAACTTTTGGATAGCCTAAGCATAAAAAAAATCTTATCAAAATCGGTTGGTGCGTTTTTGAAAAAATGGTTCTAGGGGGTTCCATTAATAACCATTTTTCAGAATTTTTTTTTTCTAAGTCTAACCTAGCTTTAATTAAATGATTTTTTTTTATTTTTTTTTATTCTGTGGAATAGTTTTTGAAAAAAAAAATTGTAGTCTTAAATTTCGAAAAAAAATTCCGCAGGTAACATTATTCGGGTCTTAAAAACACCGAAAGAACGTGTGTTTGAAGCAGAGTTGCGAATTTTTGAATTAAAAAAATCATAAGTCTGTAGATGATTCGTGAATTAAAAAAAAATTAATTCATAAGTTAGTTAGTGACTTATGATCTAAAAAAAAATAATTCATAACCTACTAAGTGACTTATGAATTAAAAAAAATTTAATTCACAAGCTAGTTGGTAAATTGGAAACGTTTAAGCTTGTTTTGACTACATAACTATTTAATTATTAACGAAGGTAGATTTCAATTTTCGAATTAATAATTTTTTAATCAGAATTTATCGATTAGCTTATGAATTAAATTTTTTTTAATTCATAAGTCACTTGGTAGGTTGTGAATTATTTTTTTTTAATTCATAAGTCACTAAGAAGCTTATGATTTAAAATTTTTTAATTCACAAGTCACCAACTGACTTATGAATTAAATTTTTTTAATTCATAAGTCAGTAACTAGCTGCTGAATTACATTTTTCTTAATTCATAAGTCACCCACTAGCTTGTGAATTAAAGCCAAGCTTAAGCTAAAAAGTGACTTAAGCTTTTGCAACCCTGGTTTCAAGAAAATCAGCTGAGACTTTTCGTAGTCGAAGAGACAGACAGAATTTGACTTCTCTATCATAGTAGTGTGAAATCTGATCAAAATATCGAGATCGATTTTCATTTCCGTACTATAGGCCAAATTTTGTATTTGGAAACAAAATCGATGATTAATAAAACGAAAAAAGTGGGTCTCGCAATTCCGTCTATCTATTTGACTGTACCTCGACCTACAACCTCAACCACTGGAGCTATATTTTTCAAACTCGGTACTTAAGGGTCTTCGGTGATTCCTTTGAGGAGAAATTGAAATTTTTTTGTAATCGATTTTGATAAAAAAAAATAGGTGTTCTATTATAGACATGGACTACATTTTGGTATTAAAATAAAATGCACGACTGGATCGCACGAACTTGCTCTTATGTAAAAGTACTTTTGGAATTTAAGATACATTTTAAATATGTATATAAAACATGGATTTAATGAGATAATAATGTTCAAATGCATAAAATTGCAGTCTGATTTCTAGAAAAGTATGAATATATGCAAACAAACTTTAAAAAATCGATTTATTATTAAATAAATTTTTTATATAAGAAATTTCTTTAGAATTGTTCAAGAAAAAAATGTGGGATGCGAATTTTAAGTATTTAATAATATTGATTTTAGGAAATAATTTCAAAAAATAATCGTTCATAGGTTTTGAAGACATTGATTTTTCAAAAAAAATTTTTTTTTTCAAAAAAACCCAACAAATAATTTTTCGAATATTTTTATATACAATATTATTTTAAACTTAAGGGAGGTCCTGGAGAAAATTTTTGGTTAAAATAGTTAGAGCCGTTAATGAGAAAGTCGAAAATCAAAAAAACGGTTCTATGACAGGTACCGTTAATAACATTTTGTCCCAAAATTTTTGTTGACCAAAATGTAGTCCATGTCTATAATATCACACCTAATTTTTTTTATCAAAATCGTTAGAGCCGTTTTCGAGATAAATAAGATTTTGCATTACGGGTGTATGGGGGGTACCGTTAGTTTTGGAGCTAAAAAAAAATTTCAATTTCTCCTTTAGGGAATTACCGAAGACCCTTAACTACCGAGATTGAAAGAAATAGGTCCTGTGGTTTAGGCTGTAGTGAGAGGTACAGACGTACATACACATTGAAACATGTTTTTTGTGTACTAAATTTTCCTTAAAATTTTTATAAAAAAAATTGTTACGCAAATTGTTAGTATTTAATAAAATACATTTTAAAACGTAATTTAAAAATTTAATAGTGTATCGGTTTTCAAGATATCGAATATTCAAAAAAAAACTGTATTATTTTTTTAAAAATCCAAAAACTATTTTTTCGAAAAAATTTTTAGTTTATAATTTTTAAAATGCATAGGAGCTCCTGCATACAAATTTCGGTAAAAATCGTTAGAGCCGTTGCGTTGGTGAGAAAATCGAAAATCAAAAAAACGGTTCTATGACAGGTACCCCTAATAACATTTCCCCCAATTTTTTTTTTGACCAAAATGTAGTCCATGTCCATAATATCACACCTAATTTTTTTATCAAAATAGTTAGAGCCGTTTTTGAGATAAATAAGATTATGCATTACGGGTGTATGGGGGGTACCCTTAGTTTTGGAGATAAAAAAAAATTTCAATTTTTCCTCTAGGGAATCACCAAAGACCCTTAACTACCGAGTTTGAAAAAAATACCTCCAGTAGTTTAGGCTGTAGTTCGAGGTACAGACATACAGACATACAGACAGACAGACGGAATTGCCGGACCCACTTTTTTCGTCTTCGCTATCATCGTAATGTCAACTTTGATCAAAATCTCGAGTTCGATTTTTTTTCCAAATGCAGAACTTGCCCTATAGTACCTATATCGCAAGTAAAAATTAAGAATAAATGTTATCATAAAACCGTTTTTTTTATTTTCGGGTATCTCATTAACATCTCTGACGATTTTGACAAAAATGTTTGTATAGGAAGGAGCTCTTTTGAATTCATAAAAATATTGTATATAAAAATATCCTAAAAAATAGATTTTGAAAGAACAAAAAAAACATTTTTTTTGTAAAATCATTATATGTATGTATTGAAAACGTGTGGACGATTAGTTTTTTTTAAATATTTCCTCAATCTATATTGTGAAATACTTAAAATTGGCATCCCAAATTTTTTCTAAAAAACATTTTTTAGTTCCAAAGTACTTTTACATAAAAGCAAGTACGTCTGATCCAGTCGTGTATTTTCAATTTCAATTTGGTACATACAAATGGTATTTTAAATTAAGAATGAACAATCATTTGCCGATCTGTCATAAATTGGTAACCGAATATTACCAAGTGTCTTTTGAAGATTTCCAAAGGCAAAAAAAAATCGATTTAGTGAAACTAAGTTTGAGAAGTTCTTGTATGCTAAAGCTCCTTAAATGTTTTAACATTATTCTATGTACATATGTACGTATTCGAAACTATAAAATTTTTAACTTAATTCAAAATGTTGATACTGCAAAAATGTACAATAACAGGTCTTTAAACTGGACATTTAGTTTTTCTTATCGCCTCAAACCTTTGGGGAGACTTTATTAGCTGGAGCATCGTTGTTCATTCGCTGGCCAAGCCCATGTTCTTGACCTCTGTTGACTTTCTGAACTACAATATCTTGATACAGCTCAAGATTTCGAGGTTATGTCTTCTTCTCCATTCACCCTCTTTCTTTCTTTCGAAAGATCCCATTATCAGCGTTCACTCTCTACTTATCGTTCAAAATTGTAAGACAGTTTTGTAGAGAGTGTACTTCGTCTTATACGTGAGCAGTTCTTAAACCATTGTTATTATCAGTAGTAGTTGCCTAAGGTTTCGAGAAATCTCCATCAGTTGAATAAGGCATTTCATGATTGCGTACGTTTTTCTTTAATTATTTTTGTAGTTTTAGGCATCCCACAAAAATAAATCACTCTCTCGACGCTAAAACCCAAAATCCATGGAAGTGTACCTCAGAATCATGAAGTGATGAAGTCACCAATGGGCAGTGTGTATTATGTTCATTTCAACGATAAAGCGTCAGAAGCTCAGAAGTTTGTGAAATCGGAACTAATTTCCATACCACTTAGTTTCAGTTATTTAACATTTTTTGCTTGTGTTTCTGGCATTATATTAATGGCTCAACCAAATTTACTTAAAAATTCTTTACAGAATTGAATAACAAATTGGCCATTTTATATGTTATTCGGAACACTCTAAAATGATTCTCCGCCATTTTGAAATAGTAAAGGAATTAAATTGAAAAGAAAATTTCTAACCAAGAAGTCAATTCAGCACTCTAATTCTGTTCGTCTAACTTAATTAGCATTAAATTACTGGACAACGAACCAATAATATGTATTAACATTTATTAGAATATTGAGTCATCAGGACTCTCAGAAATATATGTAAACTGGTTCCGTCTCGTCAATTTATCAGCTTGTCACCTGTCAATATTTTATAAACTAGAAATTTGGACAAATGTTTATTAAATGTAAATGTCAATTGTTTTGTCACAGAACCCTGCTCTAATCGTATATACATATAATCTAATATACATATGTACATAATGTACTATAATATTTGGGTTATGAGATGACACTTATAGCAATTAAGGAGTTCAAGTGTGATTTATTAAAAAGACTTTAAGAAGTCATTTATAAGAAAACTCAATTTGCATATATGTAATTCCCTGAGAAATACTTATGTCAAATTTCTGGAATTGTGGTTCGTTTCATGTTTGTCACATAATTTCAAATTGTCGAAAATGCTGTATGAACATAGTGAGTTATTTATTTATACGTCCTTGAGTGGGCTTTCGTTTTATTTTATTGGTTTTTAATAGAGCTATAGTGAGTTATGTTATATAAGTTAGTTACTTAGAAAACATTATTTAAACAAGAGCTTTAACGTTACAGTTTCTTTTAAAAAAAAATCGAACTCGAGATTTTGATAAAAGTTGACATTAAGATGGTAGCGAAGACTAAAAACGTGGGTTTCGCAATTCTGTCTGTCTGTTCTACTACAGCTAAACGGCTCGGCCGATTTTCTTCAAACTTGGTAGATATCATTTTTAATATTTTCCCCCCCACACGTTTTTTTTCTTTTTTTTTAAGACCAAAAATAACGGTACCTGCCATACGAATTTTTTAAGAAATTTAATAAATATTTTTTTCTGAAAAACTGTCCCACATAATTTAAAAAAAAAATGAGAAATTTAATTTCGTTAAAACTAGGTAATGGTTGAAAAAAATTTTACAAAAAATTGTTATTTTTGGTAGCCCCCCCTGGGTCCATTTTTTTTGTTTTTGATTTTCTCGAAAACGGTGAGCCGATTTAAATCATTTTTTTTATGCTAAGGCTTCTCCAAAGTTTGAATATTTTTACATATTCAAATTTCAATTCAAAATTTTTTTTTTCGAAACTCAATATTTCGAAAACGCCATGCTCGATTTTTTTTAAACTTAACAAATAAAAGTTTCTTAACATAATCTACAAGATTTAAGAAAAAAAATGTTGTTTTATCTAAAACTAATGGTACTTTCCATACTAATGTTAAACAATGGTTTTCGAAAAGCGTATTTTTCTCGAAAAAGGTTTCGAGAATTTTGCTTATATTTTTGTTCTTTCGATTAATTTTTAAGATCTATATTTTAATAAAAAAAAATTGAAAACAAGATATTACTGACTGTACCTACCATAGAACGATTTTTTAAAATTTTGATTTCTCATTTTTCGGCATAACGGATTTTAATGAATTTTTTTATAAAGAAGCTCCTAAAAAGTTTAAAAAATATTGCATCTCAAAACTCAAAACAAAAGTATTTTATGAACTTAAAAAAATAAGTTTTTTTTTTTGGAAAATTCGATATTTCAAAAACGGATCAATATTTTTTTTTTGGAAATTTAATTTGTATTCGAACAATAATAAAAACTTAAGGTTGGCATACCAAATTTTTTCTTAAAAATCTTTTAAAAATTTTTTATGTAAAAGCTTATTTTTTTACGAAACCACTACAACGACTTATAATTTTTGTTCTTGCATAAATTCATGTTAACATAGCATTCTGATTTTATCTCTTACTAATAAAGGAATTTAAAAAAAAATAATTTTATCCTTATGAAAAGTTTTCTCTAACAACATTCGTTTTTAAAATTCTTAGTCTATTACATAGGAGCAAGTTCGTGCGACCCAGTCGTGCATTTTATTTTTAATAGGTACTTTAGAGTTTTTTTTTCTTCTTTCCACGTTGACATGATGATGATCATGACATTGTAGCCATACATCCTAAATGTTCAGCCACATTATTTATTTAAATCACAAGAGAAACCAACTATTAAAAATTTACCTTTGAATTTGATAGAACAACAATTTGAATAGGAGATATTTCCTTATAGAATTGGGGATACTGTCAATTCGAAGAAGTGTAAAGGCTTCTAAGTTAGCTTTTAAAAATCATCTTCCGGTTACCGACAAGCACTCCGAACTTAATAGTTTTTCAATTGGTGCGTATAGATTTGGGTGGCCCATGGCGACATCTGTCAATTTTTTTTGTTTATTATTCAGTTAAAATAAATAAAATAAATTTGGTGGTGCAACAGCTCGGAGTGAACCAGGACCTAGTGACTTACAACTTTCAACCATTCCTGTATGCGTGTTACCAGGAACGGAGGGGACCTACAATTTTCTGCCGATTCCGAACGGCTAATGAGCAGCACTTTCCATGACAAGAGATACTCTTGGAGAATTTGTCAATTTCTCGCAAGAGGCAGTACACCCCTGAAAAAAACTTTGCAGCGGCTGAGAATCGAACTCGAGACCTTCCGCATGACAGTCCAACGCACTAACCATTATGCCAAGGGGTACTATTATTATTATTATTATTCAGTTACTGATATCGAATCACAGTAATATAAGCTACACAATTAAACAGCACGTCTAAATGTAAAAACTTTATTATCAAAATGAGTATTTTTTAGGTAAAACGTTGCGCGTGTTGCGCCCATTTTACGGTAGACGTGGTGACCCTGCACATTCGACTCCTCAATGTTTTGGGTCAAATTTGAGACGACCGGTTCGGTAATCAATCAGCCAAAATTCGTAGTCAAAGGAACGCAAAATCGGCAGAGAACATCGCTATGGTACGTAAAAGTGTACAGTAGAACCTGAGGCAGTCGATTCCCCGTCGTGCACAAGAACTCGGCCTTTCGCAGACTTGAACTTGGCGAATTTTGCATAAAAGATCCATCTGACCATAGACAACGCCGTTTGTTCGCTGACTGAGCTTCGGAGCGCTTGGAAGTGGACCCCAAGTTTGGCCGTTAAATCAGCTTTAGCTACGGGGCGTATTTTTGGACGAATGGCTGTGTTAAAAATTTCAAATTGCCGTAGCTCTAAGTTTACCAGACAGCAACATTGACTCCGCTTACTTGAGAAGGAAAATTATTTAATCAGACAGGTATATTTCCTCACTCGGACAGTTGCAAGAGCCCTTCGAGATCTTAATATGAACAAATCCGCTGGTGCTTATGGTATACCCCCCATTCTTCTGAAGAAATGTTTTTCTTCGCTGGCAAAACACTTTTTCCATCGCTCCTACTCTTCTGAAATCTCCCCTAGAAGATGGAAAACAGCTTTTGTCCAGCCTGTTCCTCCTACTGACCAATTGCACTCACTACTTTCCATGGTACCGATGATTAATCATCAGCTAAAGAAATATCTTGAAGATCGATTCCTCTGAACCACATTCTCGATACCACCAGAAAAGCTGCTAAATGTTTAGGATTTTTATACCGGTGTAATAAATTTTTCAGCCACTCTGATCTAGCTACAATTTATAAGGCGTTTATACATACGTCCAAAACTCGAGTATTACTCACATCTTTGGGCAGGTGCAACACAAACTTCTCTCCACTTATAGGATAGAATTCAGAACAGACTGTCAAAACTGATGGGAACTGATGGAATCATTGGCATCTCTAGAACACCATCAGATTGTTTCATGTATGTACATATATCCTTGTTTTATCGTTTCTTTTCATAAGCAATGCTCACTCGAAAAGCCCTTCAATCTCACCCGTGATACTCTTTTCACTAGGAATGGTCTTCTGTTTACCCTAGATTTGGTCGTACACGTACATATAGAAATTCGTTTTTAGTCAAAATTTGCATTTAAAACCAATGTGTCGATGACCTACTCCCCCCCCCCCCCCCCCCCCCTCCTAATCTCCACATTTCTCGTGCTGTGTTTAGTCGTAACAATATAAGGGTATCTCAATAAACCTTTGAGACCGCGTGAATTGTAAAAATAGACCAATGCGACCACACTAACCCACACGAGGTTCACCAAATGATGCATCCTTGAAAATTAAAAAGTTAAAGTTTGGTAGTGTCATTGAACCCAAATTGAACCCGAATTGAACCTCTTTTTCTTGTCGGGTTTCCTAAAGTCGCAGGCCTATGGGAATAAATCAACGATGAATATAAGAGTGAATATAACACAGGCCAACAATTTAATTCTTCAGGATTTAAGCGGAAGAGTCCTTGAAAATTTGACCACTTAGATCTGTGAAACCGTAAGAATCCAAGGCGGTCATTTGAACGATGTCCGTACATGAACCTTTCAAATAAAAGTTTTGATAATACTTTATACGTAGCTTGTTTTATGTCAATATTTACTCACCCTAGTTGAAAACCCTATATGGGCTGCAATTGGAAACAACTGTACCTCCATTATGTTTTAAAACCCCTAAATCGCATTTCGATATGTAATGAAAGCATTGGAGATGGATAACAGAAGATTACCCAAACAAGTTATAAGGATGCTCTTATCTACCAGAGGAAACCTTCTCAAAAAGTGGGAGCAGCTGGCTATTGGTTTGAGTTAAAATCTTCGCTTTTAACCCGATATGAAACTTACAGAGTTGGGGAAATTAATTAATAAAATATTTGAGTAAGTGAGCCACTCCACATATTGAGGATTTAATTTTGGTGCACGTTCTTCATAATACATTATAAAATGATCAGAACTTTGAGAGATAATTCCTCAACCGCTATCCACTCAATATGATAACTGTAATATTTTAATTAAGATATGAACTTATAAAGTTATAGTCCAGTCAAATTAAATTAATTAATTCGAAATATCTACAAAAAATACTGCGTCGAATTTTTTTTTTGTTTCTTAAAGAGTACTTATTGGAGAGTGTAAATCCAAAAAGTTCGAACAAAAAACGCCCTTGCGTTGTCCGCCATTTTGAAAAAGGCTTTGGAAAGCTTGAACTCGATTTTCTCGGCTCCTATCATATATAGAGCTGTATTTTTTTTTTTAGGTTTGTACGTTAAAATATCTTCTTTAACTTTTGTTGAGAAAAAAAATTTGAAACCTCTTTCCAAAAAAAAGTTATCGACGAAAAACTGTCGAGATTTTGAAGTACAAAATGGTTTTTAACGTTTATCTCGCCTCATGTTCATCTGATCAAAAAAATACTTAAGTTGTTTTTTATAGATCACTTTATTTCCTACATTTTGGTATATTAAAATTTTATGTGCGACAAAAACTGTAGGAAATATAACCTGTCAAAATGGCCAATAGCCTGCGAAAATTAAAAAAAAAAAATTTACTCACGTTTGAAAATTTTCAAATTTGATTACATGTGTTCATTATGAAATTTAAAGAAACAGTTCAAACTCTTTTCCGCAACACCACCGAGGTAGAGTTACGGCGCATTTTTTTTAATATGGAGTCTCCAGGAGGTATAATCCAGATCCAAAGATGTTGATAGCAACGTTCTGGGAGCCGCCGGAGAAAAAGTTTTTATTGCGTTGTTCAATGCGAAGGAAAATGGGTCACTGGATCCTTTGCGATATAGCGACTTTGTTAAAACGTCAAAAAAACTAAGTTTAATCTATCTTCATTACCTCCTAGTGCAACAGATGCTCGGCAACACACATTCCTTACCTACCATCAAGTACAGACTTGGATCGATGTTCACCATGACCCACTAAAATGGGGTTGGAAAAGAACTCCGAGAGGATTAGAGCCAGTTACAACCACTCAGGATCCAGCTCCACAAAGCATATTGCAAACTATACCCTGCAAATGCAAGGGCCAGTGTGGCCAAGCTTGTGGCTATCGGAAAACTGGTCTGAATTGTTCCTAATTATGTTTCTACTGCAGTGGAAACACATGCGAGAATGTTCCTACCTTGCAAAATTTACTGGAAGATGACGCATGCGAAGACGTTTCCTCACCTGAAAACATTGAAGAAACTACCATTGACGATCCCAGCACAAACAAAGTTAATATGATCATTGATGTCCGCACGCCTAGCCCAAAAAAAAAAGGAGATAAGAACGACATGAAAAAACTATGCCACATTGAGCTATCGATAGGCTGATATAGAAACGAAAACGATTTAATCGTGGATTATACCTCCTGGGGACACCACATTAAAAAAAAAACGCGCCGTAACTCTACCTCGGTGGTGTTGCGGAAAAGAGTTTGAACTGTTTCTTTAAATTTCATAATGAACATAATCAAATTTGAAAATTTTCAAACGTGAGTAAATTTTTTTTTTTAATTTTCGCAGGCTATTGGCCATTTTGACAGGTTATATTTCCTACAGTTTTTGTCGCACATAAAATTTTAATATACCAAAATGTAGGAAATAAAGTGATCTATAAAAAACAACTTAAGTATTTTTTTGATCAGATGAACATGAGCCGAGATAAACGTTAAAAACCATTTTTTACTTCAAAATCTCGACAGTTTTTCGTCGATAACTTTTTTTTGGAAAGAGGTTTCAAATTTTTTTCTCAACAAAAGTTAAAGAAGATATTTTAACGTACAAACCTAAAAAAAATACAGCTCTATATATGATAGGAGCCGAGAAAATCGAGTTCAAGCTTTCCAAAGCCTTTTTCAAAATGGCGGACAACGCAAGGGCGTTTTTTGTTCGAACTTTTTGGATTTACACTCTCCAATAGGTACTCTTTAAGAAACAAAAAAAAAATTCGACGCAGTATTTTTTGTAGATATAAAATACTAATTTGATTGGACTATTATACTACATTCCACATCGAGACCTAAGATCCCAATCTTTGGCAACCTTAAGGAAAGGGAAGATAAACATAATATCACTTCATCGATAGATTTCCCATTTTAAAGGAGCTTCGTGTCAGGTTCTTTGGTGTGACTTCGATGGAGTTCAATGGCACCTTGGAAGTCTTCAATAGAAAATACAATTGGCCAAACCAAACTAAACTTAAGAATAAATAAAATAAAATGAACGACTGAGTCGCACGAACTTGCTCCTATGTAATAGGCTAAAAATTTCAAAAATGAATGTTATTAGAGAAAAACTGTTCGTAATCATAAAATAATTTTTTTAAATGACTAAAACAACTTCTTTAGTAGTTGGACGTAAAAATAGGATGCTATGTGATTCAAGCAAATATAGGTTTATGCAAGAATAAAAATTATAAGTCTTTGTGGTGGTTTCTTAAAAAAATGAAAACATTTTTAAGAAAAAATTGTGGTTAGCCAATTTAAAGTTTTTATTATTGTTCGAATAAAAAATGTTCGAAAAAAAATATTGCGCCGTTTTTGAAATACCGAATCTTCCAAAAAAAAAGATTTTCTTTTTTCAAAAATTCATAAAATACTTTTTTTTAAGTTTTGAAATGCAATTTTTAAAAATCAAATTTACAAAACAAAATATTGAGCCGTTTTCGAGATACTGAATTTTCCAAAAAAAAAATAGATTTTTTTTTTTAACTCGAAAAAAAATATTTGTCTTAAAGTTTTGAAATGCAATGTTTTTAAACTTCCTAGAAGCTTCTATCTAAAAAATTTCATTAAAATCCGTTATGCCGATGAGAAATCAAAATTTTGAAAAATCGTTCTATGGTAGGTACAGTCAGTAATATCTTGTTTTCAATTTTTTTTTATTAAAATATAGATCTTAAAAATTAATCAAAGGAACAAAAATTTAAGCAAAATTATCGGAACCTTTTTCGAGAAAATACGCTTTACGAAAATCATTGTTTAACATTTGTATGGAAGGTACCATTAGTTTTAAATAAAACAAAATTTGTTTTTCTCAAATCTTGTAGATTATGTTAAGAAACTTTTATTTGTCAAGTTTAAAAAAAAATCGAGCATGGCGTTTTCGAAATATTGAGTTTCCAAAAAAAAAAATTTGAATTGAAATTTGAATATGTAAAAATATTCAAACTTTGGAGGAGTCTTAGCATAAAAAAAATTATTTAAATCGGCTCACCGTTTTCGAAAAAATCAAAAACAAAAAAAAATGGACCCAGGGGGGGGCTACCAAAAATAACAATTTTTTGGAAAAAAATTTTCAACCATTATCTACCTAGTTTTAACTAAATTAAATTTCTCAATTTTTTTTTTTCAATCATATGGGACAGTTTTTGAGAAAAAAAATATGGCAGGTACCATTATTTTTGGTCTTAAAAAAAAGAAAAAACGTGTGGGGGAAAAAATTAAAACCCATATCTACCAAGTTTAAAGAAAATCGACCGAGCCGTTTAGACTGTAGTCGAACGGGCAGATAGGCAGACAGACAGAATTGCGAGTCCCACTTTTTTGGTCTTTGCTATCATTGTTATGTCAGCTTTGATCAAAATACGAGTATCGAGTTCGATTTTTTTCCGAATGTAATGTAAAAATAAGCTTTTATATACGAAATTTTAAAAAGATTTTTAAGAAAAATATTTGGTACGCCAACCTTAAGTTTTTATTATGGTTCGAATAAAAAATGTTCGAAAAAAAATATTGCGCCGTTTTTGAAATATCGAATCTTCCAAAAAAAAAAGATTTTCTTTTTTCAAAAATTCATAAAATACTTTTTTTTAAGTTTTGAAATGCAATTTTTTTTAAACTTTTTAGAGGCATCTCTGTAAAGAATTTGATTAAAATCCGTAATATCGATAGTGAGTAATTCAGAATTTGAAAAATGGTTCTATGATAGGTACAGTCAGTAATATCTCAATTCCAAAATTTTTTTTTAAAATATTAAAGATCGTAAAAATTAATTGAAAGAAAAAATTTTTTATCAAAATTCTAGGCACCGTTTTCGAGGAAAATACGTTTTTTGAATGGATACCTTAAATTTTAGGTAAAATAATTTTTTTTCTCACATGTTGTAGATTATATTGAGAAACTATTTTTTATCAAGTGGTATTTGGGCAGCTCACATCAAATCACTGTTTGAAAAAAGTTATTTACTAACCCGTGTTTGTGCAGTGTTTGTCTCATTTATTTCATACCCAAATAAACCTTTCCAACGACATGTGTCTCATCGTTATTCGTCTTGAAGACCATGTTGTTATGTTCTTGGTTTCCGTTGACTGAATTTAATTCATAAAATTGTTAACAGATTTGAAAGAAATTCATCTATCCACTGAGGGTATAGCTTAGTATAAATCTGGATGAGAAGACGCAAGGACGCCTTGAACGGTATACCAAAAACCACATTTTTTACTTCTACGGATACATCCCTAAAACACGTTTTATTTGAAAGCAAGTGCAATAGAGGAAGTCAAAAATTTGATTTTATTTTATATTTTTGAAAACAGATTCGTTTAATTTTGATTTTTAAAATATTTAAAACTAAATTCAAGACTGCTTGAAATGTTCCATATTCATTAGGTAAGTCACAAATTTTAATCAGTTTCAATTCCGATGTATTTTAAATCGAAGTATAAAATTTTTTTAATTGGTGTCATATAACCAAGTAAAAATGTTCCAGTGTTAAACTTTCGAAGCAGGACAATGCGATATTTTTATCATGAAAATAATGAAAAAAAAATAAATAAATAGAAAACAGTAAATGTTATGTTATTCAAAGGTGATCTTAGAAAATAATTGCATTCAATAAATATATGTATGAATGAATATAAACACCTACTCGTACGTTATGAAAAATACAACCAAAAACGATATGGGACGCCCATTTCGTTATTTTGTTGGTAAATGTGCACGAGGAGCTGAAATAACTGTGGCAGCTGCCCTTAAAACGCCATCACAGTGGACAAGGGTATTCCAGTTAGTACCGGGGCCAAAAATCCGGCCAGATGAAGTACTTCAGGTAAATTTTTATTATATTCCTATATAAACTTTAGTCTGATTGAAATTAAATATTTTCTTCCCGATTCGTTTGACCCTTCGACCTAAGGTAACTTACGTTGAATTCGGGATAACTTAACAAATTATTATATAGGGCGACCTGATAGCAATGACCGTTTTTCAAACTGTTATATTTCAGCAGCTGTCAATTTTACATTCAGATGTAAAAAGTTTCTTGAAGATTTTATCTGTATGAACACTGACAACGGTGTGAGTTTGATAATTGAGCGATGGAAATATTGGCCGGAGATCCGGATCTAAGCCAACAAGCTAAATTTCAGTTATACTTGAGCGAAAACAATCTATAGGTATGTACAAGTGTTCGACGAAAACTCAATGCAGTTCAAATATTGACTGGTTGGTGTGGCTTATGGCATGGTGGTATCATCGAAATTGGGAAGGAGATACCGTTACCATAGATGGCCTCGGCTTTCGGCTATAATAGAGTGATGTTAACTGACTTTCTGTGGCTAGAGTACAGACTCAGAACTCGAAGTGTTGTGAAAGAGAAATTTGACAATTTAGGCCACCGTTATCATGCGGCTTGACAACACTCCATTATTTTCTCTGGGGCTACGTCCTTAATCTACGAAGAAGTCAAATATACGAATAACATTCGTCATCAAAAATTGGACCGATCGCTCAAAGTAATGCATGAATTTAGCTTCAAAATAAAGCCAGAATCAATTTTATACTCGTACCTCGCACAGTTTTTATTTTATTTAAATTTCTTTTTTTATCGTTCTAATTTGGCCACCCTATATTGGCGGTAGTAGATTTTGGGAGTCTGTGGCAGCCATGTTATTTTGGTGACATCTGTCTCAGTGAGAGCATCGGCACTGTCCTAAAAAGTGTTCAGCAGAACCCGAGGTAGTCGATTCCCCGCCGTTATACACGGCCTTTGGCAGACTTAAACTTGGAAAATTTGTCGTCGGAACTTGGGACCTGCTGACCCAGGACCTCAAAGTGCATGGCCATAGGCCAAGTCGTTTGTTCGTTGACTGAGCTTCGGAGCGTTTGGAAAAGGACACCAATTTTTAACCGAAAAATCATCTTTAGCGACGAGGCGCATTTTTGGACGACTGCCTGTATTAACAAGTAAAACTGCCATATAAGGGACGACACCAGCCCACACGAGTTTCACTAGGTGATAATCCATCTTTAAAAAGTTACTGTTTGGTTTGGTGTGAATTTTGTGCCAGCGATTCCTTAGTCCGTACTTTTTCGAAAACGACGTTGGTGAGGGGCGCACCTTCAATGGCGGGCTCTACAGAACGATTATAACCAATTTTATGTGTCCCAAATTGAACCAAATGGAACTTGATGACATGTGGTTCCAGCACACTATGTGCCACGATTGACATTTCGCTTGAACGATTTGAGAGTAAGGTTATCTCTCACAGAGGTGACGTGAATTGTCCACCAAGTTCATGCGCTTTTACTCTGGTAGAGTTTTTCTTGTAGGGTTTCCTGAAGTTGCAGGTCTAGGCTAATAAACCATAATATACCGATGTCCTCAATGTGAAAATAACACAGGCCATTGCTCAAATTCAGCAGGATCTATGAGGAATGGTCTTAAAATATTTGACCACTCGGATCCGTACCACCGTAAGCAGCCGAGACGGGCACTTGTAAAAAAAAAAAGAATTTTATCACCACCCCACACAACCGCCACGCCGCCTTTGTACATAGAAAAACCCTTTAGCATCATAAGATCAAGTACGTGCGACCCATTCGAGCATTTTATTTTTTCCCCGGGAATAAAGTTGAGACACAAAATTTAAACTCTCTGCGGTCCAATCTTTTTAAGAGCTTCAATAAGCTATTAAATGTATACCATCACTTGGGTGTTCGATCTTATACAGATATACTCGTATGTATATTTACACGTGTATACCGAAGATGAGATAGAAATGTTTTAAGTGTTTAATAGCAATTAACTTCTTCAAAGGACAAAATTGATTGTGGTTTTGAGCACGGATATTACACATTGCTGTCGTCTACGCCATAAATTGTGTTAAATTTTGTTACAAAATGAAAATGCTCATCAATAATGTAATTTCTCTTAGACTTTTGATTTACTTTTGATCTTAGACAGAATTTTAGAAAAAAAAAATTGCACCTTCAAGGAATTTTAGATTACAACGATTTTAATTATTTTTAAATACAGAGATCAAAGAATGGTAATAGAGTAGGTGAAAAAATTGATAAATAAATAAAATGCACTACTGAGTCGCACGAACTTGTTCTTATTTCAAAGACTAAGAATTTCAAAACTTAATACTGAGTTTTGAAAATAAATTTAATTTTTTTTTAAATTCCAAAAAAAAAATGGAAAATTTTAATAGACAATAATATTCAAACTTTTGAGGAGCCTTAGCATACAAAAAATTATCAAAATCGGTTGAACAGTTCTTGAGAAAATCTAAAACAAAAATATGGTTTCAAGGGGCGTATCGAAAATATCCAGTTTTTGGAAAATGGGACAGTTTTTGAGAACAAAAATATTTATAAAATTTCGAAGAAAATTCGTATGACAGGTACAGTTATTTTTGGTCTTAAAGAAAAAGAAAAAAAAAGTGTGCGGAAAAATTTAAAAACGATATTTTTTTTTTTTTATAAGGGGCGCACACTCAAGGGGTTTTTTGTATACCCTTAATATGCCAGAGACACAGTGTGAGCATTAAGAAAAAAAGGAAGGGTCAGAAAATTGGCCGAGCCATTTAGGCTTTAGTTGAGCAGACATAGAGACAGACAGACATAATTTTGAGACCCACTTTTTTCGTCTTCGCTATTATCGTAATGTTAACTTTGATCAAAATCTCGAGTTCGATTTTCTTACGAATGCATAACTTACCTTATAGTACTTATATGTAAGTCGCTAATGAAAATTAGTAAGTTTAAAGTATTTTTAATGTTCAATAGATATAACTAGGTATAGGTATCAACTATAGAAAAATTATTTGCTAAGCAATTTAAATTCATCATCATATAATAAAACGGCAAACATGTTTTTTGTGGTACACTTTTCTCCAAAAGTATTTAACCGATTTCGATAAATTTTATATGGCTGGAAAGCCACAGTTACGGAGATGTGCAGAATATACTTGAGACACGCATTTACACACTGTGGTTCATTTTTGTTTTTGCACTGTCGAACACTTTGCATATTACATAAAATGAAATTTAATTTAATAAATTTGCTTGAAAACACTGCCAATAATATAAATAATAAATAAATTGGCACTCGAATTTCGAGAGCTGGGTCGGCTAGTATAAATAAAAACATGGATAGAAATGTTAAGTTAATCAATTAATCTATAATTTCACTGAATTGAGTTTATATATTCGTTTTCAAACCGTTTATGGTAACATTTCGTATTTTCATCAAACTATAAACAGAAACTGTTATTTTAGTTAACAACTTAAATAAACCTGAAGTTTTTTTTCCGCACACAATTTACATACATACGAGGGTGGTCCGTTAAGTACTTAGCTTACAAAAGAAAAACAAAAATTTTGGAAAAGTGGCGATTTATTTCTTGATCCAGTGATGCTGCAACTTCTTTAACACATCCGAAAAATAGGTTTTCTCGAGGTCTACAAAGTAGGCCTCTGTGGATAAACTCTCCATTCGAATCAAATTTTTGCCCGGCGAGTGATTTTTTCAAGTTTGCAAACATAAAAAAAATCGCACGGGGCCGAATCTGGAGAATACGGTGGATGGGACAGCAGTTCGTAGTGAAATTCGACCAATTTGGCCGTGGTCTCATGGCTGCGCTTGTTGTCCGGAGTGAGAAAACGCGGCACTCATCACGCCGACAGCTTTCTCGTGCCCAAAATTTCATGGAGGACAGTAGCCGTCTAAGAGAATGTAATCGACGATAGTAAATCTCTCTTGTGAAACTTGCACCATCGGGCGGTGAGGCTAAGCACTTTTCGGACCGCCCTCGTATATGAGCAATTGAGCATCAATTTCAAAAATTCAGTAAGTAGAAAGACCTATCAGTTTGATGAAACAAAATAAAAACTTATTTAAAACTCTTTGAACTTTTTTGACAAATAATTTAAAAATTCGACGAAGCGATGATGAAGTCCGTTTTTACTTGGGACTTATAGGTACTATAAGGCAAGTTATGCATTCGTAAAAAAAATCGAACTCGAGATTTTGATCAAAGTTGACATTACGATGATAGCGAAGACGAAAAAAGTGGGTCTGGCAATTCTGTCTGTCTGTCTGTCTGTTCGATTACAGCTAAACGGCTCGGCCGATTTTCTTCAAACTTGGTAGATATGGGTTTTGATTTTTTACCCCCGGATGTTTTTTGGATTTGATTTTTTATGACCAAAAATAACGGTACCTGCCAAACGATTTTTTTCCGAAATTTTATAAATATTTTTTTTCTCAAAAACTGTCCCTGCGATTTTCTTAAAAAAAATTCAAAAAATTTAATTTAGTTAAACCTAGGTAATGGTCGAAAAAAAATTTTTAAAAAATGAGTAGTTTTGGTACCCCCCTTGGGACCATTTTTTTTTGTTTTTGATTTTCTCAAAAACGGTACCACCGATTTTGATCATTTTTTTTATGCTAAAGCTTCCCAGCAGTTTTAATATTATTGTGTATTCAAATTTTCCAAAACAATTTTTTTTGATTTTTAAAAAAACTTTCAAAATTTGTTTTTGGAAACTCAATATTTCGAAAACCACATGCTCGAGTTTTTCAAAACTTGATAAATAAAAGTTTGGAAAAATAATCTACAATATATGAGCAAAATAAATTTGTTTTACCTTAAAATAACGGTATTCTCCATACAAATGTTAAAAAATGGTTTTCCAAAATCGTATTTTTCTCGAAAACAGTTCCGAGAATTTTGCTTAAATTTTTTTTCTTTCTATTATTTTTTAATATCTGTAATTTAATAAAATAATAATATATTTGCTTGAATCACATGGCATCCTATTCTTACCTTTAACTACTAAAGAAGTTTTGTTCAGTCATTTAAAAATTATTTTTATGCTTATGAACAGTTTCTCTAATAACATTCATTTTTGAAATTCTTAGTCTTTTACATAGGAGCAAGTTCGTGCGACCCAGTCATGCATTTTATTTTTTATTTATCAAATATTCAAGGTTTCTTAAAAAAAATTTATAAGTACCACAACAGTGGGCCCAAAAATTAGACTAAGAACATTCTACGTAAATATGAGTACCTATGTATGTAGGCTGAGTGGCAGCACTGATGCTAGTCTCCACCCTACAATCTTCTTCTTATCACTTCTTATCTCTTCTTATCTTACAATAAGATGACAATTGAATTATGAAGACTATTATTACAAATCGAGCCGTCAAGCTGTGCAGTGCTGTTCTACGAGTCCAAACGCAAAATAGTTGGACTACCTATGATAAAAAAAAATCTTCTGATTCTTAAATTCTATCGGAAATAAAATCAATATTTTGGTATTTTTCTTAAGATATATTTATTTTGAATAGGAATAAGTAACAAAAACAAAATGACTTCAATTAAATAACGGTATAGAGCAATCTTACAAAATAAAATAACGATTTAAACATTTTTTTAAGTGCAAAATAGTTGGCCTATGGGTCTTAATTTTTATTTTACCATGATGTTACGTCGCCTTTCTCCTTGATAACTGCTTCTATGGGTCGTGGCATTGTGTCAACTAATTTTTGACATTCTTCGTACCAAAAGACTCCCAAATATTTATGATTTTAGCTTTAAGGTCTTGAAGAGTCCGGCATGGTTCTTTTCGCAGCTTTTGATTCATTTTATGCCAGCCAGTTTCAATTGGTGAAAGATCAGGGCTGCTGGAAGGCCATTCCAGTAAAGGAATAGCTTCAGCAAATAACCACGCCATTGTAGACCTTGCAGTATGACAAGAAGCTCCATGCTGTTTGAAAATATAGTCTCCATCACTAGTTTGAAGTCGTGGTATTGATGGGAGAAGCTTATTTTCCAGAATATCCTGTACTTGGCAGCATTGACAATTCCATTTACAAAATGTAAATTGCCCAAACCCCGCCCTGACATGCATTCCCATATCATTAGAGATGCTGGAAACTTGACCGTTTTTTTAAGGCAATCTTTGTGAAAAACCTCTTGAATTTCTAATGACTTGTTTTCGTTCGTCGCCCACGCAAACTTCAAACCTGGACTCATCACTCCAAATAACGGACCGCCATTGACTTAAAGTCCATTTTTTACGTTGTTTGGCCCACTCTAGCCGCTTTTTCTTTTGTTTAGGTGTTAAAAGTGGTTTTTCTTTGGCCTATGTTTTTAACGAATTAAAATTGCTCTAATTTAAATAAATCTAAAACAAACCTTATAAAATTTGTATCCAATTTTTTTCATAGTCCGTTTGCAAGTGTCGACCGAAACACTTTTTTTTTATTCTTTCCCTCCATTGAACAGTTATTGCAGCGGCCGTTTGACGTCGATTTTCTTTTATTATTTTTTTTAAAACTTGGCAATCTCGAGGTTTTGCAATCTTTTAAATCTTCATAGGCCAACTATTTTGCATCCCAGAGAGAGTAGTCCAACTATTATGCACTATCTTTGTTTGAGAGAATGCAAACTGGAGCCATATGTGCTTTCTCGAATTTAGTTCTGTTTGGTCTAATTTACTTATTAAATGTAATTTATTACATCGACAAAAAAAAATTAAAAAACAACTGCTTGGGGACCAGAAAATATAGGCACATAAAAAATGTTAATTTGTTAATTGATGAGTAGGCCAACTATTTTGCGTTTGGGTCGTATACTATTTAATTTTTGTAATCTTTCTTATTTTTTTAAAATTAAAATCAATGAATTTGTAATATTTTAAATAAATGAAAATTTGTTTAACATTTATTCGATTTGGTTCCTACATGTATGTATATGTATACAATTTTGTAGAATTTATTCTGTTTGTCAAAAATTGTAAGGCAGTTTTTTTTAATAAAAAATCACAAATAAGAATGTTATACAATAACTTAAGGCTTTTAAGACTTATAAAATCTAAAATACCGTTACAAATTATGCTTAAAAAAAATAACCTTAAGTTATAAGAATGAACAAACAATTTTTTTTTATTTTTCGAAAGGGAATAGATATCTAAAAAAACTTGACGTGAAAAAATATTCGAATTCGGATTCGAGTTCGGGACAATAAAAACCTTCGGAGAATTTAATTTTGGTTTCTGCGCCAAGTAAAATATTTAATTATAAGACATTTATGGACTAGTTACAATTATGCATAGCCATACAATATAATAGATTTACACATGTTTGAAGTTGTTCACAAAAAGCTTATGATGGTTGCCATCTTGGTTTTCTTTAATTAAAAGGCTACTTAAACCATATATGCTATAAGAAATTTTCGATTTCACATTGGAAACCACTTGAAATATTTCGACATGGGTGTGCAAGTTAAGAAATATCTACTTAGTCGATTGATGAATGCAGCCTTCATATTTCCAATTGTTTATTTTTCGATAGGTGTATCGTCTTTTTTATTTTCGTTTTATAATATGCAATTTTTTTTTAAATATAAAAAAAAACATTTTTCGAAAATTATAATACATAATACCTACTTTTAAGACTATAGGAGCTTTAGAATACAAAATAGATCAAAATCAGCTGTTTCATTTTTGAAAAAAAAAAAAAAAAAAACAAAAAAAAAGTTTTATAGGATGTACCCATTAATAACCATTTTTCGAAAAAAATTTCTACCATTTGCTAGCTTTTAATGACGAACTGACAAATTCAAAAAATATATTATTTTTGCCTTTCGTTATATTACTGTTATTTCTACCAACAATGTGAAGTAGCCAGTTCTATACTTCCCTTAATACTCGGGCTGAAGAGAGTGCCCATCAGTTGACCCTTGAGACCAACTTCGGACGTACTGTTAATTTAAGACATTCTTTCTTTGGTCGTACTATACGAATGTTGAAGGCTTTAACCGACTCAATATTTCCCTCTCATTATGATATTCAAAGCCAATGTGCATTGGTATCTTCTTTTAAATACTCTCCAACTTTCCTTAATGCACGCTCTGTCGTTAAACATTTAAAGGGTTGTCATAAACCCTTAAGTGCGTCCAAAATTATAAAAGAAACAAATTGATAAAGTTTGGCAACGGGTTTTATTATGAAAAATCGGAGAGTTTGGTATCAACAAAACCCTTATTCCTTTGACTAAAATTACCTTCTGGGTCGATTGTAGCTCTGGGCAGGTGCAGCCCAAACTTCTCTTCATTTATTCGATAGAATCCAGAACATAGCGTTAGAACTGATAGGAAACAATGCTTTCATAGAATCATTCCCATTTCTTGAACACCATCGGAATCTTATATGTCTGTTCTTTAATTTATCTTTATTTAATCAAGAATTTGTCGATAATTCAATCATTAATCGGACTTTTGTACAATGCAAATTGTAGACTATATTTTCAATCATTAGTAAATAAACGAATTAGAGGCCATGACGGCTGAAAGAGTGCCTAAACCTAGTGACTACAACTCGCAAACATTTCTGTGTGCGTGTTACCAGGAATGGAGAGGACCAACAATTTTCTGCCAATTCCGAACGGCTACTGAGCAGGACTTCTCATGACAAGAGATACTCTTGAAGGATTTTTCAAATTCTCGCAATAGGTAGTACACACCTGAAAAACTCTTTTGCAGCGAGTGAGAATCCAATCCAAAACCCTCTGCAAGACAGTCAAATGCACTAAGTATTAAGTCAAGGCGTACTATTCAATCACTAGCTTTAGGACTATCCAATGTTAGACCTTCAAATCAAATAACAAGGATTTCAATTCAAATTCGTTAAATCAATTACTAGACTGAAAAGATCCAAACTTTGGCTAAATATATTTTTTTTTAATTTTATTTGTTTTATAATTATTTAATGGATGAATAAATTTTAATATTTTTTTCCAATAAAATTCAAATTAATCAATATTGAATATGAAACCGATTTCCTATTATTTTCTTCAATGTGAAAAATGTGCTGAGTATAATAACAGAGTTCCAGTGACAAGGTGATTTTTCTATCCTAGGTAAAAAGTAAAAAAAAACTAAATGAAGGAGAATTCATATTATCAACCATTGTACTTCACTGTGTGTGTAAAATGCACAATAAATTATGATTAATAGCTTCCCTATCCATGTTGGTTTAAAGGGATGAATTCCTTTCGCTGTGCGGAGGAAATAAATTTAGAATTTTGAAAATACTTTATCATATAGAGTTTTTTTTATTAAATAGCATTTGAACATTTATTTACTCCAATACCAAATAAGTTCAACTCATCAATGACAATTTAATTTAACCCAAAAGTAAATAGGTTAATGCATACATATCTTTATAAGCCACAAGAAAAATAAATAAACCGAAGATCTAGATCCTTGAAAGGTATGTTAATAATTTGGTGCAAACACAAGTTGGTCCCTGTTATTGGTCAAGTTTTGGTAACTGCTGAAAGCCCCACGCACTTTGTTTTTTTTTGCAAAAATATATTTTCCTATCTATACTAATGAACATAGCTACCTACAGTATTTTTAAGCAATTTCTTTTCTTTCTTTTAACAGGCCGCTGAATCAGGAAATTTAGAAGATTTTACAAGATTATTCCAAAGCGACAACACAAGACTATCGATACGGGATGGCAAAGGACGAACAGCAGCACATCAGGCAGCTGCAAGGAATCGGGTTAATATTCTAGAGTTTATAAAACGTCAACAGGGAGGTAAGAACAATCAGGATATTTGCATACAAATGGGGCTTAAGGTTAATTTTGTTTTAAATGTCTGTGAAAAAATGGTATTGAACTTCTACAAGTTTTACAGACAAAATCAATTAATTTAATTGGTTTGTTCAATAGAATTCTGTTGGGTTATTTTTAACCCATTCACTACCACTGTACCTGGTGGGGTACAACATTTTTAAACTTCTTATCACTTCACCTTTGACTTATCTGGCGTTTTTTAAATGGGGTTTGAATTTATTTCTATTTGACATTTCCTCATTATACCACCTGACGTTGATTACAACACAGATGAGGATAAAATTGCAGTTGATAACCTGGAAAGTGTACAAATCTTAAATGATGTTCCAGGTAACGTTGAAATTTTTGTTGTCAATCCTAAAAGCTTCAATTCAATGACCAAAATAATTTCATTCGACGGTGGTCTGTAAGCGAAGTCGACCTGAATATGAATTCTACCAACAACTTCGAAAACTGTATTTTAGATACATATGAAAATGAGCTTAGAAAAGAAATCTCCCGTTGACATTTTCGAAACGCTGTTTGATGATGACGTCATTTGATTGGTTTTATATCAAACTCGTCTTTATGCTTCCCAACAGAACCATCATAATTTTGAACTATCGAAACAAGATCAGCAAGTTCTTATAGACATATGTACTGTTTTATAGTGGCTACCACTCAATGCCAAGGCAGTCCACGTATTGGTAATTGGGAAGATAATTGCTCAAGATAAAATGGCTAAAATAAGACCCCTAATGTATTTGTTATGCCAGAAATTTCAAAAGTGCTCCTTTATGCATGAACAATTATCTGTTGACGAGGCGAGGCCATGATTAAATGTGTTGGTCATCATTCTTCAAAGCAATTAATAAGAGGAAAACCAATAAGATTTGAGTTCAAGAACTGGATGCTAACAAGTAGTTGTGGCTATTCATACACTGAGAAAAAAAACGAGCTAAAATCAAGAATATCGGTGTCAAATCAAGCCGATTCGTTGACGAAAGTCTGTTAAACTCGAAAATTCTTAATTCAAGCCTCAAATTCTTGTTTTGAGCTTGTTTTTTATAAGCCTAGAATTCTTATTTCAAGATTGTCGATACTTAATTTTAAGAATACAAAAGCTTTATTTCAGAACATTTTAACCTCAAATTAAGATCACGAATTCTTATTTATACCAGAGATAAGAACAATATATACTTAAATCAAGTTTTTTATTCTTAAAAAAAGAACAAATATTCATGTATTTAAGTTTCTTTTGGATTGTTTCTAGCTTGTTTATTCTTGATTTAAGATGGAGTGGTCTTACTTTCAGAATCAGTCTGCTTGCCTCACCACCCCTCTCCCCACGCTCCCTGTCTCCACCGCCAACCAAAATAAAAAACATCTTTAATAATTTTATGTATTCAAATTTGTATTATTTATTTTATTTATTTTATTTTATGAAAAATACTTAAATATACATTGTTAATTTTAAAATGAGTTTTTTCCACTATTAAATGAGTACAAATGTAATGGTGGACTTACAACTGTTGACTAGCTGCTACTTGGGGCGTTTTGTAGCGAGGTTTATAATTTTGTCGGCACAGAATTTGTTTCATCATCTATTCCAAACTAAAAATATAGTATAGACATTAAATACAGCATTAATAAACTTAAAGTATTCATTACCTTAGTTTTTTCACGAAAACAATTTTTCCCTGAATTCTATCTGGAGCACAAAGATGAGGTATTGCTTCTTTGAGGTCTTCAAAAATTACTTTAATCACTAACTTATGATGTCCGAACTGGAATATACCGCACATAAAAATGAAACAACCATCTTCGGCTTGATTTGAGAATGTAAAAACTTAATTTAACAACGCGGTGGCTCAAATCAAGTTTTTTGTTCTTAATTTTAAATACAAATTTGTTTTAAGAATAAAATTCTTGAATCAGGAATGAAAGGTGTCACTTTCAGGATAACAAAAATAAGAATACAAAAATCTTAAAATAAGCCTGCTCGTACTTAAATTTATCCTGCCTTTTTTCTCTGAGTGTATAATTTCGACACATACTGCGGTGATACGAATATAGATCTTGAAAGATCGCATATATCATTAGTATCTCGAGTCGTTCTTGATAGCTTGGAAGCTCTCCGAACTCGCAACCGATTTCCAGGAGAATTTACATATTATCATTCCAGAGAAGTATTGCACGTAGAACACCAAACCGTACTGTTGCTGTATCTGTACCATATGCCGAGGGACCCCATTTCTCTCAAAGAATTTAGAAAGCTCTTAGGTGCAACGAATGTCACATGAGGGTAAGATAGCGTTGTGAGCTTTGTGCTCTTTGTGTTGAAAAAAATTGTTTCAAAAAATTCCATACTAAGCATTAGAAAACACGCTTTACCACTGTACCCGCTTGGGTACAGCCCAATAACTTTATAAGCTAACTTTGGGGGCATCAGTGATTTGAAGCTGATACACATAGACCTACCAAGATAAATTCTAAAGGGGTCAAATTGGACGATTTTGATGACCAACCCAGATCACCTCGACAAGAGATAACCTTAGATATTAAATGATTCATTCAAAAACCCCCTGTGGCGTTCGCTGTGTAACACTTAACGCCCGCCAACATGTCGTCCACGTTCATATTGTCCAATTTGGGCCAAAAGAAACGGATACAACAGTATCAGTTGCTGAATACAACAAATTCTATGCATTTGAGGTTAGAGTTGATCATTTAAAGGAAAACTGACATTTGAGAATAGAAAGAGAATCGAACACATTAAGTGGAACGATTGTGTTCCATATTAAAAAAACGAAAATTAGCTGTTCTTTGAAATTGATTTCTATCAGTGAAATAATAAAAGTGGATTTAAAAGAAAGTTTAAATCAGAATTTTGTATTTTATAGACTAACAAAATTCTACTTCTCATTACCTACATTTTGGTACCAATTAAAGCCATTACAGTTTGTTTATTCGTGTTAAAAATGGGAATAGAAATTTTCAATGATGGATTTGAATGATAGCTATAACTGGCCCCTTAAACAAAATTATATCATACCGAAGGCCAACAACGCATCTTCGACAATACATGGCGCTGTCTGTCTATCTGTTCGACTACAGCCTAAACGGCTCGGCCGACTTTCTCTAAACTTGGTAGATTGCATTTTTAAACACGTTTTTTCTTTTTTTAAGGACCAAAAATAACGTTACCTGCCATGTGATTTTTTTCCAAATTTAATAAATAATTTTTTTCCCAAAAACTGTTCCATGTATTTAAAAAAAATCAAAAAATTTCATTTACATAATGCCTGATAGAAATTTTCCAAAAAATGGTTTTTGACTTTCTAAAAGACGGTACAATCGATTTTGATCATGTTTGAATAGTATTGAGTATTCAAATTTTCCATAAAAAAATTGTGGATTTTCAAAAAAAAAATAAATAATTTTTTTTTCAAAACTCAATATTTCGGAAACCTTATCCTCGATTTTTTTAAAACAACGATTGAAAATTTTTTAATGCAAGGGAAAAATATATTTTATCTGAAAACACTGGTACTTACCACACAAATGTTAAAAAATGGTTTTCTAAAATGGTATTTTTTCACGAAAACGGCGCCTAGAATTTTGATAAAATTTTCTTTCTTTCGATTAATTTTTACGACCTATAATTCAATAAAAAAAAGTTGAAATTAAGATATTGACTGTTTTATGGTAGTGACTAACTGTCACTACCATAAAACCATTTTCTGAAATTCTGAATTTCTCAATATCGACATAACGGATTTTAATGAAATTTTTTATTTAAAAGCTTTTAAAAGGTTTGAAAAACATTGCATTTCAAAACATAAAAAAAAAATATTTTTTTGAATTTTTGAAACAATATATAAATTAGATTTTTTTGAAAATTCGATATCTCAAAAGTCGCATTTTTTTTTTTTGAAATTTGATTCTTATTAAAGTTTAAATTTGGCATTCCAAATTTTTTTCTTAAAATCGTTAAAGAAGTTTTTTTTGCATAATTTCATGTTTTCTGAGAAATCACATGGAATTCAGTCAATTAAGAAAATTAAATTTTTGGTTATGACCATTTTTCACTCGTAACATTAATTTTTGAAATTTTAAGTCTTTTACATAAGTTCGTGCGACCCAGTCATGCATGAGTAGAAAATAGAAAGCATATCTAACTCCCAGCTAGGGCTGCCATTTCATTTTTTTTTTTTTTTGAAAAATCAGTAGGTACTCCAAAAAATAGCAGTGAAACAAATATTTGCTTAAACTATATTCATTATTAATAATTTAAACAATAATATAGTTTGTAATAAAAATTTTGAAAGTGGGTAAACATACCATAGTTATTAATAAACTTATTTGAAAATCACCCAAGTAGGCAAGAAAATTTACTTGGCCTCATCCGTTTGGCCAGAATTAACTAACATGCATTTTTAACCAAAATTTAATGTGAACTGCCTTAATTTTACAAGACTACTAAACTTTTCCCTAAGTGAAGCAACGATGTTCGGTTAGTAGAACCTTTGTATATAATGTATATAACCTATAGTATTATCATGGAGAGTGATTTTGTATTGCGAACGCTAGCCTGGTGAGAGAGTATCAACTAATTCCAAAATTTTCAGATACCTTGAGTTGTATCAGTTGCTTGTTTACAAGAAACTTCAATATCACAAATTTTCCACATCTGAATGCTGCCATTCAAATTTTAATCCATTTAAAATGTCTAAATTCAATATTAAAAACAACAGACAGAAAGAGAAAACAACAAATTTAACATTTATTAACACCCTGATAAAAATCCAAATGAAATGAGTTGTCAAACGAAATTATCAAATTTGAGATTTGTCAATTGGAATAATTTTTTGTACCTAAATTTTAAATGGATTCCGTAAAGTGTGCTCTAATGTTCTGATCATGCTGTGGAAGAAAAAAATACGAAGTTCTGCTCTGAAGAAAAGAAAAATATTGTCTTTTTGTATTTTGAAGGGTTTGTTCACAGGTAAAGTTGTTGTTGTTGTTGTTGTACGTTTGGAAAAGAAAACAGTAATAATGAATTATTTAAGATTTTGTATGAACAAAAATCACAGTAAAGAAGCAGTACTTTGGCCATGTTAGTAGTACGGCAATACAAACATTCAAAAAGCAGTACATATACTGCAATTGCAGTACTTCTACAGTTCTGCTCTAAGCGCAATGAAATTGAAGAGAGTCTTGCGATCGAAACAACAGTCGGACATTTCAATGGTTATCTACATTTATAATGTAGAATTTTTTTACAAAAATTGTTTCACAGAAATTTTTTTTTCGAAACAACTTTTGTATAACAGGGGCCTAAGGAGGAAATGAATGGGTTATGCGATTAAAAATATAAATCTATATAGAAAATCTAAAATCTACAAGACATGCGAATACCTATGTAGATAGAAAATCAAAGAATTGCCAGACCCAATTCTTTCATCTTCATCGTCATCGTTATGTCAAGATGGATCGAGATGACGAGTTCGATACAGGGTTAAATTTGGAATCCATTCTAAACTCATTTGCAATGAATGGTTTGCTTTCAAGTTTCAAACTTTAGCTGCGAACTCTTCTTTCGAGGGCAAATTATTGATGGAGTGGTTAAATCGCGTCTCTTGAAACCTTTTTTATATCGACTCTTCTATCTGTTACACAAATAATTTTGTAAAGACCGTTAGTATCAAATTCAGAAGAAATGGTCTTCATTTTACATAGAATATTTTCAAACTCAATAGATTTAGCCGCAATCAATATTTATTGAATTAGTCGATTCTTAATCAAAATTAACGGTTTTAATTATCCGTCCATAAATCCGATGTTACCATGACTCGTCCATCACTAAAAACTTGTTTTATTTCAAATTTTTCTTACATGCTATTGTATTAACATGGACGGCAGTAACCGATACCTACATATATTTATTTATGTACATATTATTTTGGAACATTACCTTCTTCATTTAGGATCTCTGCATAGGTATCCTACTTCTTTCTGTTAGCTCGTTTTTTGTAGTCATTTCAAACACAGCACAGCACTCGCGGTTTTATTAATTTTATTTACATTATTTTCAAAATTTAAATCAATTTTCACAAATAAAACAATTTAAAATTCGTCCATCAAATGACTTTGATTTTGATTTTACACAGAACATGCAACAAACGATAGAAGATCACGTCACGAGTCCGCCAAAAAGAGATTCCATGTCGCACACATTCACATTCAATAGAAAACATTGCATGCACAGCTCACAATCCACAAATGAATTTTATGAATCATTTACTCAATGGAATGTGGCTCCATTCTTGTCCGTTTATGATTCATGAAAATCAATACAATGTGAGTGCTTTATAGAATTGAATGGAAATGTGGGTGAAAGAGGTGAATTTAGTTATTAATATTTTATTCAGTTTACTATTTAAATATTTTACTTTTGTTGATAAGGCAACAAAATGGCGAATTTAACTCACATACACTCTGCTTTTCGAAACAGAAAAGGTTAACTATGAAATGAACTTCGGGGAAAAGCAGCTAGCTGCACTAAATGGCCATCAGGTACATAGATAGAGTAATAGGCCAAGAGGATAAGCAACCGGCATCAAAAAAAAATCTAATCGAGCTTTTGTATTCGATAAGAAATTAATGAAAAAATGGATATTATTCAAAAATTCATCTAGCCAATCAATCTATGTATGTACATATGTACATAGGTATGTACATAGCTTGAATGAAAAATTTAACAAATACGGGTTATTCAATTTTTGATCTGCTTTCAGTTGGGGTTTTTCAGTAGGGGCGGGAAAATGTTGAAATGGAATACAACAAGATTTGTGTGCGGTGAAAATTCTTTTTTTACTTTTATTTGTTCAAATGCTCGTGTTGGCTTCTTAAGGTGGCACGGATCATCCGAGTGGTTCAATTTTTAATGACTCTTCCGCTCAGATTCGGCTGAATTTGAGCAATGGCCTGTGTTATGTTCACCTAAATATGGCATGGGTCGATTGTGTTTTTTTCGTATAGACCTGTGACATCAGGGAACCCCACAAAAAAAGTAAGTATAGCAGGGTCACACGATTTCCTTGGTGGCCAATCTCTGCTAGAGAAAACCTTAATCTCAATTCATTTATACAGAATTTCAGTCGTGACGTCCGCTGTATGGTACGTAGCGCCACCATCCTGCTGGAACCACATATCGCCTAAGTCCATATGGTTCAATTTGGGACATAATAAATTGGTGGTCGTCATTCTGTAGCTCCCGTCATTGACGACGACTGCCTCACCAAAGTCGATTTCAAAAAATACGGATCAATAATGTCCGCGACCGAAAATCCACACCATTTTAAAACAATTTTCCTTCTCTCCCAACTGAGGTAATCTGGAAGTGCGATGTGACATAATAAAATCTTGAAAAGTGCGTTTTGTGAATTGTTGGTACATATAAGCCTAGTATACAGTTCTTTTTGAAGAAAAAAAAATTAGTGGTAAAAAAAAAATTTTTCTCATGAAAAAATTTCTGTAAGTTTTTTCCGTCAAAACAATGGGATGCACATTGTTTTGTGTGAAAAAAAAAATCGTGGTGAGTATAAATTTTTTTTTCGATTTTGGTTTACACTTTGGTGAAATGAAAAAAGTTTTTTTTTCAGGAAAAAAACTCCCATAAGAAATGCATTGTTTTTTTTTTTAGAAGAACTGTATACTAGGCTATAGTAACGAAATTTCTGATGTTGCCTCGTTAGTTAAAATTGTCATTTATTCTTTCATTAAAGCCCCTTTTAGACGATCATTTCAGTTTCAGTTGAGCTATCAGTTAAGCTTTCAGTTAAACTGATGTCTAAATGCAAAAACCGAAGCGTTTAACTGAAATTGAAACTGATGAAATTCCCATAAGTTTTCAGTTCAGTTATCAGTTAAACTGATGTGTAAATACTTTCCAGTTCAGTTGTCAGTTCAGTCGTCATTCGAGTTCCTGTCTTTTTTTCAATATGTCAAAACAGAATGATAATTTGGTCGATTTAATTGTAATTTATCGCGCGTGTCCATGTTTGTTGAAGAAAAGTGACCCTTTTTATTAAAATTCAGTTAAAAGAGAAGCAGCATAACTACAAGCTCAACTGAACACCGGGCTGACGTCTAAATACACTGCCTTTTTTAACTGAACTGACAACTTAACTGATAACTGAAGGTACAACTGATCGTCTAAAAGAGGCGCTTTACTTTTTGACTTTTTGTTGCCTCAAAGGAATTCGAGATCTTCGAACAATTAAAAACTGGGCGTTGTGCGATTTAACACATTATTCTGATAAAACGCTTTTGTTTAATTAATAAAGGTTAAGAAAATTTTCAGAATATGTACTACGCAGAAAGAATATCGATAGATTTTTCCTAAGAAGTCTGTTATAAACTAGTTTTAAGATTGAAATATGGCAAAAGAGGTCAAGATTATAGTGTTGGCTTACAATTCTATTCAGAAAGGAACCAATTACGATTTTGGTCTAAAATTACTCATAAATTACCACGCGATCAATTTGAAAACAACTTTGACTACAAGTGACATTTTTACTAAATTATAAAGGCTTTCTTCCCAAACCAAATCTCAAACAGCTAGGTGAGTTATAATATACAACATTTATCTTGAATTTTAAACACCATGAGCTTAGTTTTGTTACTAACGATTTAATCATGCCGAAGTTTATTTAATTCATAATTTGCATCAGAATATAATTGAATGACAATAGAAAGGGCGACATCATCCAAAAATTCTGTGACTTTACGCTTAAAAGGTTGAATAAATAATTAGTCAACATATACTAAAAACAATATCGGACCCAAAGCAGAACCGTGAGGAACTTAATTATTGATATTGGCTACTTGCGTACGATTATTTAAATTAGAAGCAAACAAATCATGAAAAAGCCCCTGAAACCAGCTTTGAAAAGTTTATCTAATAACAGGGTATGATTAACAATATCAAAAGCCTTGGTGATTACAATAAGTAAAATTTAAGATAATTAGAGAAGAATTTAGACTTTTAAAAATTTTACCAGTTGGTTTAAGGAATGCTCTTTCAGTTGATTTTCCACTTCTTTATCAAAACTGTGAATTACTAAAAAATGAGTTCCATCAAGAATGGATAACTCTCTAGCTTATATACCCTTTTCAAAATTAAAAAAAAAAAAATAGAAAAAAGGAAATGATTTTAGTGTCTTTGTGGCAATCGAATAATTCACGGGTATCAACTCTTCTGGATTCTTGTCTTCCTGTCTCGTATCGGTTATACTGGTTGCTGATGATTCGGATTTCGGTTTTATATCTGGTATTCGTTTTGGGTAATCTGGCTTCTGGTAATTCGGGTTTAAAAACTGATCCTATTATTCTGACGTGGGGCTTATAACGAGATCGGACGGTACTAACGCCCTTGGTGGTGCTTAAAACTGCAGGTTAAAGCGTTTTGGTATATTAGCAGTACTACGCCCCTGCTGGTGGCACTTATACGGCAGGTACTACGGTCAAACAATCAAGGTATCGGAGCACGAATTTGAAGTGGTGCAATCCTTTAAATACCTTGGGTCAATAGTAGCAGCCAATAACAATATAGAAGAATAAATACGCGGGCGGCTTCTCAAATCCAACAGAGCCTACTATAGTCTATCAAAGCTCTTCAAATCCAGACATCTCACCATAACTTCAAAACTGCTACTGTACAGAGTACAGGACCATGGTCCTGCCAGTACTCACATATGGATCCGAGACTTGGGTGCTTAGCAAAAGGCACTCCGACCTCTTAGCTGCGTTCGAGAGAAAAGTCTTAAGGAGAATTGTTGGCCCCATATGTGAGGAAGGACGATTCCGGAGACGGTACAATCATGAACTGTACGCAATTTACCTAGAAGCAGATAGATAGATGGCGTAGACCAGGACGCCCGAAGCCTTGGGGTGCGCAACTGGATGGCGTCCATGTTGCGTATGAATTGAATGTGCTGAAGGTATCTTCTTTTAAATCCTTTCCAACTCTTCCAAAACGCTCACATTGTACTTAAACATTTTAAGGGTAGTCATAATTGTTCAAAGTTGAAAAAGTCTGAGACAGAGATTTGGTTTGTTTCAACCGATTATCTTAATTTTCTAATGCAGAAAAACTGATATTATAGTGAAACCATGACAAACACCAATGCAATAATTGTTAATAAATAGTTGAAATTTATTAGATAATAGTTCAAATAGCATTTGGGATAAATCTATGTATTTGCGTTTGAGCGTAATTGTTTGATATATTAGCGAATTGTTTATATGTAAATAATCAAGTAATATGAAAGTTCTGTTCTCGGAGTACACGATAATCTTCGTTTGCCAACTTTAGTCTCAAAAAGAAATTAAAACCATTTCAGGGTCAGAAATATAATGATTATTTTTTAGTCTGCCTTATGCTCACGCACCTTTTCTCTTTGAGCGTACAAATCATTACGCTTCATAAATCAAAACTATGACCGACATCAAAAAAGCTAATTAAACCTTAAGCTGTTTGACACCACCCCAACATAAAATTAAACATTTCATTCAAATATTTGTTTTCAGATTTCGATGCTCAGGATGGCGCTGGTAATACTCCACTCCATGCTGCTGTGGAAAACGACTCCTTTGATGCACTGGATTACCTTCTATCAATGTAAATACATACATAAATACTCGTACATACATAATGTCTATACCTTTCTTCAATTAATGCGAAATCTAAACTTTAATTTGAAATTCATAAATAAACTTTGTGCTCTAATCCGAATTTTCTAGTCCCGTCAACACGGGTTTGCTCAATGAGAAAAAGTTAGCACCAGTTCACCTTGCCACTGAGTTGAATAAGGTGAAGGCTTTGAAGGCAATGGGCAAACACCGCAGTGTGATTGACATTCAACAAGGTGGCGAGCATGGAAGGACTGCATTGCATTTGGCAGCTATATACGATCATGAAGAATGTGCAAGGATTTTGGTATGAAAGGACTTTGTTATTTTATATTTTAACTTTATGAGCATTATGTAAAATTTTAGTAAAATATAAAGAACATAGTAACGCTGTCATTTAGTATGGAATTATTTGTATGGGTGTTTGTGAGTATGTTTTTTAAAAACAATTGTTAGGATTGTATAGACGTAGATCTTAAGAGTAAAAAAACAATATTATGTATCTATGTATATGTATGTATATGTATAAAAATGGGTGAATCATCGATAACATTTTTTTTTATTTGAAGTCTCTCGTAAATACGTAAGCTCAATTTATAAACGGTTATTATCGAATTATTATCGCATCATCGTTGTTAATCATTTTTGAAAATCTTTCGAACACAAAATTTTTTCTCCAAAAAAGCTACTACCTTTGTGTAAAAAATCGTTTTCTTAAGACGTCGATATGTCATTTAGGGTACCCACAAAAGAACGCTAAGAAAATAAATTTAAATAGAACAACAACGGTGAGAGGTATAAAATTGATTCTGGCTTTATGTTAAAGCTACATTCATGCACTTACGAGTATGTTAGGAATAGCACATCATTCATACGGCTGAAACGGCTGTGTTGACAGTGAGCTAAACGGTCGGTATAAGTTTGATGAGTCTTGACAAAAGATTCTCAAATGTTGCCCTCGAACTCGAACTTAACGTAGCCCCAAGGAAAATAATGTTGTCAAGTCGCATGATAGCGGGAGTATATATCGTATGGCATACGATATGTAGCGCCCTCTGGTTGGGACCACAAATCGGATAGTATACCGATGTTGTCGAGCTGATGATTTTTTGACCAAAATCCCGATTGCTGGCGAACATTCCCAACGTCCAAGCAGTAAACTCAAAGTATTGACTTTGGTCATCTAGATGAAATTGCAAACCTTACTGAATATTTTGACAGCTGTGTTGTAATTTCAGCAATTTCGTTTCTAATGCTGTCCTCAAGCATCGAGGTGGTTATTTGTTTGTTGATTTACACCTTTTTCTTCTAGTACCCCCATAAGAAGAAATCGCAAGGTATCGATTCAAAGGATCGTGTGGCCCAGTAGGTATTACCAATTTTTGACATTATTAACACCAAAATTCACATAATTTTTTCTACGTATTTACAATTGAACAATTACAGGTCGTTACTACTGCTGTGCCAATCGCGATTGATGCGGTCTTTATGACCCGTTCACCAAAAAGATTAATTGATTGCAATCATAGTAGACCAAATCAATCAATCCTAATGTCAATCTCTTGTCACTGAATCCCTCAATCCAATGAACATAAAGTGAATAAACTGAACGAAAAAAAGTTTGGTTTCGTTCTTTCAACTTGTTCTCAATCGTTTCACAATACCAAATAGGAATAGAAATGAAACTGAATGTATGTATATTCTTCATTTTTTATACAATGGAAGATGGCGCGAACGAAGTCGAAAAAAGCCAAATTTTCGTTCATGTTCACATTATTTCGGTCTCGTTCAGAACGAAACGATTTGAAAAAATATTTTAGTTGAATGAACAATTGAAAACATTTCGATTAAAGATGATTTTAATTAAATGAATGATTGATTGAAAAGATCAAATCCTTAAATCAAGCAATCAATGGTTGATTCGATCTTTCAAAATGAATTAATGGCACAGCTGTATACAGTTGTCAAGTGTCAACTGACAAAATTCATTAGGGGGGTTCACATTCTCAAATATGTTTGACAAATATGGTTTGATGAATATTTGACGGATTGAAACCATTTGCGTTTACATTCGTCAAATATGCTGTCAAACATCACTTCTCATTAGAATTCTTACCATGGCGGACCAACTCAGAGCATAGATGAAATATAATTTGAGATAATTTACTACCATTTATATATTTGGAAGTCTGCAGAAAACTTATATGTAATAAAATTCACCTGAATTACCGCTATGGCATATATGTATGACTCATTTTGATATATTTTCTTACGATATGCACAGCTCGAGAACTTCATTGAAAATGAAATTTGCTTGTGGCTTGACAAGCATGCGTTCACATTCTCAAATATGCTTGTCAAACCAGCAAAATATCAAAATATTTTGATATCATCAAGCATGTTTGACAATCCGTTTGATGAAGCGTTCATATTTTCAAATTCGAGTCAATCAAACCGCAAATCAAAAACAAATTTTGTCAAACATATTTGAGAATGTGAACCCCCCTATTCACACAATGGCAACCAAATAAAATCGACGTACCATAGAATATAGAATACACTCATAGAATACACTCTACACGCAAAACCCTATATGTCAAAATTACATAAAATTAAAATCGGAAATCCATTTTTCATTTTCTTAAATGAAGAATTTTCTTATAAAAAGAATAGAGATTTTACAACCATGTTTTTTTTTTAACTACTTTCAACAACCTAGAAAATTTATATCTGAAATATAAATCTTGTTGATGAGAAACTCGATTTACAGGAAGTCCGTAAACATTGTAAATTATTTCTCAAGAAAAATTGACATATCGAGCTGTGCTTTAGTATCACAGACTTTATGTTCATATCTAAAATTTCGTTTTGTCTTCTGTTTCTTCTGTGTAACATTATACTCGTACATTAGGGTGATTGAAAAAAAAACTTATTTTTCTTAAATTCATTTCAAAAATTGCAGAACACATACATATACTTATATGTCTATAACACATATGATACTGTACAGAGTGTGTGAAAATGCTGTGTTTTTTTAAATTTGTTTCAAGTGTTTCGTGACTTTACTTTATGTATTACTTTTTTGTTAATTTCAAAAAACTTTTATTTGATCTAGTTTTAAGTTTATCCTGTCAAAAATTTATTTTCAATTTTCAAAATTTCAAAATGCACATTGCTTGAAAATGTATCTAACCTCCAAAAAGTTACATATGCAATTATGAAAATTCGAAAATAAATCCAATTTTTTAACCTGTTAGAAACCTATACCTAAGTATTTTCCTATTTAGAATTCAACTTAGTTTCAATAGCTCAATTCATTGCGGATTGATTTTAAAACAAAGTATTTCTATGATCACCCTACTTGTACATATAAAAAACCAATACAAAAAATATTATTTCAGATAACTGAGTTCGATGCATGCCCTCGTAGGCCCTGCAATAATGGTTACTATCCCATTCATGAAGCCGCAAAAAATGCTAGCTCCAAAACAATGGAAGTATTTTTTCAGGCGAGTAAATATTTCGGTTAATATTTTTTTTTAAAGTGTTTTTTGCTTAAAATTGAAATAAGATTTTGCTTGGTTTGTAGATTGTAGTTTGTCCTTTTATTGCATTTGTTTGTATCTTTCTTGCTGTACAATTTAATGTTTGTTACTTGGAATGTTGTTTGCATGCTTTGATAGTCTTTATTAATTTTTTTTTAATTTTCATATTTATTTTCGATATTATATTTGTAACACAAAGTACAAGACTTGATAACATGTTCTTGCTGAATCCGTCTGTATTTCGATTTGAAACCTGAACTCCTGAAGTGATTTTCTACAGATTTAATACCTACTTAGAATTAAAGACAATTGAAATCTGTTAGATTTCGTTGTCGTATAACAGTTATGGAAAAACTTATTTTTTTTTAAGGTTTGTGTATAGATGGAACAACACTATCTCGTTTGGTGTGCTGTGGAGTGGTGTGTCGCTTGCGCTTCAATATATTTTATATGCTTAGATCACATTTGTGGAGTGGTGTGTTGTGGAGGAATCGCTTCTGATTCGAATGCGCCATACCACAATGTGGAGTATATGCAATATAACAAATAATCAAATGTCAAAACAGATATTAGCCGTGTTTTTTTTGGAAAAGTTATCCGTAGTACAGTAGGATTTTATAAGAATAACAATTACAACATCCACAGTAGGATCACTGCCGATAAAAGGAGAAGTGAAATCCTGCTGCGAATAGAGATTTGACGTTTATTCGAGTATCGGCAGTAATTCTACTGCGGATGTTGTATTTGTTATTCATATAAAATCCTACTGTACTACGGATAACTTTTCCAAAAAAAACACGGCTATTTTACTACTTTTTAAGATAGAAAACACTTTGTATTGTTTTGAGTTCTTAAAAGTTTCGTTTTTACGCTAATTTAAAAAACATATTTTTAAACAAATTATTGTGTTTAAAATGTCCGAACATTAAATAGAATTGCTGAGAATGATGATGATGAATGATGTTCTTTATAACACGAAATGAAAGGAGTATAAAGATCAGGTGCAAAGAGTTGTGGTATGAGATTTGATTGCATGAGAAGTAAACTCGAATGGTAAGTTTCCCATATAGGTGGAGGTAGTCTATTTATACGTTTAGGCGGGTGAAGGAATTTTCAAAGAGCAATTATATAAAATCAACAAAATAAATATTGAAAAAAAGAACTATATTATTTTTTAAACCTTGAAATTTGTTGCTTTATTTAATTTTTCAATTGAATCCCCCCCCCCCCCACACCAAAATGAATTTTTTTTTTTAACGAATCGATAAAAAAGTGTTTGCTGTTGATAAAAAACATCAAATTTTGGAGGAGAAACACTTTTTTATGGTAGAAAAGTGAAGTATAAGCGGACCACCCACAGTACTATAACTAAAACTACTTTTTTATGGGATATTTGCTTTTTTTGCTTGCTTACGCATTACGGCGTATAAACAGTGAGATATGTATGGGAGGCAGCATGCCCCCCCTGCTTGGGCACACTATATGATTTGGGGTAGGTGTGAGATTGGGTGTATGCAAGATTTCTTTTGTATTTACAGAATCTGGATTTAAAGAAACTTTGAATTTACCCTATGGCCTATATTAATTTTTTTATACTTAACTTTTTTACCATAAAAAAGTGTTTCTCCTCCATAATTTGATGTTTTTTATCAACAGAACACTTTTTTTTATCGATTCATTAAAAAAAGTGCATTTTGGTGGGGGGGAATTCGGGATAAGGACGGACCGTAGTATTAATGTTTCAAGTAAATCGATGGTTTTATACATTTTAGTTTTTTAAAGTTGATAAACACCTCGATTTTTTTTCGTGCAATTTTTTACATAATCCACTGCATTTTACATTTTTTTTTTGTAACGAATTTTTCTGGCTACAATATTTTAGTATCATCAGCAAACGTGCCAGGCCGTAATATCATTCATGTATACTAGAATATCCCTAGTATTTAACAAATACAGTATCGGTCCTAGGACACTTTCGTGTGGTACACCAAGTTCACAGTTGTTTGTTGCCCCGTACTCTAAAGAGTCGGTTCGAACCGCGGTATTTCAGTATTTCGTATTACTGTTTGGGAAAGTCCCTATGCAGCTTGCACTCAAGTACCAAACCTTGTGAAAGGCTTGAGCAACATTTATGAATAGAGGTGAACATACTCGTTTCTCTTCAATTGCCTTTTCTAAATCAATTGCCTTTTCTAATTCTAAATTGATGGTTGAGTATTAATCTTCTTTCTACTATTATTTTGCTAAGCCTATTTAGGAGCAATATTCATCTCATGCTGAATTAGAGTTTTTTAAAGGATATTGACGGCGTTTATTCCATAAGCTAAGCTGGTTTTTTTCTTTAGATGACTTGTGTTGACACATGCTTCTTACTACTTTGTGCATGACAAAGGGAATATCACATTCGTCGCTCTATCAACACATTTTGATTGACAGCAGAGATGTCAGCCTTCTGTTTTGGGTTCTCTGTCTCCGATCTTTTTAGGCATCTTTCCACAAGGTAGAAGCGTCCGTCTTCAGGAATCTACTAAGCGAATAATGTTGAACGAATAATTCACTGATTCTTGTTTTAAGTTTATTGTTAAGACTGTTCACCACCATTTTCTTCGAGCTCTTCTTTTTACCAATATCAGCTTCTTTATTTCGACTTGATAATTAAGTTTTATTTGAAATGGTTGGAGTACTTTCATCTGCAGCCTGTTGCACTTCAGCAATAAATTGTAAATAAAAAACAATATTTAAAAACTGTGCATGAATCTAAGATATTTTAAGACGTATTTTTAAGCATTCTAACCTTATTAACTCGATAGAGGAAGCTCCTTTGACCCAGCCGTCCACTTAGTTCTGTTCGCATTTTCTATTATTTTTTTTTTATTTTTTTGTAAATTTTGTATTACTGCTTTATAGTTATTATCGATTGTTTTTGTGTAACTGTTTAAATTTAAATCTTTAAAAATGTTCAAACATATGTATGTATTTTATGAATGTGCAGACAATATTAATACATAATTTTTGTTCTTTCATAAACAAGCAGTGGGGAGAATCGCGAGGATGTACACGAGAAGAAATGTTGGCCTTCTACGATTCCGAAGGTAATGTTCCACTACATTCAGCTGTACATGGAGGAGATATAAAGGCTGTGGAACTGTGCCTAAAATCAGGAGCCAAAATATCAACCCAACAACATGACTTATCAACACCTGTACATCTGGCTTGTGCTCAGGTAAGTCAAAGTTCTTCAAGTAAATATTTTATAAATGTTTTGATTCCAACTGTCAAATGTGTATTGCGGTCAGTGTTGTCACTTCCATTTGGAAACCCGAGGTAGATTGAGATGAAAAACAGTGGTAGATTTAGATTTTGTGTGGTAGATTTGTAATTTCCCAAAACCCAAATGATAATAATTCAAAACGACAAAATCCAAAAATATTAAATTATATGCCAACAGATTGGGCAATTAATATTTATTACTATATTACACATATATTTACTAAAATTCGAAAACATGGATGCTTGGCATACTTCCATGTCTTTGCTTAAATCAATTCACCCCCCTTAAATATGTCATTAATTTTTTCTCTATCAAAGAGCAAGAGCGATCTCCACTCATTATTGATAACTTTCTCCGGAACATCGTCAAAAAGCAATACTCTTATCAATAACCGTAAGATAGTTTGTTGCCGACCTTTTTTTGAATTTCTTTTGGACTTGAGAATTGAAGCAGCTGGAGATGGTCACTTGAAAACCAAATATTTGTTTAGCTGATCACAATGCTTTCTTTAATTTTATTATTTTCAATTTCCTGGTTATATTTTATTTTTAATGTGTGTTTAATTCAATCAGTAACTGCCTGCCTGCTTTAACTCTATCTCGCCAAATAAAGGGTTTTCCAATAAGAGGTGTTATTTTGATATTCAAAGAAAAATGGCATTTTTGGAGATAAATGATCGGATGTTTATTTTATTATAAAGAGGAAGGTATGCCGTTAATAATGGAACACAACATCAGCCAAATGGCCGCCAAGACCACGCTTACAGGACCATATCCTTTTCATGAAATTTTCCATAACCAAATCGAAAGTGGCTGCCCTATGTCCTCGATAGCCTCACGGATTTCATCTTTGAGGTCTTGAATCGACGCTGGGCTGTTGGCGTAGACCTTATCTTTCACGTGGCCCCAAAGGAAGAAGTCGCAAGGTGTTAAATCACAAGATCTCGGTGGCCAATTGTGATCACCTCTTCGAGAGATAACACGGTCCGGAAACTTTTCCCGTAAAAGATCGATGGTTTCATTGCTTGTGTGGCACGTAGCGCCGTCTTGTTGAAAGTAAACGTTGTCCAGATCAATACCATCCAATTCAGGCCATAAAAAATCATTTATCATCTCTCGATAGCGCAATCCATTGACCGTAACTGTTGCTCCAGCCTCATTTTCGAAAAAGTAAGGTCCAATGACCCCGCGGGACCATAAACCGCACCAAACAGTCACGCGTTGAGGATGGAGAGGCTTTTCAACAATAACCTTTGGGTTTTCCGAGCCCCAGATGCGACAGTTTTGCTTGTTGACGTAGCCTCCGAGGTGGAAATGGGCCTCATCAGTCAAGATGATTTTTCGATGAAATTCCGGATCATTTTCATGCATTTCAAGGACCCAATCAGCAAAGACACACACACGGCCATTTGGCTGATGTTGTATTCCATTATTAACGGCATACCTTCCTCTTTATAATGAAATAAATATCCGATCATTTATCTCCAAAAATGCCATTTTTCTTTGAATATCAAAATAACACCTCTTATTGGAAAACCCTTTATAAATCAACCTACAACTGAAAACTCGTGCCAATCGGTAGATTTTTCTTCAATTTTCCTGCCCAAAAGTGAACAAAGTTTCAGAATTTGATCTTATCTACAACGAAGTACTCATCAGAAGGAGCCAAATGAAACTAAATAAAAAGCTGCGACAGACTCTGCGGGGTTGCCTTCGAGTTTTATTAAATTTTCCTTCGAAAGAACATTAGAAAAAACAAATACCTTAACTCTGTTACATTAAAGAAAACAAGAGATTCTAGCTGGCAATAGTCTGCGGATCAGTGTTCGCTAGAGTTCTCTGGCTATGTGAAAAGATTTGGTCAAAGTTACATAGCAGTTACTGTAGGTGCTAATGGTTATGTGACAGTTCCAGGGCTGCAGAAATGAATGAGTTTATGGAAACATGATGAAGACAGGGCTTTTGGAGCATGGAACAAGAAAATAAATTCATAAAGTCCTCACAGTCAACTGATGAGTCCATGTAAGATCGCCGGGACGAAACGCCAATTTTTGTGGATAGAGGCCAAAAAACTATTTTCAATCAATAAAATTCAACAAGTCCAATAATAGTGCTAAGTCTTCTACTTGGCTGATTTATTTTAGTAGTAAGTATATAGAGTTTGTATTATAAAAACAATTACATATATAGAATCAATGCCAGGCCACGGGCAAAATCTTCCAACGTTAATCTTAATGATTACAATTATTTTAATCTTGGTTGGGTATAGTTCACATTGAATTTTTGTCAAAAAATCGATGTAAGGTGAGCTAAATTTAACAAAAATTGCGTATTGACAAGGTCCTCACAGTCAACTGATGAGTCCATGTGAGATCCCGGGGAAGAAACGCCAATTTTTGTGGACTAAAGGCCAAAAAGCTATTTTGAAAATAGCTGGTCTTAAGATTAATTGTGAAGTTAAATAGAAGGCCACTATGTTTGCATGTGATTTTTAATAAAATGGTTTCATGTCATACAAATTACGCTCAAAAGGGTTTTCGGAAGCGGCTGTTTCAGATTCTTACAAGAAAAAGTCGTATAAAAATGACTCCACAACTCAGCATTATAGAAATGGTATAAAATGTTGAGGATAATTGAATATTGAATTGAATAACAATTGAATATAACAATGCGGCTGTTTCAGATTCTTACAAGAAAAAGTCGTATAAAAATGACTCCACAACTCAACATTATAGAAATGGTATAAAATGTTGAGGATAATTGAATATAACAATGGGAGTTAGATACCGAAATATTTGACAGTTGTTTATCTTTGAATCCTAATTTGAATCTTTTATACAGTATCAAAAAGAAAAAAACAATTTAAATTAATTTGTTTTTGTTTTCAAAATGCACTGTTTCAAGTATTTTTAGTTTAAGTAAAACTTTGTAGTACGTAGATATAGGACATTTTCTTGATGAATCCCTAATATCAGCGTAGTGACTTTCTTTCTAACTTAATAATTAATTTAAAAACTAGCTAAACGATAGTTTCTGTTCTTGTTTCACTCATCACATTTCCATAAGCTTGTACATTTCTGCAACCTGGATTCCCACCCAAAAGCACTTAACGTTGCTTTAATGTAACTAAATGCACATCTTGTCACAAAGAACCTTAGCGAACACTGATCCGCAAACTATACTACCAGATGGAAGATGGATGCTTCGGTGGTCAAAGTTCAAATATATTCTGGTTTTTTTTTTCAGAGAAGTTGTTTGCCGGACATATGTAATATGTATATTTGTTTTGAATGTAAGAAATAGTGGTAGAATTTTGAACTACCGTGGTAGATGTGGTAGATTTGGAAATTCTTAAAAAGTTGTGGTAGATCTACCACAATTGTGGTAAAGTGACAACACTGATTGCGGTTTTCGATCAATGTAATTTTCCCACCGAAGTGAGAACATGTCAATTCAGTCATAGACATAGTTTGTTTCAAATCAAATGTACATATCTACTGATTTGGTTATATAGCACCTAAAAGGTAAAGTCAGAATAAGATGTCCTTTTTGATTGCACAGGAACAAATACTATCTGCACGTGCAATAAATTCTCCAACAAAAGAATTTGATGAGGAATAGAAGAACATTTGTTACAGTGGAATCTATTTGCATTTAATCATCGTACATTTTATTCATGATGTTCAGTTTCTTGGCGTTTGCCTCTGAGATCTTTTTATTTTACATGAGTATTGCATACCTACCATATATCCATTTGAAAGTTTTCAATGGTTTCTTCACAAATGGACCTATTTGCATCATTTGAATTTTACATATTCCTCCTTATCATTTGATTGGGATGTTTGTAATGTATCTGTGCAAGAAACTCGCTCATGTACTTTAGTTTTGAAATGTTTTCACTTAATTTCGAAGAGTTTTTTGAACAAGTTCTTAAGTTATTTGTTTCGGAATTTACAAAAAAAAATAATTAAATGAAATGTTTTCTTATTTACACTTAGATTAATTGATGTTTTTGTTCTCAGAAATGAAAGAAACTACCTTAGGGACACATACTTTTTTTTGTTAATTTGTCATGTAATTAAGTCTAGTCTTTAAGAGTTTACAAAAAAAAAATCTGATTTAAAAAATTATATTCATAAATCTCCAAAACTTTTTAAAATTTTAATCTAAGGGAACGGTAGTGCCCAGCGAAGTTCTGGCACTACGCCCTTTTTACAGGAACAAACTCAGGCGATTTTTGACCCCTCAATATCTTCAGTACCAATGAAATCACAGTGGTGCTTTTGCGGAAATAAATACATAAAATGAAATTTGGAATATGGATTTGTTTCATTTATTTTTTCATAGATATATAACTGTTCCATGTTTTCCCCAAATTTGGGAAATTTAAATCAAGGGATATGCGAGATACAGCGCTCTAAAGTTATCCTATCTTTAAGTTTTGAAAATTTTGTAATTTCTTGCATTTATTTTTTTCATGAAGATTAGCATTTTAATAACTGTTTGTAAAAACAAAATAGTATGCTATTGAGCTTTCAAAATAAAAAAATTTAATTTTTTTTTTTCGTCTTTTAGTTGAGTTAGGACTGAGTGATCTAAAATTAATATTTTAATATTCTTTCCTTAGAGCTACAGTTTAAGCTACATTAAGCTACGTCTAGTGGCTACTATTTTTGGAAAGCTATAACATTCAACTAACTACTCTCAAAAGAATTGTATCCGTCCTGATTCGATTTTGAACGCAGTATACAAATTTGTTTCACTGAATCCGATTAAAAAAACACGGTTTCGACTTTGGTCATGTTGCAAAAATTGTAATTTCATGGCTAATAATGGTTGGAAAGAATGCAACCAAGATTTTATTTTTGCCAAAAATATATATCTTTCATTAAAATATAAAATGAAATTAATCCTTTGACGGATCTCTGATATAATTAAATTTTAAGCTCAATAATTTTTCTTACCTCAAATTTTTTTCCAAATTCAAACTTACTTTTTTTGGAAATATGTGGTGAGCTTAATTGTATTATGATGTTATTAGAATGAACTAATAGTAGATACTTTAAAAAATGTGTACTTTAATATTTTAACCCAACATTTTAGAGCCAGGTAATAAATAAAAAAAGTTTGTGGGTTTTCACATGCATACGAGTTTTTGTCTCCAAATATAAAACAAAAAATTAGTAGGAATTTTATTGCTTTTTATTGCTTTTTATGATCGTGAAAAGATTTTGAAGGCTGTTGCATAATTTTTTATAACCAGTGTCCTGAAAACCCTCTTAGAATTAGTACTTCACACAAAGTGGGGTTGTGATGGTTCATCAGGGCAGAGCGAATATATGCAGACATTTTCTACTGGCAACTACTATAAAAAGCATCGGATTCTCATCTTTTCATGATATCGATTGTTCCTTTGAAAATCAGTTCAACTACTGGAGAAAACAATATAACATGGATAATAACCCCGTCCGTCTTCAACGAGTTATTGCTGAGCTCTAAAATTTGAATATAAGAAGGAAAACTTTGACATCATACGAGAACAGAAAAACCGTATGGAAAATGAAATTCAAGAACTGGAAGAGAGCTCAATCACTATTGGAATGCATGTTTTCAAAGTTAAACACCGTCTTTATTTTACTATGATAGATGGAAAAGTAGCTCAAGCTGTGAAAACTACTAGTTCTGCGAGTAATTATTTGTGGAGCTGAACCTTCAGAGATGAATGACTTATTCAAGTTGAAGCTAAGATCCTGAATGAAGAAGCTCTTATTCTGGAAATGTCATCACTGCATGCACGGTTTTGATTTATGGAGTACATTTGGGATATAACTTAAGCTTTAAAGCGTGGAGAACTAGGTAAGTAATAGTAAGCTTACTCGTGCTATCAAGGAAGAGGAAAAAAACTAAAGCAAGGAACTGGAACAACGAATGATGGCAATACTTTACAAAGATTTTTCGGAAATCCAAATGTGGCTGCAGATATCAGCAAAATAGACATTAAATTAATAACCAGACTCGCAGTCATATTTGAAGTTATTTGCAGCAATTTTTCAATCGATACCCAAAAAATTAAGACTTATAGTGAAGAGACAGCTAAGCTCGCGATATCGTTATACAGTTGGTATCACATGCCCGAAACTGTTCATAAAGCTTTACTAGACGGAGCAGAAGTAATAGAAAGTGCATCCTTTCCAGTTGGATCACTTTCAGAAGAGGCCCAAGAGTGCAGAAATAAGTACTACAAGTACTATGTGACCCACCACTCGATGAAGTTTTCCCGGTTATTAACGAATGAGTATATATTCCATATGATCCTGATATCATCCGATCTATTTATAACGCAATTAAGACCTGAACCAAGAAAAATCATCTTCCTTTGAGTGAAAAAGATCTTGAATTAATTAAATAACTTATTAATATAATTAATTAGGTTTATGTACACAATTATTTATTTATTTATTTCTTATATTTGATATATGCTTGTGTTATTACAAAACAAATACAAAAACAAATTAAAAAAAACTGTTTCGATATACATAAGTCAATAAACTCTGTAAATCTGAAAAATGTCAATAACTTTTCTCTCAATTTTGTAAAAATGTGTGTAAGCCCAGTCCAAACATGTGTGCAAAATTTCATTTATTTCCGTTACATGGTTCAGATTTTACGGATTTTTTTCCGCTCTTCCATATAAATGGTACCACTGTGTGGCGCCTCACCAAATTTCAATTTTCTAGCATAAGCGGTTCCTGAGATATGAGGCCTCAAAAATCACAAAAACTAACTGACTGACTCACTGACTGACTGACTGACAGATCATCAAAATTATGGACCACTTCAAGACATCGTAGAATCTTGTAATTTTGCACAACGGTAGGTCTTCTCATGCAAGTAGAGGAAAAAAAATCGATTTTTGATGTTTTCCATTCAGGGGGCGTGGTATCCGCCCACTTTCTCCGAACTGGTGTTGGTTGAATGGAGTAATTTCTACTGCTGTAAATCAATAAAATTTGATAAAGTAGTAGGACTTAAATTGCATACAAAGAAAAAAATATAAAATTTGAAGTTTTCCATTCAGGGGCGTGGTATCCGCCCACTTACTCAGAAATGATGTAAATTATATGGCACACTTCGCATTGTAGTATAGAACAATGAAATTTGGTAGAACGGTAGGGCTCAAATTGCATATAAAAGAACAAAAATAAAAATTGAGGTTTTCCATTCAGAGGGCGTGGTATCCGCCCAATTTCTGAGAAAATGTTTAATTTATATAGAACACTTCCGATTGCTGTAGAATGATGAAATTCGGTAGAGCGGTATAGCTTAATGTACATTCAAAGCGAAAAATAGAAAATCTAAGATTTTTCATTCGAAGTGTCTTTTTATTGTCATTTTGAAACTATACATGCATCTTGAAAATTCATGATTTTTCTTACAACTAGAGTGCTCGATTTGGTACTCTATATTATGTTAACATGAATGAAAAAAGAAAACATTTGCATACCTGGAAAAATTATGAGTTTACATAACTTTTAACTGTGATAGTTTTAGGTATCTTGCCAGGACAAGAACAAACAATTGAAGCGCAAATCAAAGCAACCAATAACAAAAAGAAAATATACCAAAATAAATAGAAAGCTATAAACTAAGTTGATTTTAGTAGGTGAGTCCCCCCTTCTATCTTTGCGTATCTTTCGATATTTTGACATGGAAAAATATTAAAATCCTTGCAAAAGAAGTGAGATTAGACCAAAAACATAAATGTTAAAAAAAGAGCCAAGTTCTTCTATACAAAAACCTTAGTGATATCTAAAAGTACGCCAAGTTCTTACTTCATGAAGGTTTAACACCGAATATTTAAAGTAGAATAATATTGAAACAGCTACAATGTAATAGAGAAATTTTATTATTTAATGATTACTGACTAAAATCTGATGGGCTTAATGAGCAGCACTTTTCATGGCAAGACCTACTTTTGGAAGATTTGTCAATTCCTCGCAAGAGGTAGGAAAAAAAAAAACTTTTGTAGTGGTGAGAATCGAACCCAAGACCTTCTGCGTGACAGTCTAACACACTTCTTTCTATTTTTTTTTTTAATTAATTTTTATTATCATTAATCTTAAAACTATCTTAAAGCTAGACAAAAATTCATAAAAACTAGCCTAATAGAGATAGTTTTTCAGAAAATTCAAGTACAGACAAAGTTAATAAATTTAACATTTTTATTTTATATTTTTCTAGGGTGCAATTGACATTGTTAAGCTTATGTTTAGTATGCAACCTTCCGAGAAAAAAGTCTGTCTAGTCTGTACCGATGTTCAAAACATGACACCTCTTCACTGTGCAGCAATGTTCGATCATCCTGAAATTGTTGAATATCTCGTTTCCGAAGGTGCTGACATTGATGCTCTAGACAAGGAACATCGTTCACCATTACTATTGGCTGCCTCACGAAGTGCTTGGAAAACCGTCCACACCCTTATTCGGTTAAGGGCAAATATTTCCAAAAAGGACTCCACCGCAAGAAACGTCCTTCATTTTGTAATAATGAATGGCGGACGTTTACCTGAATTTGCAGAAGAAGTCAACAAAATCCAATCACACTGTCAATTAATTCAACTACTAAACGAAAAGGATAGTACCGGTTGTTCTCCATTGCATTATGCAAGTCGAGATGGACATATTCGTTCATTGGAGAATCTAATCAGGCTAGGGGCTTGTATTAATCTTAAGAATAATAATAATGAGAGTCCATTGCATTTTGCGGCACGTTATGGCCGGTATAACACTGTTAGACAACTACTCGACTCTGAGAAAGGTTCGTTCATAATTAACGAAAGTGACGGAGAGGGCTTGACACCCTTACACATAGCTTCACAGCAAGGACATACACGAGTTGTACAATTACTGCTTAATAGAGGAGCACTCTTGCATCGGGACCATAATGGAAGAAACCCACTACAACTGGCCGCAATGTCAGGATTTACGCAAACGATCGAACTCTTGCATTCCGTACATTCACATTTGCTGGATCAAGTGGATAAAGATGGGGTAAGATTTTTAATTTTTCAATCCCTTAAAATCACATAATTTTTTTTTTAATTGCTTCTCAAATTAATGTTTATAAAAACTGTTAGGGCCTCTCATGGTTATACATGTTCTAATGATTTCCCAAAATTTTAAGCTAAAATATACCCAAAAACTTTTATTGAATTACTTTTAACCAAATACATTTTTGTGATTTTTCATACGATTGAAAAGTAAAATAAATACTTCTTATAACAGAACACCGCTCTACACTTGGCCACAATGGAAAATAAGCCACATGCAATAAGTGTCCTATTGTCTATGGGAAGCAAACTCCTCTACAACTTCATGGACATGAGTGCCATTGACTATGCTATTTATTATAAATATCCTGAGGCTGCCCTAGCAATGGTAACACACGAGGAACGAGCCAGTGAGGTTATGAGACTCAGATCTGATAAACATCCCTGCGTCACTTTGGCCCTAATAGCATCGATGCCAAAAGTATTCGAAGCCGTCCAGGACAAATGCATAACGAAAGCCAATTGCAAGAAAGATTCAAAAAGTTTCTATGTAAGTTGAAGTTTTGATTTTTTTAAATTTAAATCCACCATTTCTAGAAGTAATAGCCAACGAACCAATTTCGATATCCATAAATATGCAATAACCCTCTTCCAAAAAATAAACATTTAGATCAAATACTCGTTCGCATATCTACAATGTCCATTTATGTATTCGCAAGTTGATGAAATAACAGGCGAGCCAACCGATGTATTAGCCAATCTAATACCATTGCCAGCCTTAAACGTAAGATAATAAAGATTTGATAAGGTTTTATATCTAAATCTATTTGCATGAGGTTTCTATTTGTTATAACTTTTATTTTTGAACGTAATTATTGTATGCATATAACAAGAGCCTAATTAATATTATTAATATTTTTCTTTTGTACTTTACTTAATTCAAATGTAAGCGAGAATGCTATATTATGACGGTGACGGTTTTGTTAAGCAGCTCAAAGATATTTTGATGATTCCACATAAGCTATTGATAATATCAGAATTCGTCTTGGAAATACAGCTTGTATCGGGACCTCGAAAGTTATCTAGGCTAGACTTAGCTAACGAAAGATTAGTTGTAGTAATTTTTAACATCTGATCCCTTGCAGGCTTGCAAAAAGCACTATACTTTATTTTTACCTGATTGACAAGCTCGATTGGTGATATCAGTTTCGAGATATAATTTTTTATTATTTAATTTAAGACTTAACATACACTTCTTTATAGACTTTAAAAAATTTTCAGCTTACACTTACCGGAGAAGTTACACTTATAATTGTTAAACTTTCTTAACAAAACACTGCAGTCAATACCTAAAACCTAAACCAGCAAGCTTCTTCCAGCCAGCTCCATTCATGTAAGCTATCTCCAGTTTCGCAACACAAGTTTTGTTGAAGTCCTCTTCCACCAGTGTGACTCACCTGAATCACGGCCTATTTCTAACTGCGATGTCCTTCGGGGTTGGATTCTTAAATTTTCCGGCCAGATCGTTGTTTTCCATTCGCCATAAACCTTGGCTTTTCACATCTTTGTCTAGGTCTTAGTCACTATACTGTCCGTACTGTTCGTTGTTACTTCTTCTCTTCCGATTTTTTTCCTCCCGAAATAGCTTTAAGCATTATCGTTCCCTTTGACAGCAGCCATGCTACACCATACATCAAAATAAAGATTATTAGTAATTCCTTAAGGAACAGTTTAGTAGAACGAGAGATGATTTTTTTTACTTTGGTCAAAGACCCATTAGCTTGGCAATAGTTGTTCTTGGTTTCATCTCAAGGTATGTATCACTAGAGAGAGCATAGATAGACAAAATTTCTAACAACTTTGAAGTGAAAGTCGTCCGTGTTGTGTGTCATTTTTTGATGACACCATATACTTGAACTTTCCTAATTTACCGTTAAATTGATCTTTTTAGCTTTATTCTCAAAACTCATAAATACTCATCTCTATATAGATTATAATAAGAGCCCTGGGCATACATATATCGCGTAAGAGTAAAATGATCACTAAATTAATTGATTGTCGTTTTGACAATCGCTCTCTCTATATTTCTTTATTGATATGATAGAGCAATGACTATAGTCAAAATTACAATAAAAAAATTGATAATCAACTATCACCTTAGCCCACCCCTAGAAAAAGTGGTGTCGATTTTAAGTTCTTGTTTTTTTTTTGGATTCGATGTTCAATGGTGAACTTTTCTGACCTAAAGCCACACTGATATTGACCTGTCAAAAATAATGCGTAAAAAATACTGAAATTCCATTCATTGCAGTTACTTTTTCCGGCCCTATATCGTAAATGTGCTGCCAACCGCTTTGAATAGCTGCTCGACAGCAATTTAACTTAAGCTTTTAAAGGGCGTTTTAAGAGGCAATAAGCGAATAATCCGAGATCTTTGTAAAAAATTCTCCTCTCGGCTACAGCAGCCACATTCTCCTCGTCTGTGCGCACCGTACGACGACGGGGAGCATGACTGTTGTCTACCAGTCTCACGAACTTTTTGCACAAACTTGCACACAGCAGGCGCGGTGGGTACTTCATTTCGGCCAAGACTTTTCTTAAAAAAACGCACTGTTTGGGCTACACAGCACTCACTTTGGAAATAAGTTTTCAATATTACCCAACGTTGTTCAAGCGTTAAGCGACTCATTTTGTTGCGCGGAGGAATGATGTCAAGATTTCTAGCGGGAAACAGCTGTCAGTGTCAAAATAACTTATGATTTAAAAAGAAACCACCAGATGGCCCACCCTTTATATCGCTCTGCTGGACGATTATGAGCACCATAAAACGCACGTAACGCCCTAATTGTTTCTCGAATTCAACCTTTCTTTCAAAATAAATTTAAACAATTTGAAATGCTGCTCCAGCGCTCTTGAGTCTATTCATGATGAATTGCCAAACCAAATTAATTTCAAAACAACCGAGAGCTTTCGAATTCGCTGTCACAAAAAACAGTGATGCCAATTTAAAGTTATGTGCCTCTTAAAAAACACCCTTTTTATATCTATTCTTTCACAGGGGAAGCGGAGTAAGATTCTCAACATCACTTGCTATTCTAATTCAATGATCTCATGATCGTTCTTGCATTCCTCAGATCAGTGCTTCTAACCTTGAAAGGTTCTTTATACGTTTACGTACCTTTACATCTTTATCTTTTACACATTCCTGATGTGATATCCCTTTATTTCTTTTGCAGGTCAGAATGTTGCAACAACAATTTGAATGAAATACCACCAAGTTGGAGTTATAGCTATTTCATGGGCGCCAAAAAGTCTATCATCCGACTTTTTTAAGTGCTGCCTATACGTTATATGTCTAAGTTTAATCGAAAAAAATGTTTGGCCTAGACTGGGGTTTGAACCCCGACCTTCATTTCCGCGATCACACGCTTTTCTGGTTCTTTCTGTCTGCCTTTCTTGTCCGGATTCATCGTTAAGCCAGAGGTTTCGTGTAAAGCCTAATCAGACCAAAATAATAAACATAACATACCAAATCGAGCACTCTAGTTCTAAGAATAGTCATGAAGTTTCAAGATGCATGTATAGTTTCAACATGACAATAAAAAGACACTTCGAATGAAAAATCTTAGATTTTCTATTTTTCACTTTGAATGTACATTAAGCAATACCGCTCTACCAAATTTCATCCTTCTACAGCAATCAGAAGTGCTCCATATAAATTAAACATTTTCTCAGAAAGTGGGACGTAACCACGCCCCCCGAATTTAAAATCTTAATTTTTATTTTTGGTCCTTTAGATGCGATTTGAGCCCTACCGTTCTACCAAATTTCATTTTTCTACTGTAATGGGAAGTGTGCCATATAATTTACATCAGTTCTGAGGAAGTGGGCGGTTACCACGGCCCTGAATGGAAAACCTCAAATTTTATATTTTTTTCTTGGTATGTAATTTAAGCCTTACCACTTTACCAAATTTCATAGTCTTACAGCAGTCGGAAGTGCTCCATTCAAGCAACACCAATTCGGAGAAAGTGTGCGGATACTTCAAATTTTTTCCTCTGCTTGCATGACAAGACCTACCGTTGTGCAAAATTACAAGATTCTACGATGTCGGGAAGTGCTCCATAATTTTGATGATCTGTCAGTCAGTCAATCAGTTACGGTTTTTGTCATTTTTGAGGCCATTATATCTCAGGAACGGTTATGCTAGAAAATTGAAATTTGGTGAGGCGCCTGTGCCTGACTAGCTTAGCAAATATTCGGAAGTTTCTGACTTCATTGGTACTGAAGATAGGGAGGGGTCAAAAATCGCCTGAGTTTGTTCTTGTAAAAAGGGTTAAGTGCCAGAACTTGGCTGGGCACTACCGTGCCCTTTGATTTTTTTTTTAATTCACCAATTGGATTCTAAAATAGCAGTCCTTGACACATATTCGATATTTTCATTTTTTTTAAATATATGTATTTTGTAACCAAAAAAATCAATATGAGCCACCGTACGGCGAGTAGCAAAACGACATGGTTTTCCAAGTCACTGTATGAACAATATTGTTAAGCAATCGGGTTTAACCTTTCGGTATGAAAAAATGATGTCTACCGAGAGTTATATTGTCATATGTATCCCTTTGGAGGAAACAGCTCCCCTTTTTCATTAGTTAAAGAAAAAAAAATATTTATTAAAAGTCACAGCCGCGGATACACGTAGCGAACCTGATATTGGGTTGGCAAAACCTTACCTAATACTTAAATGAGAGATATCTGCAAACTTTCACATAAAACCTGGTTTTAGAAATAATGACTTTAATTTTTAAGGATATATTTTTTTGTTAATTTTTTTTTCTATATTTTTTATTTAAAGATCAAATATTCATTTTGGCCATTTCAAATGTCAGCCGATGAAGTTGAAATGAAACGCATTGCAATTAATGATCCAACATGGAATCAAACACCGCTAATTGTAACGAATGTGAGCATTACATACTATGTACGTTTTCACCAAAAGATAATACGAGATTTAAGCCAAGAGATTTACCTATATGTGGTGTTTCCACCGCACTGCAAGATTTAAAAGAAGATTAACTTTGACAGCATCTGTCAAAACGCTGATGGTGATTAAATTTGTCTTATAAAGTAGAAGCGAGACAAAGAGAGTTTGTGCCAAAGATAAAAAATCATCGAGATAATTTAGCAGGATATGGATATTAGGTCAGTTCGAACTATAGAACAACTGATGATTTAACAATCATTTTACTAGATTTACGAAATAAATTTGTATGGTATATTTTCGAGATGTAAAGAAGATTTATGATAAATACACTTAAATCGAGGATTATCTATTGCTGAAAACGTAGTACATATTAAGGAATCTCAATGATCCATAAAAATAATTTAAAAAAAATTACTGCACATTAGTCTCAATATATGTACATAACATTGTGAATGTCTTGTCCAATGTCCAGCTAAGAACCGTTTTAAATAATAATTTGTGTAAATTTATCACCAAACTTCCAATTTATATATGTATCCCTGCGTATTAAAACCACAAAATCAATAATTCCATCATTTGTGTAAATATCTCTTAAAAAAACACCTCAATACTCCAAAATTAAAAACAAATGCCCAAAAGTTTTAAAAACCCCAAAATATCCCAATCAATTTTAAGAGTATTGATTAAAGAAAAATTTGTATAAAAACTTTTGGTCTATATTATTCAAAAGCTAGTTATTACTTTTATTATGGCTTAGTGCTAGTATGCACTAGGTAACTGTTATAATAATGTATAGCTAAAACATGCTATGCATATATCATTAGCCGTTTTTTTTGGAAAAGTTATCCGTTGTACAGTAGGATTTTATATGAATAACAAATACAACATCCGCAGTAGGATCACTGCCGATACTCTAATAAACGTCAGATCTCTATCCAGGATTTCACTTCTCCTTTTATCGGCAGTGATCCTACTGTGGATGTTGTATTTGTTATTCATATAAAATCCTACTGTACTACGGATAAGTTTTCCAAAAAAAACACGGCTATTGACTCACTGTATTATCTTAAGTCTTGGAAATATCAAAGTTTGTAGTTGGACTTGCTTAAGTCAGTGTGATTTTTTTAAAACATATTGGCGCAAAATTTTAAACAGTTCTCGTTTAAGGAATAAAACCGGTTCTATTTGACGCAGTCGTTTAGCTTGGAGACTTGGTCTAACTTTTGCATAATTTTAAACACGTTAGACAACTCTTCTAACTGATGTGGATTTTACAACAGAACCTAAGCGAATTTGCTATGAACAACCCTTAGGCTAGCCGCGCACTAGCAACTTTTAGTTGCGAAACTGTTTGGTTATTTATAGAAAACAGATGAACTGTTTGGTTGAATGTCCGTGAATTTGCAGATAATTATATGTTCAATAAAATGGCGAACTTATTTTAGGCAATCGTTTAGTTTGTGTCCAAACACAAACTTTTTAGTTGCTCGAACCAAGCAGTTTCGCAACTAAAAGTTGCTAGTGCGCGGCTAGCCTTAATTTGACAGATACATAACTCACACAACTACAAAAACACAAAAAAAAAGTAAAAAGAACAGACAACTTTAAACCAAATAATTTTTCGCCGAAAAAAGTACATTTTATATACTACCTCGGTACAGATTTTGATTGTTTATAAGTTATTTACATTATTTTAGATGGAAATATAGTATAAATCGCAAATTCACAGCATAAAAACTCAATTTGTTGTTGCAAGGTGCAGATTCATCTAGCTATACTCGTCTCGGCCGGCGGCGGCGGCGCGCGTGCATACATAAGATATGTATATACCTACATACATTTGCATTTACAGATTTGTTCATCGTAGAGCACTTTCGTACGATTATTTCGAATTTATAATATTCAGTTATTCAGTCTATTTACAAAAAACATCTTTAAAAAATCGAATAAAACATCAGTAAACATTTTTTCTTCGATTTTCTTTGGTATGAAATGACCATTGTCAATATGAATAAAGTATACTTTAAAAAGATAAACAAGCTATTTGCTGCTGTTAAAGTAAGACGAGCTCTTTAACGTTAAAGTATAGTTTATGTCCTTTAAAATTAACAAAAAGTCGGTTCTCGTTTTATACTCAATATTTAGAGTCGACTCCCATTGTGCGCCATTTAGTCGAAATAATAAACATTTTGTACTATCTTATATCAAAAATACATATACGTATAAAATTCGTATGTCATTTTTTCTCTGGAAGCATTAAATTTGCGGAAGAAAATAATTTTTGCACTAATAATACTAAGACTACCATAAGGCCTTTGTATAAAATAATAGATCAACGGTTGAGTCGTTAAAGAGAAAGCCGGAAATTAAAAAAAGGTATCTTTAACAACGGCCAAATTCCTAAACGCAAGATTTGCAAAGCAAAACACTTGCAAAGCAGATATAGAAAATCAGAATACGCATATGTAAGAGAATTGCGCAAGAAATGTTTGACATTTGCACAAATGCCTCTGCATTTGCGCAAGAAAGTAGCATCGATTGCATTTTGGGACACTCTGCTTAGCAGAGATTTTTGTATTTGCATTTTGGAACTGTTTGCTTAGCAGAATTTGCGCAAGATATGCGTTTAGGAATTTGCCCAACGATGTTTTGGAAAAACTTGTTCAATATCCCTGCTATCTGATAAACATACATAAATATATAGAACATAGAATATTTTTCAAAATCAAAACGGTTTTTAAGAATAATTATATTTTTCTCTTATTTTTTTAGGTAACATAATAGCTTCTAAGGAAATGTTTATTTTTTCGAAAACGAATCAAAATATTCTGATTAAATGCTCGAACATAACACGCCGTCTCCACTAGCGATAAATCCATCGCAATCGCAATAGCCAAAGCAGAAAGCAGAGAGCAGAAGAACTGTCAGATTTTTGTGGCTGGGCATTTCATCGCATACTTTTTTAATATAGTGAATAATTTTAATGGATATAAATGAGTTCTATGGACAGTTTCAAATCAGATTTTTTTTTAATTTTGTTAGAAAAACGTAAACCCCAAGCAAAAGCTTTCACGCAAAACTCAAACTCAGTTAAATTAAATTTGGGTACGCGAGAACAATATGACAGTTCTCCTTGCGATAAAGCAAGCGATGAATGGTATGCGATGAGAGCATACTTTCTATCGCAAGCGATGAAAATATACATAGCTGCGATGGCAGTCTCTACTTGCGATAATGAACGCATGCTTTAAAGCATGCTCTGGATTCATCGCTAGTGGAGACCGCATGTAATGTAAAGGGTTTTTCATTTGGTTCCGGGTACATTTTGGGGCGCCCTGTGGCGGCCATGTAGTTTTGGTAACAATTGCTATATAAAACGTTAGATGTGTCACACTCATTTAACGGTAGACGTGATGGCCCTTCACTTTACTTGTCAACGTTTGTTGTTCAAATTTGAGACGACCGGTTCGGTAATCAATCAGCCAACATTCGTACGTCAATTGACACGAATGGCATTCTGCATGAACGATTTAAAAGTAAAGTTATCTCTCACAAAAATGACTCGAATTGGCCACCAAGGTCATACAATTTGACACACTGGACCTTTTCTTGTGGGGTTTTCCTGAAGTCGCAGGTCAATGCGAATAAACAAAAATCGACTGATATCGTTAAGACGAACATAACAGGTCATCGCTCAAATTTAGCCTGAGAATTATTAACAAATGGAAAACTCGGATCCTTGCGTAAAAAGGCAAGCGGGTATTTGAACGATGTCATATTCTATACATTCATGGCTCTGTCAAATATAAAAAAAAATATTTTTAAGCCTCACACACAGCTTGTTTTATTCCATTTCAACATCTACCATCCTTATTGAAAAGCCCTTAATAAAGTTATTAATTCAACAGCGCTCAACAAAATGTCAGTTATAGGCCAATTCGATTTTGAACCTAAAAATTGATTTTATCCTAAGAAAGAAAAACGTCAAATTTGTAATATAAGTCTTAGTTAATTTTTGACAGTTGCCTGACAGCCAACTAGTGAGTTGATATTTCTTCACCGCAACATAAGAATATTCAAATGTAAGCTGCTGCTGAATTGCAAACCTATAGAGTCATACAAATTACTGCGGATGATATCTCCTCTGTAACCACCTCCTAAGATTTGAATTTTAACGCGTCGATGTTTATAGAGCTACATTACTCGTATTTGGACCCTTAACTGGGCCGAGTTTATACGAGCTTTTAATTTTATGTCTCCTCTGTTCATTACTTTTTATTAAATTCTTGATATATATGTTCATTGTTTTTTTTTTAAGATGTTGTATGTTTGTGTTGTAGCTTTGATTTTGTTGCAGCCTTATTTCATATTTAAATAATTGTTGTTTCTTTTAAAATAAATATTTCAAAGCAAAAAATATCTGACACTTCCTATAGACAATGGTTAACCACGGTCGTGTAGAACTGCTAGCTCATCCGCTTAGTCAGAAGTATCTACAAATGAAATGGAATTCGTACGGCAAGTATTTTCACGTGGCAAACCTGCTCTTCTACTCGATTTTTCTACTTTTTGTTACGATTTATTCGTCTATGATGATGAATAACATAACTGTAAGCAACGAAACTGTTGTAAGCAATCCAAAGCTGATGACAGGGTAGGCCGCTTAACCAATTTCTCAAATATATTATTTTTACTGTTATTATTTTTAGTTTGGAAACCAATTCCTCCTTTTGGTCGAGCATTTATGCCAGTCACGAAGTGGAACGAATTCAGCGTACTACTGGAATAATTGTTTGTGCCATAGCTATTGTGGCTTACATAACGCTAAATTCGCTTAGGGAAATATTACAAATGTATCAGCAAAAGCTACACTATATTTTGGAAATTGTCAATCTTATATCATGGGTCTTGTACATATCAACATTGATCATGGTGGTGCCAGTATTCATCAATCATGGGCGAATAACTAATATACACTATTCAGCAGCGTCAATAGCTGTTTTCCTATCATGGTTTCGATTGCTGTTGTTCTTGCAACGTTTCGATCAAGTAACAAAAATAAACATTTACTATACATGTTAAAGTTTGACCTCTAGAGATATTTGTTTTTTATTCTAGGTCGGGATATACGTAGTGATGTTCCTGGAAATACTACAGACTCTCATCAAAGTGTTAATGGTGTTTTCTATACTTATCATTGCATTTGGATTGTCGTTTTATATTCTTTTATCAAAGGTAAGAAAGCATCTTAACTAAAAAAGTGTTATTTTCTTTAAAAAAAAGGTAGGTTAGGTTAGTGGAAGTGCACTGGGGCATAACATTTTTTTGGCCACTAGTATTTTAATATCTTTGAAAATAAGGAGATTTCGTCGGCAATACTTCCAACAAAAAGTTAAGAGTTTAGTGAATTTTTTGATATATTTGAATATTTTAATTGCAATAGGTTTTCAAAATATTAAGTTCTTATAAAGTTTTTAGGAACGATTATATAGAATAGTCATAACTTCGAAAAAATATTGCAACCCTAACAAAATCGACCGAAATCGAGAAACTAATTCACAAATAAAGTACACTACTAGATCGCCGAGGTTCAGAGTCAATTTCCATAACTTGACCAAGCATTGAAGAGGTTTATGGTTATGGTTTATTAATGCCATGACACTATTAAAGAGAATGTTTGATATATGCAAGTCGAAAGTACTAAAAAAATATTGTGAACTCTGAGTAAAAAACTACTGACACCCAGTTTTACAGTGGGAGTTTAAACCCCACTTTCGGTTTAAACTTCAGTTCAACAACAAATTTTGTTTCACAGTTTAATTTAAACCTTGAACAGAGTTCATTCTGTAGTTTAAGTTAAACGACGCTATTCTACCGTTTAAACCTTAGTTCAACAACCCCTTGAATATTTGAAAATAGAATTTATTTTAATTTTTTTTTATTTTTTTTCCCAAAGGTCACAACTGAAACAAAGCAAACTTTCCTTGATTGTTTTTTCTTTGATTCAGATAGAAAGAGAAAACAATTTACTTAATCTATGTACGTTCAATGCAAATTTTGCACGCATTCAACGGTGGACGTGTTGGCCCTTCACAGTCGATTCTTCAACGGTTGGCGGCCAAATTTGAGACGAACGGTAAGGTAATCAATCAGCCAAAATTTGTACGTCAAAGAAGTGCAAGTCGACCGAGAACATAGCAGCAGTTGATGGCAGTTGATTCTTCGCCATACTCAACAACTCGGCATTTCGCAGACTTCAACTTAGCTAATTTTGCATTGGTACTTGAGCGTACACCTGTACAATATCCAACTGACCAAGAAGCTCAAAGTTCATTACCATAGACAACGCCCTTTTTATTCGATGTTAGGCCAATATTACACATGTAAGTTTTACTTAAAAAAATTACTTGTGTAAACGACTCTGTAAGTGGCTTACAGTTACAGTAAATTTTATCAAATTTTATCAGCTTTAAGTTGAGAGAAAAACTTGCAAGAGTAAACACGTTTTTACTCAATTCAAAAATTTTCACAGCTTACACAACTGCCAGTGATAAGTTTTCAACTTCGATTATTATGTTTATGGTTTTCTTTATTATTTTTGCGATTAATGTCTCCTAAAGTGTGAACTTAATCCTAAATGTTCGAACTTATTGAGGTGTACTATGAATTCAAAATTGTTTAAACTATAGCAGCAGCTACTTGCTTGCGGTTTTGAAGGAACTTACTTATATTCAACTTACGAAAGCTGTAAGTTCATTTAAGGTGTAAGCCTTCTTGTAAATTACTTCTGTTTTAAGACTTACGTAAATCGTAAATAAAACTTACATGTGTAATCTTGGCCTTAGGCTTACGGAGCGTTTGGAAGAAGACACCAATTTTGCTCGAAAAATTATCTTTATCGACAAATCATAGTTTTGGATGCTAACTGTATTAATAAGCAAACTTGGGACTTCACCAACCCACACGATGTTCACCAGGTGACAATTCATCTGTTTTGTATGGATTTTGGGCCGGAGGGCGGCGCCATTGGTCCATACCTTTTCGACGTTGGTAAGGCGGTTACCGTCAATGGCCACCAAGTAACATTTTCACCAAGGCAGACGATATAGTTTCTATGAATATGTCAAAAATCGTTTGATTCGATTTGGTTTCCATACAAACGTCAAAATATCAAAATATGTAGGTACATACATAAGTTATGCATTTGTAAAAAAATCGAACTCGGGATTTTGATCAAAGTTGACATTACGATGATAACGAAGACCAAAAAAGTAGGTCTCACAATTCTATCTGTCTGTCTTTTCAACTACAGCCTATACGGCTCGGCCGATTTTCTTTAAGCTTGGTAGATATCATTTTTCCCCTATACGTTTTTTTCTTTTTTTTTTTAACGACCAAAAATAACGGTACCTGCCATACGATTTTTTTCCGAAATTTTATAAATATTTTGTTTCTCAAGAACTGTCCCACAGAATTTCAAAAAAAAAATTCATTTCATTTAGTTAATGCTAGGTTATTTTTGGTAGCCTATCTGCTTGATTTTTTTCAAACTTGATAAATAAAAGTTTCTTAACATAATCTACAAGATTTAAGAAAAGAAAATTATTTTACCTAAAACTAACGGTACCTTCCATACAAATGTTAAAAAATGGTTTTCGAAAATCGTATTTTTCTCGATTTTAATGAAGTTTTTTTATAGAGAAGCTTCTAAAAAGTTTCAAAAACATTGCGTTTCAAAACTTAAAAAAAAATATAAATATATAGAAAAGATATATGCATCAAAAACGGCTCAATATTTTTTTTTGTAAATTTAATTTTTATTCGAACAATAATAAAAGCTTTAAATTGGCCTAGGTACCAACATTTTTTCTTAAAAATATTTAAAAAAATTTTATTTTTTTTAATAAACCACTACAACGACTTATAATTTTTGTTCTTGCATTAACTAATAGTTGCTTGAATCTCATGGCATCCTGTTCTTAGTACCAACTACGAACGGAGTTGTTTCAGTCATTTAAAAAATGAATTTTATGCTTATGAACAGTTTTTCTCTAATAACATTCATTTTTGAAATTCTTAGTCGTTTACATAAGAGCAAGTTCGTGCATTTTATTTATTAAAAAATTGGTGCTAATCAAAATTCTGCTAATCAGTGACTAAAAATTAATTTGCTTTTATTTCAGAGTTTTTTTGTTGAATTCATTCAGTTCAATTATTTGGATAATTTTTATGAAAATATTCGTTGGCTGACAGTTTTTTTAACATGCTTATCTGAAATGGTATGGTAGTGATGGCATTTTGAGATGACGTTTGCCGGTTGGATATATGTACGTATATAGACTTCCAAAACAACACTCCTTTTATTTTTCCTACAAAAATGTTCTCTGATGATGTCATCTACGTACTTACATACATTCTGTGTTATAAATCAAGACTTTTTCATTTTTACCTTCGAACAAGCTTTTCACTTTCCTGCTTCTATTTATAGCTATAGCAATATCATTTTTTATAAATATATGTAAATACAAATTAAATTTTAAATAGTTCTAAATTATTATTTTCGACTATCTTTTTAACGGCTCTACCTATCTTAACCAAAATTTTTATGAAGAAGCTCCTTTGAATTTAAAATAATATTGTATAGAAGTACTTCGAAAAAATGTGTTTTTTTTTATAAACAATATCTTGAAAATATATGTTTGTTATTAAATACTTTAAATTTCCATCACAAATTTTTGTTTAGAAAAGTTTTAACGAAATTTATAATATAAAAACTTTACTTATTAATAAAACGATTTCTTAAACTTTGTTTTCATGAATTCATAATTTTCTAGAAATCAGACGGTAATTTTATGCATTTAAACATATTTCTTTAATTTTAAATCCATGTTTCTACATTTATAAACAATTTTTAAATTTCAAAGTACTTTTAGTAGTCTTAGTAGTAGTCTTTTAGTAGTGCATTTAATTTAAAAAAAAAAAATCTCTCCGTGTTTTAAAATTTATTTTAACACTCCTGCTTTTGCAATTAAAATCATTTATTTATTTTAAGAAAATCGTCCATCAAAATAACTTTAAGACTTAATAATTATTAAAAATGTTGGCTTCTTATAATTGAAATATATGTAAGTGTATACATACATGTATGTACCTACCCTACACTTCTCATAATTACAACTCGGTACTTTTATATGTGTATTAAAAACAAATCAACTTGGTAAAAAGTAAAAATACCCATTTTTTGTTGTGATCTTAAAATAAAAATTTCAAAAAAGCGGTCACTGCACTTTATGTCTCAACACTATTTTATATTTCAACTGTTTGACTCCTAGAGCAATTGCTCCTTAATTCACAACATATTTCAACATTTTAAACGGCATTTTAAATCAACTTAAATTCTCTCTCTCATTCTGGGGTGTGATCAATACCCACTCTGAGATTTCACATTAACCCTTAAATGCATGATTTTTTCTTTAAAAAAAAAAAAAATATTATTGGATGGGGAAACAATCATAATTAAGGGAAAAAAATATTTAAAAAATCCTGTGCAAATAATAACGGTGTTTTAGGAAAGAAACTAACTGTATCAATTTTGATACAATATGCATTTGACCTGATGTATTTGTTAAGAAGAAAAATAAAGAAGTTTTTGAAAAATTATTTATTGAAAGGAATTACATATGGAAATTATTGAAACAATCAGAGTTTTTTTTCGAACATAAGTAAACTTTACATTTTTCGCACATTATGCTACTGAGAAGCTTACAGCCCGGCATCATACACCGCATACGATGGTCCTGTCTCGTTTGGTTATGATCTGTACCATCATGAATTATGTCGTTTGAAGGCATAGTCTGTAGAACATTCCTTCGCTTGGGAGCTGGTTCCTCTGCAAAACTGCTGTTGTGACTGCTGCTTGGTCGACCTCTTGCAGGTTGAATGTGGGTTCTATATTTGCAAAGAGTGTCAGCAAGCTCACTCCTGAAATCGGCTAAATTCATTATATCTTTTGATGCTATCCCCTTTTTAGTGCTAACTTGCTTATATAAAACCCATGAATTTATCACCGTCAGGTCCAGAAGGTGATGGAATAGTCTCATATACCACTTCCTACTTTTCATGTGGATCCTGTACCTGCCCAAATACGAGTCCATAAGATCCACCCCGCCCATATGGGCGTTGTATTCTCTCACAACTTTGGGACACGGTATATGCTTCTTCCTCTTTTCAGCCTTGTCGTATCTTTCAATTGAAGAAACAGGTTCTACACCCACATAAGTTGACAGCAAAGTCACCTGTTTGTTGTCCTTCCAACTTACTGATGACATTTCAATGCCATCATAACTGGTCACGTATTCCTCAAAAGATCCTCTTTCTACAGACCTGCACATTACTTCTTGCTTTGTCGGCAATTTGCAGTTTTTACCTAGACGGTTTCTTTGCACTGTGCCCAGGCATAAAATTCCTTCTTTTGCCATATAGTACATAAGAGGCAAAGAGGTATAAAAGTTGTCAAAGTAGACTATATGATTTACTCTTCTTTGGATTCCCCGAGAAAGTTTAACAACAACATTACCCACTGCTCCGACGTCCGTTTCATTTTCTAACATAGGATCAGTATCTTTTCCTGTGTATATAATGAATTTATAGGCATATCCCATCAGAGAGCAAAGCATGAACAGTTTGAATCCCCACTTATGCGGTTTCAAGGGCAAATACTGTTTCATGAAGTGTCCTATTTTCGTGGCGCACATTTGCTCATCTATAGACAGACGTTGTTCCATGGGTACGCTTGAAAATCTTTCGTTCAGATGTTCTATTACCGGACGAAGCTTGTGAAGTTTGTCGTGAAGAGGATCGTTTACCGGCTTATGTAAATTATTGTCATTGAAATGGAGGATGCGCCTTATCTTTTCAAATCTGTTTACAGGCATGGTTTCTTTTATGGCTTGAAAGCCATGCTTGTTATTCCAATAGGAACGAACATTAGGGTAGTTGTATACTGACATAAATATCAGTATTCCCATATATTTACGCAACTCACATTCAGTAACACAATCAGGACGATCAGGTTGCTTTTGAACAGAATATCTGTTTGTTTCTTCAGCTATTTTCTTTACAAAATCTGAAGTAAAATAATAGGAGAAAAATTGAAACGGAGTTTCAAGTCCCATTATTTCAGAAGAAAAATCGTTGCAACCTTGAAATCTTATGTTGCTTTCTTGAAATGCAAGTGATTTCTTTTTCCACTTTAGTTTTTGTATATCAAAGGGTTTATGAGTGGTTCGAAAGAAGCTACTCGTTCCTGGATCATTGTTTATTGGTTGTTCAACCAACGGAGATTCTACCACATCAAAATCCTGTTCTAGATCCTCATTTACCTGTGAAGGGTGTTTGATCAATGGGGGATCTTGCGCATCTAGTTCAGGTTCCAGCTCCTCATTTGCATCATATTCGAGCAGTGCTCGCAGCTGCTCACGACTCAAAAATTCTCCCATATCATCTTCATCCACCTCAGCACCATCCTCTGATAAGTTGCCATTTTCTAACAGCCTTAGGTATTCTACGATATCCCTATCAGCCATGTTTTTACGAGCCATCCTATATAATAAAAAAAATGCAAAAAGTTCAAACCTACAACCAAGCAAAATTGAGTCCAAAGCTATAGCACAAATGCATGTTGTATCATTTTTGATACAAGCAAAAAGTGTGTTTTTTTGTATGCATAAATGCAAATTCTTATCAAAATAATAATGGAACTATATAAACAAAGTACTAACCTTCGCTAATTTTATTTTTTGGACTCAATTCACTTTCAAATTTTCTCGATAATAAAAAATGAAAACTTTCAATTTTACTAAATAACAAAACTGCCGACCGTCAGTGAACAATATCATACAATTTACAAATAACGGTTCCATCATTAAGATTTTCTTTTCATTTTAGTCAAGATAATACTGCTCTTTCAATTTGTATTTTCCGTTTGTTTGTAAACAAAATAAAAACTGTTTTGGAGTGAGTAAAAGTAGTTGTTTCATTTTTGATACAACATGCATTTAAGGGTTAATCGATATTTTCAGCTTTCCAACTTTTACATCAGACCACAATTAAGGGATGTGATCAACCTTCTTAGTGAGAGACAATCGACCGCCGTAAATTAGATGTTTAGTTTTTAATTTGAACTAGAATATTTATAAAAAAAAATCTGCGAATTAAAAGCGAAGCAAAAATTGTATAGCTATTTTCTGTTTCACTTGTTTGGACATTATCCCGGTTTGTGTTTTAAATTGAGTTATCTTCCTACCAGATATATTTTGATATCGAATGATAACGAATAATAAATAAAAAAGAATTGATGTTGTAGGAATCGACTTTTGTATATTAGTAGGTTGTCATTTGTGAAAGAATATTCCCTAATAGAATTTGGAATAAGAGCTAATTTTCATAAAAAAAATGAGGAAAAAAAGGAGAAATAAAATTAAAATAAAAGTTAATTCACTACTTTTTTAATTTGTTTTTGGTTGAAATCCAGTTCTTGACTTCGTACACTTGCTTTGTTTTGTTGTTATTGTTGTTCGAATTGGTTGCAATTATTGATATTCATTTATTCAAATACTTTTGTGATTTCAAAAAATGTTGAAAGCTGAATATTTTTAATTGTAAAATATGTATTCTTATGAACTTGTTTGAATTATGTATTTTAATTTACGAAAAAACTAGATGCACTATTGGTTCTTAAACATTCTTGTCCGTATACTTTTTACTTGCGACATACATATGTATGTATGTATATGTAGGTGCTATATTGCAAGTTATTTATTGGTAAGAAAAAATATGGAGATTTTTATCAGACTTAAAATTAAAACATAGAGAAGACGAAAAAAGTAGGTTTCGCAATTCTGTCCCTCTGTCTGTGTTCAACTACAGCCTAAACGGCTCGGCCGATTTTCTTTAAACTTGGTTAATAGCATTTGTAAATTTTTCCCACACAATTGTTTTCTTTTTTTTAAACTAAAAATAACTGTACATGCCATACGAATTTTTTTTCGAAATTTAGTAAAATATTTTTTTTTCTAAAATACTGTTCCATAGATTTTTTATTAAGAACTCAAAAAATTTAATTTAGTTAAAGCGAGGTAATGGTTAAAAAAAATAAAATGCACGACTGGGTCGCACGAACTTGCTCCTATGTAATAGACTAGGAATTTTAAAAACGAAAGTTATTAGAGAAAACTGTTCATAAGGATAGAATTATTTTTTTTAAATTCTTTTATTAGTAAGAGACAAAAACAGAATGCTATGTAAACATGAATTTATGCAAGAACAAAAATTATTAGTCGTTGTAGTGTTTTCTTAAAAAAATAAGCTTTTACATATATACAAAATTTTTAAAGATTTTTAAGAAAAAAAATTGGTACGCCAACCTTAAGTTTTATGGCTTTGAATTATATTATTCGAATGAATTATAATTCGAATAAAAATTAAATTTCCAAAAAAATATTGAACCGTTTTTGAAATATCGAATTTTCCAAAAAAAACAAATAATTTTTTTTTTCAAAAATTCATAAAATACTTTATCTTAAGTTTTGAAATTCAATGTTTTTTAAACTTTTAGAAGCATCTCTATAAAAAATTTGATTAAAATCCGCTATGTCGATAATGAGAAATTCAAAATTTGAAAAAAATGGTTCTATGGTAGGTAGAAGCTGTAATACCTTCATTTCAATTTTTTTATTAAATTAAAGATCGTAAAAATTAATTTAAAGAAAAACATTTGTATCAAAATCCTAGGCGCCATTTTCAAGAAAAATACGATTTTTGAAAACCATTTTTTAACATTTGTATGGTGGGTACCTTAATTTTTAGGTAAAATAATTTTTTTTTTTCTCAAATCTTGGTGATTATATTAAGAAACTATTTTTTATCAAGTTTAAAAAAAATCTAGCATGGGGTTTCCAAAACATTAAGTTTTTAAAAAAAAAATTTAATTTTTTTCAAAAATCCAAAAAAAAAATTTTTGAAATTTTGAATACACAATTCTATTCAAGTTTTTGGTGAGCTTTAGCAAAAAAAAAATGATCAAAATCGGTCGTACCATTTTTGAGAAAATCGGAAACAAAAAAAAGGTTCTTTGGGGGGTATCCTCAATAACCATTTTTCGGAAAATTTTTTCCAACCATTACCTAGTTTTAAGTAAATAAATTTTTTTTTGTATTTTTTAAATCTGTCGAACAGTTTTTGAGAAAAAAAATATTTATAAAATTTCGAAAAAGATCGTACCATTATTTTTGGTCTCAAAGAAAAAAAGAAAAAGAAAAATGATATCTACCAAGTTTAAAGAAAATCGGCCGAATCGCTTAGGCTGTAGTAGAACCGACAGACAGACAGACAGACCGACACTTTTTTAGTCTTCGCTATCATCGTAATGTCAACTTTGATCAAAATCTCGAGTTCGATTTTTTTTTCCGAATGCATAACTTGCCTTATAGTATACTTATAAGCCGCAAGTAAAAACGGAAAATGGTAATGAAGGTTATATCAGCACTAGAGCTATTTTGTTTGTTTTTAATTTTCACAAAACCGATTTTGATCATTTTTCTTGCTAAGGCTCCCGAAAAGTTTAGATAGAATTGTGAATTAAAATTTTCAAACAATTTTGCATTTTTTTAAAAATGTTCAATATTTTTTTTTCAAAACTCAATATTTCGAAAACACCAAGCTCGATTTTCTTAAATCTTGAAAATAAAAGGTTTTTTAAAACAATCTACAAGATGTGATAACAAATTATTATTTTTATTTTATCTAAAAATAACGGTAACCACGATACAAATATTAAAAAATGATTTTAGAAAATCGTATTTTTCTTAAAAAACGGCACCTTTAATTTTGATTTTTTTTTTCAAATAATTTTGACGATCTATAATTCAATAAAAAAAATCGAAATTAAGATATTACTGATTGTACCTACCATAGAACTATTTTTTGAATTTTAAATTTCTCATTTTCGACATAACGGATTTTAATAAAATATTTATAGAGAAGTTTCCAAAAAGTTTAAAAAACATTGCATTTCAAAAATTATTAAGAATGTATATGTATGAATGTGTAATGGTATTTGATCATAAATGTGACGTATGTTGTGTAGAAAATTGGGCTTAGTGATCGTTTGAAAATAATGCAATCAATTAAAGAAAAGATAATTCATTTGTTTCCCGACGTTAAAAATTAGTTGTTGAATTTAAAAAAAAAAACAATTTTTTTTGAAAATTCGATATCTCAAAAACGGGACAATATTTTTTTTTTAATTTAATTTTTATTCGTACAATAATAAAAACTTGAAGTTGGCGTACGAAAATTTGTTCTTAAAAATATTTTAAGAATTTGGTATATAAAATCTAATTTTTTTAAGAAACCGCTACAACGACTTATAATGTTTGTTCTTATATAAACCAATCCTTGGTTGAGAAATCAACTACTGTAGGAGCTGTTTTTGTCATTTGAAAAATGAATTTTATGGTTATGAACATTTTCTCTTGTAAAATGCGTTTTTAAAATTTGTAGTTTTTTACATAAGATCAAGTTCGTGCGACACAGTCGGGCATTTTATTTTATTTTCAAGCATTATTTATTTATATTTCAAAAATCATCTGAGCTATCAAAAAAGACCTCTTTATATATAAAATTTGTTTTTTTTTTTTTTAAGAACTTTAGGAGTTGGAGCTTAAAACAAAATACCAATGCCAAGTAATTTCTCAAGATAATATATAAATTCATGCTAGAACAAAAATTATAAATCATGATAGGGTTTTTTTTTATTTTTAAATATGTGTTTTTTTTTATATACAGGGTGTCCCCTAATTCGTCAAGAATATTTTCGGATATGATTCTTGGGTATATTCTAAGAAGGAAATGCTTCTACATTAAGGGTCTAATCAAAATGTGGACATAATTTTTCAGGAATTTAAGAAAAAGCCTACTTTGGTCTATCCTGAATCATATAAACGAAAATTGCTCTAATTGGAAAGGTAGAAGCTTTGTGTAGGATTTTGATTTTTATAAGATATACGAGCCTATACAACTAATTTTAAATGAAGTTGATATCGTGTTGAAATCTTCATATATCAAATTTCATTTTTCTCCAAAACAAGCGTAATAAACATACAGCTTTACTAATTTTCTTCTCAATGTACTTAACAATAATACAAATAAAAATCAAAGCAGAAAAAAAAGGCATTTAAGATTTTGTACCTACGTTTCTAACGACAGCATATACACAAATCCGTTGGCCCGGATAGTAACTCTTCCATTGTTCTGAAGAGGTGTTCTTCAACCATTGCGTTAGCTTTTCCATTTGTCCTACTCTACTGGTCTCTTTCCGACTGGATGAAAATCAGCATTTTTTCAGCAAGTCCCTAAAAAAGACGAATCTTCTTCCCCCTTAAGTTGTGTTTGACAGTTTTAAGTCTGAAGTTCATAAAATAAATGCTGGTGTTCCACCAGGGCTCCGTTTTGTCTACGGCTCTCTTTCTTATATGAAACTTCTAATCCATTAAATTGTTTTGCTGATGACAGTACTCTCAACTTCTTATATTCGTTTCCAGATGCACGTCTTTGTTCTTCGGGTGTGGATATCGAACACTTTGTTTAGCATTTGTTTTTTACGTCGTGTAACTTGCAATGTTGATTTGGCATCAGTTACTGAATAGTAATCCCAGAACCCAGAGCCACTCGTCCAAGACAGCTCAACCTGTGCAATTTATCAAACACCATAACTAATCCCAGGGATGAATCATCCCGGAAATAAAAGATCATGCCAAAAAACAACATAAAACTCATCGAACAATGGCAATGGTTCGTGCATTTAATAACTTCGTTGAAATTGTTGCCTACTTTAAGACATGTTTTGTTTTTGGTCGTTGGCATTTGAAAAAAAAAATTAAATTTGAAATGTTCGTACATTATATTCTTAATATTTTGTATTAGTATTTATTCCAAATTTACATATGTATGTAATTATCATTTAATTTAACAAGGGGTTTAAAGAAGGTAAAGAAGATTATGTCGTTATTCAACATTATTCGAGACGATAAAGGCACACATATGTAAATGTGCAAATCACCCTTAGGCGCCCTTTAGGTAGGCTTCTAGTGAAGAAGACGAAATGGTGACGGCTGACGGGTGAAATTGGGTTAAGCCCTAGCTCCCTGGTTCAATTGAAAACCTAGAAGAACCTAAAAAAATCCACCAAACATTAAGACAACGTAAATACCTATTCATTTTTTTTTTTCAAAAACCCGACTCCTAAAAATCCCTTACACAAAATTCACAATCAATATTAAAATAACAACCAATTGTATGCACGAACCCATTTTAGGTATGGATTTTTCTTGTGATCAGTTTAGTTTTGATTTCCTAGATGACTTTTCCTGGAACCAGTTAAGTCGTGGGATGGGTAGATTAGGCACCCGTGGCCATGGGGTGGGTTTGGGTTAAGCCCTTTTGAACGAACATATAATAGTTACAATTATGTCTTCCTGGCACCTGGTAAATATGGTCGGGGAAATTGAAAAACAACAATTGCCTTGGTGTCTCGCAAGAAGTATGCAAAGGAAATCGACATTACGTGGGTTTGAGAAATAACTAAAATATTTGATTTAAACTCAAACCGGGGTTGTGCCTTAATAAAGGTATCATGGAATATGTAGTTATTTTAACTTTAGATAAAGTTCATAGATTTTTTTCCACCTGTTTGTAATTCATGTTAAATATATCATCCGTTGTAATTCGCGGTCGATTATCTCTCACTAACAAGGTTGGCCACATCCCTAAATTGTGCACTTGCAAACAATGCATGAATATATCGCCATATATATGTCTCATTGTTAATATTCCGGGGGTTCTGATCAAACCCCCAGCCCATGCCTGAATTAAATGCTACGGGTAGCGCCAGCCCAGCATATTAATCTGGAACCCGTAATCGCCACGGGAAATCTGCTCTGAAGGACCAACAGCGTCAAGAACAACAGTTAATAAAATAGTGCCGAGATAATAAGCGTGACCGATTTTTGCTTATTTTAATTTAAAAAAAAAAACTGTCCGATCTGAACGAAAAGGTATTTTTTTACCTTACGATTGCATATACCTTGCAACTTACAAATAATAATTGAAAGCAATTCAGTGAAACAAGATCGTCCAAATGTTCCATCTACCCCGCTAGTCCGATATTATGTATTTACAATTTTATTTCGAATTAGTAAAACTGTTTTAGTATGATACGAGGTTAAAATTCGAATTCAGCAGTATACTTTCTCGAAGATTTTATTAAAGTTAAAACCATCAAATAGCTTATTTTTATATTTTTAGTATCGTTTTCAGAATACTCTTTGACATTGGGAAAAGTCAAAAAGATCTGTTTACTTACTGTTTTGCAAAACTGTAATTGTTTTAGGTGTGTTCAGAAGCAATTTAATAAACAAAAAATAGCCTTAGCTATAAAATATAAAATATTTAAAATCAAGAAAAAGGTAATAAGCTATACTTAAAAGTTAGCAAAATGTTAAAATTGTCGTTTCAAATATATCATACTAAGGCTGGTATTCACCGAGCGCTCATAAACGGCTCTTAACTTTACGAGGCTCTTAACTTGAAATTTCTTTGGGGTATTCACCAACCACTCACAAGTGTTTTTCGAAGTTCGAAAATGAGAGCCACTCTCTCTTGTTCAGGAATACCCAAACTGTGAAATCAAACTGTTTTCGAACTTGGAGGTATGTTAATCTGCCGATTTGCGTGGTGGGGGTGGCCGTATGGGAGTGTTGAAATTGGAAGGAAGCGCACTTCCCCACTCTTTGGAAAATGGGGCAAGGAATTTTCGAACAAACTTTCGCAGAGAGCGCTCGTAAGTTTAGGAGTGGTCGGGACCACTCCTAACTTTTAAGAGCGCTCGTAGATCTTCACTAATATAGCTTGGTGAATAGGTTTATGAGCTTTTTAAGTTATGAGCGCTCGGTGAATACCAGCCTAAAACAGATTTAACATCGTACTAATTCTACTATAATTTTGCGGCTATATCTTCACAGCATAAAATTGATGTTGACTAGGTTAGTTCGACTTAAGGCCATGTCAAACAGAACGCAGTGTTTCAGCTCCAAGTTTTTATATTTTTTTTTTATTTAAAAGACAGTTGGTGTAGTAACTTTCAAATATTATTTTTCTTTAGAAATATATTACTATTGAAACTGTCTATTTTTTATTACAAAACCTATTATTTTATGAGAGCTTTTTGTGTGACGAGCTTTTCTATCATCGTTATTTTAAGTTTGATTAAAATCTCAAGAATATTTGATTTCATGAAATCCATACAACTTGCCCTATTAAGCAAGTTAAAATACACGAATTTATGATTTTAGGCTCTAACGCATGATATTGTAGGTGTTGCCATTTGTTTTAATGATAATTTTTTATTTTAAGTATGTATTATTTTAAGAAAACCCCCTCTTGCGCCTCGATAGAGGAGCTTAAAACTTTCCTTCTTGTCTCGACTAAACTTACATGTTTTGATGTATCTTATACAAAACACCCTGTTTAATCCTTTTTTCATATTCTCACCCACACGAAAATATAAGCTTTGAACATACAGTGGCTCACAGCTTATTTGATACAGGGTTTATTTCAAAAATTTACTACGATGCATCTTCTTCAAGGGTAACAATAAAATTACATAGTCGAAATTTAAATCAAGGTTTCTAACTTAGTGCTTAAAATTTTGACGCATTATCGTTAATTTTTTTCCTAAGAAACATGTTCTGAAGGACTCCGTGTTATTTTTGCGAACGAATTCAAGTTCAATATTTTTTCCTCTAATGCGAAGTTATATGTCTGGCGGAAGCCAAATACAAAGAACCTGAAAGCAACTGGGAAGCATGGTGGAGGTGTGGATGAAGTATTATGGTATGGGCGAGTATGTCTGCAGCCGAAGTTGAAAATTTGGCGTTCACTGAGGGGACGATGCATGGACAAAAATATGTATACCTCAATATAAATGTTTTCGATAATCTGTCTTATTAACAAGTTATTGCAACTTAAATTTTAAACAAGGTACTGTATCAAATAAGCTGTGAGCCACTGTACGTGCGAATGGTAGTTTTCCAATCTAGACAAATAAACAAGAAACACAAACGAAATTAGCAATAACGTTAGGTAGTCATATTATACGAGTACATATAGGTTCTCGTATGTGTATTACAAATTGAAGACGCGTCCCCAGTTTTGAAAACATGAAGAAGAAAAATTTAACTACAAGTAGTAAAACAGAAAAGAAAGACTTCGTCGATATTGATTTCCTATGATGCAGGTAAATCATAATATTTTTTTTAAAATGCGTTTTATTTTGCAGATAATGGACCCCCAGCCGAATCATCTTTCCTTTTCGAATATTCCCATGTCCTTGTTGCGGACTTTTTCAATGATGTTGGGTGAGCTGGATTTTGTCGGTACCTACGTAAACACATTTTATAACGATCAATTGAAGGTTCCCATCACATCATTCCTCATCCTCAGTAAGTCCCTGATGGAAATTTCTTTCGAACATTCACAGAAAAATAACTGGTTTTGCTTCCTTTTTCCGTCGCAGGTGTGTTTATGGTTCTCATGCCGGTTCTGCTGATGAACCTCCTCATCGGTTTGGCTGTTGGTGATATTGAATCAGTTCGCCGTAACGCACAATTGAAGCGCCTAGCTATGCAAGTAAGATATAAAAGCCATTATTTCCACACCCCTAAAGGACATAGTTAATGATGAGGCTTATTTTTGTTTTTGATTTCAGGTAGTCTTGCACACCGAACTTGAGCGCAAACTACCCCAAATGTGGTTGCAAAAGATTCTCAAAATGGAACTAATTGAATATCCAAATGATACGAAATGTAAATTGGGTTTCTTGGACTTTGTTTTAAGGAAATGGTTTTGTAATCCTTTCAATGAAGACAGTAAGTTGATTTTCAGATGTTTTTAATTTATTTTTATTTTGTTAATATTTCTTTCTAGCAACATTTGATTCCCTTGCTTTTGATAACAGTGAAGACATTGTCAATACTGAATTGGAGAGGCAAAGACATAAGCTTCGTGACATAAGTCGAGTCCTCGAGCAACAACACCAGCTTCTTCGTTTGATTGTGCAGAAAATGGAAATCAAGACCGAAGCTGACGACGTTGATGAAGGTGTTTATCCATCGAATACAAGGGCATTATCTTATCAATCTGGCCATTCAAGATGGACATCGCCAAGAATAAGAAAGAAGCTGAGAGCAGCACTAAGCTTTAATAAGAGTTCTTAAAACCTTTGTTTTTTGTTTACTTTGCTAAAAAAAAGAATCAACATTCCTTAACAAAAACTAATTTCTTTGTGTTGACATAGCTTTAAAAACTAATTCGTCAATTTGACGGCACATCAGAACTCCTGAGCTGAGATTTATACAAAAACAAAACAAATATGTCTTATGTTTTGACAGAAATTTATATACATACATATGTGTATGTATGTTTGTTCGCATATTTACACATTAATAGCTTGAAGCAAACTTGATGGACATTTAATTAAATTAAAGTGAAAAACATCATTAAACATTTTACTACTTCTCAAAATTCAAAAGTTACACAATATTCGTTATATTATATTCCTGTATTGAAAAATAAAATCATATATTTGTTGTACAATGTTTTAATTGATTGTTTTTTTTCTGGTATTAATGCCCCAATCATAACCACCACTTTTTAACCATGCAGTAGAAATCAATCCTCAATCGTGTTAAAAAATTTATTAGGTATACTTCTGTTGTAATTGGTACTGGTGGGTATAATTGTTGTTTTAGCAGCCGTCAAAAATTACCAATTACATCTAGCTGTCAAAATATTTAGTAAAGTTCGCCATTTCATCGGGACGACCATAGACGGCGCCATTTGTTTGGCGGAGATCTGAATTTTGGCGAAAAATTCGTCCGAAAAGGTCGGTTATGCCTAAAGCGCGGAACAAATTGAACCAGCAATAGCACCGTCAACAGCAACAGCGGCCACCATTAATTTAGAGCCATATGTATTTCAATTGTTCAACACATATAAGAACAGCAACAGCAACGCCAACAGCGTCGTTAGTCCTAAATTTGCTGTTGCTGGTGCAGTGTTGTCAACTTTCCCACTGCAATATTCAGTGGCACCACTATCAAAAACTTTTTTCCATAAAAATGTCAAGCAGATGAACTGATGGTGGCAATGTGTTTTGCGCAAAACAGATTAAACCACAACAGTACCAGCATCGTCAACAGCAAACAGCACGCTGACCAGCAAACATTTCTCAAACACATTGTCCCCAGCAACGTCATTTCATCTGCTTGACATTTCATATCGAAAAAAAGTTTTTTATTGTGGTGCCACTGAATATTGCAGTGGAAAAGTTGACAACACTGCACCAGCAACAGCAAATTTAGGACTTTGGCATGAAGCCGACATTTTCTTATTTGAATGATATGATGCTATTCAATAGATAATAGTATGAATATACATATGAATCTGATCACCCCTTTTCCAGACAATTGGTACCATTTGAATTAATTTGGGGCGTTCTTATTATTCTCAAATTTGTTTGACAAGAACGGCATGATGAATACTTGATGGATGAAAAACATTAGCGTTCACATTTGTCAAACATGTTGTCAAACATCACTCTTAAACTTTTGACCATGGCGAACCAAATCAGAGCGTAGATTTAAGATGAGGAATTTTACTTGATTTTTATATTCCTGCAGAAAACTTATATTAACCTAATAAAATCCACCTGAATTACCGCTATTACATATAAAACTCATTTTGATATATTTTCTTACGATGTGCACAGCTCCAGAACATCATACAAAATTAAATTTGCTTCAGCCTTGACAAGCATCCATTCACCTTCTTAAATATGCTTGTCATGCAGGCAAAATATCAGAACATTTTGAAATTCATTCAGCATGTTTGACAAGCCGCTGGATGGAGCATTCACATTATCAAAATCAAACCAATCATGATGTGCTTGTCAAACACATTTGACAATGGGAATGCCCCTATTGTTGTGGTCGAAAAAATCAAAATTTTTCTGATCGTGTCAGTTATACCAAAAATGGCCAAACTTTAAAAACATATTCCCTTAAATTACTACGTTTATATGCAGTATCGAAAGATCGAGTTGGATTAGGGTCGGATTTTCGACCCAGGTTTTTCGTCATTTAAGTTAAGAGCTCGATTTGGAGTTGAGTTGAAATGGTGTTGAGCGATTCTGAAGCATTTTGTTAAGCCAACTCCTCGACCCAGGTTTTTCGTCTCATATTTCGACTCGACACCGCTGAGCGAGTGAGATCGAGTCGAACGAAGCTCATTTCAACTCAATACCCGTTTACAAAGGGTCGAAGCGAGCTTCAAGCTCGCTTCAATACCTCATATAAACGTAGTGTGGACATTTTAGGCGTTTTTCTTTTTTAGTTCAATATAGAGCTCTGAACAGAGTCCGAGCATGTCGAGCATGTTCCGAACATCCTCTGAACCAAGCGTGCTCTGAGCGCTCTGAGTATATTTTTAAAACACACCTGAACACTTAGCTGTCGCCATTTTTTTTTTTTAATTTCCATCTGTCAAATGCTCGTGTTAAGCATTTTACTCTGTCTGCTCAGTTATTTTATTCTGAGCTAATAGAGCGCACTCTGAACACTCTGAACTAAAAAAGAAACACAATTTATTTTTTGACAACTCAGGTTCTGTTCTGAACTAAAAAAGAAAAACGCCTTTTGAAACGGTTGATCATTCAATCCAATACTTATTTTCCACCGACCACTAAATAAAGAATGTGATTTATATTATATTATCACCAAAAGAAAAAATTGATAAAATGTGATTTTAAGGTGAAAAGGAAGACAATTTAAAAAATATATATTTCTTGGCTGGAAAATTGTTGTCCATTAGTTTGATGTGGCCAAACCAATGTAGTTGTTCTGTTTTGGCTTTCTCGACGACACCCATTTCACCATATCTTGGCTTTGTTCAAAGAGTTCGCAATTGTACCTTCTCTCCTATTATGCCCTACTGAAAGAGCCCATAAGTATCATCTCCACTCTAACACCGGGTGAGACTGCAAAGAAGGGCTGGTAGTATATAGTGCAATTCCACTTCATATTACGCATGAGAAGATTTGAACACATTTGGTTCACCAAACCGAAGTAACAGGGTTTCCTAGGGTGATTTTCCGTCGGGTTCTTGCAAAATTGTTTACTCCAAAGTTGTTGATATCAATCTCAATAGTGATGTTTTGTCCTAACCGAGGGAAAGCACCGGTTCACCACTGTTCTTAAAGCGCCGTAAAGGACTATTTAACGCAACGTTGAGAACAGCCGACATCGTCTGCATATAAGTGGATTTACACGTTTCTGCATCTGCAAAATGCAGAAAAGTAGAAAGAGGCAGATGTATGTCGAAACCCGAAAGTGGGAGAGAATATACAGGTGGTAACTCTTTTTTACTTGGCCTGTTAGGCTAGCCGCGCACTAGCAACTTTTAGTTGCGAAACTGTTTGGTTACTTATAGAAAACAGATGAACTGTTTGGTTGAATGTCCGTGAATTTGCAGTTAATTATATGTTCAATAAAATGGCGAACTTATTTTAGGCAATCGTTTAGTTTGTGTCAAAACACAAACTTTTTAGTTGCTCGAACCAAGCAGTTTCGCAACTAAAAGTTGCTAGTGCGCGGCTAGCCTTAATATGCAATTAAAATTTAACTTACCTCCATTTTCTTCCATTTCGATTCAATGCTTTTTTCATACCATGCGTCCGTTAACAAAAATTATAAAAAAATGTGAAAATATCGCAAATTTACAAAATACAGACGAAGATGCTATAATAAAGATGAACATGTTCGCCTTTACTATAATCTTGACTTCTGCATTTCTCGAATTTCCTATAAAGCAGAAATGGAGTCCTTCTGTATTTTGCTCTTTTTATCTCTATCTAACAAATATGAATTCTGTATTTGACATCCATTTTTTTGCAGAAATCATTCTTAAGCAAAATTGCTAACATTGTTGTCTTTCCTTCTGACAATTAATATTATAGGATATTTAACCGTTTTTATGTTTTCATATTTAAAACAACAAACCTGATGGCCATACAAACAAAAAAGCTGACAAGCAAATTACACATACAAGTACTGGCAAGTAAATGTACTCTGCCAGTCAAATTCCTTTTTGTGTATTTTATGTGACGTGGGTGGCACGCCACTTGACGAGCTAGTTGCCTGAAAGTATTTTATTTATATTTATTTACCAATTTCGCTTGAACACACACTCCGCTGACAAAAAACATTTGTATTTGTGAACAATCAAATACTTCAGTTAATAATTTTTCTGGTCCAACTTCAGGCTACTTGATTCTCAACTTGCCTGGCTACAGATGCAGAACTTCCAAGCCAGTTCACAAGAAGATTGCTTATGTTGTTTCTGTTAATAAAAATGTGTTTTGCAACTTGCTTTAGTCTGCTATTATACGATGAATCTAGATGCATATTTTTATTTATGAATTTGAACGTCACATGAACAATCAAATAATTCAAAAATGGATTTTACAAGTGCAGCTGTCAGGTTACTTGCTTCCCAACTTGCATGCTACTGGCTGCAGAATTTCATGTCAGTTGACAAGCAAATTACATAAGTTCGTTTGGGTAATAGACTACTTTTAATCGCAGCAATAGGTGTGTTTTTTTTGCAAGTCCATATAGAATTGTAAAAAAAACGACATCGGGATTTAGGAGTTTTTTTCACATAGCTGGAAGCATTGTGTACGCTATGACATTTGTCAGCTTATTGACGACTAGCATCAACCAATCCAAAAACTTCACTTTTGACGTCTCTGAGCAAATTATCGATAACATATAGATAATATTTTGGCATCACCATTTTTATCGGGTCTTAGATTAACTCTCGATAATTATATGGTCTTAGCTAACTCTGTATAGATTTAAGTAGTTGTTGCATTTGCATGTAAAGCGCTTAGTCCCGATGTCGTTTTTTTTTACAATTCTATATGGACTTGCCAAAAAAACACACCTAATATTACCTTTGCGATTTTGGTAGTGGGGGTTCACAAGATTGCTGGGGTTGGAAAAGTTGCAGAGTTATGGTGGATTTACATGTATGTATCTGCATTTAATTTCTGCAAAAAAGGGATGCCAAATACAGAATTCATGGTTGTTAGATAGAGAGAAAAAGAGCAAATTGCAGAAGGACTTCATTTCTGCTTTATAGGAAATTCGAGAAATGCAGCAGCCAAGATTATAGTAAAGACGAACATGTTCATCTTTATTATAGCATCTTCGTCTGCATTTTGTAAATTTGCGATATTTTCACATTTTTTTATAATTTTTGTTGACGGTTGCATGATATGAAAAAGAAAACATTAAATCGAAATGGAAGAAAATATAGGTAAGTTAAATTTTCATTGCATAGTTTCGTATTAACAGGCCTACAAGTTATACCAGTTTATAGGAAGTGAAAAAGAGTTACCACCTGTGTATTCTCTCCCACTTTCGGGTTTCGACATACATCTGCCTCTCTCTACTTTTCTGCATTTTCTCTATTGATGTAGACAGTGCTTAATATCATTCGAAATCAATTAGAAAATAATGTGCACTACCCATTGCATACATAACTATTGTTTAGAATTGCTCATTTACAATTTTAAGTTTTCTTGTTGATTAAATATTAAAATATTAATAAAATTGGATTTTTTCTTTGTATTTTTCCATTTATTAAAACTTCTTGACTAATCGTTTCACAAATTTTTCATTCATTAGACATAATTTTATAGTTTTTCTATTGCCTAATAGGTGGCGCTTTAATATTTCACATCCATTTTCATCTTTCCACTGTTCGTAGCTCAATAGGGGGGTTCACATGGAAGAACATAGTTGTACAACATTGTTCCATGGGAAAATAACTGTACACACTACTTTGCGTTCACATAGGATACTGATGTTGTCGAACATCATTATTTTTATATCTTAGAAGTGAACGGACGCAGTATGGCGATACAAATTTTGGCAGCCGTAATTATGAACGATATTCTTGAAGAGGAAGAAAACATGAAACTTGCATTTTCTTCCACTTCTTTATATTTTGTTAAGAGTTTTATTCTTATAAAATTTATTCTTTATAAATTTCACTTTTTATTTTCCACAATTCTGGTAAATTTCTTATTATAAAGTTCAAAAAATCTTTTTAAAACTCATTATTTGGTATAGATGCCATTTTTCCTTTGAATGTTTTCTGGCCGAGACGATTTACAGAACGAACAAAAATATCAAAGTTGTCAACATCTGTTCACACAGGTTGGTTGGTTGCACGAACCACCCAGGTTTTCAAAATATTTTGAAAACCATGCAACATTGTTCGGTTTTGCGTTCATATGATAGAACATTGATGGTTATCGAACTATTACTACGTTTATATGAGGTATTGAAGCGAGCTTGAAGCTCGCTTTGACCATTTGTAAACGGGTATTGAGTTGAAATGAGCTTCGTTCGACTCGATCTCACTCGCTCAGCGGTGTCGAGTCGAAATATGAGACGAAAAACCTGGGTCGAGGAGTTGGCTTAACAAAATGTTTCAGAATCGCTCAACACCATTTCAACTCAACTCCAAATCGAGCTCTCAACTCAAATGACGAAAAACCTGGGTCGAAAATCCGACCCTAATCCAACTCGATCTTTCGATACTGCATATAAACGTAGTATATGTTGTACAAGATGTTCTTCCATGTGAACACCCCTAATTATTTATTCTAAACAAATTTTAAAGCCATTTTTCTTTTTCATTTTCGAAAAGCCGACTAGTGCAATAGCCGCCTTGTTTCGGCATCAGTTCGTCATCGTCTGTGAAAGAGGTTGGTCGATTGTTCGACGTGGAAAAAATAGCTTACATATATAATATATATATATACAAAATTCATTCATCCAGACAAGTACATTTTTAATTATAATTTTCTGAGTAAATTGTACGCCATTTCTCAAACAAAAGTGATTTTTTCTATCTAAACACTGACAACAAAATAAATAAACAAAGGTGAGTTTTGCAAAGTTAATTTTTTCTTTCTATCACAATGGTACCGGAGGAAGCCATTTTGAATTAAGTTTTCTGCTTGATGCAGAGAAAAGATCTTAATTTTTTTTGCCTGCTGTAAATCAATCGAAATTTTGTTGTAGAATACTTACATTAAATACAAAGTAGTTAGTGGATAATCATTACATAACAATCTTATATCTTCAGTTTCTAAGATTAGGACCTCGAGTGCCCTTAGGTACAGTCAATTCAAAAAGTTCTATTGGATAGTTGTTCTGCTCGGTGTCACATGTCTTCAAGTTTTATTCAATTTTAAAAAATTCATTAATTTATAGTTTGCTTATGATCTGCAAACTTGGTAATTTTCTCGTATAATTGATTTTTCTCTATTCATTAGCCGATTTTCTTTTTTGTGGAGAAAAAAAATGGCAACCGGGCGCATTGTCAGGCGCGCCATTTTGTCTTGTTTTTTCGCACTTATGTGCCTCTTAAAACATTTGTATGTATTCATCTTTAGATTTCACATGAAAAGAGAACTACAGTTTATACAGTCGAACACCCGGGAGCCGACCATGGCGTTGACCTCAATCAGAGAATGCTGGCAATGGCGGCAAAAGCAAATTAAAATTTGCTCTCAGCCGCTGCCGGTGAATTTGTCTTTCTATTCTGTTCATTACATTCTTGCATTAATTATTTTCATTGTGTGTAAGTGCGTAAGCCTATGAAGTACTATCCGGCCGGTGTATTTCATCAGATTGAGTCATGAATAATTATTTTACATTTTTGTACGTGGCCAAGACTAGTTTTTTTTTTTTTTTTCTTTAATTTTCAACTCGCAAGTATCTCATTTTAAACACCGACCGGATGGTGCAGCGTTTTTTGTGTCTGCTTAGAATACATAATTTACTTGGTTCCAGCGCATGTCTGGCCTGGCAAAAGGACGCTGTTCTTATATATACTATACAGCCAGCTTTAATTAAGGGGAATGTATTTATTTTTGGTATAACAGATGGTAAAATATATGCCGGTAAATTTGTATATAAGGTGTATCGAATGAGTCGTAAATTGCTTGAAATATAACGAATAATAACTTCTCTATTATTCGTTATTAATAAACTAATTATATTTAGCAAAAGCCGGATAACATTCTGCCTTATGCTACGTCACTAGATTTTTATTAAAAGTTTTGCCATAGTTGGTGCAGCTTGCTGTGTATTTGCTATTTTGTTAAGTTAGTCTCTACTTTGGAAATTTCGATATGATGCCTAATACTGCTAGATATATACCCACATTTCCGTTTTTAGTCCAGTTTTCATCTTATGCTTTGGATTGAATTTTCGTATTCATGTTTTCTTTGTATGATTGCATATTATTTGTGTTTGTGGCCTACGTGACGGATACTTTGTATTTTGTCTTTCTCTCAATTTCTGATCCTGCGTTTTATTGCCATTTTTCTTTTACATACATACTATATTATGTACAAATTATGCAGTTTAATCCAATCCACAAATTTCCGAAAAAGGGGTGGATTTTAAGCATCTCGTCAAAATTGATTATCACCCATGTTCTGCATTTCACTTATTGTGAATTCGAGCAACAAAAGTGAATTTTGATGTTCTGCATTCCGCATAAAATGACTTTTTTGTGATTTGTTCATTCCGAATGTGAAATGTTGGTGTTCTGAATTCCACCCGAAATGAAGTTTGTGAATTGAGTTTTCGGAGATGAAAATTCGTGTTCTACATTTCGAATACGTTTTACGGTGAATTCAATTCACTTAGTTTTATTTGGTGAAATTGATAAACGTGTAAATAAAGATTTGAAATTTTGATTGATTGATTTTGATTTGATTGATTGATAAATTGTTGTTTACAAGAAAATACAAAAGAGAAATTGAAGTCGATTTTATTAAGGGATTTATTTCAAAAATGTAAACAAATGTCTCTGAAGCTTCTTTTGAAACTACAAACAATTCAAATATGACCATGTTAATTTATTTCACATTTTTTAGTTTATTATCTAAAATTATGACTTTACTACGTAAAACTTTTCCACAAACTCTCTATCATTGTTTTTCGTCCCTTCTACCACTTATTAATAATAATATTATGCACAAGAAACAATGTTTTAATAAATGATGCAAATTGTCTTTCAGCTGATTTTGACATTTCACAAATAAATTCGGAGTGAATTGAATTCACTCGGAATGTAGAACATGCCTTTTCATTTTAAGTGAAATTGAAATTCGTTTTCAATTCACTTTCACTCGGAATACAGAACATGGGTGTATATTTTTTTTTTTTGTAATGGCAGAGAAAAAAATAATCAAAAACTTACTGAAACTTAAAAATACTATATTCTACAAATAAATAAGGTGAAAATTATGATACCTTTCGTGTTAAGATAACCTTATTCAAAATATTCTTTGATTGGGTTGTATTTTCCCCATGATTGGTTTAAAGAGGTTAGAGATTCTTCTATTAGGCGTGTGAAACGACTCATCTGGCACATGAATTGACGACAAAGGGTCAAATGCGTCATTAGTGAATTGTACTGTACGTATTCTACTCTCCAATAAATTGTCAAATTAATACCTTCTTTACTACTTTGCATTATCTTTTTTCCTCAACACTATCGTCGTTTAATTTAAGGTTAAGCTCTTTTGTACGGTGACGTCTTCTTGAGTGGACACATTTAATATTATTTTTAGACAAACTATCTTTCAATCCAAATCATCATTTGTCATTAAAATAAAACAAATATTTATGTGTGGCCCGGTCAATTCCTAAGTTCACCCCATTTTTTGTATGTCTTGCTAAAATATACAAATCATAATTTATGTAGTAAGTGAAAAGAAATGAAGATGAAAAAGAAAATATCGGCAAAAATTAGTACTTACACACTTTTTGGATTTTGAGCGCTAATTACAGCTCTACACCACCTTTTCTTAAAATTCTTACATTTTCGTTTAATTCTTAGGTGCATATTTCTTTTATACCTATAAACAATGGTGAAATAACTTTTTTCGAAATAAAATGGAGGCTGAAGGACCACGCTAATAGCTGTTCCATTAATTTTTTCATCTGCTTTGCATTTCAAAAACATAAGTTAGATGCAGGTATTTTGTAGAAACTACATTTCCTTCTTTTGTCTGCTATAGGCTGAGTAGTTCGTAATTGCAATGTTTGTTGTCCCTGCTCTGCCTAAAACATGATTCGAATACATTTTTGAACACAATTACAACAATTTTGGAACTTCCTTATAATTAATATCCTCCCTATCATAAGGAAACGTGGGAAAAATAGTTTTAATTTCTTGGAAAACCTTTCCACATATTTAAAAACCTTTATGTACACATTTAAGCTTTTATTTTCTTATAACTCTTCTTCTCTTTGTAATGAACCGAAATATGAGATAATAATTTTTTTGGTTCACGAAATTGCTTACTTTATACGACTTGTTTCATTACAAATTAAAATTCTGCAAACTTTCTTATATTTATGATCGCTTTGAACACAGGAAGTCAAAGTACATAAATAGTTATATAAAAGTAAAAATATTTATGCTGAATTATTTTTTCCTGTCGACATAAAAATTGGATTCGCGCTTTGACGAGTTCAAAAACAAGTGGGCCAAATTATGATTTAATGTTTTGCTCTTTTATTTATAAATTTGTAGTACCCCTTGGCATAATGGTTAGTGCGTTTGCACTGTCATACAAAATGTCTGGTTCGATTTTCAGCGGCTGCCTCTTGTGAGGAATTAACAAATCCTCTTTAAAGTATCTTGCGATAAAAAGTGCTGCTCATTAGCCGCTCGGAATCGGCAGAAAATTGTATGTTGCCTCCATTCCTGGTAACACGCACATGTAATGCTTGAAAGTTGTTAGTCACTAGGTTTAGGCTCTCTATAACCGTTATTACCTTTTTATTTAGTTTATTTAAATTGAAGCTTTTTGCTGAAAAAAATAAATAGAAAAAAATGTTTAGATTTTTGAGAATTATTTTAGACGTTTGCAAATACGAAACTTAATGTAGATTAGATTAAACTATTAAACGCGATTATACCCCCTTATTACCGCTGGTGAGTCGAACAAATAAACATGTGAGTGTGAGAAATTAGTATTACGGTTTGCGAATCGAGAACCTTTGATTCGACTTAAATGTCATACTCTTATATTTGATATTTTTAATAAACAATCAAATTTCGAACTCGAATTGTAAAGTTCGCCAACCGTAGTATGTCGAATGTGTTAGTTCGCTAATGCAAAAATCTCACCTCGAAGGTTCGATTCACAAGCCGTAATAGGGGGGATAATATCTTATCTATCTTATCTTAAAAGTTTTATGTTATGCTTATATTTTTGTGATTTTTCGGTTTAGCAAATGACTGTTGGTCGTTTTGAATCCAAAAGGTGTAGGTATAGTATAAGTAGTTAAACGAATCTGTTAAATTGAATGGAAAGTATGTAGCTTGACCCACATTTATAGTTATGTATTTTTGCAAGGTGAATCATAATGCGGCACTCTGTCAATAGGCATCATCTGCTATTTATCTATCATATAACAACCTATTGATTGTTTTCTCGTTTTTTATAAGTAAAAATATTGATAAATCGTATTGAGTAAATGAAACTCGACTCTTGTTCACTCCATTATGTTAGTGTGTAAATGATTGCAGAAATTTTTCGATTTTTGTGATGGCCCTCGTTTATGCAATGTACTTGCATACATAAGTACAAATGTACATACAGCTGCAGTCAAATTACCTTGTGGTAAAACAAAATCGAAAATAAATCGATCCATTAATTTTAAACAAATTAATAGTACCTACTGCCTACTAGAAAGATTTGACTAATCTTCTGGCTAACTTGATTTATTTTTTTAATTAAGCATAGAGCTAAAAAAGTTTTCTGCAAATATAGTCTGCGTAGTGAGTTTGATTTTTTTGAAAATGAGGGTTAGGCTATTTTGACTCTGAGCGCCTCATTGAAAAAATATAATTAAGCGGCGATTGTCTTTGTTGTCCTTGGGATGTTCGTCCCGGTTGTCCAGTTGAAGAGCTTGTGTTTGGCTTGGGTTTAGATTGTTTAACCACGGTGATTCCGTATCAGCGTAGAAGGAAACTGCATGTCCCTCGGAATTTTGTATTTCTAATATATGCGTGGCATTCAGGTACTTAGGCTGGGTTGAATGGAATTGAATCCACGATTCCTGTAAATACATTCCCAAAGGGCATTGTTATTGGTTGATTACTGAACAACTAGCAACATATTTTCCCACATCGCGTCGGAGGTTCTCAGTGGGTTTGAGGTCTGGAAACTGCAGCTGTTGGTCACTGTCTTGCTGAAAGACCCATTTTAGTGGCTTTTCATGCCCATCAAATGGAAACATTACCTCTCTTCCATGATCTTACCATAAAAATGCTGATCCATGTTACCTTATATTTTATATGTGGAACCAACAACATTAAAAAGAAAAACATGCCCAAGTCATTATAGGTACAGGAACCTCCATGTTTAATGTTCTTGGCTGTGAAACGTGGATCATTCTTTGCAACCATACAAAATTGTCTTTGACTCATCTGACCACAGAATATTTCTTCACATTTTTTTTGTTTTGTTTTTGCCAATATGTATTGTTTTTTTGTGAACAAGCGTACCTTTCGTTGACTGTGGGATGCTTGGCTATGCTCTCGTAAACGTCAACGCCAAAAATATCCTTTATTTCAGATGCTGGCGTAAAGAAATTAATTTTGAAATGTCTGGCGGCCTATTTTATCAACTTCGATGACATAACCGGCTTCCGCCCGCGAGTTTCTGTCTTTGAGAAGTATGTAATGGCGTTTCTTACAGTTGTTGAACCTCCGAACAAGTTTTTTCTTCCGAAATCAGTCTTATGAGATCACGCTGTTCAGCAGTGTTCACAAATTCGAACCGCTTAACCAAGACTCAAATTATTAATAAATAACACTGAAATGGTTAATCGAGATTTATCTCATCCTTGGTTCTTATAAGGTTTATAATGCAAAAACATATCTAAACTCCTGGGGTTTTGTTATATTTGAAGTATTCATTATGTATACACATGTCCATAATGTAGGTCTCCCACCAATTTCATGGGAGCTTTTTGGCCCGGAAGTAAAATATTGCCCAGTAAAAACACCCTAAGAAATCTATATTCACGGAATTTATCAACTTTAAAACGTTCGAAGATATTTTTGAAAGCAATAAACTGTTTAGGATCGATTTTGATTTTTAATATTTAAACATTTTGGAGAGAAACTTCTTCTTTTTTAAATTAACTATAGACTACATATTTCTTTTCGTAAAATAAAAAAAACTCGATATAAATTTCTTAATATTACTAATAATAGTAAAGGTGATGGTGGAACTTTTGCATTCATTTTTTTTTTCAACAATTGTTGACTCACATTTAGCAATTCTCTGTTTAATATCCAACATTATCATGTTTTATTTTCAGGTTTAGTGAAAAAATACAAATTACTTTGCGAAGAAAAGAATTATTTTACAAACATTCAATAGGATTTTTTTGGCAAATAAAGAAAACAAATACCTTTCATATAAAGAAAATGGGTCCAAGGTAGAAACGTGTTCAAAATTTTATTTAAAATTTGAAAAAAAAAAAGTGAAAACTTATCCCGCCACATTTACGACATTTGTTTATTATTTTTAAATAAATTTTAAATTTTGTCTAATTTTCTCTTTGCAGCATTAACATGGCATTCCGTGGAAACAACAATCGCAACCGTAACTTTGGCGGTAATTATGGTGGTGGCCCAATGGCTGGAGGTAATAATCGCATGGGCATGAACATGAGCCCTTGGGATAACCAAAATGCCGGTGGTGGCAATTACGGAGGTGGTAATATGCGCCAAGGTGGTGGTGGAGGCGTTGGTGGAGGCCAAGGCATGAATGCCCAAGCCATTAGTCTTGCCAATAACCTGCTCAATAATTTGTTCAGGAATCAAAATCCACCATCGCTGCTTGATCTTCCACGAGGCGGTGGAGGAATGGCGGGTAACCGCAATCAACGCCCTGGACCGGTATGTATTGCTTTAACGTTTAAATTTTATATTCCTTCAAAGAACATCATTGGTTTTGAAATAATGTTGAAAGGATAAAAATGCAAATTGAAACGGTGAAAAAAATTTAAATATTTAATTTATTTTTTAATGCAGTTTAATTCATTATTTCATTGTGAAATGCTCCTGATTCGTAGCAGCTTGTTTTACGAAGAGGCTGTGTATTATTACCTCAACTTTATATTGAAAATGAGTTTGAAATCTCAAAATCAGTGATGATTTTTCAAATGCTAAAATGACTAAGATACTACCCTAGTTTTGTAATGATAAAGTATTTATTGTTCAGTGAAATATTTAAACGATTTTACTTAAGTAGAAGCTTTGGTCACAGACGGCATTTTTTTTAAATATAGAATAAACACTCTTATTCCGGTAGTCGTATTACTAAAACATAAAAAAGGCTCTAGGATTATCAATTTTTACATATCTCCTATCCTATCCTTGAAATGGAATAGAAGCGAAAGCTAAGATAAGAGAACTCTGAACTTTAGAGGTTTCTGGAACCGTGTCGTCCAATTGGCGTAAGGGTGATTACTTCAAATCGAAAGATTTATTTTGGTTTTCAAATAATTAACGATTTTGCTTTTAATCAACGTCTTAAATTTAAAAATCATTTTTCAATGGCAGTTATAACTGACCCCTAGCACTAAGAACTAGTACTCATTTCATTCATTATGTACTAGAACCAGTCAGATTTAACGTCTGCGGTTAGTTGCCTTTTTTTCAACAAAAAGATGTTTCCTTAACAAATTTATTATTTCGCTTGCGTTAAAATGGGATCTGTAGTTTTTGCAACTTTGTAAATTCATTTTCTATCAATTACATTCATTTTCTTTACAATTTCAAGATTTGAAATAATTATAAAATCTCATTTGGTGGTCGTCCGTCCTTTCGTTCTCAGGGCACAACATACATTAACTTTTATTCACTGTTAATGTTCCATCATTTTTGTCTCATGCTTCCTTATAAAAAAGAAATCTTCCATCTCGTTCCTATGCTAATCCATTGTTTTATTACTGTTGTGTAGTACCTTGCAAAGTGTTTGGAATTACCTTGACATAAAATAGAACAACTTTTTTTCTATCACTTCACCATATACATTATTTGTGTGTTTTTAGTGTTACGAGCCGCAAACCCGTCGGTTTAACCGTTGCTTTTTTTTATGACAGGAGTCTATAGATAATTTCTTAACCTCTATCTTTCATCGGTATTGTCTTTTTGTGTCTTGCAAGTGTTTTTTTTTTTAATCATACAAAACCTAATGTATTTATATATATAAACATTTTAACAGAATTACCAATGATGTTCTTGGAGTATTATTTTAAGTCGAATTTATAAAACAAAAGAAACTTCTCCTTTATTTGCAATTATCTTTTTATTTTTATAAAAAAAAAATGTATGTACCTCTAGAAAAAAAAACTCCTTTCGGTAATGCACGAAGTTCGTTTTGTGCATTATCACCTTTGTTTTTCTTTAGTTTTAATGAAATATTTTACTAAGACATAAGTTATTTTCTAAACAAAAACTGTTTTGGCTGTTTTTTGATGCGTTGTATTGCCGTCGCTACAAATGGTGTCTGACCTACGATATCGTCTTCTGGGATATAAAAGCGCATAACACACCAAAACACACAGCCAATCCAACAACCTTGGTTGTGTCTCACCAAATAAACCATCCGACATTAATGAAATGCATTTGAAAAAAAAATTAAAAAAAAAAGAAACATTTTTAGCCCGAGAGATTTTTATGTAACGCCAGAGAAACGTGAGAGAGCAGTTAGACGAATCTATGTCGGCCTTTGTGCATGTGCAAACAACAATGTCGCTCAAAAATAGACATAAGCAAACATCAGCGTGTTTAAACAGTTTACAAAAAAATGTATATTTTTTCTTTAGAATTTAACGAAAATTATGTATTTAATCAAAAAAAAAAAAACGAAAAAAATTTCAATTCTAATTTTCTTAATATTTTTCTCTCTTCAATGTTCTCTCTTTTGGTTCTCCGTGCAAATTGTGTTCTTTTGTTATTTCCCCATACGAAAAACAAAATCACAAAAATTATAAAAAAAAACTATCTGCCACACACGGTAAATTTTAAAAACAATTTATTGTTTGTGTGATGCCTGGCTCCACCTACATAAATATGCGCACTGTGCCCAACTACCGATCTTCAAAAATCTGTTCCAACTACTTTTAAAAACCATGTTAAACCATCATCGGTTATTATACTGCACCACGATTCGATTTGCTTGCCCGCCGCTGCCGCCAAACTGACCAATCTTTATTATAAAATTAATTTAAACGAAAAATACAAAAAATTAAATAAATTTGTGCAAACAAATATAAAAACTTTGTTTTTAACCAAATCCACAAAAATGTAAAACAAACAAAAAAAACAAAAACTATTTATGTGCGCCCAATCCAACTGTACACGTTTCCTTTTTTAATTTGTTTTTTTAAAATGTGTGAATTGTGATATTTTTAAAAACTGTCAATGTTCTATTGATTTTTCATTTTTTTTTAAATTGTAATAATTTTAAATACGTGTCTTGGGCGCTGATTCATTGTGCAATCACAAAATATACATAACTGTATTCTAAATATACACTTGGACTACAAAAAAAATTAATTTAAATAAACCGAAAAATAATCGGTTGTGTGCTCATCTGCAAACCTGAATGGCATTTTGAACAAAAAAATTATAACAACTTCACGTGGCTCTTGTGATTTAATGATTTCAAAACAAACAAAAACAAAAAACAAACTGAAATACATGTATATTTATGAATATGAATTTTGTTATATTGAAAAAAACTATGTATGTTTAAAAAAAATAAGATGGTCAATCGAGCTGGCCCTGGCAATCGCAATAACCAACGCAGAGTTCAAGGAGGTTTCAATAACCGTGGTGGTGCAAAGGTTGCAGCCAATAAGCAAGGTGGCGGTATTCGTAAACAGAATGCCTTTGATCGTGCCAAGAAACTTCTGGCTAAAAATTCCAATAAAAAAAAGGATTCAGCTCCTGGTGAAAATACTGAAAATACTAAGAAAAACGAGAGGTAAGAAATGTCACTTCAAAAATGACATATTTTTAAAACAAAACAAAAATCAATTCAAAAAAACATTCAAATTTCTTTCCAAATAATAATAATAATTTTTATATATATGCTATTATATATAAATTTTTTATTTTTTAATATGTATTTCATATATCTATATATGTATAATTTAAATAAGTTTTTATATTGATGATGGATATAAAAAAGCCAACACATTTTCATATATTTCTATATAAACAAAAAATTAAATAATTTTGTATAAGAAAATGTATGTGAATTTTTCTGCAAAATCGCTTGTACTACCTACTACAATTACTATTTACTACTACTACTACTACATTTATATACAATTCATAAAACAACAACAATATTTTTTCTCCTTTTCGCTTTCTCTCTATTTGTGTTACGTCATTTTGAAAAGTTTGAAAAGTATTTACCTATTTTTCCAGAGAAAAGTTGTTGTTAATTATAAATATTTTTATATCAATTTTATGGAAAAAGAGAATTTGTGTTGAGAATTAAACTAGAGAGTCTCTCATTCGACGAAAAACAATAATTTTATTGTTCTTTTTCGCGAGAGAAGTAGACTCTCTGTGCTGCTCACAGATGTTTTTATATAAAATTATTAAACTTGTGTTTTTTTTTGTTGTTTTAATAAATAATTAGATGAAGAATTATTAGAGAATATTTTTGTTGTTGGTTATATGAGGTACTACAGTTATGAAGCAGAAAAAAATATTTACAAACAAATTGAAAACAAATAATGATCGTGTGCCAGCCTGAGAATGAAAAGTCTTTATAAGAATGGTAAAAAATGTAAACAATTTAAAATTTGAATAATATTTTGTACATAAATCGAATCGGATTTTTATAGAAAAGAAATGGTGTGGTGTGATCGTATACTCGTATTAGTCACTAAAGACCATAGCTAAGACGATATTAAATATACATATGTACCAAATGCTCCATTGTAAATGTGGATAAGCGCGATCAAACTGACAATAAATTCCCTTCCATGGACTGACTTCAGTATGGGTTTTATTCCCTAACTGATCGACTAGTTCTCAGTTTATTGAGAATTGGAAGTTAAATATTACGTATTAATTCATATCGTTTGACAAAATAATTTTTGGAGACTAATTTTATCTTCCGACGAGTATTTTCGATCAAATAGTAGTTCATGTTTCTTTCACAAATCTCTACTAAGAGACATTTTTTTAACTTAACTGAAACAAGATGTTTCTTCCCTACGAACAATGTTTTTGTAAGTTCAATTTTCAACTGAGTTGATTTGCTACCCAAACTAGGCTGATCTTGAAAATTAATGACTTGAGTCTGAATAAGCAAATGCTAGAAATAAGGGTTCTTCTGAGTTATAATTAGTTTGACTACATCAGTTCACACAGTTTCAATGCATTTGCAGAATATAGTCAAAATGACAATAAAAAAATTCAAAATCAATTATCACCTTAGGCGATTCCACCCCAGTATGGAATGTGAAAAACGCAGAAGATTGATCAAGACCCACTGAAACAGTTGTAACATCCAGATTTTCCTTGTTTTTTTTTTCATATACACTGGCTGTTTTCGAAAACGTCATTCGCCTCAAAAATGCAATTGCAGAAGTTTTTAAACGCAAACTTCAAAAGTCAACTGTTTGAAAACCCAAAATGAATTTTTGTTTTATGTCAAAGGCATTATTTTTGAAAACACAGTTTGTTGAAGTCATGATCGATAACATCATTTGACGATAACAACCCTATTGCGAGTGTCGAAAATTTATGATAGTCGAAGTTGTTCTTGTATCAGATGCCATAGGCTGTGTTTTCATATGTGGTAACAACAACATACATTATCCAGCAAGCTTTGGATACAAATTTTAACGCATCTAACATTTTGGTACTATCGGCTTTTATCGAATCGAACGTTGACAAAACTCGCAATAAGGCCCAATATCTGTGTCAAGAAATGACAATCATTTGACCTTGATAGACACATAGTTTTCAAATACACTAAATATATTGTCGATACTCTATTACGATGATGATAGAGAAGCCCGATAAGTGAATAAACGGGTTTGCTTAAATACATATAGCTAGAAATCCTAGTGAAGAAATTAAGTTTTGTATTATAGCTCAAGAGACTCCAAGTTAAAAATCTGAGCCTAGCACAATAGGATTCATTTTCTTAACGTTCTTACTCAACAAGAAGGCATATCAATTAGTTGTTGGAACAACTTCTTTGTAAATCCATAAGCTTCACATAATTGTGAATTATTTTTGATCTATGGAATAGATCCAGATAGAGAACAGGATCCCAAATTGTTTTTCTAATGCATGCCAAAAATTAATTCAGATCCGGGTCCATATAGATCCGTAGATAATAAAACTCACTTACTCTCTTTTTGCGATACCGATACGGTGATACTGATAATGCATTAGCAACAAATCGTCAAACATTATTGTCTTAATTCTGGTTTGTTTGCATATCGCGCAAGTTTACAAAAACAACATTAATTGTGCTTAATTATTACGATACATACGTTCTGTATGCAACAAACTATATATTTCACAGCCTTTTAAAAATCGACATCATTTTCTGATTTTTGCACTTTTCTGCAGCAATATCAATATTTATATACCGAGCAAATTGCACGCCTGACGCTGGTGTTAAACTGAGTTTACGGGCCACCTGAAATGTGGACACAATGCTGTAGAAGCTATGGCTCATAGAGATGATTGAAAAAATAACCCGTTTATCTTCTAATAGGCACAAATTAAAGAACGATGTACGTTATCTTACTTGTTGAGAGGTTGACTCTGACTAAATAACGAGAATTTAGTGGAATTGGTTTATTAATTGATTTAATTCAATTGCCCCGAAGCAAAAAGCTGCCAAGATATTCATTAGCCAATAGCAATTACTTGTGTCTAAACTTGCAGCAAAAGCTGTCATCTTGCGGCGAGCGGGGAAATTGATTATTTTTTTGCTTTGTTTTGGTTTATTCCAGAAAGTCGTTTAAAGTATGTATGATTGAATTCAACTTAAAATAATTGTCCATTGAATGATTAATTATCACCCATTTGTTAACAATATGCCAGAAGCTTGCAATACGAACTCTTAAAGCAAACACTAAATTCTAAAAACAAAAATATTTTTTTTAAAAGCTTGGAAAACAACCGCCCGCAATTAACAAATTATATCCTCAAGTTGAGTATTTCAAGGTGGTTAGTCATAGTGACTTGATTGCTTAAAATTTTAAGAAGCACACTCGAAACGACTATGAACGTACATATGTATACCTCAAGTTTGTCAAAGAACATTCTATCCAGCGATACAAAATATGTGAGCTAAGCAAACCTGCTAATTCCAAGGAATTATTGATGATAAATTTAAAGCCAAAACTAAATGGTCAAATTTTGGATATGCCTGATTGTTGAGTGTTTGATTTTGAGATGCCCACACAATCTCAAGCGTAATTCAACACACTCATTTTTGATTCATGTCCAACCGAAAAAAATCGACCTCTCAAAAACATTTTCAAGTTTTAGGATATCGTAGGATATTTTACAAACGCGCACTACTTTTTTTGTTTGTTTTACTTTTCTTAATGAATCCGATTTTAGTACAATAATAATGTGTAAAAGTAAATATTTATTTGTTTAAATAAAAAGCAAAACTAAAACGTACTTATGAAGACTTTGTTTAGAATCCATCAAAAAGAAAAAAAAAAAAAAAACGTTTTCCACTTCCATTTTATATCAAATAAAACTAATTTTTTTATTTTTGTTTTTCACTTTCAATTTTTCTTCGATTCAAATTTGGTACTCAAATCAACATCAACATTATGTGCTGCAGCCAAGTCAAGGAATCTCCCTACGCCAATGTACCCAACGACATGTTCTACTGTCATCTCTGCAAGAAACACATGTGGGATGCCAACTCGTTTGAAAACCACATCAAGGGACGTGCTCATTTGATGATGCGCGAAGGTATTGAAGAAAGCTACCGCCTACGGGCTAACATGATCCGCCAAGAGGCCAAGATTGCCGAACAGCTGAAATCGGTTGAGTTGGATCGTTTGAAGCGCATGGGCAAGTCAAAGAACCGCAACTTGGAGTACTGCACTATGTGCGATTTGAACTTCCATGGTCATTTATCGGCCCATCGCAAATCCGATGGACATTTGCAATTGAAGAAATTCTTGCATCCCAAGTGTGCTGAGTGCAACAAGGAATTCTCCACCCGCATTGACTACGACTCTCATTTACTGTCTGCTGACCATTTGAAGAAGGCCGCCGAGAAGAACACCAAGGTTGGCGAGCGCAAGAAGAACACCCTGACAATCTTGACTGAAGAGGATGAATTGAAGGATGTCCGCCCACCACAAAAGAAGAAGAAGAAGGTTGCTGTGCCAGCCGCTGCTGGTGAAGTGAAGAAAGAAGGTGAAGAAGGCGCAGAGAAAAAGGAGGGTGAAGAAGATGAAGAGAAGAAGGAGGGCGAAGAGGATGCAGCTGAAGAAACCAAGGAAGGTGATGAATTGAACGAGACCAAGGAAGAAGAAGAGGAAGAAGTTGCTTTGCCCGAAGATGGTGAAGATATCATCATTGACTTCAATGATGGTGATGATGTTCCAGTGGAAATTGACGCAAAGTTGCCAAAATATAACTGGACCCGTGCAGTTGGAGCTAGTATGATCACAAAGCTTGAATGCTTCGAATGCTCCATTTGTGGTAAGTTCTTCGACAACGAAAAGACCGTGGAGGTACATTCCCGTACCGTTTCTCATCACCGTCAATTCGTGAAATTCCTGAATGATAAATCCAGCGATACCAAGATTGCTCAGAAGAGAGCCGCAGCCGCCATCGAAGAGACCGAGCGTAAGAAGAGGAAGATTGAAGAAGCCACAGCTGCAGCAGCCGCTTCCGAAGCCAAGAAGGAAGCTGGCGAAGAAGAAGGTGAGAGTGAAGCAAAGGAAGAAAATGGTGAGGAAGCCAACGATGAGTTGTACGATCCATCAGAAGCCACCGGTGACGATGAAGATGTCGACATGGCCGAGAACGGTGAAAAGGAAGCAGTTGCTGATGAAGAGATGGCCGACGAAGAAAACGGTGATGCGGCAGCTGATGAAGAAGAGATGGAAACACAGAATGAAGAAACAAAAGAAGAAACGCCCACGAAGGCTGAACCCAAAGCTCCAGCTACTCCCGCTGCAACTCCAACTCCTGCAGCAACCACTCCAACACAGGCGTCTCCCCAGAAGAAGGGAGCTGCAGCAGCGAAAACACCTGCCGCTAAAGCGACACCCAGAGGTCGTGGACGCGGTCGTTATAACCGTTACTAGGTACATAAATTAAAATGACTAAAAATAATTGAAAAAAAAAAACACATTAAGTAGGTCTTTTTTTTATTTCTCTAAGCATAATAGAATATGCGCAAAGGTTTATTATTATGAACAATATAATAACTGGCACGTATATTCGATTTACCATTCTCTGACATACCTAGTAATTTATAATTTTAATTTTAACAATTAAATCAAGCATACAAAAACAATAAATAAACCCTAGATGTAAACAAAAGAAACTTAAAAAAAACTTGTCGACTTTTTATTTAGTTTGAGAAGACGAAAGAGAAACTTTTCTTACAGCGGATTGAAAGATCATAAAATGGACATGGACAATCGACAATGTCTCAAATCAAACATTCTTACAACATAAAAGTGTTTGCTACCACAGGTACCAAGATTCAACGAATTAGCAAGCAGTTAAGAACAATAATTAAGGAACATTGACTTGTGATTGAATTAAGAATATATTAAAGGGCAGATAGGTGTTTAATAAAACTAGAAACTGGGACCCAGCTTTTTAAGTAATTTGATTCCAATTTTGGTTCTACTCGAAAGTTGTTTCCTATGCTACGATGTATGAAACTAGAATCGGTTGCAAATTTATTCAAAATTTCGCTAGTGTTAGTTTTTGACATACGAGTAAGTAAAAAAGAATTGAATTAACACGAAACTATTTAAGAAAATTATTTTATCGAAGATTTCTTGTGCAAAAAATAAAGTTTTTTTTTGTTTTACATTTTGAGAGGAAAACTCCTTTACTCACTGCACTCTCAACACATTTGATATACAGCTGCGAGCAGTGAAATAGTAGTGGGTACTGTCATTTTAAATATCTTTGAGTTTGTGAAAAATACAAAAGTATTACGTAAAAACTAAAACAAACTTACTTTTTTTTTTTTTTTACAAAAAATCGAATATTTTACTGTAAATAATGTTTTTTTTTATAATAATTTTACTTTTGCTACTATTTTATTGCTCGCTAAGAAAAATCAAATTTCGAAATAAAATAAGTTGTAAATATTAACGGTGTTGATTTGACAACAGAAAAAGCATGGCCAGGTCTGTCACGTATAATTGTTCATAAATTTAACCGTAATGGAGACCAGTGGTACACAGGATGAGAAATATGTAGCGAAATTCATTTTACCAGAAGGCACTACTATTTTACTGCTCGCAGCTGTATGTACATTTAATGAAAATTTTCGAATTTAAAGGAGATTATTAACATTTAAAACAATTTTCCGAATAAAATAAACAGCTCGTAGTACTTGAATTGTTGGTTTGTAAGTTACTAGTCGTTAGGAACTCTTTTTTTTTAATAAAAAAATCATAACTTCCTTCAAAAAACAATTCTATCGAAGTCATAATTCTTTTTAACTTTTTTCGCGTTTAAAAATCCCGAATAAATTTGTATCAATCAAGAATTCGTGGTTGATAAGAAAATTGATGTGTATCCATTTTATTAATATCCGTCTATTGATTATGTCTATCAAGAAAATCACTCACAATAATGATAAAATCTAATCAAATTCACAGTCGATACAAAAATGTTGATAGTCATAATACCAACTCCATTCAATTTGTTGATATGTATTTGTGGGTGACAGTGTCAGTTTTGTATATATTTTTAAGTTTTGGCTGGCATTATAAACGAATATGAAGCGAATCGTTTTAGCTGTCAAAATAGATGTTTGGTATTAAAGGGTATTCATGCAACGAGATAATCGGCCCTAGCGAGGTATCCGTTCGGAGCGGAAAATTCTCCGATTTCGTACGATTCGGAGGATTTTTGCTTCGAGGTTTTCTTGCGAACAGCTGTTCGGAATTTTTCTCCGACATTTCATTTTATTTGCGAAATTTCTGACAGGTTAATGCAATTGTTTTTCCGTTTTCGTCCGACACAAATTCTTCGCGGAACAAATTACGCCAACGCATTTGTGTACTATTATTCTTTCCGATAGGATACCTCGAAAGCAATTTGAACCTTCGACAAAATATGCGTTGCGGACAATTTTCGGCTCCGAACGCATACCTTGCTAGGGCCGAATTTTTCGCCATATATTTGCATGAACACTCCCTAAGAAATGTTTGCGTAAATGTGGGAAATATTCAGTTGTTCGTTAAACTACAGTGAACTCATACAAATTTGTTGCTGACAATAATGCACATCATTCAATATTATTAATGTCGATTTCCTTTACACATGAGTATGTACTTCTACTTGCCAGATGGTTCGAACCCAATCCTTTAGTTAAGTTCAGTATATAATGCCGAAGACACAAGATACAATTTGAAAACGAGCCTATTCCGAGCCTTTTTACGAACGCTTTTAACAGCGAGTTTCGAGTTTTACTTGCCTAATAAAAACATTAAATAATTTATCATAAATAAACTTAAGTTGTTATTGACTAAATAAATAAGTTCGTGTTAATAAAAATTTAATTTTCAAGAAATTCATTATTTCAGTCGCCGCCATTTAAAATCGGCCTTCGTGGAAGTACGAACTGTTTCAAGATTTTGACATAAATTCTTAACGTATGAGAATAATTTTTTTTTTCAATTTGGATTCAACTTGTAAAGACCGAGACAAAAAAATGTAACTTAATTTTTAGGAAACATTTGAGATTCCTGGTGTTATAGGATGAACCGATGAGACGTACATATATGTAAGAACTTCGCAGCCAACTTCACATAACTGGGGTGCCAGCACGTAATTTGATACAATCGACTCTAGTCGATGTAATCGAGTTAAGGGAGTTCCTTATTTGATCAATCGAATCGAAAACAATCGGCTGATCATAAGAAAGAACTGCCTGTTCTCGATTGTATCGAACTAACTCGATCGTATCAAGTTACGTGCTAGGGCCCCTGGATCAAATCAAATTAAAGAAAATCGAAATTTGGAACACGGAAAATACGACAAAATGTAGGTCCGTTTTGCGGTTACTTTTTAGGGATCACTTTACACAGAACAAAGAAAAGTTCATCAAAATTGACAATTAAAACAGTGATATTCAACTATCGCCTTAGCCGATTTCACCCCAGCATTTGCTTAGCATTGACTGGATTTCTAGACACTAGTTGTGTTTTTTTATTATTTTTTTTTTTGAGATTTTATGCAGTACATTAGAAAATTTCCAATTTGCAGTAGCCTGTTCGTAGATTATGGTCAAAGTAAAATATCGTTAATAGGCGTTTTTCTGTAACAGCATTCTTCTACTGTTGGAAGAATTTTTGACGAGTCAATTGGTAGAAATGTGGAGTGTTTGGTTGAACTAATAATTGCGGAGATCGAATTTTTCTGTTTAATTGTTTGTGAACTCATTTTATTAGAATTATTATAGGAGGGATGCTTTGGATCGGCAAGGGCTTTGCTATGGCCAAGTTAATAGATCTTCTTTTGCCGAAGTTCTGAAAAGAATAATAACTAGTTTCTATTCCAAAAGCCTTCAGTTAAGTAGATTTTAGTCATCTGAAGCTGTAGGAAAGAAATTATTGATCCCAGTATAGATACCACAGTCCACATCCACGTAGGTTATATGACCATATTGTAATAACAAAACTTTAACAATTGTTTTTCCATTCTAAACGCTGTTTCGTGAAGGGTCCTTCTTTCTTGTGTATATATATTTATGATTTTCAGAAGAATATTTCATTTTTTCGATTGGTCAAGTGTGTATTTGACATGAATATTCCATTTCAAATTCCCACATTACATATCTCTAATGTTCAATGGGAGTGGAGGTGCTGTTTCTTTTTCTACATACATAGGTGAAGTAAATCTACTTTTCACGGTGAAATTGTTACACCTGGACCTTGGGACCATGTATGAATAGTATTCACCTGTACCTGATATCCAGTTTTTTCTACATAAATATTGCCAGACAAAGTCAAGGCGTTGCAAGTAGTGAATCAAAATGTATAAGTTGTAATTCACATCCGAAAGAGAAGGTCCTCGTCCTTGTGGAGTTCCAGTTTTTAATTGTGAGGAATAATTTTGTTCTTAACTTAAATTTGTGCATAATGAATGTTTATGAACAAAATTAACTAAACCATCATTGATTTAACTAATAAGAATAACTAATTAACTGGTCTTAGTTTAAACTAACGTAGCGCTTATTTATTTAATTATAATTTATAATTTGATTGTGAAACTCACTCAAATCATATACATACTTTACCTCACATCAACGTTACTAAGCTTAATTCCTGTTTGCGGCGTTTGTGTTGTTTATTATCTGCAGCATATTCAATGCAGCAGCAATCTTCTTAAGATAAATTGCTCCTTTTCTAATTTCAATTTTTAACAATCTCCAAGTCTGGTTGACCGACGGCGACGTTTACTTTTGCAGAAAAACAAGAATGTCGATTTTTTTTAATAGATTAACTACTCAACTGGTTAAATGATAATGATCTATGAAGACCAATTACTTACCAGAGACAGAGAGTCGGAGAAGCATGTTGATTGAACTTGTAAACTAAATGTGTTTTCTCTATCTAATCCATGAGATTAAATCTGCGGCTCTTCTTACCGCCATCAACGTGTGTTATGCACATGTATGATGAATAATAATTATTAAACTAATTATATGCTATCTTGCACTTTGAAATGAATGAAAACATATTTTTCGGTGTACTACCTCTTGCGAGGTAGGTTGAGTCACTAAGGGCCGTTTGCTGATACGAAACTTAAATATTTATGTTCAACTTAAGCGCTTTATGTTCTACTTTTTCCTCTACGTAAACTGTCACATAAGAGTTTATGTGGAACATAAGTACTTACACTGCCGGTCATAAGTTTAGAAGCAGGCATTTTTGAGAAGTAAAATCGACTTTTCTCCCGTTACATGATGGATTAGAAAAAAACAACAATGGTAAACGAAAGACTATTTTGTTAAGAACAAAATATAAAATTTGGGTATAGGAAAGATTAAGCTAACGGAGCTTTTATGACAAATTGTAAAGTGAGTCAAGAATATGCGAAAATAAATCGGGTCATTAGATTAGAAGCACATCAAATAAATGAAAATAAAATGCAGTTATTTATAATTTGTTATTTATTTTAGCTTTTATTAGATTTTTAATAATGTGTGCTGCCACCAGCCTTCAAAATAACTTCAAAAATTCTATCTTTTAAGGATTTATAAAGAGATTCCAAGTAGTCCAGTGAAATCTCACTCCAGGCCAATTTGATACACTGAATTAGCGCTTCCTTGTCATCGTATTGCTTCCCTCCCTCATATACCTTACGTGTAAGCCAGCCCCACACATTTTCAATTATGTTTAGGTCCGGGGAATATGGTGGCCAAGGCAGCAAGTGGACGTTTTGGTTCGCAATGAAGGATTTTACCTCTCGGGCTGTGTGTATGGGAGCGTTGTCCTGCTGAAAAATCCATGGAATTGGTCCAAACACCTCGCTAATTTTGGGGAATACTGATTCAAGCAAGGCTTTGTAGGTTTTCCCAGTCATTTTGGTATCTTGGACTACCAAGTCTATAGCGCCATAAAATGAAATTGAGCCCCAGACCATAACGCCTCCTTCTATGCTATGGTGACGGTTTAAAAACCGCCCCTCTTTCCTCAGGTCATGGAAATAATAATTATAACCATCTGGCTCATCTAGGTAAAATTTTTTTTCGTCGGAAAAAATAACCTTCCGCCAATCATTTGTGGTCATTCCATTTTCCACATCCCAGCTCATGTGATCTTTCGCGAAACACAAGCGTTGCTTCTTCCTTGCGTCATTAAGTGGTGGTTTTTTTTAAGCTTCAGGCGCTTTAAGTGCTTAGCATGGCGAATCGTGCGTTTAACAGTGGACAAGCTGGCCTTAACATTAGCTTTCTCCCTTATTTTAGCTGCCGATAAAGCTGAATTTGACGCTATTCTAAGGATATTTCGCGTTTCGCGAAGTGTTAAGGCAGAGGAAGTGTTTCCTTTATAATTTTTTGAGTAAGACGATGGATTTTTTAAATAATTGCTGACACAATGATCACTTCGATTTGTTTTTCGGGCTATAGCACGGCATGAAAGACCTTCAGAGCAATAAACATCTATTCTTGCCCTTTCCTCCACTGTCAAACATTTTTTCTTGCCCATTTTAATTAACACTCAATCAAGAACAATTAATTTATAAAATGTACCGTTTAAACCGAACAAAAATTTATTCACTTCACAAAACAACGTTGATTTGTTCAATGCTTCTAATCTAATGACCCGATTTATTTTCGCATATTCTTGACTCACTTTACAATTTGTCATAAAAGTTCCGTTAGCTAAATCTCTCTTATACCCAAATTTTATATTTTGTTGTTGACAAAATAGTCTCTCAATTACCATAGTTGTTTTCTTCTAATCCATCATGTAACGGGAGAAATGTCGATTTTACTTCTCAAAAATGCCTGCTTCTAACCTTATGAACGGCAGTGTATGTTCCGTATCAGCAAATGGGCCTAAGTTTGGCATTCTATGAGCCGTCTCATGGCCTCTAAATTATTTTTATTTGATTTATTTATCACACACCTTTATTGTGGGATTCACCCGAACAACATTCCACATGAAAAAAATTAGCATTTCACTTTTTGTTTACCTGGAATTGTTAATGTACAAAAAAGTTCCCCTTTTTGTAAGCAGGCATTTCGGGCAAATTAAATGATACAATTTTCACTTAGTTCTTGGAGGCGTAAGAAGGAATAACAATTGCCTTTGTCAGAAACAAAACAATAAAAAAAAATATAAATTCAAGTGCGATGCATAAGTCCTTGGAACATTATGTTCCATTAAATCTTTGAACAACTTTATTGAATCATCAATTTTTTTTATTTTATCATGTTAAGGGTACAGTGAACCCCTTTAGTGTGCTTGTTTATATTAAAAAAAAAAATCATTTCTTTTTCGCACACTGCAGTTGCCACACTGTCCTCACATCTAAGCTTTAATTTGTTTAAATTTTTAATGTTAAATTTTGTTAAACATTTTATGTGTGGCAATTTGATAAGAAAAAGTTTTAAAAAAAACATTTCTAATACTAATATTCGTGACCTTAAAAAAATGTCATTCTCTGTTAAATACAGGCCCGCTGTTTTGGCACTAGGTGAAACGCAGGTTAGTGGGAATACTGATCTTTCAGAATTTTGTTTACCTGCTTATAACTTAACAGAAGTGTTTTTTATTGAGTTTTTTTTCTTCTCTGGAATTCAGCTTATTCCTAAATAAATGTGACCCTTCCTCCCTCTCCTCTTACCGATCAATTGCTGTCGCAGCAATCGGTCCACTGGTTATCTGATGGTATATCTCACCGAAGAGTGGAACAAATCTTTACATAGCTTTGGGGGAAATAAGATTATTGCGCTTAAAATTTGATAGAGTTTGGCACCAGGTTCTCTCCGAAATGCTTGCTTTTGGTAACAATAAAACCCTAATTCTTTGCAACATAAAAATAACTTTTATGTTGTAATGGACGGTTTGAAGTCGGGCCAAATTACCGCATCAGTTATCGAGTAATACGTGACTGAATTATGTGAGTTTGGCATTACCGCTTACGTCATCGAGCAATCGATTACCCAAATTTGACGTTTTCATTCGATCACTGATGGGACTCACTCACTCGGTCACTGAAGCGGTAATTTGGCCCTTGATATTCATAAAATAAATGCTGGTGTTCCGCAAGGCTCCGTTTGGCCATCGATTCTCTTCCTCATTTTAGGAAATGACTCCTTGCTTGAAATTTCTAATACACTTCATTGTTTTTTGACTTTGTTTTAATGACTTCTTTTGCCTTTTATGCTTAGATGAATTTTCCTTTTTTAGGAACCAAACAAAAATGTGCCATCATAGCTGCATCCCACTGTCCTTGGTACCTTATTTCTATTGTTCGTGTAACTTGATGGAACCTCCCACCTTACTTTATTCATAACTCATGGTACCAAGATTCTCAAGGAAAAAGTCTAAATGGGAGTGTAGGAAATGAATTTTGAGCCACATTCTTCATCCAAAGTTTTGGTATCACTGAAGCGATTCATTTATTAAAAGTTTATAGTTTTCTGATTTGTGATTTGTGCCTGCGACCAAACTGTTTTATGCTTGCAGTTCCTTTTGGTTTTTAATTTTGGATGAAAAATCGGTTCTTAGCTAATTTTCCTATTTACGGACCTATAAAAACTCCTTCTTTCAGCTTAGCATCACTAAGTTGAGGGAAGACTGTCTTTAAATACTTTAATCCTTCACTTTCTTTGTTCATTGCTTGTTCTTGACAGTATTGCTTCTTGGTTGATACGTAATTCTTGCTGGGCCACCCTTCTTAATATAAGAAATATTTCGATGCTCAGCTGTCCCACAAATATAAATGCAAGGGGTATAGCAATGATTTTCAGGTCTCTATAAGTTGCCCAATTGTATTTTTTTAATTGATTAAACGTTTCTTTTATTATCACAGAATGAGCTATCGGAATAGAGGGCTTTTTGCAAAAGGACTGCATTTAAGCTGTATTTTGATGCATCAATCAAAAATCGCAACTCTGATGGATCGTGGCGTATATCAAAGCTCGTTCATAACACCCCCAGACACAAAGATCCTTCCATTTTCAAAAAAGCTTTAAAAGGCTCGTGACGTTTTCTAAATGAAGACTCCGTCACACCTGTAGTCTAGAACCTAATAACTCGACTTTATCTTTTGAAAAATCTAATTCTTTAGCCAAAACATTCAGTTCATACTGGTTTATGAGGCGAGATGTTTCTAAAAATGCATAATAGTGACTTGACAGTTTGTCTGAAGCAAGGGTAAAATTTTCATCAGTTCAAGAATCAAAGATGATGATGTGGATGGTGTGTTTGGTACAGGATATAGTTTTCTCCGTGAGGAATAGGACGCGAAGTTGATGGCAAAGTTGGATATATTATCTTTTTATCCTTCTTCGAGTATCGAAGACTGTTTTTATCTCTTCCGTACATTTTCTACGATATGTCATTTCAGATCAGATTTGACAGCATCTTTCTTGATCACTAGCTATAAAATTTCTGTAAAATTGAAATTGACATAATAACAAAAAAAACTATATATTCGTAATATTTTAAACAATTATTTGTGAGAACGTGTAAAACAGTAAACAAAAAATTTATTTGATTATTATGATTTTTTAAAAATATCAATACAAATTTCTCAAGTTTTATTACAGTCAAAGTCATTTGTTTGAAGTAGTTGTGTCTTTGTTGCAATTCCAAGGCTTTTAACATTTCCAAACGAACCTCATTGTATATCTTTTTTGTTGATAATACTATCATCATCATCATCGGCTCGACAACCGGGTTCCGGTCCTGGCCTCTTTCAACAAGTCTCTCCACCTATCCCGGTCTCTAGCCGACGCCATCCAGTTGCGCACCCCAAGGCTTCGGGCGTCCTGGTCTACGCCATCTCTCCAGCGCAAGCATGGTCTACCACGCTGTCGTCTACCATAGAATATACCACAAAGAACTTTCCGAGCAGGTTCCTCTTCGCTCATGCGAGCTAGGTGCCCTGCCCACCGGAGTCTACCGAGCTTAATTTTTGTCACGATATCTGCTTCAAGGTAGATTGCGTACAGTTCATGATTGTACCGTCTCCGGAATCGTCCTTCCTCACATACGGGGCCAACAATTCTCCTTAAGACTTTTCTCTCGAACGCAGCTAAGAGGTCGGAGTGCCTTTTGCTAAGCACCCAAGTCTCGGATCCATATGTGAGTACTGGCAGGACCATGGTCCTGTACAGCAGTAGTTTTGAAGTTATGGTGAGATTTCTGGATTTGAAGAGCTTTGACAGACTATAGTAGGCTCTGTTGGATTTGAGAAGCCGCCCGCGTATTTCTTCTTCTATATTGTTATCGGCTGCTACTATTGACCCAAGGTATTTAAAGGATTGCACCACTTCAAATTCGTGCTCCGCAACCTTGATTGTTTGACCAACTGTTCCTCTCGCATTCGACGCCACCATGTACTTTGTTTTACCTTCACTAATGTGCAGCCCCAGATTTTGTGCCGCCTGCTCGATCTGGATGAAGGAATCGTGTACAGCTTGTTCGGTTCTTCCGATGATGTCGATGTCGTCTGCGTAAGCCAGTAACTGGCTGGACCTGTTGACGATGGTCCCTCTTGTTGCCGTGCCAGAGTCACGGATTGCTTTCTCCAACGCCAGGTTGAAGAGGAGGCAGGCCAAACCGTCCCCTTGTCGGAGTCCATTAAAGATGTTGATTGGTCTGGATAGCAATCCGGCTATTTTTACTTGGCTTGTTACGTTGGTCATGGTCAACCTACATAGTCGTGTCAATTTATTTGGGATGCCGAATTCTCTCATGGCTTTGTAAAGTTCTACCCTGGCTATGCTATCATAGGCGGCCTTAAAGTCTATAAACAGATGGTATGTTGGGATGTTAAATTCTAGACATTTTTCCATCGCCTGCCTAAGGGTAAATATCTGATCAGTTGTTGATTTGCCTGGAATGAAACCACACTGATATTGTCCGATAACGGTTTTAGCGTATGGGGTTATCCGGTCTTGTAGGATAGAGGAGAGTATCTTATAGGCGGTACTCAACAATGTGATACCTCTATAATTGCTGCACGTTGTGACATCTCCCTTCTTATGTATGGGGCATATTAAACCTTTTCGCCAGTCTTCTGGCATTTCTTCCTGCTCCCATACGTGTACTATAATATCATGAATTGCTTGACGTAAGGCTGGCCCGCCGTGATGGAATAATTCGGCTGGTATGCCATCGGCTCCCGGGGCTTTGTTCTGTTTAAGCCGGCCTATAGCCTTCTCAACCTCTTCTATGCTTGGTGGCGGCAACATAGAGTATTCTTCTTGAAGTAGTGGAGCCTCCACTTCTGCAGTGAGCTGACCATTTAGCAATTCATTAAAGTACACTTCCCATCGCTCCAGTATGCTTTCAGGATCGGTGATCAGATTTCCCTCTCCGTCCTTGCAGTATGTGCAGCGTGGTGTGTACTGCGTCATGTTTCGGACGGATTGGTAGAACTTCCGCGCCTGGTGCGGACCTCGCTCTCGGCTATTTTCAATTTCACAGATTAGGTTCTTCTCCCAGGCTGATTTTTTTTGTCTGTGTAGCCGTTTTTCTATTCTTCTGAGCTCTTTATATTCCTCTTCGCGTGCCCGCGTTCTATGAGATTGTTGCATTGCTCGGTACGCAACATTCTTACGTTCAGTCGCTAGCTTGCATTCATCATCAAACCAGTCGTTCCGATTTTTACGACTGCTGCCTAAGATGGAGTTGGCAGTACTAATGACAATATTCTTAAGGCGTGTCCACTTCTCATTTACGCCCAGCATACTGGCTCCAGGACTTACTCTCCCTAAATCAAGTGATTCTAGGGCGAGTCCTAACGCATTACCAAAGGTGTTACTGGTGTTTTCATTGCGCAGGGCAGCCGTGTTGATTCGAACCTGATCGGCGGATGCAATGCGTCTTCGCAAGGCAATCCGCCCTCGGAAAACCATACCAACAAGATAGTGATCCGAGTCGATATTGGCACCTCGGTACGTTCGTACCGTCATCAAGTTCGAGTAGTGGCGACGGTCTATCAACACGTGGTCTATTTGGTTACGAGTGACTCCATCAGGTGATACCCAGGTGGCTTTGTAGATATCTTTACGCGGGAACCTGGTACTCGCAACGACCATGTTTTTCGATGCTGCCAATTCTAAGACTCGAAGTCCATTGTCATTAGTGTTCTCATGCAAACTATGGGTGCCTGCGTAATGCCTGAATACCGGCTCCCGACCTATTTTTGCGTTCAAATCCCCAAGGATGATTTTAACATCATACCTTGGACAGGCATTGAGGGCCCTCTCGACTTGTTCGTAGTAAGTCTCTTTTTCTTCGTCTGAGGACTCCTCCGTAGGTCCGTGAACGTTAATGAGGCTGATGTTCGTAAATTTGCCTCGCACGCGAAGGGTGCATAGCCTTTCGCTTATAGCGTTAAAGCCGATGATGGTAGACTTCATTTTTTCGCTGACTAGGAAGCCTACCCCGAGCACATGGTGTTTTGTATGACAGCTATAGTATATGTCATATTCTTTCTTCTGTAGAACACCATTCCCTGTCCATCTGATTTCTTGAAGAGCTGTTATGTCAGCTTTATATTTTGACAGGGCATCGGCTAGCTGCTGAGCAGCTCGAGCTCTATAGAGCGATCGTACGTTCCATAAGAAAATTCGTAAATCATTTTTCAGTTTTCGTTGCATTGGTTGTCGTCGTGTGATCAGTCCGTTTCCGAGGCTAATACTATAGTCCAGTCAAATTAAATTAATTAATTCGAAATTATCTACAAAAAATATTGCGTCGAATTTTTTTTTTTGTTTCTTAAAGAGCACCCATTGGAGAGTGTAAATCCAAAAAGTTCGAACAAAAAGCGCCCATGCGTTGGCCGCCATTTTGAAAAAGGCTTTGGAAAGCGTGAACTCGATTTTCTCGGCTCCTATCATATATAGAGCTTTATTTTTTTTGTAGGTTTATACGTTAAAATATCTTCTTTAACTTTTGCTGAGAAAAAAATTTGAAACCTCTTTCCAAAAAAAAGTTATCGACGAAAAACTGTCAAGATTTTGAAGTAAAAAATGGTTTTTAACGTTTATCTCGCCTCATGTTCATCTGATCGAAAAAATACTTAAGTTGTTTTTTATAGATCACTTTATTTCCTACATTTTGGTATATTAAAATTTTATGTGCGACAAAAACTGTAGGAAATCACCCTTATTCCGATAGTCGTTTTACTAAAACGCCAGTAAAACGACAAAGCTCTAGAAATGAAAATTGAAATTTTATTGAAACGACTATCGTTATAATGCTTAGAAAATTGAAGAACGTAGAGAACGCTGCCCTTTTCGTATTATTTAAACCCAAAATGTGGAATCTGGAGCCTTATCGTTTTAAAGGCGTTTTATTAAAACGACTATCGGAATAAGGATGAATATAACCTGTCAAAATGGCCAATATCCTGCGAAAATTAAAAAAAAAGAAATTTACTCACGTTTGAAAATTTTCAAATTTGACTATGTTCATTATGAAATTTAAAGAAACAGTTCAAACTCTTTTCCACACCACCACCGGGGTAGAGTTACGGCGCATTTTTTTTTAATGTGGTGTCCCCAGGAGGGGTATAACCCACGATTTAATCGTTTTCGTTTCTATATCAGCCTATCGATAGCTCAATGTGGCATAGTTTTTTCATGTCGTTCTTATCTCCTTTTTTTTTGGGTTAGGCGTACGAACATCAATGATCATATTATTAACGTTGTCAGTGCTGGGATCGTCATTGGTAGTTTCTTCAATGTTTTCAGGTGAGGAAAAGTCTTCACATGCGTCTTCATCTTCCAGTAAATTTTGCAAGGAAGGAACATTCTCGCATGTTTTTCCACAGTAGAAACATATTAAGGAACAATTCAGACCAGATTTCCGACAGCCACAATCTCGACCACATTGGGCCTTGCATTTGCAGGATACAGTTTGCAATATGCTTTGTGGAGCTGGATCCTGAGTGGTTGTAACTGGCTCTATTCCTCTCGCGTTCTTTTCCAACCCCATTTTAGTGGGTCATGGTGAACATCGATCCAAGTCTGTACTTGATGGTAGGTACGGAATGTGTGTTGCCGAGCAGCTGCTGCACTAGGAGGCAATGAAGATAGATTAAACTTAGTTTTTTGTTGACGTTTTAACAAAGTTGCTATATCGCAAAGAATCCAGTGACTCATTTTCCTTCCATGCGAGAATGTTCCTTCGTTGCAAAATTTACTGGAAGATGAAGACGCATGTGAAGACTTTTCCTCACCTGAAAATATTGAAGAAACTACCAATGACGATCCCAGCACTGACAACGTTAATATGATCATTGATGTTCGCACGCCTAACCCAAAAAAAGGAGATAAGAACGACATGAAAAAACTATGCCACATTAAGCTATCGATAGGCTGATATAGAAACGAAAACGATTAAATCGTGGGTTATACCTCCTGGGGACACCACATTAAAAAAAAATTAAACATATGGGCTTATATGGGACACCGCGGACTTAGAGCAACTCGATTCTCGAAACTAAAAAGTTTCAGGCGAATCTATAAACAAATCTTAAAAGTTACTTAACTTTAAAATACCTCTAAGCAGCTCTTAAGTATGAAATCGGTATCTATAATCAATTTTCACATTTAAGTAACGTTACTTAAAGGCCTCTTAACTTAAACGCCATCAACCGCGTTTAAGGGTCACTTAAAGACATTTTAAAATGTATTTTGACATATCGATTGTCATCTTTGAAATTTTGAAGTTTCAAATTGTGAGTTTGTAGGTATTGTTTGTTGTGATATTATATTAGAATTATAAAGTGCAACGATTTAAGAAACATAAAATTTGTATTGATTAAAGTATGTGTACGCGCAAAGAAATTTCGTCCACGCTTCCCTCTGAGCCTTTGTAGTGTTTGTATCGACACTTTCTTCCTCGTTTTTGGAAGGGAATAGGCGTTTTCCTAAATGCAGTGTTGCAGCGCATCGTGGATTTTGATGCCCTTGCAACGTTTTTCTTCACTCTGAAATTTAGTTTTACAATTCATTAAAAAAAACTCTAAAATTTAAAATTCGTATTTAATAACGTTAGCAAGTGAATAAAAAAAAGCATCAAAATTCATGATGCGCTGCAACACTGCATTTAGGAAAACGCCCAATCTGTGCATAAAATAATTCTGTTTTGTAGTGTATTATTGCAAATTCTAAAATAAAAAAGTTTCCTTGTAGGAGGCATCTCAATTTTCAGATCTTTTTCTTTTATTTGTGGCGGCGGGTGTGGGTGTGTGTTCGATAGCCATTTTTTTTTTGATTTCACAAATAAAAAAATGTGTCTTCCAATTATTTACAGAAAGAAGGTGTCACAAAACAGCTGTGTTGTATAAAATGAAGCAGCATTTGTTTTTTTTCTGTACTAGATTTTCACATTCTTTTACGTTACGTGACACAACCATTGTTTAGTTAAGTACCAATGAAAAATCGATTATAGATACGAATTGAAGTTTCGTCGTTTAAAGCCAAATTAAATATTTAAGTATGCTTAACTAAATAACCTCTAAGATGCAGTTTAAGAAAATCTTATAGATACGGCTGTTTGTGTTTTGACACAAACTAAACGATTGTCTCCCAACAGTTGAGCTGTTTTTTATAAGTGCAAGAGAGAAAAAAGTGCGAGCGTGAGTAAAGAGTTTCCAGTGCGCGGTTCTCTTTCAACTGATGATTAAACTATTTGATTTCGATCACAGTTGCCAGTGCGCGACTAGCCTTAAGGTGGAAATCTTTTATGATTCATAACAGAAAATCTATAGCAGAATAACAAATGTGGCAGAATAGGCCTAATTGGTCGAGAGGTGAAGAAATGTTGAGGGATTGAATTAAGTTCTAGCCAGCAATGGAAAGTAATAAAATCGAGATTTTAGTACTCAAAGTCTCCAATGTAAACACGATGTCGTAAGTACGAAATATTAACAATGTAAACATGGTGTTAAATGCAATCGTCGGTAAGGTAGATTGCTACACGGAACGTGTAACCGTAACGGGTTACACGTGACGTATAAGTTTTACACACGTTTTCGATTCACTCTACCGCCGGGAAAGATGTTTACACATCAAAATGCGCCGTAACTCTACCCCGGTGGTGGTGTGGAAAAAAGTTCGAACTGTTTCTTTAAATTTCATAATGAACATAGTCAAATTTGAAAATTTTCAAACGTGAGTAAATTTCTTTTTTTTTTTAATTTTCGCAGGATATTGGCCATTTTGACAGGTTATATTTCCTACAGTTTTTGTCGCACATAAAATTTTAATATACCAAAATGTAGGAAATAAAGTGATCTATAAAAAACAACTTAAGTATTTTTTCGATCAGATGAACATGAGGCGAGATACATAAACGTTAAAAACCATTTTTTACTTCAAAATCTCGTCAGTTTTTCGTCGATAACTTTTTTTGGAAAGAGGTTTCAAATTTTTTTCTCAGCAAAAGTTAAAGAAGATATTTTAACGTACAAACCTACAAAAAAAATAAAGCTCTATATATGATAGGAGCCGAGAAAATCGAGTTCACGCTTTCCAAAGCCTTTTTCAAAATGGCGGACAACGCATGGGCGCTTTTTGTTCGAACTTTTTGGTTTTACACTCTCCAATAGGTACTCTATAAGAAACAAAAAAAAATTCGACGCAGTATTTTTTGTAGATATAAAATACTAATTTGACTGGACTACTACTATAGTTTTAATTTTGTGTTAAATTATTTATCTTCATGCTTAAAGCGTAATTGAAACCCCTTATTTTCTATTCCAACCAAAAATAAAAATATGTTGCCAATATTACTATTTAGTAAACCGTAATTTTTTTTTTTTAAATCACAAATAAGAAGAATGTCAACTTTTTTTTGTCTGGTTCTTTTATGCATTTTTGTAGGATTTTTTTATTATTTTGATACACTCGTACCATCAACCCCTTTTAATTCGAAGTGAAATTATTGTATTCTAGAGGAACTCATGAGTCACAATAGCTTTTGAAATTTCCAGGCGAAATATTTTTTGGCTGAAACTCAAAATAAGTCTGAACATTATTCCTATGAAATAAATACCAAGATCTTTTTTCAAACAAATTAACAATGCGCAAAGTTATTGACTTGCACATTTTTTGAAATAAAAATAAAACATCCATACGCATGGTTATTCTTCAGAAAGATAAAATATGATTGATTTTTTCTTAATAAGCAAATTAGATGTTTGTATATACTCGTATGTAAATACAAACATCATAAGTCAAAGAAATGTATCTGTCGAAGCAAATCATGATAAATTAAAGATTGAGTCTCAAGAAAGTATTGAAATAAGGAACATCGGCGGTTGTTTTTTTACTTTTTTTTTCATATGTTCAAAACGAGCGTAACACATAAATCCAACATTCGATTTGACCGATAGTTTCTCTTTTTCTCTATCTTTAAATTTTGTCATCCGTCGTGGTCGTCGGTCGGTCGGGTCCGGGTGAACTCCATGTCCATATAACTTGAATTGGAAATTTACTCAAACGACAACTTTTCATCTCACGAGGAATTCAGTTCACTAATCTGCTTTGTGAGTTGATTGAAATAAATGGTGCAAAATGGAAGTAAAATGCACATTATTATTTGATGTTTTTCTGATAAAACTGGTAGTAGTAATTTTTAGGGGAAAAATAGCAATGGCAAATGAGACGAAACTAATTAAAATTTTGGATTTTATTAAATGTATACCTATTCATCTTTTAGTTCATTTCATAATGAGTTGCAGTTCTTACATACTTTACGTGGCGTTACAGTTCGGGGTGCTACCTTAGTCGCGGTCTTCTTCTACTTCGCCGTCCATTGGGGTTGGATTCGAAGACTTCCCGGGCCGGAGCATTTAGGTCCATTCGCTCTGCATGACCATGACCTAGCCATTTCGGTCGTTGGACTTTAACTCGCTTGACTAGAATGCTTTCGCTGTATAACCCGTACAGTTAATGGTAGACGAGACCAAAGATCACATGGAGAATTTTCTTCTTGAAACAGCCTAGTTTTCTCATTACATTTTCGAAAAGGTCCATGTGATGATGAGGGTTTTATAGAGGGATACTTTAGTTGCCCGAGAGTGGACTTTGCCACTCAATTGCCTTCTTATCCAAAGAATCAGCGATTGGCAAGAGTTATTCAGCGTTTGATTTCAGCGCAGCGGCGGCTAGGCAGACAAATCCCTTAACTACCTGAAAATTATAGCTGTTTATGGTGACGTTCTGTCCAAGATGTTCGGTGTTGTATGTCCTTTCTTGATGACAGCATATACTTTGTCTTGCCCTTATTGTTCTAACGCTTATTGTTCTAACGCGCTACTGATATCAAGCTTTGTTTTTCCAATTATGTCAAAGTCGTCGGCGTATCAGAGTAATTGGATGAACTTTTGAAAGATTGTGCTTCTAGAGTGGACGCGTGAGTTTTGACCTATTCTTTCAACATAAATTTTGAAAAAGTCGCACGACAGAGCATCGTTTTGCTTAAAACCTTTTCTTTTTACATCAAATGCATCGGAGATATCTTTTCCGACCTTGATTGTAGCAGTGTGCGTTCTCCATCGTCATCCTGCATCAACGGACAAGTTTGTCAGGGAAGCCAAAACTTAACATCGCTCTGTATAGTGCGTCCCTATCGATGCTGAAATATGCCGTTTTGAAATCGATGAAAAGGTGGTAGGTGTTGATTTGATGTTCCTGGTTTTTTGCATGATCTGTCGTATTGTGAATATTTGATCGGTGCTGGAAATTCCTGATCTAAAGCCATACTGATATGGACCTATCAGATTGTTAAGGAAATGCTTCAGAAGTTTAAATAATATGGCAGAAATGATCTTGTAAGTTATGTTAAGGAGACTGTTGTTAGTGCAGTTCAGAGGGTCTCCTTTCTTGAGGATAGGGCAGACAATGTTGAGGTTCTATTCATCGGCCATGCTGTCTTCTGATGCATACTCCATCCCAAGTCATCCACTGCCGCTTTGAATAGTTCCGCAGCGAGTCCGTCAACTCCAGCGGCTTTGTTGGACTTAAGATTCGATATATCTATCTTCCCTTCAACCAGGTCGGGTGGGCAGTATTGTTGGCCTGCGTCGCCAAAGTCAAATGATATTATCTCTATAGCAACGGAATTCTCTTCTTCATCGTCGTTATAAAGTTCGGAGAAATGGTCTTTCCATAGTCTCAGCATGGACTGCGGTTTTACTACGATATTCCCTTGATTGCCCATGCAGGCTTTGGCTCGGGGATTGTAACATTGAGATGTTTTTTTTTTAATCTTTTGGTAACACTTGCGAACCGCATTCCTGCTATGGCATCCCTCTATTTCCTCGATCGAGAGCTTCTCATGCTCCTTCTTTTTTCTTTCTGAGAAGCCGGTGTTCTTCTCTCCTCTTCTGCTCGTAGAGCTCGCGGACAGCTCTAGTCCTTCTGTGCAGCTCCGCTTTATATTCTTCTTGTTTAGCTGGATGTGCTTGTCGTCACTCACCTCCAAACTAGGCGTTTCGTTGTGGTGATCGTGTGAGACTGTGCACGACTGATGGCTGCTTGGCAATGTTGTCGCTGGTTCTGAATACTTGATGCTGGCGACATATGACTTCTTAAGAGAATGTTTGTGACTCGATGGAAAAAGGACCTGGCGATCTTTTGCGAATGTAGCCGGTCAACGTCGAACTTCCTCGCAGTACTTCCTTGTTTTGACTTGGGTCGGGATATCCGCTTCCCAAACTTGGATATAACGAGGAAGTGCTCAAAGTCGATGTTAATCCCTCGGAACGTGCGGACATCCTCAATAGTGGACAAGTGCATTGCGTTGCATAATAGGGGCAGGATTGCCTAATCGCGTCAATTGCATGTGAATCTGGTTCACGGTTAATTGATCAAGAAATCTTCATGTCATTTTGTGAATATCGAGATGTTTTCCAGAACGTATAATCCCACAGCGAAGTCGATCAGCTTAATCCATTATCAGAGGTGATCTTGCAGCCTCTATCTTCCAACCGTGTCACCAAAGTTGCAGTTCTTCCAGTGATAAATATTGGAAGATATCAAAAGAAAAATAAGTTTAAGAAAATATAAAAACAAACCGTGTATACAGCTTGCAAGTAGTGTGTTAAGGAGAAGATAGTGTTTTTTTTTTGTCAAAAAGACTGTGCTTATTTTGGAAACTCGTACCTAGAAAATGAAAAAAAAAGATCTATACATATGTACATGAAATCAAATTTTATTGTCCATATCAATATATTCTTTTTTAATAAATATTTATACTCATACTATGTAAAGTAAATACATTAAAATATCTCCTTAACCTAAGTGTCAACAAAATTAAATCCCGGTCTTTAAGTACATACTTAGTTAGTTTAAATTAAACCAGAGTTGGCTAATCCTGCAATCGTTAAATTAATTATTTATTTCCAAAAACATATCTTCAGTTAATACAGAGTTAGTTCGAGGTTTAACTTGGTTGATCAATATTTTCAAGAATTTATTTGGATTTAATATTTACCAAAACTCGAAAGATCTTGCACTGAGAAACTACTAGGCCTCAATTATTAACCTAATTAACAAAGTTACATAAGTAAATTAAAATAAATGAAATCATCTATAAATTGAAATCCATAGTGTTGTTATTAATACTGATTTGGCTTCGAAAACTTGGCGATCTTTTTGTCCGACAGCACCACAATTGCAATAGGTTCTTCCCACTCAACACATAAATATATGGATCCAATGTGAAGAGTAAAGCTATAAGCTTGTCTGCCATTTGAAAGAACCAATGTCCTTCTGCCAATGGATTCGATTTCAATGCAAATATAATGGATACCTGGAAAATATTTTAATTAAAATATGGGATGTTGGTTTTAAATAATTTATAAAGTTTACCATTTGTGGCATCCAGCAGATAACAAATGTGAAACTTAGAAACGCCATAAGCTTGGAGAATTTTATATCAACTGTTGAAGGTTTTGTTAAAGATGGTTGGGATAGAGAGGAACTTGAGTCGATGCTGATTCTTCTTCGCTTTTTATAGAGAATTACTTTCATAACAAAAGTATTGCAAGTAACTATTGTAATGCAGATGAGTGATCCTGAATAGAAAATATTGACAATTATGGTAATGCTTAATACAAGTGATTTAAAACTTAAACAATAAACTTGGACAATCTAAGCTTATTCTAACTTATAAACTAGACAGGTGAATTGTTTTGGGATGTTTGGTGTTGAGGGATCTTCGAAAGGATGAAACACTAATTATTTGATAGGCATTATGGACCAACTATGACCATAGTTGGTTCGGTGGACAGGAAGACAAAAAAGTGGGACAGATCTGATACTACATGGGTTGATGTTTAACTGATTAATTCCCAATAATGTATTGTGCCGGTTAAGAGTTGGTGGATGAAAAGTATATCAGCGATTGCTCGACATTAAGCAAGTGTGTGAATGTCTGAGTAAAATAAAATCTGGGTAAAATAAAGTGATCCGACCAAGGCAGATCGCGTAGAGCAAAACGGATAAAACATCGCTGTACGGCTTCAATTCTGCGGGAGTGAGTGTTATGGTTTGGACATCATACCTGATAGGCATACTCTAAGATCGATCGATCTAACATATGTAATGTAGAGCAATTTTGTTATGTATGGATTAGAAAATTCCTTAGACAATCGTTTAATAAAACCGGGGAAAGAATTGGCCTTGTTGATTATTTGATCAATATGAGCACGAAAATTGAGCTATTTGTCACAGATAATGCCTAGATCAGAGACAACTGGAATGGGTTCATCGAGAAAGAAATTTTAGGAGCAAGGAAAGGCGGTTGTGAGATAAATGCATGGTTTGGCATTTACTAGTAGATACATATATTGAATCTCAAGGAATAGATTTAAATCATTTTGGAGTGAATGAGAATCGAAGGGAGTGGAAATTATTTGAATAATTTTCATGTCATTCGCGAAAATAAAAAGGACCTGTGTTCTTGATAACATAACATTGATATATAGGAGAAATAAGATGGGACCAAGATGACTTCCCTGTGGGACGCCTGAAGTGGCAAAAATGGGACCAGATAATGAAAACCTAAAAAAATACTCCATACTGGCGGTTTCCCAAGTAGGATCTAACATACAATTAACGACTGTGGCTTTAAGTTTAAGATTGATAATTTTGTGAGAGATTTTATCAAACGCTTTACTGTTGTCAGTATAGTGATAAAATCTTCTTCATTACCTACCTCTAAAGCATGAAGAGACTTAGAGACAAATTCGGTTAAGTTAGTGGTAGTAGACCTACCTTTGAGCCTGATGATGCAATTAAGTCCTTGAAGTACGAGTATACAGCCAGGTAGAAAAAAAAAATAAAATGCATCTTAAATAGAAATTGTTTGAAGAAAAACAATGGCCCTGAGTAATAGATCCGAATCTAGCCTAAGTTCGATTTTAACCAAACATTCTTAGAAATAAAACAAATTTCAATTATAAATACTTAAAAGCTGCTTTCCTGTAACTTAGTTAAATTTAAAATGATAGAATCACAATAGAACTTTACGAATCTGGTTAATAGCAATCTGTTTGTGTATCAGTTCACAATAACGAAATTATGAAAATGAGTCACAATTATTGGTATAAATAAGACTTGTAAATTTGATCTGTTACTACGAAATTTTAAAAGCAACTTTTCTACATCTAACAAAAAGTGACTTTAAAACCGATTCTATGAATGTCTATTACTAAGGGCCAATAGGTTTTCTAGATGATATCGAAGAACAAAAGTGATCATGTAAAAAATGCAACACAACTATTGTTAAGTAACTATAGGAAGAATTGATTTAAAATACTGCATTGGTTTCATAATACCTTTTTATATTATTAGGCCCTCATTATTAATTGCGATTGGAATGTTCGACTAAAGTTGAATGATTTAGTGAATATCCCTTATCGCTTACTATAAAGTGAGTTTTTACATTCGCTTAAAAAATCAGTGCTGGCAAAAATAATTTCATTAAAATAACACATGTTAAACGTCAAACAATGGAAAATTGCAATTAGCATTGCGAAGTTGTATTCTTTCAGATTGTATTTTGTGTTCTTGGGTTGTGATTTTTTTTAATTAAAAATTATTATAGTAATGCCCATGTTCGGTCTCCGTTACATTTTTATTCTTCAAAATTTCTTGAGACATTCGCTCCCAAAAATTTTCTTCCATTGTCTTTTTGACTCGTAGAGGTCGATCCTTGTGTGTTTACACCAAAGCAATTGACAAGTGGATTACAAGCATGGTTCAAACTTAGTAGATCGTCTACGACTTGCTCCGAAAGAAACAAAGTAGTCCAGCAGTATGTTTATCCACCAGTAACTGTTACATTTTTTGTTCGGCGAAAGTCTTATCTTGTAGTCTAACCTATTGAAAAAAATTGTGAGTGCCAGGACTCACGGTTAAGATGTGTAAACATCAACGTTCGTCCGAGTGCCGAATTTTTGTTATCGAACGTATCCAATAAACATACAATGCAATCGTACTAGTTTGTGACTTAGATATACATATACCCCTCACACACGCCACATCGGTCAACCTAATCGACAAAATACTTCGCTTTTGTATGGGCATTTATGTTACACAAAATAGCCTTATTCTAGGCGCGCACATTCAATTTTTGGTTTCGCAACTGCTTGGTTCGAGCAACTAAAAGTTTTTGTTTTGATACAAACTAAGCGATTGCCTAAAATGAGTTCGCTATTCTGTGTAACATATAATTATATGCACCTGCGCGGACATTCAACTAAATAGTTCATCTGTTTTCTATAAGCAACCAAACAGTTGTGCAATTAAAAATTGAATGTGCGCGTAATCATTTAGTTTGTGTCAAAACACAAACTTTTTAGATGCTCGAACCAAGCAGTTTCGAAACTAAAAATTGAATGTGCGCGCCTAGCATAAGAGTTTACTTTTTTGTTCGTCATCCATTTAAATTATGTCAGATGAAATATTTTACATAATCACAGCTGATTATGATAACAGATTTAGTTCAGTTTTATAACAGATCTCGTTTTCGAAGTAGCATAAGGCCAGGCGCGCACATTCAATTTTTAGTTTCGCAACTGTTTAGTTGCTAAAATGAAACATATGGGCGCGCACTTAAATCTTAAAGCAACTCGATTCGAGCAACTAAAAAGTTTGTGTTTTGACACAAACTAAACGATTGCCTAAAATTAATTCGTAATAGTTGAGCTGTTTTCCATAAGCGCAAGAGAGAAAAAGAGTGTGAGCGTGAGTAAAGAGTTGCCAGTGCGCGGTTCTCTTTCAACTTGTGATTAAACTATTTGATTTCGATCACAGTTGCTAGTGCGCGGCTAGCCTAAGAGACTTTTATAAAAGTTCGAACCTCTGAATACCAATCATAAAAGATCTTTTAAGGTGGAAATCTTTAATGATTCATAACATAAAATCTATAGCAGAATAACAAATGTGGCAGAATAAGCCTAATTTGTCAAGAGGTGAAGAAATGTTGAGGGATTGAATTAAGTTCTAGCCAGCAATGGAAAGTAATAAAATCGAGATTTCAGTACTCAAAGTCTCCAATGTAAACACGATGTCGTAAGTACGAAATATTAACAATGTAAACATGGTGTTAAATGCAATCGTCGGTAAGGTAGATTGCTACACGGAACGTGTAACCGTAACGGGTTACACGGGACGTATAAGTTTTACACACGTTTTCGATTCACTCTACCGCCGGGAAAGATGTTTACACATCAAAAATAGTAAAGTTTTAGCAAACAGAATTATAAGGTCTGTATTTTCTTTCCTATTGGCTGAAGACTAAGAAAATTCAATTATATTGAAAATAGTTTCCAATAATCTGTTTGGGTTTACGAGTATGTTTTGTTAACCCAAATCCTCATATATGCTTCTAGCTACATCAGGCTTTTCTATCCAGTTCTAGTTCCTGAAAAATTTAATTTTAATTTTCGTTTCTTAAAAAACGCAATTTATTTATGTACTACTATTTACTATCTTCCTTTATCACTCAGTATTTCCAAATTAATGAACTTCAATTTTCAATTCACTGGCAGTGGGACAATGTATTTTTTGATGATTTGACGTTGGCGCCCTCTCTAATTCGGCCAAAATTCGAAAATTAAAAAAAAAAAAATTGTACTCTTGATGCATGTATTCATTATTTAAAAAAATTCTGTTATCATACCTAATAAAGTTTCCGAGAAAAAAATTCCACAAAATCGTGCGTTTTTTGGCGTTCTAGACCGTACTAGTACCTTAAAAAGTGACTACGATATTTCCGAAAAAAAAACGCTTTTAATAGTACTTCTCATAAAACCATTTACTTTTGTTTTTGATTTTCTCAAAAACTATACAAGTTTCTATAACTATACTTTCTTAAGCTCTTAAAAAGTTTCAATTGTATTGTGTAGTTAAATCTTCCATTTTTATTTAAGAACAAAAATTAATTTAAGTTCTGAAAACATTATCAACAAATTCATATATCTAGAACCGAGAGCATTAAACGTCTTTTCCCACATTTTGACCTTCGTGGTCAGTCTTGGAATAACAATTTGATTCTACCTCCGTATCGAGACCTATTTCTATGACTTAACTTGAATACGCTGGAAGAATGAAGAGCAATAAGTGGCATTCTCTTCAATCGGCAACTATTTTCGTGATCTGTTGACTGCACAACTCTATTACTCACATGCTTCGAAGGATTAATTGTAGCATTAACTGTTTCGACCTTAACATCAGTTCAATTTGCATAAAACTCTGACTTCTTAATCATCCTTCAACAAATTCACCCACATCATATATGGTTTCTTAGTTTTAAGATTATAATAAGAGTTTTATTTTTGAGTAAGATCAAGAATAAGATTGTATTAAGCCAAATAAATGGGCGTATTACCCCGTCCTAAATCTATATAATAACATTTCAAGTTAAGGTAGTAGATACCACGAAACCATTTTTTTTATTTTTGAATTTTTCACCATGCTCTAAAAATCAGTACAAATCGTTAAAAACGGATAAAACAACATAGCTGGCCACCATGAAAATAAAATGTCAAAATTTACCCATTCCTTTCGGAAAACCCTTTATACCGAAAAATTTTTCATCTCCGTATACAAAAATATTTCTTGAAATTAGATATTTTTATGGACTTTTGATTTTAATTCTTATGGGCATCTCAACGATTTTCCCACCAAGTTTCTTCAACATAGGTATTTTTAGTTTTTCTCGGAGGAACTTTTGGAGTATATGTACATTTTACGTGAACTATTTAGTTTTCAGATTCAAACTGTTTTAGCAAATTTGTTTGTTTAAATTAAAATATTACTTCGAACATTATTAGAAAAAGAATAGTGAAATTCAATGTATGAATTTCAGTTAAAGGTACAAGTACTTAGTATAAATGGAGAAAAACATTCCGACATTCCGACAAATTAAACAGACTTACCAAAAACTAAAAATAGAATCGCATATGCTCTATCTCGAAGAGTTTTTGCCTCCCTGTAGCGTAAGCATTTGTGTGTTTTTTCATCGAAATAAACTCCAAAGCCAAAAAGTGGTAAGAACGTTATAATTAATGCTACGAAACTCAATCCTATAATTGCATTCCTAATAAATTTACGTGTAAAATGCTGCAACAAAATAGAAATCAATAAAGAAGTGTGTGCGTGCAAAAAAAAAATCATCGAAAAATCTTCATACCTCTTCGTGAAAGACGGGATGATTCAATATCATATAGCGGTCGATCGACATGATTACTGCGATACATCCAGAACTCATTCCAAAAAAACGAAAGATTACCCAGCATACGCAGAACCATTGCGAATATTCCATGAGTGAATGCCCGGAGAGGCAACGTTTCGCAATTATCATAATTGTAACACCCATAAGTCCGATTAAGTTATTGGCTATTAAGCATCTGTAATATAAAAAAAAATACTCAATTGAAAAATATGACAGATACATATGTATATATATTTTAACCAAGAAATAAAATTTCTTGTTTCTCAAACGCAATAAATTTTAACAACAAAGAATTTATTTTAATGAGTTTTCTCAGACAAATTTATTGGACAGATTCATAGATGAGTTGCATTGTATACTAATTATAGACCTATATCACTTCTGCCAAAAGTTGACAAAAGAAAAATAGTTGACTTTTTAAATAAAACGAAATCCTTAAGCCCAATTCAATATGGTTTTCAAGATGGAAAATCAACTGGTTTTTGTGGTAGCATTCTTCAATATAGGGGTGCCTCAGGGTTATGGTTTAGGACCGATTCTATTCTTAATTTATATCAATTCATTATTTACAGCACTCTTACAGCATTTGTGGATGACACAGGCTGTACTTGTGGCTCTTAAAGTGCATTGAACCTTGTTGCCAATATAAAGTTGGATCTAGATTTATTAAGATTTTAGTTTGCTGAACACTGTTTGAAAATCAGCCCAAAAAAAAAAATTATGTTTTTCAATTTATCTTCCCTAAATGCTTTTGAAGTTGAAATTATACATCATTCTTTTGAATGCCGGCCATTTAAGACAAATAAGTGCACAGCATGTTCAACTGATTATTCATCCTTTAATTTTTATGACAATCTAAGTTGTAGCGATAATTGTTTTTTGGTTGCAAAAGTGCATGACTTCAAATACTTGGGGTTTAACTTTGATTTCAAGTTTAACTTCTCATGTCGTACGGAGGACCTGGGAAAATATTTTAACTGGACACTAAGAAACTTATTCTATCTTCGTACTGTTTGCTCCACTTAACTACTTATGACAATTTATTATGGTATATTTCATTCAAAGTTGCAGTACGCTATTGCTTGTTGGGGAAGAGCTTATTAGAATTAAATTCAACCGATTTTTACACTACAGAAAGGTTTTCTGAGAAAAAATTGCCGAAAACCTCTTTGCGTATTTAGCATTTCTTGGGCACGGCTTCTAGTGTTGACTTAATGTTGTATTGGTTGCGTGTATCGGTTGTCATTAAAGTATTCAACAATGGTCATCTAGAATATATTTCCTCGACTTGAAAGGTCTTAAAACTTGCGTCATTCCCTCTTTGATTATTATTTTGTTTGTGCTTAAGGGCAGCAATATGAAACGAACTTGTATATTTTTTGGATGTTTTAAGACGCATTCAGAAGCCTAGTTCTTCAGATATAAAACGACATATCAAGCTCTCTTGAAATCCATTCGTTATTTGTCTGCGTGTGTATCGTAGAGAAAATTGCAGTCTATCACTACACCAAGACCTTTATAAGACAGTTAAGTTAAGACAAGCATTATTTCCCAAGTATGTAAATCCACTGCTCTGTTGGCTTGGATTGTGGACTTTGAATGTGTATTATTTTAGTTTTGGAATTGCTTATAATTATAACTAATCCGTTATATCGTGGAACCATGAAATTTGTTTGCAGAGAACAATGACTGACAAAAATAGCCTTATCATCTGCAAAAGCAGATGGTATACGAGTACTTCATTTCAAAACTCACAGTAATTCGATGGTTTATAATATGATCAAAATTGGTCCTAATTTTGAACCCTGTGGAACTCGAAATTGAATATCTTTTTATCGCTAAAATCCAATGTCAAAATGGTTATTCGAACTAAACGAGCTCTTAATTAGTAAAATATTTTTGTTTTATTTGTATTTTACCTTCTGTAAACATTTTGTTTGGTTTTCAACTCTTTTTAAAAACCGTTAAAGAAATTTGATCATTTTTTTTTTCATTTTAAAGTTTGAATAGTATATTGTTTTAAATTTTTTTTTTTAACATTTTTATTTGAGAACTTCATATTTCGAAAAACGCATTATCAATTTTTTGAAACTTGATAATTATCAGTTTTTTAACGTTAAGAACATTTTTTACTTGCGATATATGTAGGTACGAGTACTATAGGGCAAGTTCTGCATTTGGAACTCGAGATTTTGATCAAAGTTGACATTACGATGATAGCGAAGACGAATAAAGTGGGTCCGACAATTCCGTCTGTCTGTCTGTCTGTATGTCTGTACCTCGATCTAGAGCCTAAGCCACTGGACCTATTTTCTTCAAACTCGGTAGTTATGGGTCTTCGGTGATTCCCTAGAGGAGAAATTGAAATTTTTTTTTTAGCTCTAAAACTAACGGTACCCCCCATACACCCGTAATGCAAAATCTTATTTATCTCGAAAACGGCTCTAACAATTTTAACCAAAAATTTTCAGCAGGAGACCCCCTAAGTTTAAAATAATATTGTATATAAAAATATTCGAAAAATTAGTTGTTGGGTTTTTTTGAAAATTTTTTTTTTTTGAAAAATCAATATCTTCAAAACCTATGAACGATTTTTTTTGAAATTATTTCCAAAAATCAATATTATTAAATACTTAAAATTCGCATCCCACATTTTTTTCTTGAAAAATTTTAAAGAAATTTTTATATAAAAAATTTATTTATTTAATAATAAAACGATTTTTAAAGTTTGTTTGCATAAATTCATACTTTTCTTAAAAATCAGACGGCAATTTCATTTTAAATTCATGTTTTATATTTATATAATGTATCTTAAATTCCAAAGTACTTTTACATAAGAGCAAGTTCGTGCGATCCAATCGTGCATTTTATTTTATTTTATCTTAAAGTAACAGTACCTACCATACTACACAATTGTTTTTGAAACGGCATCTAGATTTATGATAAAAAATTTCTATTTCGCTTTATTTTTACGATCTTTAATTCAATAAAAAATAAAATGCAGGATTGGGTCGCACAAACTTGTTCCTATGCAATAGACTAGGAATTTTGAAAACGAATGCTATTAGAAATAAAATGCACGACTGGATCGCACGAACTTGCTCTTATGTAAAAGTACTTTGGAATTTAAGATACATTTTATAAATATAAAACATGGATTTATTGATATAATAATGTTCAAATGCATAAAATTGCCGTCTGGTTTCCGGAAAAGTATGAATTTATGCAAATAAACCTTAAAAAATCGTTTTATTATTAAAAAAATTTTTTATATCAGAAATTTCTCTAAAATTTTTCAAGAAAAAAATGTGGGATGCGAATTTTAAGTATTTAATAATATTGTTTTTAGGAAATAATTTCAAAAAATAATCGTTCATAGGTTTTGAAGATATTGATTTAAAAAATTTTTTTTTTTTTTTTAAAAACCCAATAAATATTTTTTCGAATATTTTTATATACAATATTATTTTAAACTTAAGGGGACTCCTGCTAAAAATTTTGGGTTAAAATCCTTAGAGCCGTTAATGAGAAAGTCGAAAATCAAAAAAACGGGTCTATGGCAGGTACTCCTAATAACATTTTGCCCCAAAATTTTTTTTGACCAAAATATAGTCCATGTCCATAATATCACACTTAATTTTTTTTATCGAAATCGTTAGAGCCGTTTTCGAGATAAATAAGATTTTGCATTACGGGTGTTTGGGGGGTACCCTTAATTTTGGAGCTAAAAAAAAAATTTCAATTTCTCCTCTAGGGAATCACCGAAGACCCTTAACTACCGAGATTGAAAGAAATAGGTCCAAGGGTTTAGGCTGTAGTTCGAGGTACAGACATACAGACACACTGAAACATGTTTTTTGTGTACTAAATTTTACTTAAAATTTTTATAAAAAAAATTGATATGCAAATTGTTAGTATTTAATAAAATACATTTTAAAACGTAATTTAAAAATTTAATCGTGTATCGGTTTTCAAGATATTGAATTTTCAAAAAAAAAATTGTATTAGTTTTTTAAAAATCCAAAAAATATTTTTTCGAAAAAAATTTTAGTTCATATTTTTTCAAATGCAAAGCAGCTCCTGCATAAAAATTTTGGTTAAGATCGTTAGAGCCGTTGGTGAGAAATTCGAAAATCAAAAAAAAACGTTATAGGACAGGTACCCCTAATAACATTTCCCCTCAATTTTTTTTTTTACCAAAATATAGTCCATGTCCATAATATCACACTTAATTTTTTTTTATCAAAATCGTTAGAGCCGTTTTCGAGACAAATAAGATTTTGCATTACGGGTGTATGGGGGGTACCCTTAGTTTTGGAGCTAAAAAAAAAATTTCAATTTCTCCTCTAGGGAATCACCGAAGACCCTTAACTACCAAGTTTGAAGAAAATACCTCCGGTAGTTTAGGCTGTAGTTCGAGGTACAGACATACAGACATACAGACATACAGACAGACAGACGGAATTGTCGGACCCACTTTTTTCGTCTTCGCTATCATCGTAATGTCAACTTTGATCAAAATCTCGAGTTCGATTTTTTTTCCAAATGCAGTACTTGCCCTATAGTACCTATATCGCAAGTAAAAAACTGTTCATAAGGATAAAATTCATTTAGTAAGAGATAAAAACAGAATACTACGCAAATATGAATTTATGCAGGAACAAAAATTATAAGTCGTTGTAATGGTTTCTTAAAAAAATTAGCTCATATATTTTTAAAACATTTTTAAGAAAAAAATTTGGTATGCCAACTTAAGGTTTTTATTATTGTACGAATAAATAAATTTCCAAAAAAAAAAAAATACTGAGCCGTTTTTTAGATATCGAATTTTTCGAAAAAAAGGTTTTTTTTCAAAAATTCAAATAATATTTTTTTTTAAGTTTTGAAATGCAATGTTTTTCAAACTTTTTAGGAGATTTTCTATACAAAATTTCCATTAAAATCCATTATGTTCATAATGAGAAATTCAAAATTTGAAAAAATGTTCTATAGTAGGTACAGTCTGTAATATCTTAATTTCAATTATTTTTTGTTTCAGAATTAATCGGAAGAAAAAAAAAATTATCAAAATTCTAGACGCCGTTTTCGAGAAAAATACCATTTTTAAAAACCATTTTTTTAACATTTGTATGGAGGGTACCGTTATTTTTAGGTACCTACAATATTTTTTTTTCACATCTTGTAGATTATGTTGAGAATTATTTATTAAGCTTAAAAAAAATCTAAAGTGAGTCTTCAAAATATTGAGTTTTGAAAATTTTTTTTTTTTTTTTTAATCCAAATACATTTTATTTAAAAATTTGAATACACAATAATATTCAAACTGTTGGAAAGCCTTAGCTTAAAAAAATGATCAAAATCTGTTGTACCGTTTTTGAGAAATTCAAAAACAAAAAAATAATAATAATAATAACCATTTTCCGGAAATTTTTTTCAACCATTACAACCATTAACTTTGACAAAATGAAATTTTTTTGTATTTTTCTTTTTGTAATCAGATTTTGAGAAAAAAAAATATTTATAAAATTTGGAAAAAAAAATCATATGGTATATAAGGTACGGCCGAGCAACTTAGGCTGTTGTCGAAAAGACAGACAGATAGAATTACGAGACCCATTTTTTTCATCTTCTCTATCATCGTAATGTCAACTTTAATCAAAATCTCGAATTTGAATTTTTTAAAGAATGCATAACTTGCCTTATAGTATCTATAGGTCGCAAGTAAAAAGCAAGCTACTAGGATTTATACGTAGAAATACAAGAGATTTTGCAGATCCTTTTTCCATCAAAATTTTATATATTTTCGTAGTAAGATCGGTTCTTGAATATTGTTGCAAATTTTGAAATTCCTTTTGTGCAACACATGCCTTAAGAATTGAGAAAGTTCAATAACGAATTATCTATCAAGTTGCTATTTTTCAAATTAAAATGGAATATTGAAGTTCCAGCATATTCATCTAGATTTCTGCTTTTAAACTTTCAAACGCTCGATTCAAGGCGCAAATATTTTAGTGTAATTTTTTATTAAAGACCTTGTCAGTAATCATGTTAATTATCCATATTTTTTTAGAGCGTATGCATTTGCTTGCTCCTTTGAGAAGTCTTCGTGTCAATTTTCATTTCCGTGAAAATCTATAGTATAGGAAAAATTATTTGCGTAGTGTACCATTTGCATGATGTATATTAGCGAAACAAATTCTTTAATAGATATAGATATAGACATGATATTTGACAATATATCTAGATTTAACTTTTAAAAAAGATTGATGATTGTTTTGCAAAATGAATAACTCAATTGATGACATTTTTTTACTTAAATTTTTGTTATCGTTTTCAATTTATTTTTATTTATTTATTTATCATTGTGGATTGTTAAGCACCTACGTATGCTTTTTATAATTAACTATTTTATATTATCTATTTAAATCAATATTGTAACTAGTCTGTAAGAGCTTAAACTCTGTTTGATGAAATAAATGCTTAACATATTTTATTTTAAATCCTTAAATTATTAAATCAAAAATCAATTCAAAATTTATATACATATGTACATACAATAATGTTTAAATTGTAAGATATATTGTATCAAATCACTAAATAGTACAATATGTGCCGTAACTAACCTTTATGAAACTTAAAACGAAATAAATGTATCTATTTATCTAAAAAAAAACTTTATTCGTCGTATTGTAAAATTCTAATGAGAACTCCAACAATATTCAGTATCTTCTAACTCTTGCTAATCTATTGAGTAAGTTTGATTTAATTTTCTGAGCTTGATTTCATTCTAAACGGTTTGTCATTTATCAACAAATTTAAACAACTACACAATTTACAATAATTCAATAAACATTTATTGTAATGCACACAATTACTAGTAATTTATTTATTTAGTTAGTAATATGAATAGACATACATATATTTAGCAAATTAAAAATTAACAAAACAACTATGAATAATGAATACGCCCCATATTGTATTTATTTAAAATTCCGTTTACATAATTTGCAATTATTTCTTTGTTTACAAAACAATATCAATTATATTTGCACTTCCCCAATACCTCACTCATTTCTATTAAACACATTCTATTCTCATTAAAAGTTTAACTTGCCTTAACATCAGTGTGTAGCTGCCATTGTTAAATTTTCTCTTTCTTGCTAGTTTTACCAAAGCCAAAAAATTCCCCAACATTCCAATAATAAGAAAGATACAAATTGCTAACATTTTTTGCTCTTTTTCACCCGAAGACTCCAAGTTTGTATTCACATTCGCACTACTCGAAACATTTTTTAAAAACACTTCAGAGACCATATTTTAAAAATGTCAATAAACACACACCCATATTAACATTATTTAAAAACATCACACTCTAAGTGCATTGGGTATTCACTTTTAAGACACACACTCTAATGGCTCGATCAACAAGCCCACCTAATCAAACCAGTTTATGAAATATTCGAAATTTTATATTTTAGATTACGAACAATAAAACATCCAAGCGAACGAACGAAACAGCAAAGCTTGCTTGCAGTCCGGCGTCTCGGAGCTTACTAAGTTTAGAAGTAATGTGAAGGATTACATCCCCAAATGGGGGTGCGAACAGAAAATCATTCGTAACAAGTCGCGAGTCTTATCAAAGCCAGAATTTTGGTCAATAAATGTATTTTAAATATGCGTAAGAATGTAATCAGAAATCCCAAGATTTGGGGTATTCCAATTACATTGTGACAAGGCTTGGGAAAACACATAAACAGTCTTAACAATGTATTCTCTTATGCTCTTGAAGGATTGCTGAAATGCTGATGGCTTTAAAAGAATTTTTACATTGTTTTTTTTTTTCAAGATAAATGAACTCTTAATAGAATTAGTAGAGTTATTAATTGACAAAATGAATCAGTACTGATTGAGGTGTCGGCCGAATGAATCAGTGTGTGATACAAATTAATTAAAATATTAATTAACGCATTGAGTTTGAGTCTATTGTTTAAATTTCCAGGAAAGATAAAAGGGGTAATTGATGGTAGTGCATATATGCATGCATTGCGTAATTTTGTTTTGGGATGACTTGGCATTTGGAAAAAACATCAATATTGCTTCTGCTTACTTATTTGATTAAGACGTTATGACTCTTGGTTTGATATTGTATATCACTGTAGTTTAAGAATATTTGTGATGGTATTCTAACAAATATTTGACTTTTCCCCAGAAATAAGTGTGATCATTTTGTTTTTGCTGGCTCTTTAAGACCAGTACATATTCGTTTCGTGTCAAAGGTAATGGTGCGATGATCGAAAAGTCCCAAAAAGTAGTATTCTTCGAAAACGTGCATCGGTTGGTCTGATTTTCTGTACGTCCAGGGCGATCATCACGTAAGACCTCGATAGCAATGCTTTACGTAAGCTTAAGAAATTATGCAAACGATATCGACTTGACGATTTGCTATTTACTTCACGTAATCAAAAAAGCTGTCATTTACTATATCGTCTCGTCAGAAGCGATTGCACGATATCTATTTAGCTATCGTCTTGTTGTGTTTTGGTAACTCTCATTATAGTTCACAAAAATAAACATAATAAAAATTCAGAACGACTACGAAATAGAAAATCTTTGAACAGTATGGAGAAGAAGAGAGCTTAGAACTCTCAGAACAATAACTCCTTCTCACAAAAATTGAAATCAACTAAGAATTATACAGGGTGCCTCGTATGTTGAAAAAAAATCAAGATTTTGATCAGACTTGACATTAAGTTGACAGAGAAGACGAAAAAAGTGGGTCTCGCAATTCTGTCTGTCCGATTTTTTTTCTGTCATCCGATTTTGTTATCGCAATATTACAAAATATCTTTTTTCTCAAAAACTGTTTAAGATTTCTATTACAATTCAAACAAATTTATTCAGTTAAAGCTTAGTAATGCTTGACAAAATTTTCCGAAAAATTGTTACTTATGGTAGCCCCCTGGAACCTTTTTTTTGTTTTTTACTTGCTCAAAAACGGTATAACTGATTTTTATGAATTTTTTTTCCATGATAAAGCTTCCTAAAAGTTTGAAATCAAATTTTTTTGAATTTAAAAAAAAAAAATTTTAGAGAAGGAGAGAGAGAGGTAGAGAGTAACCATCGGATTTTCGTTTAAAGTAAACAAACTGGAAAAAAGATTAAGGGTCTTTTTTAAGATTGCTTTGAGTTCGGATTAAATAGCGTTAATTGAGGAAGTTCTAAACTTCGGTAAAGTGAAGAAAAACACCAATATAATCATAGAAATCAAAAAGTTTTTGGTTTTTTAATTTTATTTTTGGTTCGCTTCAAAAATAATTTGTAAAATAGAAAAATATTAAAAACTCAACCATTTCTGTGCGAGTTATCGGTTGATCCGAACGGCTAACTGAGAAGCAATTCTCATAACAAGAGGTACTCTCAGAAGATTTTTTACTTTCTGACAGAACCCCTAAAAAAAAAAATTAGGAAAGTTTTACTTTTTGAATATTTTTCAAAAAAAAAAAAAATAGTCCCAACATGAAAAATATTTTTTTAAAAATTTCCTTCTGAAATGGTTTAAGGCCCGCTTCAACTATTTCCAAGGTTATCCATGAGTTTCAATACTCTTCCTCTCATGAAAGACTTAAAATGCCTAACATTCTTTCCTCGATTCTGCATTTAGTTCGGAAGTATTGTTTTGAGATTTAAATCTTGCTACATATTTTTATTAACTTGTTTGAATAAAAATATTTCATGAAGCCTTACTTCAAGGGTGGCAAAATTATTTTATTTATCTCCATCATTGGAATCCTAACAACACTTTTTTCCTATTTAGAACAATCTGTCTCAGGACTTTCCCATTTACAGAGGAAAATTCTTGTTACCTTCTGCAAAAAAAAGAAAAGTTTAATTTTAAAAAAATGTCCTGACGAATTTGTTTATTAAAAAAATGCACGTCTGGGTCGCATGAACTTACTTTTATCTTTTAATAGGCATAGAATTTTAAAAATTAATGTTATTAGAGGTAAATGTGTATAAGCATAAAATTCATTAAGTTTTGATATGCAGTGTATTTTAAACCTTTAAGAAACCTCTGTATAAAAAAATTTCATTAATCTTCTTAACATGGATTTCTTCTTACCTGAAAAATTATTTACTACAAACTTCGATTCAGATCTACCTTCTCCCGATATTTCTTAGCTACCTCCGGCGTCCAGCAAGGCAACCACTAAGGACCTTTTCTTTTTATTCTTACATTAAAAATATTGAAATGGTAATCAAATATTCCCATATCTCACTCTACGCGCGCCGACGACTATACGCAGTTTTTTCGACACAGGATTCTACTTATCTTCAACTCAATTTCGACAGTTCCTCTGTATAGTGCCTGAAAAATTGTTTAGAGCTATGTAGATATTGCAAAATGTCATTCAATCATTTTTTCACAAAAACGAATCCAATCTCCTCGTCGTCTCTACATCAACCAATATCCACCGCTGAGTCATTGGTGTTTTATTTGACTGAGAGCTCAAATTTCTTATATTTCTTATTGACGAGATTATTCATTTAGCAAACTCTGCACTAGGCTTTGTGAAACGATAGTCCAAAAAATTTTCTGACTCCTACTTGACCCGATCCCTTTACATAACCTGTGTTCGCACTGTTCTTGAACACAAATTCATATATCCAAAATATAGAGCCTTGAACGTCGTTTCCTACGTTTTGCCCTTAGTGGTCTGTTATGTAAACATAAACACCCTTCCCTTTGATTCTACATCCGTATCGAGACCTGGAAGAACGAAAAGCAACAAGCAACATTCTCTGTATTCATCGACAATATTCAGGATCTGTTGACTGTACAACTCTACAATTCCATCTCTGATCCTCGTTTCTTATATCTGTCCACCCACCGTATCTCTCATGGCTCCAATGAACCTATTACTCGCTTACTCCTACGAAGGATCAATTGTGAATGAACTTTTCTATCGATGTCATTATTGAAATTATGCGAATAAAAACTAAAAATACAAAATAAAAAACTGGCCAAAAATAGATGGAAATACTTTTTAAAAGCCTGCTTCTTTTTACGAGCATTCTTTCCCTCAGTTGATTCCATATGTTCGGTTGGCGAAAGAATGGGTGAAACCTTTGTAACCACACCAGTTACTAAAGTCAAATTGCTATCCCGCAATGTGAATCGTTGTCCTTGCTTAAAAATCATTGGCCGATTGAGTCTCAGAATCAATTTGGTATCTTGAACTGACATGACCATCTCCTTGCAAGTCCCCACCTGTACAGCACAATCTCATGTTTGGAGAACATCTGCGCCTCTGCGGTTGAATGAAGTTCGTAAACGGCTTTCGACGTCCTCCTTTTTTAAAATATAAACCTGGACTTTGATTCGATCTAGAACCTTCACAGAACACGGTTTGCACATGACAATTCCACGCTTTATACCGTTCCTCTTCCGACCACGAACAAGCGCTCTCTATTGATCTTTTGCTAGACCTTCATCTTAAATCTGATGGATCATCTCCACACCAGTCTGAGTAGACTTGATTACCTTGCTGTAACCCACGAATTCACATTCTTTGCCCTTTTTGACAACTCCACGCACCAGGCGGCAAGTTACAACAGTTTCACGACTGGGAATATTGTAGACATTCTCCACCGGTAACAAGAACGGCTTGTGCAATTCACGAATTGATGTAGGAATGAAAGTATCAACTTCCTTCAGCAATTGCAAGATAGCCTTTCTGAACTTATTTCAGGACTCTTGACATCTAGGCAACGCATAGCGGAACCCTTGAACACGGACACAATGTCGGTCGCCATATCGTAACCCATTTCGCGGATTTCCATTTCCACCAAATCAACCATTTCCTGATCGGCTGCACCTTATTCCTAAATACCACAATGTGGCTCATACAATTGGCCAACAAAAATGTTCTTGTGTCTGGGGCATAGCGCTATCAGAGGCTGCCACAACTAAAATAGCTCCAACCACCTGCTGTTCCGGTTATCATGTTCTTAATTTCATCAGCGTGTGCGGGACAATTGGTGCGAGGTGTTTCATCACATTTATGATGATGCCGCTAGCTTTCTCCTTGGAGGAATTGTCGATTGCATTGTATTCCTTGCTCTCGGTCAACGGTCAGCTAAAACATTTTTAAGCATTCTGTCCTAGATTTATATAATAAGAGCCATTTTTAAGTTAGATTAAGAATTAGGTTTAATTAAGTCTGATAAATGGGGGTGTTATCCACCCACCAAAATTAAAATTAAAATTAAAATTTGTGATTTTGATAGAAAAGTAAAATTATGAAAATGTTTTTACAAATATATTTATTTTAATATCATAATAAGCTTTAAAAGAGCAGTCACAAAAATAGAATTTCTCCAATCTTATTTTAATTTATCTTTAATAATCTTATGCCTACATTTTTCTTTTTAATATTTCCAAGAAATGTTAGAGAAAAAGTTAAAAGTAAAAATAATTAACCGAATGTATTTCATACAACTGAGAAACTACACATTGTACTCTGTGGTATTATCGGCTGTTCGTAACCGACTTTGATCACTCAACGACCGCCTCAGGCCACATCGCCAACGTTTTACGTAGCTCATAATTACTGGCTGCTTTGTTCTGCTCAGCACATACACATATGGATCGGATGTAAAATGTAATGCCATGAGGATGTCAGCCAAACGAAAGAACCAATGATCCTTTGCCAAAGGATTTGTCTTGAGAGCCAAGACTATGGAAACCTTAAAAGAATCAAGTATTATATTATTTGACCAAGAAGTTATTCAAATCGTTTTTAAATGTTACCATTTGCGGCATCCAGCAGATGACAAAGGATATGCTGAGAAATGTCATAAGTTTGGCGAATTTGATTTCGTCCGGTGACGCAGTAGCATTGGCCACAGTGTTTGAGTGATAAAGTGCCGAACTAACGTCACTGTCCTTATCTTGGTTGACGATTTTGTAATTGCGCGATTGACAGTGCGTCTTGCTGCGACCAATAAAACAGAGAACTCGTGTCACGAACAAGTTACATGCCACAATGACAACGCAGAGAAGAGACCCTAAATAATTTACAGCATGTTTAACAAAAATTTGTATTTATCTTGTGTTGAATTTACACGACTGACAATATGTTATAGGTCTTCGTTTTCGAATTCGAATCCGAAACTACGACAAATCCTTGACCTTAACTCCTCAGTATGAACCGCTTGATGTAAAATCGAATACACCAAATTACAAGCATTTGTATGTCAATTTGTCAGCCGTGTAAAACTTAAACTTTTAATAATAATTTTCTTTACCAAAAGCCAGAAATAAAACTGCATACGATTTATCCCAGAGCGTCTCAGCTTCTCGATAGCGTTGGCATTGATGTGTCTTTTCGTTGAAGTAAACTCCAAAGCCCACAAATGGTAGGAATGTTATAACCGTAGCGACTGCTATCAAAACATGTATCGTTTTTCGAACAACGTGATATGTAATGTGCTATAAAAAAATTACTTAGTTCTAATTTATAGATTACAATTAATTAAGTTTAATACCTTGTGGTAGATAAATGGTTTAGCCAAAGCCATCCAACGTTCAAGTGCCATAACTGCCGCTATGCATCCAGAGCTTAATCCGAAAAATCTCCAAACGACCAAGCCAATGCAGCGTACACGAACGAAATCAGCAAGTATCTGGTCTGAAAGGTAGAGCTTTAAGATTACCTGCGTTAGCATACCCATTAGACCGATGAGATTATTGGTAGCCAAGCACCTGAAAAATAAACATAAATAAAAAACAAACATTACTTTTGGAAACTTTAAAACGGACATAAAAAATAGAATAAAATATTAAACTATACATTTGTTTATGTTTCTCTGATTAGTACTTTATAAACACGATTTTCTTTATTTGATACAGGGCCAGTGTTACGCCACGTAGAGGCCCGAAAGCAATACAGCCCCTTTTTCGTAGGTTTCTTTTACTCACGGAATTTGCTTTTAATTTTCGATTTGCATTTTTCTAAGTCTATAATCGATAGTGTTAAAAAAATGCTAGAGGCAAAAAAAAAAAATAGAACAAGTTGTTATCGAAATATTACAAAAAATATGTATATTAATTTTTTGAAACATTTGGGTATCGATTGGGCAAAACCTGCACATTATGACAACCATAACTCATAATCACAAAAGATGTCTGGTCTAATGACTAGATGGCGACAACTATAGGTGACCCATGTCTTGCGGATAAAGCAGACCGAGACCTAGTGGAATAGTGACGAAAATAGCGCACTTCAGTGCTGATTGGGTCACCAAGCTAGGATGCTTTCTACATACCACAAGGAAATAAAATGCACGACTGGATCGCACGAACTTGCTCCTATGTAAAAGACTAAGAATTTCAAAAATGAATGTTATTAGAGAAACTGTTCATAAGAATAAAATTTATTTTTTAAATGACTAAAAAAAACTTCTTTAGTAGTTAAAGGTAAGAATAGGATGCCATGTGATTCAAGCAAATATATATTTATGCAAGAACAAAAATTATAAGTCTTTGTAGTGGTTTCTTAAAAAATAAGGTTTTATATAAGAAAATTTTAAAACATTTTTAAGAAAAAATGTTGGTACGCCAATTTGAAGTTTTTATTATTGTATGAATAAAAATTAAATTTCCAAAAAAATGTATTGAGCCGTTTTCGAGATATTGAATTTTCAAAAAACAAAAAAATGATTTTTTTTCAAAATTCAAAAAAATATTTTTCTTAAAGTTTTGAAATGCAATGTTTTTTAAACTTTCTAGAAGCTTCTCTCTACGAAATTTCATTAAAATCCGATAATGAAAAATTCAAAATTTTAAGAAATCGTTCTATGGTAGGTACAGTCAGTAATATCTTAGTTTCAATTTTTTTTATTAAGTTACAGATATTAAAAAATAATATAAAGAAAAAAAATTTAAGCAAAATTCTCGGAACCGTTTTCGAGAAAAATACGATTTTCGAAAACCAAATTTTTGAATTTTTTTTTTTAAATCGTTGCAACAGGTTTTGAGAAAAAAAAAATATTTATAAAATTTCGAAAAAAAAATCGTATGGCAGGTGCGTTATTTTTGGCCTTAAAAAATCAAATCAAAAAACATGCGGGGCTAAAAAATTAAAACCCATATCTACCAAGTTTGAAGAAAATCGGCCAAGCCGTTTAGCTGTAATGGAACAGACAGACAGACAGAATTGCCAGACCCACTTTTTTCGTCTTCGCTATCATCGTAATGTCAACTTTGATCAAAATCTCGAGTTCGATTTTTTTTACGAATGCATAACTTGCCTTATAGTACCTATAAGTCGCAAGTAAAAAGGGATGCCATATCACTATATCAGTATTAACTATAAGGTTCGGAAATTTTACCAAAAGGTAAAAAAATATATCATAAAGGGAACATAGTGGTAGGTCGGCTGCATGGAATCTTTGAAAAAAATGTATTTTTTTTAATTGATTCCGAAAAATATTTTCATGAAAAATACCATCCAAACTTTTGGGGAGCTTTACCATTAAAAAAAATGATGAAATACAGTTGTAGCATTTTGAAAAAATCAAAAACAATAAAATGGTTTTAATGGTTAATAACCATTTTGAGAACATTGTTTTTCAATCATTTCCTAGCTTCATATAAATGAAAATTAAAAATAAAATATTTTATAAAATTTAAAAAAAATGTAAACCGTTATTTTTGGTCTTAAAAAAAACTGTGGTTGAAAAATTTAAAAAAGCTATCTACCAAACTAAAAGAATATCGGCTGAGCCGATTTTAAAAATTTATTAATAACACGCACAGCTTGTTTTATTCCATTTCATTATTTGGGAACTTAAGAATTCGTAAAAACATCCAACTAGAGATTTTAATCAACTTTGACCTTACGGTAGTAGGAAATACTAACAAAAAATGGATCTCGCAATTCCATCTGTGTCTGTCGGTGACAGCCTTAACGGCTAGATAGAATTTCCTTAAGCATGATAGCTAGCTATTTTTTTTTTTTCTCAAAAAAAAAAAAAAAAAAAAAAACAATTTTTTTTAAAGTAGTACTCCTTTTATTTTCTCAAAAACAAATAGATCGGATTTTATTCAAGTTTTTATGCAGAAGCTTTTAAAAAACTTAAAAAGTAAATATTTCTAAAATTTAATTTTTTATTTGCACAACAATAAAAACCTAAAATTAAAATTTAAAAATTTGAAAAAGGCAAAATTAATTACAAAAAATAAACGATATTCATTTTTCCTTAATTTAATATTTATTCAAGAACTTAAAAGCCGTTCTTTTTTTTGGCTCAGACAATTAAACGAGTTATTTTAACAAATAAATAAAATGAATTTCATAGTTTTGGACATTTTTCTTTGATGACATAAATGTTACCATACACATAATTCCTAAATTTCTTAGCTTCTTCAAAATAAGAGGAAGTGGGTGGGGAATTAGTCAGTGACACAGTTTATTTTTATTGTTTTTATATCACTTTTGTGCGTTATTTAGTATTTTTGCTATTAGATTTAGAATAAACGTTAAAATCAAATGGCTTGTACCTATAGATATCGTAATATAATTTGAATTTTTAAGAACACTATCCCTCATCTAGAAATCATTATTACACCTTAGACTGGTATTCCTTCTTTTGATTCTTGGGAAATTGGACTTATTTTATATTCACTTATCATTAACTAGTATTTTCGTTCTTAATTCATGATTCTCGATCGACTTGACGAAAAGAACAATGTTTTATCGTTAAGCTACATGCGCATGAAAACAGGCATTTCTATTAGAATTGGAGATAGTCACTAATTTGGCCCTGTGCTCTAATGACCCTGCAAGAAAACCCAAAATGTAGATACATCAATATGTTATATATATTTATATTATTTATATGCATATATTTATATTAGATAATACGAACGAGCTCCTAAAATTATTAACTTATTGTTTGATATTTCGCAGTTTTGATTAATTCAAAAATAATAAAAAAAAATTCCACTCCACATCTCCCCGACGGGGAATTGAACCCCGGTCTCCCGCGTGACAGGCGGGGATACTGACCACTATACTATCGAGGATGTTGAATTAATTTTAGAATTGAATATTTTCGAAATTAATTTTAAAACCACAATTAGCTCTTCGTGTTCACTTTAAGGCAGTAGTATAGTAGTAGCAAATTGCAAATGTTATTATTACTGAATCGAATTTTCTATGTATAACTACTACTTATCTATTTGCTATGAGAAGGCTGTAAAGTGGCTATCCATGGTGGATATAAAGACTTGCGGAGACAGATTGGGTATATAGCAGACTTAAGATCCGACATTTCACAATGAATCCAATGATAGTTCTATCTTTATAACAATATGTAATAATGTAATAAAACTGTAGACAATTTAAAAACATAACTGAATCTTATGAATTCGACACTATATTTGAGGTTCAGAATTTGAAAAATTCTTCATGAAGTGGTGGACATGGAAAATTTTTGTTTATTTTAATCTTTTATTTAATTTGAATATATCGATACCCTCCCGCAAGAATGTATTAAGCGACATTTTTAAAATTGTTTCGTCCAATAAAATACACAAAAAAATAACTAAATGAGACGTTTTTTTCGTTTCCTGAACAATTTTAAAAATGTCGCTTAATACATTCTTGCGGGAACGTATCGATATGTAAAAAATAGTTAAGGTTTTACTTCACAATATTTTTGTTCTTTTTATGAAATCAACGCATTTTGTGATCTATAAGAATGCATTAATTTTGTTTGTTTCAGTCTTTTCTGTATGAAAAAAGACATAGATACCAAATATTAATACACAGTTTGTATTTAAGCATAAAGATAACTAGCACGTAAGCTGCAAAAGCAAATTTAATTTATTTTATTGATTAAATTTCAGCACCAAAATTCATACTTGCATAGTTGAACATCTCATGTTTGGTTTGACACTGAGCCGGCCAATCCAAAACTTTCACTAAATAACATTCTAAGCACGATTCCACTAAGCGAGGATTATGCTTCGAGTTGCAATCTTGCATATAGCCGCATATCAAAGACAAGTTGTTGTCAGCGTATGGAATCACGTTCCAGTATATCAAGATACACATACAATTTTAAAAACATTTAAGTTTTTACTATTGTACCAATGAAATTTAAATTTCAAAAATAAAAATACTTCTTTTTGAGATTTTGAATTTTTAAACAAAAAATTGATTTAAAAATCAAAAAAAAAAATATTGTTTTTAAGTTTTGATATGCAAGTTTTCAAACTTTTTAGAAACATACAAATTAACCTTAAACTACTTTATGCTGATAATGAGAAAGAAAGAAAATGCACGACTGTGTCACACGAACTTGCTCTTATGTATGTAAATGATTAAGAATTTCAAAAATGAATGTTATTAGAGAAACACTGTTCATAAGCATAAAATTCATTTTTTAAAGGACTAAAACAACTCCTTCCGTAGTTGGAGCTAAAAACAAGATGCCATGTGATTCAAGCAAATATTAGTTTATTCAAGGATACAAAATTTAAATTGTTGTAGTGGTATCTTAAAAAATTAAGCTCTTATATACAAAATTTTTAAAACATTTAAAAGAAAAAAATTTGGTACGCCAACTTAAAGCTGTTATTACCATACGAATGAGAAATTAATTCCCAAAAAAAATATTGAGCTGTTTTTGAGATAATGAAATTTTCCAAAAAGAAAAAAAAATTTTTTTATTTTTAAAATTTTTAAAATATTAAAATCGTATTTATCTAAAAAACGGCTCTTACGATTTTGATTTAAAAAACTGTTGTGCTATTATAAGCATGGACTACATTTTGGTCAAACAAAATTTTAAGAAAAAAATATCAAGGGTACATGGAACCAATTTTTTATTTTCGACTTTCTCATTAACGGCTAATATACTAAATTATATTTTATTATACTAAAAACTTGCATATCTAATTTTTCTTTAAAACATTTTAGGAAAATTTCGTATAAAAAATTCTTATTTATCTCGAAAATGGCTCAACAGATTTTGATAAAAAAAAAATTAAGTATGCCATTACGGGTATACACTACATTCTGATTGTGATGGAAGGTTTTTTTTTTTTTTTGAAAAATCAATGTCTTCAAAATGTGTGAACGATTATTTTTTGAAACTATTTCCTAAAATCTATATTATAACTTAAAATTGGCATCCTAAATTTTTTCTTAAAAAAATTTTGAGAAATTTGTTATACAAAAAATAAATTTAATAATAAAACGATTTTTAAACTTCGTTTTCATAATTTTCTAAGAATTAGATGACACTTTTATGTATTTGAAAATTTGTATCTCATTAAATCCATGATTTATAAATTATTTTGAAACAATTTTTGAATTCCAAAGTAGTTTTACAAAAGAGCAAGTACATGCGATCTAGGCGTGCATTTTATTATATTAAAATTTTTAATAATTTATTTTTCAAAATATTAAATCCTAGACAATGCGTTCACATTAAATAATTGTCTTATATTATTAATGAGACTTAAGACCTCACACTTATTTATACAACATTTCATGCTTTAGTTCTTCAGCACTTCATTTATTTTACAAATATATAAAATATTATATATAAGTAACAATATTGATTAACTCTAACTAATCTTTAATATTGTAATGAATAACAAATTAAGTATAATAAAAATTCTTCGCACATTTTTGTTTGTCAAATGTCGGATGTACTCGTAAGCGAGACGTGCGAAAGCTTACCGAGAGTGATTGTAACACATACGTGGAAAGGCGTTAACAAGTCGTTTACATTCGTTTTCCGTATGTATTCTTTATAAGTACGAAATAGCCTTGATATTGAACTGTGAATCTTTCCGTATGAGTATGTGCAAAACGACATTAATTTTTAAAAGAAACATTGATTGATTAAAATTATACTAACGACTGGGTCGCATATACCTGTTCTTAAATCTTTCAAATTGTTACAAATCCTAAGGAATAATATTCATACATATTAGTTATTTTAGAAAATTTCTCAATTGAAAGAGTTATGAAAAAATGTATTTAAATTGCAAAAGAAACATATTTTTAAGAGATTTGAAAACGTACAACTGGATCACACAAATTTGCTCTTGATTTTCAAAGCTACAATGTAGTTTGAAAATTTTTAGAATAAAATGGTTTCAACTAGTTATTCAGAAGTAACCGTTGGGTAAATTGGAATAAAATCGGTTCTCCCATTCACGATAATATGTACACTCAATAAAATACCCACATTGAGACATTGAACGATTTCTCTGGCGTAATTAATTTTTAATTAAAATTCGGCAGACGAAGAATTGAGTTTGCTCATAAATTATTGAGTTTAATAAACAATGCATATTCCATTAATCATTAATCTTATTTCACTAGTCAACCATTAGCTATATTTTTCATTTAGTCAATTAATTAACAAAAAATACATTAGTTGATTAATTCGTTAAGTCAGCAAATTTATTCGTTGAGTCAACAAATTTATTCGTTATTTGATTCGTATTTTTTCGCTATTTCTTATTTATTTATTTTTGTAGTTGGGGCTACATCGTTGGGTGCTCTTCTCCTCAAGTAATAAACTCCGCCAGCTTTCTTCATCTCTATCTTTCTGTCTCCAATTCCAAGTCGGCGAGTATCTCCCTCAACTTGGTCACGCACTCGGAGATGAAGTCTGCCTCTGTTTCCCGTTGCCTCTTTCTTAGCGTTGAATACCTTACGAACTGGAGCGTCGATGTTCATTCGCTCTACACGCCCTAGCCATTTTAACCGTTGAACTCGTAGTTTTTTGCCCAGAGGCACGTCGATGTACAGCTCGTATAGTTCGTGGTTGTATCATCTTCACCAAGTGTTATTTTGCCTATCCACACAAACCGGCTCCTACATCGTGCGTAGTACCTTTCTCTCGAAGACACCAAGAGAGTCCTCTAATCCGCCTGGGAGAGGTCCATGTATCTGCACCATAGAGCAAGATCGGGATGGTTGGAGTTTTGTACAACGTCCCCTAGGTACGTCTCTATAGAGCTTTTTTCTTAGTTACTTACTAAAACCAAATTAACATCGATTAGCAAGAGTTATTCTATGCTTGATTTTAGTGCTGATGTCATTTGCAGAGTTCACAGCAGTGCCCCGGTAGACACATTCACTGACCACTTAGAAGTTATATCTCTCAATAGTCACGTTGTAACCAAGTCTGCGACTCTACTTTATGACAACATATACTTCGTCTTCTCCTCATTGATGACGAGACCCATTTAGCTCACTTCTGGTTCGATGCTGGAAAAAGCACCCTTAACTGCTCGATTGGGTTTTCCCATTATGTCGAAGTCATCCGCACATCCAAGATATTGCGTGGATTTTTGAAAGATAGTGCCTGGGTGTAGCGCACGACTATCTTAAAAACAATATCAAAGCAGCTACATAAAAGCGCGTCGGTGTGTCGCCTTGTCGCATTCCTCTAGTAGTTTCGAAAGTTTCGGAGCAGCGAACATTCTCCAACGTCATCCTGATAAGGTGTATCAGTTTGGCAGGGATACCATATCTTGACGTGGCACAGTGTCGTCTATCTATGTTCACACTTTTATAAGCTACTTTGAAATCGATAAAAAGGTGGTGTGTATCGATATTAAATTTTTGGGTCTTCTCCAGGATTTCGCGCAATGTGAAAATTTGGTGGTCTATGGTAGACTTTACAGGACTGAAACCACACTGATAACAGCCAATCAATTCGTCAGTAAACGGCTTCAGGCCTTCATAATACGCTTGACAGGATCTTGTAGGTGATTTTTAAAAAAGTAATGCCTCTGTAGTTGATGCAGAGAAGACGATCAGCTTTTTTGATGGATCGGGTAGATGGTGCTATGGTTCCAATCGTCGGGTGTACTTTCCTCTGACCAAATTTTGCTTACAAGTTGGTGTATGCTCCTTATCAGATCAGTTCCAGCGAACTTGTAAAGCTGCGCCTGTAGACCATTGCCACCGGCTGCTTTTGTTCAATTTAGCTTGATGTCTACCTAGATCGTATTTCGGTCGGGTGGGTGAAACTCTTTGCTATAAAATGTTAGTTTATAAACGAATATTAAACAAGTGTATTTGTTAAACGTTATAATTCTTTCTTTATATTGTATTTTTTTAACATTTCTCAAGTATTTTTCATAA